>OY720442.1:25803862-26485695 GCA_963082915.1 Dolichopus griseipennis | reverse complement strand
ATTCTTATTTTTTATAATATAGTTGATTTGAAAAAAAGATTACATAATAAAAATTAGCATGTCAATTCATGAAAAATTTAAAATAGTTAGGTAGGTACTTGAAAATCTAAATTACGTACAGAGCTGAGATTTAAATGATTATTTCTATTACTTGATATAGTTACATAAATTATTATAATTTTCTTTATTTAAGTTTATTATAGCTTTATTTTTATGTTCAATATTTTTTTTTATTTTTTTTTAAATTAAAAAAGATACTTTTTAGTATGTATCTTTAAAAAGGAAAATTTTAATGATTTATTTTTACTTTTTCTACCCCCCCGTCATTTGATATAATTTAAAAATATTATAATTAATTTTAATCTAATTTAAAATTTAATTTAAGCAATTAAATTTAAAATAATAATTTTGATTAACTAAGCAATTTATTATTAATCTAATTTAATAAAATCATTTTAAATTTAGAATTTTATTGAAATATCCATTAGAAATAAATAAACTTTAAATACATGAGTTTAATAGTATAATTTTAGAACAATATTACAAAAACCAACTTTAGTTTTGATATTGAGACTTGATATTTTTTTTTTGATATTGATATTTTTTTTTAAATTTTTATTTAATTTATATAATTATTATTTTTTTATTTAATTGTATTTTTGAAACACCCTGTATATATTATCTTATAAAAAGTCAAATACATTATCAGTATGTGTTTTATAACACTTTGTTAAATAACTGTTTCTGTTTCATTTTGTCCGTATATCATTTTATAAGGGACAAACAAGGATGAATAGAAAATTTTGAAAATATTTATTAATCTATTCATTGTTGTTTTTAATTTTTTTTTTTATATTTTGAAAATATTATTGCGTCGTCTCTTCTCTCTTATAGTATTTTCATATATTTTTTATTTGTTTTTGTGTTTTATTGTAAATAAAAATTTTTATTTTTGAGGAGAGTTAGAAAAAAACTGCGTATTTTATAATTCTTTTTAACTCGCATTTTGCTTGAGTAGAGTAGTGTTTTTCTGATCCGGATCATTTTTATAAAACGAAACGATCGATTTATAATAAAAAAATGAGTTCCCCAGGTAAAAGACACACAGATGAGTTTGCAGGGGATATAAAGCGTATTTGCGTCAGCAGTAAGATATTTTTTTTTATTTATAACTTATAAATTGTTTTTAGAATAGATAATAAGTCTTAAAACTATAAAACTAATGTTTTAAGTTAGTCATAGTATAAATATTTGTTTATTTTTTATTTAGCTTTGTTTAAAAATCATTTTAAATTAAGTACTGTACCGATTACTGTACATTTAGTTAAAATTGTTAAAAAATTTCACTTCAAAAACAATACAAAAATAAATTGTCAAAAAAAATATTAAAATAAAATGTTTGTTGAGTCGAATATGTATGTGTCAAAATTGTGACATTGATGTTGTTTGGAATATTTATATAAAATTGAATATATATTAAAAATATCTACACTCAAATGTAAAATCGTTTTAGTAGATATAATACAAGAGTTTATTTACAAATACTTAAATATAAGAGTTGGAAATGCTTTTATAAGATACTTTTTTAAAAATGATGTACCTACTGTGTTTCATTTAAGAATAAAATAATAATCTATCTTTACTATTTTTAGTTTTAAACAACCAAAGGTGAAAACCCATTCAAAGGGGAATGATATATTCTGAAAAATAGGCTTTGTAAAAAATTATACTTATATTATTTACACAGCCTTTATTTACACAAATTTCTAAAATTTTAAATATTAAATTTAAAGCTGTTTATAAAAATAATAGATTTGCACATTTTAATTATGTAAAACAGCTGTGAAATTAAATATGAAACAAATTTTTAAAATTATATTCTGTGATTTTAAGTAAATTGATATCTAATTACTTACTTTCCTATTGTCTAGTCTTAAATTTTATTTAAATATAAACAATGTTCACGTTCCAGTTTATTGTAATATAATACAACAAGTTTTTAAGTAAACATTTTATTATTCTTGATTATACCAGAATCTGGTAACCAGATTAAATTATAATAAAAAAAAAAAAAAAAGATGAGTCAAGTATTTTCTATTTTAAAAATTTACAGAAATGTTTATTTAGTTAATTTAGCTAAATTAAAATTAATTTAAAATACATATGTACTCATTTTAGATTAAGATTTTAAAATTTTGTGATTTGAAACATTTTTACTAAAAAAATGTGTTTATTTTTTTTCAAAATAATTTTAATATCTATAACTATTTCGTAGAATTGTAGAACAAATTCAAGTAACTTATGAAACTTTTAATATAATAATGTTTACCTTATTATCATTTCAAATTCAGCCCATTTTTAAATTTTAAAAAATATATATATTTATAACTTGTATAAACATAAGTGTAAAAATTTGTAATAAAGTAACATTATATGAATTTATACCAGTCACACTTAATACTAATGTTATATTAACTGCAATTATTAACCTACATAAATTATGGAGGGCATATATTGTAATATTTTTTTATTTTGTTTACACATTAAAAAATTATTAAATAAACAAAAAGTTTCATTTTTCACCTTTAAAAAATAAAGTGATCGTGTTCATGATCTTAAAAAAACAAAAAAAATATAAAAATATTAGAAGGTAACTACTGCAGTTACTAAATCAAAAAAACCAAAATATATGGTATCATTAAAAAATATCTATAATTATAATAATTATTTGAGACGACTAGACCAAAGAAAAACCACAAAAACTAAATTATCTTTTTGTTTAAACTTTATTAAAAAGTATTTATTTAATATTACAAAAACAAAAAAATGTTAAATTAACCTACTTTAAAAAAACAACTAAAAATAAAGTCGTTAATGGTAAATTAATATTAGTTACAAAAAAAATTATAAGTGTCATGAAAATAATTTAAATTTTGTTGTTTAGTTTGGTTAGATTTTTGGTTATAATGGGTTAGGTAGTGTAAATAATAATTCAAATATGATTTGGATTTTATTACTTAAAAGGTACTGTTAATTACCTATCCTTAGTTCGTGCATTACTTTAGACAATATTGCTTAAATCATAATCGTCTGTTTCTTTTAACGCAACATTTATACAAAGGAAAGGATGGGTTTTCAAAATCAGTCTGAAACTTTTTCAAGATTTAAACGATAAATAAATTTTTAAAGTCTTGCTTAGTATCTTTTATTTTTTTAAACCTTTAACCATTTTGTATACCTGAAATAATCATTTTGTAAATATACCTTTATTTAATTTAAAACTTATTAACACGTTAGTGTTAAAAATATATAATGAAAATATTGCATTAAAAATGACAAAATTTTTATATTTATCTATTTTTTTTTAAATACGTTATGGCCTACCGTACCTTTATAAAAATAAACTTGATTTATTTTATTAATAAGTATCTTAAGTTTAAAGCAAAAATATTGTAATTTTACTAGTTTGTAACCTAAGTAAAATTGTTACCTTTCTATTCCGTGCAGATATTTAATTGTTTTTTTTTTACTAAATAGGTATGTGATAATTTAAATGCGTTTATAAGTCTAGTGATTTATAGTATGAAGTTAACTCTCATTCCTTGCAGCATTTTTTTTTAAGTAAATACGTGACAATTTTAATGCGTTTGACTACATGTGATCTGAGTTATTACAATATATTACATCTAAGATCGGAGCATTTAAACTTAGATGTTTGACCAAATCATGTTCTTTAAATATTAATTTTGCTTTATTATGATTGTGATCTTTGAATTAAGTATTAAGTCTAGGTAGTTGAAATTATATCAGTGATCTAATTTCTGGAAATTGTTATCTATAAATAAGAAATCCCTGTTTACATTCTTTAAATAACCTTTGTTTGTATTCTTTTGTTAAAATTAAATATAAAAATCAGCAATAATTAATATTCATTATGACAAATGATCACCTAACTTTTAAGATTCAACCAAACTTTCAAAACATTAGTAAATAAAAAAAAATTATAATAAATGTATTATATGAGTCCAAATATGTTACCTGTCTTTTTAATAAAAAAAAACTGGTATTAGTAGGCTTTCAAAATAAAATATTAAATAATAATTTAATAAAAGAATAAATACTATCAACCACCAACTTATTAATCAATTTAGGTACCTGAAATTTTTTTAATTTTAAAAAGATGAGTTTCTTCTAAAAAAAACTTATACTAGTTGTTGTTGTATGTAATTAAACTAAAAACAAAATTTAAAAAAATAAAAAACTTTTAAATAAAAAGAAAATGTTTATAAAAAAATATTTTTAGTCTTATTTATTCATTCAATATGGATACAATTTTTTAAATAGAAAAAAAAACTTACATTTAAATATATATCTAGTATAGTATATTTACAACTTATATACTTACTTGGTAAGTTTATATTATATACTTACATATTATACCTAATTTGTTTTAAGCACGTGTATGAATTTTAATTTTTAATTATAATTGGGATATGATGTAAGTTTTTATTCACCAAAATAAATTGTTTTTGTTTTATTTGAGTAGGTTAAAAAGCAATAATATTTTAAATTAGTTTTAGAAAAATAAATAATATATAAAATTTTTTCAATGCAATTCGACTATTTTGTTCAATATTACTTAAGTTATTAACGATCGGGTCAGTTAATTCAGTATTAGGTACTGCCATCTTTTTTTTATTGTAATAAATTTAACTAAATCATTAAAATATTTTTTGGAATATTTACGTGGGCTTACAATATAGTTTATAATTTCACTAGATAGAGTTTTAACACCTATGCAGTTATATTTATTTGTTTGTTCAAATTTATATTGCAAGTTGATTTAAAATTATAAAAACAAAAATTTTACAATGTTTCATAGAATTTGATCTTTGGTTTAGACTTTAGAACATGACTTATTGCACACAGGTTTAGTACATACAATAACTTAAATTTATTATTTAATTTATAATTATACAACTTAAGCGCTTTTTTCTGTTTAATAATCGTAATAATACTAATATTCCGCATGCAAGATATAAATAATTGTCATTAAACGTTTTTCACAGCGAAAGGGTTAAAATAATTACACAAAATTGATATAATTTAAGATAAATGTATAATATTATGGAAAAATTATCAACTTAGATTTTAATATTCACTATCGAAATATTTGCTAATTCAATTTATTCATAATTTAATTATTATAAATATTAAATTAAATTTTGTTATTAATGTTATTTTCACTTTATTTTAATTAATTTCACTTAAAATATGATTTGTATTTTTGTTTTCTAATGGAATCAAATAACCATGCAATATTTTTAAATGTTATTACAAAAATTAATGCATGTAAACTTAATTTAGAAAATAAAAACTACAAATTTTGTTTATTTTAATTAATAATTCAATAGTAATATTTATTTTTGTTTTGTTTTAATGGTTTTAAACTTTCACTGCAACCAAATAAGTAAATGCAAGTATATATAGATTTTTAAAATAATAATATGTAAATTTCATTTATGAAAAATCTATTGGATTTGTTTAATTTATAAAATTGAAAATATGTATTAATATTGAAGTTGAAAGAAGTTTATTGTTTTAATTAAAACAATATAAGATTAAGAATCGAAATGTTTATTTAAAAATTAATTGAAAGATGAAATTAAAAAGTTTAAACTAAATAAACAATTAAAATTTTACATGCGAAAGATAAAATTATAAAATTGTAGTAAATTTACTACATTTCTATTGAAGACGTTAAGATATATTCATTTTTCTGTATTTAGTTAATTGCTTAACAATAGGTAGTTTTTATATTATTTTGGATTAATTATTCATATTTGAATTTATTTTATATTTTTTTTTTTTAAATTCAAAGTGTGTAACAAAAAGTTATCAATAGTAGTAAACAATATAAGTAGGTATTACTGTATGTCTTATTGTATGCCAAAATGAAAACATTATACATACTTATGGTATTCTTTTACTTATTGACGCGTTATTTTTTAACGCGCAATTTATTTAACAAAAAATACATATTATAAAAAAAAAACTTATCTGAAGCTCTTAACCTAAATTTGATACCTTAATATGAATAATCGAACCAAAACAAAGCAAAATATCTAAAAATGAAAATTTAAAAAAAATACTTGTTTATTTCGGGTAAAAATTAAATTAGGATTGTTAGAGAGACTAAGACAGAGTGTAATAAAAAATCGTATATAAAAGTATTTTTATCGAATAATTTTCGTTAAGAACGTATTGGGCCGTTTTTGGGACTTATTAACCTGAAGTACTTAAATATGTAGATACAAATTTGAACAATAATAGATGGGAATCGTATTAAAAGTGGTGCCTACTTAAAAATTTTGAGAATCTGACATAAATCTGGATTACAATAGCTGTTTGTAGTTGAATTTTCTGGAAGGAGTCTTGCATTTGGGATTCTTTCGTAAGATTAATTTATTCCTCTGGTAGAATTTTAGAAATAGTTGTAAAATTTTATTCTTCAGCAATTTCCTTTTTCGAGAGTGTAAAAATTATATTCTAAAAATCTTGTTTTTTTTTTTTTTTTTAAAGTTTATTTTGAATATTTTCTTGAGAAAAGCTCTCCTATTTTCTCCTATAATATATCTCCCTAACATGTTATAACTCTTGTTATTTTGAAAAGATCTATCCACTGATATAGCAAGTATTCCATGAAACAAAAGAGTACTTTTGTAATAAGTCCCAGTGGATTTAGTTTAAAAATTTATATTATAGGCATGGGTGACATCGTAAATGTCGTAAAAAAACTTCAACCTGATACAATGTGAAAATAACACAATGTAAAAATTTTTGAACACATTGTGTCGAAAATACAATGTATTTTGTTTACAATTCTGATTGCGTCAAAATGAAATGTCAAAAAATTTAAATTTTTTCTACAGAAACTTTCTTTGAAAAGTATAAATTAATATTTAGACAAAATGGATATTAATTTCGTTAAAAAATTTTTCTTCAATTATTTATTGGACTGTGGTGAAGAAATAAGAGTTTCCATGACCACAAAAATAAAACTTAACTGACAAAAATTCAAATTAAAACTTCAAAATTCAAATAACTTTAAATTTTTTTTTGTGTATCCAAAAAATTTTCGATACTCAATTTAACAACACGCGTCGTGAAAATGGGTCGCGAACACAATGTAAAATGAATTTACGATCATGAGACAATGTGAAATTTTTAAGTTTACATTTACGATCATGCGACAATGTATTCACGACGTCGCAAAGACATTTACGATGTCAGGGCATTTCGATATTGAAACCACATATAGCATTCAAATCATGATTCAATAGGTCCTTTATTATTAATAAATAGCTTTTTAATTAAAACACTTCCGAACTAAATTTCGTAATAAATTTAAAAAAAATATAGTTACCAATTTCTTCTTTAAAATTATTCACTCTTAAATCACTCTGTACACACTTATTCAAATATCAATAATAAACAAATATAAGTATACAATAATAACAAAAAAGTTGATTCAAGGCATTCAAGGTCTTCTTCAACAAAAAAAAAAAAAGAAAACAAAGTGATAAGTTTTTTTTTTAATTTTAATATTATTTTTATTACAAAAACAAAATTATATTATTAAATAAATTTCGGAAGTTTTAGTGTTTGAAGTATTTTTGTATTCAAATTTAAAAATAAACTTACAATTTCAAATTTTTAATATGTACTATTTATTAAAAAAAACTAAATTTTAATAATTTGCTAAAGTATAATATTGTACCATATGTAATTTTTAGAATATAAAACTTATACCTTTAATATGTATTTAGGGTTATAATATGGAAAATAATGTTATATAAGGGGAAACCCCCTTAAACCGAATTATGAAATTAATTGAATTTTGTATTAGAATTTGTTAAGAGTTCAAATCAAGTTTGTTAAGAGTTCAATCAATCCATCATACTAAATTCATAAAATAAATTTTAGAATTTAAAAAAAATATATTGTAATTTGCAATGGCAAAGCACTGTAAATTGGTCATCTTTCGAAACTAAATAGAATAATTTTTGACCCAAATTTTGATTTTTGCTTGTGAGTAATTAAAATTATTTTAAATAAAATTAAATAAAAAACTATAATACATACGCATTATATAAATATATATATATATTGATCAAACTTTATACTATACTGATTTAATACTTAATAAACTGCCTATGGGGGCTATATTCTATGTATATATATACTATAGAGATATATAGGAATTAATTTTAGACGTAAAATTAGTTAAAATATTTTTTTATATCAAACTTTTTTGTTTTTGTGAATTAATTAATTTTTTTTTTCTGCTACATAAATATTATTTATTATTTATTGTATTTTTTTCTAGTTGCTGATTAATATTTCTTCCTCGTTTATCGTAATTTATATATATATATATATATACTGCTTATATATAAATGTTGTTTATATTTTTTTGTGGCTTAGTCGATTCGCAAAAAAAAAAAATAATTAGTAAATAAATAAATAAACAAAAAATCAATAAATATTTAATAAATAAAATTTTAGTGATCCCTTGAGTAAATCTATAGATTATAATAATAATAACAAAGGAAAAATGTTATCAGTTATTTTTTTATATATACCTTTTTTATATTTATTATACATACTTGCATATACATTGTATACATAATTAGGTAGTATATAAAAATTATTGAAATTAATCAAATTATAACTAAGAAAATATTTAATAATAAGTACTAATAATTAATTTCTTTGTTTAAATTCGATTTTAAGTCTAAATATAATTATTTCGTTTTTTTTTTAATTTTTATTTCCTTGTAATATTATATAATTTTTTAATTTATTTTCATTAATATAATATTCGATAAATTATTATTAAGTATAAGTTTTTTGAGTATTTTCTAAGTTTTAATAATTTAAAGTAAGTCAATGAATGATACGGCTATTAATTTATCAATCATTTTATGTACTAATTACATTGTACTTGTACTTTTCGAGGTCATTTAATTTATACATTATGTATCTACTTAAATTGTTTTTTATACTTTAATTAATTACAGTAGAAAATTCTTATAATATAAAATATAAATAAGTATATATATACTTATAATTATTCAATATTCATAATTGTATCAATTTCTATTAAATTTTTATTTTGTTCATTTTGAAAGAATGTTAAATAATTTAATAATGAGTATTAGTCAAATCAATATTTAATACTTAATTGAATAGAATATATTATATATAGTTTAGATATATATAAAACATAAGATATTTGTGGTATACTTAACTTACAACAATTGTCTAATATTAAAAACAAACCATTTTTTTTTTATATATTTCAGTTCAATTAATATCAATGAAGTCAATTAGAAATAATTTTACATACTTATAATTACCAAATTACAAAATTCATTTAATTTATTTTATATATATATTTCTTAAATTACTAATTTGAATTTGTTTTGTGTTAAAAAACACTTAATTGTTTTGCATCAAATATTCTTTAAATTGATTATACCATAGAAAATTATATCCATGAAGGACATTTGTATTGTTATATTTATGCTTAATTAAATTATTTTATACTATTAATTTTGTAATTAACCTAAAGAATATTTAAATACTCAATAGTACGATCAAATAAAATAATGTATGTAAAATAAATTAATTGTAAATTTAAAAAATTTTGTAAACAAATAGTTAATAATGTTATTTATCAGTATACTTATCTGATATTTAAATACATTTAGCAATTTAATTTTAACATACTACTAAAATAGCATATGATGCAATAAAAAACCTAATATCAAAAATTAGTATTAGAATTCATTTATAATGCCTATCATGTTTCAGCATAAAATAAAATACATATTATAATTATGTTCAAAGTCGACAAATAAATTAAAAAAAAAGAACGAAACTTGTATAAAATACCCAATTTTTTTTTGTCCTTCATTTCACTTTCAGTATTATAAAATAAAACATATGTCCGTATATATTTTTTTCAATTTTTTTTGTTGAATGGTATAATAAAAAAAAAATATTGATACTCAATCTATATTATATGTATAAAATATTGATAGAAAAAAAAAACCATAATATATAAGTAGGTACTACATATATTATAAAAAATAATCCACTAAAATTTCAAAGATAGAATATACTTATCAACTTTTTACAAAAAACTTATAAATTTGAGTTCCTATAGAATATTAAATATAGTAATACATAATAAATAACTACAAAAAAAAAACTAAAACTACTCCATATGTACTTCATTAACAATCCAAATCTAATCGATGTTTGTATATATGTAGTACCAAATATATGTGGTCTTGTACATAAGCCTTTTCATCTTAAGACTTAATGACTTTTTTTATTTTTATTATATAGAGTCGGAAATTTGTTTTGTTTTTTTTTAATTTTTTTTTTGGATAGAGTGAAAATATATACAAGTAACTCTTCTTACATATAAATGTTAGTTAGATTTCTTATAAAAGTTTAAAATAATTTTTTTTTTTTAATATTTCTAACATAATTTTTGATGATAACATGACCTTGATAAAATAGTTTGAAGTTTTTTGTTTTTTTAATTTTTTTTAATAAATTAAAATTACATACAAAAAAAACTTAAATTTCATGTCATTCAAGAAATATCTACTGAAAAGTTTTATAGAATTTAAATTGTATTGATATCTTTTTCCTCTTGTTTGTAATTTTTTTTTTTTAATTTAAAGAGGGAAGTACACGATTACGAGAATTCACATTCACGTTATGCGAGCATTTGAGTTTTTACGATATACGTAAAAATATTGGACTGAACTTGGACTGAACTTTTGGACTGAAGTTTTTATTTATGAGTCAGCGGCAATTATTTTATCGATTTTAAATAGGAAAGTAATAATAAACTGGTGAACTAAAGATTAGCATTTAAAAAATATACAGTTGTCTTGTCAAAGTTTGTTAGATGAAATACGGTTAAAGTCATCATTTGATTTTAAGAACTTGCTAATTATGGTTAAATTATTGATTGAAAATGAGAATATTGTTATGAGAAAATCCATTGATCTTTGTTCATTCTATAAAATTAATAAATATTTAATATATTTTTAAATTTAATTTTAACTCAAAATTTACTTTGACTGAAATTTTATATTAAAAATTTAAATGTTATCCGAAAATATTCGACCGAATCTAAAATGTTCGTTAAAATATTAAAATTTTTTGATTTTTAGCGAACATGTTACGCATAACATTTAACGCCGTGTATTTCCGCCTTAAAAAGTATTGTATTTTCGGAAAAAACAAAAATGTTTGAAGGTTACTACTATAATATTCTTTTTGTTTATAATTATAATGTATAACTATTTTTTTTTATACAGTATGTATATTGTATTTTATGTGTTAATTTCGAATTTAGTTTCAAACGAATGGTTTTATTATGCGAATTAAGCATAAATGAAAAATTTAATTTAATTGAATCTATTTTGTCTACCTAAGAAATTGATAAGAAAACTAATTATTAATTACACAATTTATATAAATCATTTCCTTTAAATAATTATTAATTAAATATTTTTAAAAATAAAAACATTAAATTTTATTAATGCAAAATAAATAATAATGATTATTAGTTGAATTATTTTTTTTAAAAAAATAATTTAACCACAATTGAAACTCATTTATTCGAATTGAAAAGGGAGAATCCCAAAATATGTTAGTATAATTATTATAGAAAATTTTAAATAGAAGAAATTGATATTTACTATAGTATGATTATTTGTTTTTATTAATATAGAAAGTCCTATAAGGTAAAGCTCGATCGAATTTTGTATTTCATTCAATTTGTATTTATGTTCGGAGGCCTAATTTGAAGTGAAGATATATAGTGTGTATTGAATATTAATTTGGTATATATAGTAAATAACACATTGAACATATTAATTTTGTATAGTATAACATAGGCATTCATTCTGAATTCATTACCGGATATATTATTTTTTATATATTTAAATTTATTGCACGATTTAACAGTATAAAGGTTTTTTTTTTTGTATTTTATAAAGACAAATAGATGAAGAATATTTGTATTTGATAAATTTATTTACTCTATTCAAAAATGAATCGGATGATATTAGAAAACTTTCAAGATCGGCCTACTTATTTATCCAAAAACTAACATGAGTTTTTTTTAGCCTAAATACATTTTTAAACCTTTTAAACAGCTCCTACCTCTTAGTATTCAATTCCTTTGTAATTATTAACCTGTACTATAGTGAGTTATTATAGCACAACGTTATTTTTAGATTAATACCCAATAACGGTAATTTTTACTATCCCAAACTCAAAACTCTTTACAAATTTGAATATATATTAAAATAAAAAATATAAAAACTATTAAAACTTTTATAAATATATATATATATATCTTGTTAGCCTTCTCTATAAATATTCATTCATGTAAAATTGTAAAACGACTAAAATTCCGCCAAAAACAAAAACTTAACTTAAAATTTATTTATATTTTTTTTCTTTGTTTTGCACAAATGTTTAGTTTATGTTTGCATATTTATCCATATGTATGTATAGCGTTTTTAAATTCAAATTTAATGTAAATATTTTATTAGACATATAAAGATATTTTTTGAATTCGTCTGTCGTACTTTAACACTTAAAGGTTATTCGTTTTTTTTTTTTTTAAATATTCGTTTCAATTAAGTATGTCATATGTTGAAGTCACGTATTCAGACAGAAATTAAGCTTATATACATACGTACATAATAAAAAAACCCTATGTAGTTGTGATAGTAGTCGTAACTACTCGTAAGTTGTCTCTTCCTCATAAGTTAAGGTAAAACAAAATATTTCTTTTGTTTATCTCAAACTTCGAATATAAAGCTGTAATCGGAAATGTCGCACTAATGTAAACTGCATTTGTAGTTTAATCGAAAAAGTATTTTGATTTAAGTCTCGTAGTTTTTAATGTCACACTTCGATTACTACTTTTGCAGTATAATCGATTATTTAGTAAGACAAAAATCACCTAAATGGAAATGTCATTTTTACATCAACTGCATGCTTTGAAATTGCAAATTAGTCAAAAAAATTTTATACGTGCACAAAATGGATACCGAAATGTAAATAAAAAATTTCAATTAGATTTAACTTTAATTAAATTTTCAAAACATTAAAACTTTATGTTGCAGTGATGACTTCGAAGAACACTGGAGCACTGATTTTGTGAAGCTTTTGATAAGCGTGTTGGAATTCGAACCAGCGTTTCAAGATGGTAAAAAAGCCAAAGTAACAGTGTGGAAAAAAGTACATAATGAAATAATTACGCAAAATGTCGAATTTCCATTTTCAGTAGATGAATGCAAAAATTTTGTTTTAAATTTTATTTAAATTTTTTTCAATTTTTATTTTGATAATCGTCAAATGATAAACGTCACATGATATTTGCTGCAAAAGTCTAAAAGTAATGCGACAAAAACATTTTTGTCGTGCTTGTCAAAATACATGTAGTAGATGATCAACTGCTTTTGCATTTAATCTTAGTGTGACATTTCCGATTACAGCTTAACACCAATTTTTTTGTTAAAGTGTGGGTTATATTTTATGTGTAAAACTTGGTTTCCATGGTTTTTTGAACTCAAAATTTAAAATACGAAATATGATTTTTAAATCAAAACAATAGATAATATAATGGTTTTAATGGTATATAATGGTTTTAAAATAATAAACTGTAATAAAATTGAAAAAACAATGAATAATGTTTACATAATTTTTTGCCTGTTGATTTCATCCACAAGAACAACAGCTCGACTTAGTTTGTCGTCAAATAAAATTTCAATATTTCAACAATTTTAAAATTAAAATGATATTCGGATAAAAACTGTTTTTTTTTTTTTTGCGGAGGGGGTTACTGACCCTATAAAATATATCTGTTTTTGTTTTTAATTCAAATCGTATGTTTTTATAAAATTTTCAAATTTTTATTTGAAAAGAAAAGAAGATATAAATAATAATAAGAAAAAAGAGAACAAAAACGACGAAAAAAAATAATTCGCCAATACTGAAAAAATAATAATAAAAAAAAATTAAATTTAGTTTTAAAAATTAAACAAAATTTAATTCTACAAAATATTTATTTAAAAAACAAAAAAAAAAAAACAGTTAAAATTAAAACAAAACAAAAAGTTCAAAACCTTTTATATTAATTAAAACAAAATAAAATGTTTTCTAATTTAGTCTGTATACATTTAAAAAATTAATATTGACAATATTTGATCAATATATAAATTACGTTGTATATTTTACTCAATGTATTCGTATTTCAAATATTTTATAACTACCTAAGCTTTCAAATTAAAACTTTTTTATGATGTACAACTTAGTCTATTCTCCCATAGTTCACATGTCTTATGATTTGTTCCCTCTTACAGCTTTATTTAACTTCAATATCCGAATCTTCAATCTTCAATATCCTAAAACATTGAATTTTTATATGTACAATTCAACAAGCTATCTCATTTTCGAACAGAGCCAACAAGCTAGCTCATCTTCGAACAGAGCCAACAAGCTAGCTCATCTTCGAACAGAGCCAACAAGCTAGCTCATCTTCAAACAGAGCCAGCCTAGTATAGAGTCATTAATAATAGATTTTAATTAATATTAAAATTATTTATATGTAATTATTTCTAAAATTTATTAGGTTAGGTTAATTTACAAAATAATTGATAGTGTAAATAACGTCTAATTATACCAATTTTACACTAGCATTGAAGTCAAATAAGTTTTCTTCGATTTTTAAATTTTTAATTTATACTTTAATTTTTGTTTTCCACAGGATTTACAAAATGACTTTTAATTTTATTTTATATTTAAAAATTCTTTAAATTTTTGTATTTCTTTTTTTTAAATAAAAATAAATATATTTTTTTTATTTTTCATGATTTTGGAGAAGTTTTTTGTTTTTGTTAAATAATTATTTTGTATTTTTCAGACAAAGGTATTTAATTAGGAAATTATAAAATAAAAAGATATTTAAAAGAAAATATTAAACATAAAAATTTGAAACAAAGTAAATTTAGTAATTAAAATTTATATAAAATATTTAATTCTACTTATACTAAATTGAATAAAAAGAAGTATTAAGGTTTTAAGTCAATATTAGAAATAGTAATTATTTCTAGGCATAAAACCAGTGTGTACTTGTTTCAAAATATAAAAGCGTACAGGTTTCCCAAAAACGGGAAATTTATTAAACAAATCACTTAAGATTTAAGTTTTGTTATAAAAAAAAAAGAAGAGGGTTCTTAATAAAAAATTAGTTTGCCAAAATAAAAGGTACTAAGGTCTTATTTAAACTCAATTAAAGAAAACTAAATAAAGACCAGTGTGTACAATTAAAAAAATTAAGTTTTGTGCAAACCCAATTTCAGAACGATTTATTTATTGTTGCATTATTTATACATTTCATATATATATACAATATTTATTTTCTCATCACATTTTTCAAATTAAAAGTGATATTTTTTTAAGGCATTTTTTTAAAACAATTTTTTTCGAAGCTCAAAGTAAAAAATAAACAAAAAATATATTTGTTGAATTTTTGCAAAAGTAAAGATTGAGGAAAATATTTTTATATTAAATATTTTCGGTGATATCTGGAATTAAGTTTTTGCAAAAATCCATTCAATCAATTATTACCAAAAAAAAAAAAAGAAAAACCTAAATTTTAGGGAAAATTTTTGAGATATCAAAAGCATTTTGTTATTTTTCGAATTTTTTTTTCTTCATTTTATTTAAAGGTACTAGGCCAGCCCTCAAAATGTCTGTCCCTGTACGCTACTCTGCTGCCGATCTCGTCATTGATTCTGATATTCATATGAACGAAGATATCGTGCAGCACCACCAGATGATGATAGCATCAACATCATCAGCAACAGGATCGAACACATCAATAACAAATAATAGTAATTGTGATAATACTATTATTGTAAATGATTGTTCAGAAATGATGATGATGGATCAACAACATCCACAACAACAACAACAAAAACAACACCATATACAGGATAAAAATTTGATTATTATAAAAAAGAATAATCACTCAAATCCAAAAATGTTGATGCAATCACCAAAAAAATATAATAAATATATTAAAATAAATGGTGGTAGCAGTAATGCTGAGATGCGAGATCAGTGGATGATGATTAAAGATGGTGGGGGCCGGCTTGGAACACCGGATGCTGCTGCTGGTAGCAGTAGTGGTATTCAAAAAATTATGCCGTCGCCGCCTTCGTCGTCGCATACAACAAAAAATAACCCAATGGATATATTTAATAATGATAATCCAAATATCATTATTAATAATCATCATCAAAAAACACAACAACAACAAAAACAGCAAGAACAAGTAGAAGGAGAACATTTAATTGAACAACAACATAATCAAGAAAAACAACAACTACTACAACAACAACAATCAAAATCACCTTCACCTTCAACATCTTTCAATAATAACAATTTTGATAATTCAAATGATGAGCAATTTGTGTCATCTGAAGATCTCATTACCAAATTAAAAGAATACGATACATTACAGGATAAATATCATACAGTTTTAATTTTGCCAAAAGAATCAAGAGTAAGTATATTTACTTTGTCTTCAAAATATATTTTTTTTTTTTAAATTTTAGAATAATATTTATCATTTAATCAACATAATAACTAATTAAATAAATAAGTACTTGAATTTTATTTATTTTTATTATTTTTAATTAATATTAATTTTATTAGTAACCTATCCATAATTATCCATAATTAAGATATGATTAATTTTATAAATAAAAGCTTTAAATTATTTGCAATTTTCAACTAAATTTATGACTAATCTTTATGATTTTTTAATATTTTCCATTAGCAACTAAATAAACATTGCTTATATTTTTCCATTAGGAAAGTCATTTGTGAATCAATAAATTAATTTTTTTTATATCTAATCTTTTGCAATTTGTTTTCTGAATTACATTCAAATTCCAATTTTAATAGAACTAAAAATCGAAATTATGGTTCTTTTATGATATAAAAACAAAACAAATTTTATTAATAATTTATAACCTTGGTAAAATCCTGTTTTAACAGTTAATGTCAAATACCTTTAGATTACTTACACAAAAAACATTCAATTAAAAATAAAATTTTAGGTGAAAAAATACTTGGAACATATTGTAATTTAATCCTTTTCAAGTTTATATTTTTCAAGATTATCATATTTTTTGCTTAAATTTTTAATGAGTTTTTTTTTTATATTTTTAGCGAGAGGTTACTGCTGGTGGTCGAGATGGATCTGCTTACGTCTTACGCTGCCTTAAAATGTGGTATGAATTACCATCAGATGTATTGTTTACTGCGATCAGTTTGGTTGATCGTTTTCTCGACAGAATGACAGTTAAACCAAAACATATGGCTTGTATGAGTGTTGCATCATTTTATTTAGCAATTAAACAGCTGGGACTTAATCAAATACCACCCGAGGATTTAGTTACAATATCTCAAGTAAATATAAAATTTAAACAAAAATTAAAAACAAAAAATTATATAATTGTATAAATAAAATAAGTATACATTTTTTAATTTTCATTATTAATTTTCTTTTTACTTAGTGTGGTTGTACCGCTGGTGATTTAGAACGTATGGCTGGAGTAATTGCAAATAAATTGGGTGTACAAATGGAGCAGCCACCAATAACATCATTAAATTTCTTACGCATCTATTACAATTTATTCCGTAATATGGCAGAAGAATTGGGTTTTGAATTTTTTGAATTCTATAAGAAATTCATTAAATTGGAAGAACTTGAAATGCGTTTAGAAGTTTTATTGTGTGATGTTCAAACAACAATTGTATCACCAGCAACACTTGCACTTGTATTACTCTGTTTACATTTGGATCATCATATCACAGAATCATATCCAAGAAAAGGAAGCCCAGAAATGAAACATCTTTATGAATATATTGTTTTTATGCAAAAATTTTTACGTGTAAGTATTTTTTCAAATTTAAATAAATTAAAAGATAAAATTGATTATTTATAAAAAAAAATATTATATTTATAGATCCCTGAACGTGTCTTTATGAATGGTTTTAGTGTTGTATCGGATATCCTCAAAAATTACAATGGACAAAATAAACAACCATATAAACAACGTTTAGTATGGAAACTATCAAGTCGTACTTTACGTGTTTTACGTCCAACAAATCGTTTTTCTTCAGATTTGGCAACAATTGATGAAGGTATTGGTAATCAACAAACAATTGATGAAATGGATGGATGTAGATCAAGGTATGTATTTGTAATCAAAACAAATTTTTTAATTCTTTAATTTTTATATATATAATTTCAAGAATTTTTAAGAAACTCAATGTCTTACTTAAAATCATAATACATACTTAAAATCACATTTTTATAAAATATGGAGTGATTATTTGTAAGAAATTAAGTTATCTTGCTGAAAAAACTTCATTCTATGTATTTCAGTAACAAGTATAAATAAATGATTATAAACCTATCCTCTATTTTTAAAAAGCAATGTCATATTATTTGAAAAATCATATTTTTAAATTTTTGCTAATATAGTAAATAGTTAATTTAGATAAGAACTACTTTGAACTCATAAACTCGATTTCTTTGTTCTTTTATAAAAAAAAAAATATCAATAAATAACAAAATGTCTAAAACATGTTTTGAAAATACTGATAACCAATGAGAAGAGGGTATGGCATTAAGATTGTAAAATTATTAATTTGACGTATTTGGTTATCAACAAATAAAAAAATATTATTGTTTTTTTTTTTTACAATTTTTTAATAACTTAAGTGTTATTATTAAAATTACAGGTTATTATCCTACTATCTCTTCCAAAATTAAATTAGTTTTTGTTATCATAAATTTTGTAATTTTTTTTTTAAATAAAATTAATTATACCTGTTCTAATTCAAAATATTTGTTTATGTTTATTAAAATATTTTTATTAATTACCATCAAAATATATTTGATAATAAAATTATTTCAAAACATTCTATCAAAAAAACCTTATATTTTTCAACTTAATTTTGATATTCTTAATTTATTAAATAAATTCTTTCTTTAATTTTTTTTTCAGAACTGAAAGCTTAAGTTCAGAAGAGGAGGAAGATTGGCCAACCTCACCAATTATACCAATTTTTGAGCAGTGTTAAATCAACACAACATAAAGAAGAGTTTTTAATATAATTGAGAAACTCCATTCAATTTTATCAACAACACTAAATCGGAAAATAAAAGAATTATCAATTTTGAAAGTAAAAAAATTTAAAAAAGAAAAACCATTCTTAAGGAAATTATCGGACAAGTCTTTATTTACACCATTTAAAAAACAAAATTTAATCTTACAACAAAGATAAAAAAATTCAAAATTAATTTCATCGTATTTCCGTACTTCAAAAAAAAAAAAACCCAAGGAAATTATTCTTCATTTTAAAGAAGAATTAAAATTTTTTAGAAGAGTATAATATAATATACAATCTTTACTTTTCTTTGATTGTATATTTACAAAAATCTTCAAATACATTTCTAAAAGAAAAGTTATTTTAATAGATTTTCTTTTCTTAAATAATAAAAAAACTATTACAACATAAAAACAACGCAAGAAGAAGAAGAAGAAGTTAGAAGGACTGAGAAGGGGATAAAAAAAGAACATTAAATGTTTATGAAAAAAACATATAAATAACAATTTTTCTAAAAATTGATGATAAAGAAATTTGTATGCAAAAAGTAATCTCTTGATTAAATAATATTATATAAAATCAATAAATTTTAGAATTTAATAGGAAGAATCTTAAAACAAAAATATATATATATATATATTTCAAACTATTTAAATAGAAAAATAACATCAGTTCAATAAATATTTAATAATTTCTTTTAATATTCTTGTACATATTTTCTAAAATATAATATAAAAAAATTATTTTAGAGATAGTATCAAATATAAAAATAAAATTTTTAATTATATAAAGAACTCAACAAAAACTAATTAAAAACAAAAAAAAAAAAATAATTGTCGTTTTGTGTAATAATATTAAAGAAAATTTTAACGATTTTTCTTATTTTATATTTTTTTTCATTTAGTTTTAATTTAAACTTTACATTAAAAACAAAAAATTAAATATCTGTCTTCTATGTTTAAAAGTTTTATTGCAACTAAATATAATTTTATTATTACTTTCTTAGAATTTTTTTTTTTGCTTTAATTAGTATTTTAAATTCCAATAAAGTAATATTAAAATTAATTAAAATAATAAAAAAAAAAAATTATAAAAATTATTTAAAAAAAATCAAAAAAAGACTTAAAAAACCAATTAAAAATATTTAAAAAAAAAACCTTAGCATTAAAATAAAAATAAAATCTTAAAAAAAAAGTACAAAAAACTGAAAAAAAAATAACAATTTTCAACAAAAAAAGAAATTTTTCTAGTATTTAAAAAAAAAAAACAAAAAACCAAAATTTTATTATTAACTATATTTAAATTAACTAATTAATTCTCTGTAATTTTTAACTTTTGAAAATTTTTTATAAAAAAAAAATCTCAACTCTTTATAAAATATTTAACAAAAATCAGAAAAAAAAATATAATAGAGTTCTTTTTTTTCATTTTTTAAGTAGCTAAAGTATTTAAAATCACATAAAAACAAAAGGAAAAAAAATCTTAAGATATATTGAAAGAAATAATTAATATCAATTTATTAAGAAAACATTTATAATATTTTAAAAAATTAATTTTTTTTTGTATACTTAACTTTAATTAAAAAAAAAAAAAAAAAACATTGTGAAGGGGAAGAGAAAAACATTTTCATTTCTGTTCCCTTAAAAAAAATTTTTGTTTATAAAATCTTTTTACTGTATTTTAACTTTTATTTAAAAAACACCACATAAATAATTTAAAAAAAAAAAAATGAATATAAATTCATTTTAGCTGGGGACTTTAAATTTTATCGTTTCAAAATAATTAAAATTTGGAGTCCCCAGCATCTCTATATATTTAAAAAAAAAATCTTGGATTAAATATTTAAATTTATTTAAAAACAATTAAATTTTCAATGCCAAAGTTAGAGGCTTGTGATACATTTAATGTAATGCGATTTTTATTGTGATACCAATTATAATTAAAAAAATTTTTTTGTAACGTATTTCTTATAATATTTTTTATATTAATTTTTTACTTGTTTATATTTAAATGTTTAAAATTTAAAAAGTGTAAAAACAAGTGAAAAAATTTTAATTAAAAAAAATATATATATATAAACTGAAAGTATTATAAGAAAAACATCAAAACGTTGTAAATAAATTAAATTAGCAATAAAAATTATATTTACATTGCAATTTCTATGTGTCATTTTGTTACATTTATTTCAAAAATATTTGTAATATGACCTTTTGTTTTTTTGTTTTATGATCGCATATTATATTAAATTGTATCTTAAGCATTTATAAGAATTATGTGTATGTACATATATTCATATATGTACATATGTATGTAAAAATATCATTTTTATTAAGTGCAAAAAAAAAAAAAAACTAAATTAATATTTAAAAATAAAACTAAAGAAATTTTTCTCACAAAAAGTGCAAAAACTAATTAAATTAATTATTTAAAATTTTAAGAATATATTCTATCAATTTTTTTTTTTTAAATCAATATAATTGTACTTAAAAAGATCAATTAATATAAATTTTTCTTTTTAATGTTCACTACAATTTTTGATGGCATTGAAAATTTTTATAAAATTTAAACAAAAATGGGAAAAAAAAATAATTTTAATATACAAAATAATGTAATTTTTTTTTAAGTTTTTTGAATACACAAATTTTTGTGATGGAAATGAGATATATACAAAATATTATTAAAATCATTTTTCAAATGGTAATTCAAATATACGAGAAAATAAATTTTTAAATAAATTTTTATTTATACGATATTTGAAATTAATTTGTTAATTATAAATTGATTTAAATTCAGATTTCTTTATATCTTATTTCTATAAATTTAATTATCAAAAAAAAAAATATATATGTATTGTTTTCTATTTTTTTCTTAATGTTTAAAAAAAAAATAAACCATGCCTTTAAAAAAAAATAAATTTAAGTTTATTTCAAAAATCATTTGAATTGTTTAAATGTATATTCAATTAAAACAAAAAACCGAATCATTAAGTATTATAATTCTTTAAATAATTAATTTTTATAATAATTTTAGATTTCATATTTTTGTTATAAAAAAAAAAAAAAAACATATTTAGTAAATTTAATTATTAGGGCTAATTTTTTTCATAATTTCATTTGACAATATTTAAATTTATTTTGCTTGCATTGCAAAAGATTTATTTTAACTCTTATTTTGTAAATTAATTTCAATGAAATTTATTTCCATGTAATTTATGTTTATTCTATTCTATTTGTTCATTGACGGGACTTTGTTATTCAAATTCTATTTTTTGTAGGAAGAGATTACAATTTAAAACGAAAATATGTGTAGTTGTAGTCACCAAATTATTAAAATAAACTTAAATTTATTTTTTTCATTTAAAAAACAATTTTCTATTATTCATAATTTCTCAAAAATGTTTTCTATAAAGTTTTTTTTTTCAATTCTCTATTAAACTATTTTTTTTTTTTTTATTTTAAAAATAATGTATAAAAAATTATTGAAAATCTTTTTATTTTTTTTTTTTTTATAATAATCATTGGAACATTATTAAGTTTCTATTCTCTTATTTATTTATTTAAAAAAAAAAACCACAAAAAAAAAAAATAAAAATCAATAAAACATTTTTGTATAAAAAAAAAATCATGGATTTCTTTTAATTTAATGCTATGTTCATGGAAGAGTTTTTTATTTCAAAATTCGAATGGTTCGTCACATTTGTATTTTTTTTTTTAAATACAAGACATGTTCAATTTTTACATTTAACTTTTTAATTTACTGTCCTTTATTAGGTACTAGTAAACAATTAAAAGTTCAAATTATAATTTCATTCACCAGAAAATGTTTTTTTTTTATTAAAAGCAAAAGAAAAACCAAAAATTTGAACATAGTGTACAGAATACTTTTATTAATAAATATTTTAATAAGAAAAATCAATCAAAGTTTAAAATCTAAACTATAATATCAAGATCATAAAATTTATGTCTTTTTTAATATGAAGAAGGAAGAGAAGAAGAAGGTGATAAAAAACAAAATCAATTTGAAAATTATGAAAGGGAAATTAATTGAAATTTAATTAAAAAAATATCATTTAACATTTTTTTTTATTTAATTTCACTTTTGTTTTTTATTAAATGTTGAATCCACTTATATACTTATAAATATAGATTTAATGTCTATAGTTTGTATCATAATAGCCACTTAATTAATATATATCGCGGATTTGTGATACTGATATTCTTCAGCACACTTTCTTATCATCTTTCTAAGTGAAATTAAATAAGAAAAAATCTACAAATTAACATCAGTAGAAAAAAATTTAAATAATTTTCTATATATTAAAAAAAACTTATTCTTATTTAGGAATTTTTTCACAAAAAGTTTTAAATCAATTATAAGAAAATAAAATATATGGAATTATTAAAAACAAAATAAAAACAATTAAAGTAAGAATTTTTCATTTCAATTTTTCAATAAAATAAAAATTAATATAAATATTTATTATTCATAATAAATAGTTGTGTAGTAGTTGTTGTATTTTTCATTCACTTTTTTTTTGACAAGAAGCAAAATTTTAAATTAAAAAATTAAGAATTACTTTCCAATAAAACATAAAAAATTTAATTATTACTTTTTTAATATAAGGTTTTGTAAAAATAAAAAAAAAATAATGATAAATGAAAAAAAAAAAAAAAACAAAACTAAAGAAAAAACAAAAAAAAAAAACAAAAATAAAATGAAAAATTTTGAACAATTTTCTGAATTTTATTTAATTTAATTTTTTTTTTTCAAATTTTATTTTTAAATTTATTTTTTTTTGATTTAAAATATAGTTTTTAGTTTTTCTAAAAAAAATGGAACAGATGCGGTTTCAATTTTCTTCAAAAGATTTACTTCAATTGTGACAAGAGACAATTGCAAGTCAATGAAACATTTTAATATTTAAAAAACTGGTTAAGGCCCATTTCAACTTTTCCAAAAAAAAAAAAAAACAAAAATTTATAATTTTTTTGGTTGCGATCTAACAAAATTTTGTTTCTTTGGTGAGTACAAAATATCACTCAATAAAAATTTTCTTTAATTATATATTTTTTATTTTATTTTGCTCAGCATAAAAATTAATAATTTTAAACAATATATTGTTTAAAATAAAGTTAAATATATATATACATTTTTCAGAAGCATTCGTGTTCATTTCAAGTGCAGTTTATCCTCTTTTTACACTTAATTGGAAAGAAAATAACAAAATATTAGAATAAAATAAAATTTTTAATAAAATCCCATATCACCTACACATATTTAATATATGAATGCCCATTGGATCTAAGTAATGAACGAATAATTTTCCTTGACCTAAATGGACCTTGACCTTGTTTTTATTGAATTTAATTAATCAATTTTTGTCTCTGTTCTTGGATTTTGAATGAATTGTAATCGCATCGTAATATGTATATGCAAATGTATGTCTATATATTTTATAAAATAAAATAAAAAATAAAATATTCTTTACTTTCATTTGCAGTCAAAATGAAGAATAAAGTTTTAAATTACAATCTTTATTTTTGATTACATAGTTTATTCTAATTTAATTAATTAACTGCATTTAAATTATTTTTATTCTTATTGAATTTAAATTAATAATCGTAACTTTAAAACATATATTAAAAACAAAATTTTAAAACGATTGTGATTATTCCCCCCTAATTATAAAGAAATTATTTTAAACATTAAAAAAATATAAACATTTGTTTTTTTTAAATTAAAAATATCAACTATTTTGAAAACAAATAAAATTAAAAATAAATATTGAAAAAAAAATAAATTATAATAAAAAAAAAAAAAATTTTAAGAATTAAGGTATAAATTATAAAAAAAAAACATTCTCTTTTTCTATAAATAAAAATTTTTTATTTTTTACAAACTCTACATATATATATATATATATATATATATAATTAGAATTAACAAACAAAAACAAACATACAAATTATAAAAATTAAATAAAAATAAAATAAATTAAAAAAAAAATTAATGTGATCGATGTTATTAGAAAAAAATTAATATAACAAATAAATAATTTTTTTTTTTTAATTTACAATAAATACAAAAAAAAAAATACAAATAAATGTAATTGAATATAAATATTTAAAAAGTAATGTATTTTATACTTGAATTATATACTATTAAATTATATACTAAATAAAAGAATCAATAATACATAATTGAAAATAACAATAATAAATATTTAAATATTTGACAAACACTATTAATAAACAATTAATAAAAAAAAAACTTATCACTTAATACTTATCAAATTTGAATTTGAATTTCAACTTGAGTGATAAGTTTTTTAAAAAATATGAAAACAAAAATACTAGAAGTTAATTAATACGTATATTATAATATTATATTAGAATTTGAAAAAAAAAAACCAATATATATATACATAAATAAATAATATAAAATATATAATAATAATTTATATAAGAGAAAAACCAACATTTTTTGTGATATTTCATTTAAACAAATAAAAATTAAAAAACAAATTTAACAATTTTTAATTAAATAAATTTAAAAAAATAAAATTTTTTTATTTAAATATTTTTTCTAATTTAAAATATTAATTTTATTTCAAAAAATAAAAAAATTAGTTGATAAATTAGACATATTAGGGTGAAATAAGGTATGTAGCATAAGTTAATTTCTTCTATATATTCTATAGGAGTAAGAAATGTCATTAGAGATCCTACTAAACATACGTAATATATTGTTTCGCCCTAAATTTAATAATTAATTTCAATTATGATAATACAACTATAACTTTTATATTTTTTCATAACATTTGAGATAATAAAATTTTCTAAATAATCTTCTTTACATTTATCTATTAAAATAAATTTAATTTTTTAAATATATAAAAGGCAGTATTGTATAAATTTTTATTTCATTTTAAGCTGGAAAAAAAACGTGAGATTAATATTGAAAACAAACTAATAAGAGTCTAAACAAACCCTTAAAAAGTAATTAAGAGATTAAAAATTCAAATATTTAATTAATAACAATAGTTTTATTAAACTTTTCAATAAAGAAGAACATCAAAAAATGTTTTTGTTTAATTTTGAAGAATTTACATTTATTTGTTTTGTTCTTTATATTAAAATGTTTAATATAAGATCTGATTTTTAAATAACCTAAAAACTAAATTTTAGCGTTATATAAATATTTATTTGTGATAATTAAAATCAAAATTTTTAACCATCTGATATATACAAACTATTTTTGTTATTAAAACAAAATTAAAGTACAAAATTTTAATCTTTACAATTAAAATGAATACACATTATTGGAAAAATTTTAATTTATTTATTTTTTATTAGTATCTGATTAAGAAATTATAACAATCTGGCTGATATTCGTTTCAAATTGTAATTTCAATTTTAAAATTCTATATTTTTTACTAGTATACTGGAATGAAAATGTTAAAATATGAGAACTAAGAAGAATAATTAATTCATTTGAGAAATCATTCTTTTAATAAAAAGTAAAAATAGAAAGTATTAGAATAGGAGTTGTTTTTACGCTAGGTGAATAAAATCTTTATTTAAATAAGAACATTTCGCAAATTAAAATTTTCACCGCTTAAAAAATTAATTATTTTTAATTGAATACTAGTAAATAAATCTCAATCAAAAAAAAATTTACAAAACAGCTAATTTTTCAAGTTTATTAATTCCTTCAAAATTAAACATAAATTGTCGTTTAACTGATGATTTTAAATATATATATTTTTTTTAACTTTTTAATGATTTGTATTCAAATTATGTTATAACAATTGATTAATCAAATTGTGAATAATTCATATTAGAAAAGAATGAATAAAATTTACTAAAAATTGAATCAATATGATAATAACTTATTTTAAAGAAATTTATTTTTAAATTTTCTAAAAGTTATTAAAATCAGATGAAGAAATTTGTTAAGAAATTTAAAAAATCTCTATGAAAAAAAATCTCCATGTTAATTAATTTATAAATTTCTGAAATTAAATATAATAGTCATCAAGCTGCAATCACATATTAAAAATAAAAAACTTATTTAAAAATTATTTTAACATTGTGTAAAATCAAATAATATAAAAATTTTATTTTATTATTATTTTTATTAATTTTAAATTCAATATTTTTTGATTGTCTTTATTTTTTTTTTTTTTTAATTTATTAAATTAATTGTAAGATTTATTTAATTTATTTTTAATCTTTTTTTTTTTAAATTTAAGTTATAAATATATAAATTAAGTATTAAAGTAAAAAAAAATTCTTTTTTTTTTTAAGTTACTTCATTTAAAATGATAATAAAAATATGTTCTAAAGTTGTAAAAAGATAGCTACTTTCTAAATTATTAACAAGTTTTTAAATTTACAAGATCATGTAAATGAATGAGTCTTATTTAGATCATAATAATAGAGATTGTGGCCTGTTTTTTTACAATTTTTAAAATATTTAGAATATTATGAAATAGAAAGATTATATTGAAAAGTTATATTAAATAGAATTTATTTAATAAAACATTTATTTAATTTTTCAATTTTTTAATGCACACAAATAAATGAATATTTTCTTAATGTTAACACAAAAAATAAAATAAATCATTGTCCATTGTACATGTCGATATATATATCAAAAAATAATCAAAGAATTTTACATTGTCTAATTTAATTAAAACAAAAATAAACAAAAAAATAAATAGAAAATTATTTTAAAATTAATTAAATTTATTTCAGTATCTACAAATTTAATATATAAAACACACAAAAAAAAAAAAATTATAAATCATATAAAAAAGATATAAAATATATATATAAATAATTTTAAAACATTATACTATTTCATTACATTTTTTAAATACTTATGTATTTTTTGATTGTCATTTCAAAATTGTGATTAAAAATAGAAAAATAAATAAACAAAATGTGATTTTAGTGCATATATTCACTCACTTTATTGAAGTAATTATGTACATAATGTATTTTTTTCCAAATCATTATGAAAACGAATTGACAGTCAAAAATACAAAAAATAAAAATTTTTTCAAATAAATCAAATAGTAATTATAATTATATTTAAAATTTTAATTAAATTAATTAAAAAAAAAAAAAAACAAAAAATATATTCATTATATTTAAAAAAAAAATCAATAAAAATTAAATAGAATATCTAGTTCTAAAAAAAAATAAATAATTAATTTTTAATTAAATAAATATTTCTAATTTTTCAGTTTTTCTTAAATTTTTGTTACATAATTTAATTTTAAACAATTTAAAAATAATAAGAATAATAATTTTACACTAAAAATATGTAAAACTAATTTCTTCAAAAATAAAAATATATAAACTCAATATGAAAAATATAAATTAAATATTTTCAAAGATCTTAACAACAATTTATAAGTTTTTTGTATTTTTATTTCTTATTATTTTCTTTAACTGTCTAAAAAATTACAAATTAAGTAATAAAAAAATTTTAATTAAATAAATTAAAAGAAAACAACTGATAATTAAATAAAATATATATTAAAATTTTACAACAGTGAATTAATAATGTATTACAATTTATCATATGTAAGTTTTGTAAGTTAATCAAATGAAATGAAAAGAAATGAATGTAAAAACAAAAATACTATAAAATAAGATTAAAAAAATTATAAGTAGAAAAGAATATAAAATATGTATGGAAAATTAAAATAAATAATAAATTGATAAAATGAAAAAGAAATAAATTTTAAATAAAATTTTAAGAAAAAAAAATAAAAAAGTATTTTTATTTATATTTACACAGAATTAAAATCATTTAACATATGTTTCCAATCCTAGCGTCTAAAACCGCAAATATGCTAACACTTTAATTTATCGGAGTGCTACTACTTACTGAATGCAACTTGTTTTGGCCAATGTAATAAAATCTTTTGAATAAGGAGGGTGTTTAATCAGCACTATTACAGGATGACAATCTTTGTAAAACTTTAAAAAGAGCTATCAAGCATTTATTAAAGGGCAAATGATGCTATGTTAATCGTATAGATGCATCAATTTAATTACAAAAAATTGAAGAAAGTTATTGTTAGAATTTCTAAAAACTCAAGATGGTTTGTTTCAATTAATTTTAATTGAAATTAAAAATAAACGCATAATTTTTTTAAAATTTTTTTAAATTAACTTACCTGTTTTATTTGAAAATGTTTGAATTTCTTATATGCCAAAATAAAACTATAAATTTAATATAAGATAAGAAAATACAATAGGTACAAAACATTTTATATATTTCATTATGTCATTATTCATACAATATCGGAAAGGATCAAAAAATCAAAATTTTAATATTGCTTTTGTTATTCTGTAATTTTGGGTTTTCAAGGTATCAAATTTTTTTTGGCGATTTTTGTTTGGTTAGAAAGTAGCCTAAACATGTAAATATATAAGTTCATAATGGATGATGTTTTTCTTTCTCAATGTATTTTAAAAAAATAAGAAATTTCTTCAAAAATATTACAAATGAAAATTTTGTTTATCTCCTTTTTTTCAAGACAAAATTTATTAAAATGTATAACTTTAATTCGGACCTTAAAATATCCGATAATAAAGATGAGAATCACAAGTATATTTCAGAATTTTAAGTGACAACAAAAATAAGAATTTAATTAAAATATTAAGAACTAACACGCTTGGTTTAGTGTTTTTTAAAATAAAACAACATAATACCAAATATATGTATTAACTTATTCAATAAAATTTTATTATACAATAACAATTAGTCAATAAATACTTTAAATTAAAATTAAAATACTAATTATTTACAGAAAACTGTTAAAACAAAAACAAATTTAAATGACTCAAACAATTTTTTTTTTTTTTTAAATATTAGTCTTTTGTATGATCTCGAATCCAATCTAAATACTGTGATACTCTAGTATAAACTCCTGGATAACCAGGCTCCCCACATTTGTTGCCAAATGAAACTATTCCTAATTGTATCCATTTAGCTTCAACTCGCATCATTAATGGCCCACCTGTTTTTATAGAAAATAAATATTTAAATATTAGTATAAATTTGAAAATTCTAGGTGGAAAATTTAATTTGACCTGAATCCCCTTGACAAGCATCAACACCACCTTCGGAATATCCGGCACATAAGAAATTTTCATTTATTGGCTGGAAATATGATCTATCACAATCTTCATTTCTCCATAATGGTAGATCAGCTTGCCTTTGGGTTGTTGATTCTTTTCCACCATAATATGTTGTACCCCAGCCAACTACAGTTGCTCGGCGTCCTGGTAATCTATCACGATGTGGTACAAATCCTGGTTTCGGTAAACATAATGGTATTACATATTTAGATTTTCGAACCGGGCGATCTAATACTAAAATTGCTATGTCATTATAAAATCCGACTCGTGAAAATCGTTCATGAGCACGAACTTCTTTAACAGTAAATGTAACAGGCGCAGATGGTTCGGCATCAGTTGAAAGATCAATATCACCAAGACGCACTGTAAATTGACGAGCTGCAAATCTAAAAATGAAAAAATATATAATAATGTTAAATAAATAGCAATTTGTGTGTGTAATTTTCGTACGGTTTTTGTCTTGAATCTCTTGTGCAATGCGCTGCTGTCAACACATATTTTGATCCTGTTTGTAATAAAAATGAAGTTTGATTAATATTAATAAAAATTTAAATTAATAAATAATTTACCAATTAAAGATCCACCGCACCAAAATTCAACTCGTTTTGGCCCATGCAAGAAAATTGCTGCCAACCAAGGCCATTGACCATTTGGTGCTTCCATTCCTCCTACAATTCGACCTGAGGAATACTCTTGTTGTCCACATTCTTCTGGATCAACTATATTTGCTCCCAAAAGATTTGAAATTGGTTCATTTAAAGTGGCAGCAAAAGCAGGTCTTGTTGTTGTTGTTTTAATTATTTGTGGAGATAATATTAAATTTTGACCAGGTCTTGTTGTAGTTCTTATTATTGGTGGTCGAATTATTGTTGGCCTTGTTGTAAGTATCAAGGGTCTTTGTGTTGTTAAAATAGTATTTTGTAAGGTATTAACTGGACAACAAACACCAGGTACAAATAAACTTTTAAAACAAAGAGAATCCTTTAAGTTTCCTAAATCTAAAAGTAAACCGGGGCAACTACTCAAATCTTCGCAACGACCAGGCCCACCATCAGGTGTAGCACAATGATTATCACTTTCTTTATTGTTTTCATTATTTGACTGTTCGTTTGAAGTTGGTCTGAATTGTGCTGGACTATTTTGATGGGAGGTTAGAATTGGAATTGTTGTTGTTGTAATCACGGTTAAACCATTAGGAACTAATTGCAATTGAGTCGGTTTATTTTTATTTTTTAATTTTTTTTTCTTTTTCTTACTATCAATATCATCAGGAGATTCTGTTGTACTTTTTAAATGTTCATCATAATTGTTTGTTCCAATTCTTCTTTTTATTAGAGGCTCAATAGTTTTTGTTACATTTTGGCCTAAAACATTTTTAGTTAAAGTTAAAATTGCATCCGGTACACTTCCGGTTTGATGATTTGCTCCTTCATTTGAATCAGATGGTTTAGAAGAGTCTTGACCCCTCGTTATGTCAACAATATAATGTCCAACTGTATTCAAGGCACCTAAAGTTTCAGAGATTTTATCAATTGCTGATGGTGATAATAGTCTTCCATTTGTGTTATTAACATTTGGTTGTGGTCTCTGCTGATATTGATGTTGTGGCCTTTGTTTTCTATTTCTGTTATTAGATGTTTCTTCTTCACTTGAATCATCATCATCACCAAAACCAAAATTAAAATAATCCTCTTCGTCATCTTCGTCGTTTTTATATGGTTTACGATTTATTTGAATTTTATGGGCATTTGCTGATTGTCTAGCTATTCGATCCGGATGATTACGTTCATGATACCGTTGAGATTGTGGAGTGAAGTAAGACTGAAAATAAGATGCTGCCTTTAAAGTAGATATGATTGCCGCGTAATGCGTTTTAAATGTTAACAAAAAAATTGAAAATAATTTTTCTTAAAAACTTACCACCTATTTCCATCGGATTAAAACCGAACATATCTTGCATAAATCTTTGACATTGAACTTCATTTATTATATTTGTTATCAGAACAACTGAAATAAAAAAATAAAAGATATTAAAAAAAATTTTAATTTTATCTTGAATCTAAAAAATAAGTTTAAAAAATTTTTAAATAAAACGAGGAAGAGAGAGTAGAGTAGACTGTGTTAACTGTGAGGAGGTCTGTGCGAACATAATATAATTTAATTAAGTTTATAACTAGTCCTTGGACTACGTTATTCAACTCAAGAAAGTATATAGTTCTATTTGGCAAAATCTACGAGGGTCAAGGGGAATCAGATATGAGAAACCCTATATTAGAGGACCGCCAATGGTGTAGGAAAATCATAATAATGTAATATTTAACGATACCTAATTGTATCCAATTATAGCAAGCCAATAAGAACAGAATCTAAAAGTTACACTTCAGGTTATTGTAGTTGAAAAGAATTAAACCCAATTAAAATTTAAAGAAAGGAAAATCAATGTATTCAAATCAGAGATCCTCAATATTTGAACTTGACTAAGTTACTGGGATACTCTATCAATTAACCCATTACATCTACTTCGAAATCTTGGACTTTTTCATAAATAGATTAATTAATTGTAACATTTTGTTAACTTCTTTGTTATTTTATATATTTTTTGTATTCATTGTACATTGGATAATGCATTGCAAATTTTAACATAATATAATAACAAAAAAAGAAGTGAAAGTGATTGAAACATTTACATATATATATATAAATATATATATATATTATTTTTGTTTCATTTAATTCATTTCTCAATTCTTCTATCTCACTCTTTTTCTCATATTTACCATTATTTTGTCTTTTTTTTTTATATATTTGAAATCTTACAAAGTTTTAAATTCAATTTGAATGAATTGTATGAACAGTTGCAATAATGATGATCACTATTCACACAATGAACAGTCGTTTGGACACCAGTATTGAGTTCTTATATTTTTTTCTTGAAAATCGCGAATAAAGCCAAACCCAACAAAAAAAATTAAGGCATAACAAAATAAAAAAAAAAATTTCACCAAATTGTAATAACTTTTATTTACAAGCAAAAACAGCAAAACATATGGAAATTATAAAAAAAAAAATGGTTATTTTCCTGATAAAAAGACTCTTCCAATTTAAGGGTGGATCCATATTTAAAAAAAAAGTTAATCTAAATTGAAATATTAGATCAGTTGAAGTGTTGCAACGATTTGGAATTAAAAAATTAAAATAAATAAATTAGAATTTAAGCATTAATGCCTTTGTATGTGTCATGTGCGTCTTTATAAATAAACCCCGCCACCCTATATTAGAGGAGTATGTAGCTGCAGCATAAGAATTATTTATGAAAGGTGTATGAATAATGAAATGAAGAGGTATAAACATTCTTGGAAAATATTTGAGCTGTTCCTATGTACTGCTCTATTATTAAACTTCCTATTCGAGTTAAACTGAGTGATGAAGAATCCTGTCAGATGAACCAATTTATTAATTAGTCTTGTTTAGTTATTCCCATATGGCTCGGTGCTAATTCACCAAAATGATCCATTGTATCTTTGTATGATTCAGTATCTTTCAAAATAAGCTGAATATTGTCTATTAATTCTTATAAGTAGATTTTGCAGAATTTTATATACGAGATTGCTATGACAACCAATAGAAAATACCATTTACCTGTTAGAAGCGCATATATTATCTAATGTTTTAACATGATAACATTTTAAAGTAGGGTGCGCATATAAGTTTTGCATAAAAAAAAAGGATTTAGTTTGAAATGTTTCTAATTATATTTGTATATTAATATTTTATTGTGTGTTGTATATTGAAATTTGGATTGCCCTTTAGGGTTAATGTAAATTTTTTTCCGTTTCTTTCACATGGCAGTGGAGAGTATTTTGAAAATTAAATTAAAATAAAGAAGATGAATAAAAAGACAACAATAATATTGTAACGCAATTTAACGCATTCCATATATTAAAGTACATTTTGAAAGTTGAAAATTGACGATCGGCCTTGAACGACCTTTGAATTTCGTGATAATTTTATGTTGTTATTGTTTTGCTTTCATTGCAATTATCTTTGGTCACATAATATTTTTTTTTTTTAAATTGAAATCCGACCAGATATTAAATATAATATGGTGTTAAATAAAAAATTCCCCATACCTACAGTTATTAATATATATATATAAATACAATATAAATAAATTTGTATGATGTGTTTGTATATAAAGATGAAATTATTATATGAAATATTTTTAATTTTTTTTTTTATTTGTAAGAAGTTAAGTAGAGAAGCCATTATGTCTTTTTTCTTCTCTCTGGTTATAAGTTATTATATGAATGTGAAAGGAAAAGAAATGTTTAATGATGTTAAGAGATCTCAGATATATTTTAGTATAAATAAAATTAATAATGATTTCGCATAATTGAGGTTATATATATACTATATACCTACACTTAAACATAATATTTTATTTTGGTACACAAAGTTATTTATATTGTTTAATTTTTTTAAGGGTGTTAAGTATGATAAATTAACTTATGTAATTTCCTCGAAAACAAAGGCAAAAGTAAATAAAAAAATGTAGCAAATTTTTTAATTATTAAATATTTATATATTTGGTTGTTGATTTTTTTAAACTAACTAGAAAAAAAAATTAAAATCCGGTTTTAAATTTGGTTCGTTTTATTAAGTTGAGTAAAATAAAATATTATAAAATTGAATTATTATGTATAAAATTACGCAAAAAATTTTAATTTTTAATGGTGTTTTCCGTTCTTTTATTAAAACAATAAATAAATAATAAGTTTTTGAACAATTAATTGAATAATTATTACTTAATTATTTAATTTATTGATTGTCTCCCATTTTATTAAAACCAAAATGTTTCTTTAAATATCAAGTAGGTAGAGGACTATTTTAATATATAGTTATATTTAATAATATTAAATAAATAAATAAGATTAATTTGTGAGACAATATTAAATGATCGCGTGAAAGAGTAAATTTTTAAAGTTTAAATATATTCTAAACAATCATTTAGTTTATATGAATTTATTTAAATATATTATATTTTAAATAATAATATAAAAATTAATTAAATTTATAATAATAAAATATTATTCAAAATATAATACAAAAATTTATTTTTTTCCATTTTTAAGAATATTTTAAATAATAAACAAAAGATTGTAACAAAAGACTTAAGCGAGAAACTTGTTATTTTTAAAAAAATACTTTCAAGTTTCAATAAAGGATTGCCAATTAATTTTATGTAATTTATAATTTTTAAATTAAACTAAATATAGAAATTTAAATATAAATTGTATTACATAAATTCTACCATAAGTTTATTTAACCTACTTTTTATAAAAAGTAAAAACACTCCATTCCACACTATGGATTAACATTTTGTCACTGAACGCATTTTAAATAAATTATTACAACACACATATATTTATCAATAAAATTAACATTCTCTTAGTAATGAATTGTGTATTAATTTATATATGTTACTTTTTTTTATTTATTATTGAACTTTTATTTTCAATAGTATTGCATAACACCCACCAATCAAACAACCAACCAACCAACGAACCAGCCAAACAACCATCCAACAATGTGATACTTAACAATTCGAAACATGTTTTCTTTTATATAGGAATAACCATAATAACGGAAAATAGTCATGAAATGAAAACCAAAGAAAACAGAAATTAATCTAAAGTATGTTGAAGAGAAAGAAAAAAAAGAGATAAAAATAGTTTCTTATAAACCCATGAACATTTAAATTTTGATTATATGACGATCAGAAGCAAAACCACAAGAAATAAAACAAAAAATTATATTGAAGTGCACCGTCGCACACAAGAATTTTTTTTTACGATTATAAAATCACTATTGTCACTATTAACGTTAATATTATGTTGTGATTCATCATGTAAAACGATTTTTAAAATTTTGTGATTTTTTGTTGTTTAAATCTTGAATTATAAAAAAGATAAAAATGACGTCACATTAGAAAGTTATACGGAAAAGAAAAACTATTAAGAAATAAAATATGTAATAATATATATATATATATATATATACAATTTTCACTTTCATTTTGAGGAACTTACTCTTGCACAATATATTTAGGCTTGCACACCAAATAGGCCAGTCACACTATCAAATTAAATGTTCATAATCAGCCAAGCACAAAAATTTTGTTAGAAAAAAATTTAAATTTGTTTTTTTAATACATAATAGGGGCAATCTCTTTTTTTTTGTTTTTGAGATTTGTAATGGTAATTTAAAATATGATTTTTTTTTAAAATAAATAGCAACAATATGGCGTTTACATGCTGTCGCTATCTTATGTAAACCGTGTTTAATAGTGTAACTGTCTTGAACTGTTCCTGTTGCATAAAGCACTGTCCCCAATTTTAGCAGCTAAAAATCTCAGACAGCTTCTGTCTATACAATGAATCTTCAAAATTATATTTTTAATCCCATAAAAATAAAAAAAAAACAAAGTAGATTCTGTTAAAATATTAGTTTTAATATCGCAAAGAATCTTCTGTGAGGCTATAAATGAGTTAAGCCATATTCTCCTTTCATTTCGTTTTTTTCTAAACTTTAATTATTTTTAAAAATAAAATAACGGTATAACGCATTTGCTTCATTTCTCATTCATTTTTTTAAAAGGACTGTCAAGACAATATACGAACCCAATTTCGTTTTCAGAAAGTAAATAATTTATTTCAAGTAAATTGCCATTTTAAAATAGTGATAGCCCTAGTACCTAAATGCCAGATTAAATAAAATATATAGTTGTTTTTGTATAAAAAGGGCAAATTAGATTGACAGTAATCAGAAAAATTAAAGTCTCTTAAAAATTAATATCATATTATTGAAAAAATATCAAAAGATTTAAGTAAGAAACTTTCAAAATAACACTATAGCGTTTTAAATTAAGATTTATACCAATACAATCAATTTATCTATAGAATCTTATACAATTTCAAATGTTTCCTAAAATTAGTATCTATTAAGATTACAAATTTTAATCTATATCATTTCTGAATGTTTATTCTAATATGAATTCTATTTAACAAAATTAAAAAATTTGAGTTATGTGGTATTTTATATTTGTGAGTTTATATTATTCAAATAAATTATTTGTTTATTAGTGTGTTTTTTGTTAAATATATACAAATATTAATTATTGATTAACCATTAATTTGAAACCAATGGCGAATGGTAACTCGGGGCTATCGCATGAAAGATCGGCACTTTAACTACTGTAGACATAAGACATAACTATTTGTTATGCATTTTCGTTGATTATATCGTTTCTTAATTGTTTAAATTAATGGATTAAATCGGCCTTAATATTTCATAGTTCGGAATCACTCAATCTTCAGGACACAGGAATTTCATCAAATTTCTATATGAAATTGTATCAACGGATTACCCCTCTATTGATATAATATACATTATATATAGATATAATAAGTTTTTTTTGGATTAGCAAATAAAAATTATTGTAATGGTGTAAATAGGAAGAAATTATAGTGAATTTTCTAATAAATTTTGGGTTTTATAAAACAATAAACAGAATTTTTGCGCTTAATAAGCAGTAAAATTTTATAAAACCACAAAAATAAAATTACAATTAGCATTTTTTTATGAGGTGTAAAGTTATTTTTGTTGTTTTCCTATCTTGTTTTTTTTTGTTTTTTTTTGGAGTTTCTTTTTCATGGAGTTTAAAGGTTCGTGAAATTGCACATTTAAATAATTTTTGTTTTTTTTAATTAGCGATTATATTTGTTTATAAGATAATAATATTAATTTTAATGATATATATTACAAGAGCTAACTATTTTGGATAATTATACAATTTTGATACTTGTAAGTTTTTCATGTGACATATGTATTAAATACGAGTGATTATATGCTTGGCTTGATTTCATTTTTACGGGTTTGATTGGTTTACGAATTGAGAAAAGTTTTTATTATATTATTATAGTACGTACATATTTGAATCTCAGTGTTAAGGAAACATTAAAAATTAGTTAGTTTTTGAATTTACAAAATGAAGTTAGACTTAAAATCTAAAGGAAAAGGGAGGCTCAGTTTGTCTACATTACTGAAATGTTTCGAAAATAGTAAAAGTTCATCGTATCAAGGTAGCAGAAGTGAATTCAAGTTCAACTTTGGTTGCAAGATATTGTATAGATGTTCTAATTTGCTCTGCATATCGCTGAACTTGTGCGATAGATCGCATATGTCATCAGCACTTACTTTTACTGCATATATATACAGCTAAATTGATGTTTGAGGTTAACTTTAACTTGTCCATTATTTTTTGGTAATTAGATATGATATGTATGATTTTTAGTGGAACTGGTTCCATCCTAAGGGCTTTAATGCTATCAAAGACTTTCTTCAAATCTATTAATACTAGATAAAGTGGCGTTTTCCATTCTGTAGATTATTCTATGGAGGACGAAAGCCAGCTTTGTTTTTCACGTATCTTTGTATCTGTACTTCTAATCCGACTTATTGAATTATTATTGTTATGATTTTGTATATTGCATTAAGTTTAGAGTTATTCTTCTCCATTCGTCGGAGTTTTTTAAGTCGCTATATTTTATTTGGGTAATATTTTCTCTTTCTTGAGAGATCATGTTTATCATATTATGGTTCTGTGTTGCTTGGAGTTTTCAGCTCTTGTGTTTACTTACGCTTCTGTATTTGTTATGTGCGCCCGCGTTAGATTTCTCACTGATTGATTATGTTTGATGTTTTGTTTGTGAACTGGTTAATTAACTGGTATAATTCCCACATATTGTTCTAATTCGCAAGAAATTCTGCACAATCTTCTGTTGGCTTAGGGGAATCTTCGTTTATTTAGCGTTGCATATTTTTTGACTAACTTTAACCAGACCACAGTCTGTATTGCTGCTTGATATTGTCAGGGTTGCAATTTTATAGTTTCTTGTCTTTTCTTAATTAGATTACATGTTTTATCGGATAATGAGTTTTTCCTTTCTTGATGCTTTATAAAAAATGTTTCTCCAGCGGCTTTCACGAGGTTGAAGTTAACAGTGCTTCAATTTTTCAGTTGATGTTATGGTCACTTTTGACCTATAGTTGTTGCAAAGGTCTTGAACAGTCTTAGATCTAAGTTTCTTAACTTTAAAGCGTTTATTTTTGTGATTCTGTCGCTTCTTTAGCTTAAAGATTATTAGATTTCCGAGAATACCTATAATTGTGGGATACAACTATTTTTTTTTGACGGTCTTAGATCGTTTAAGATTAGTTTAAGTTTCACAATTATTTTTGTAGATCCGTCGCTCTTTAGTTTTAAGATTATTAAATGTCTAGAAATACCTATGATTGTGCGGAACCAACTTTTTTTCTATATAATTTCACATTAAGTGTCAGCTGTTATTATTTGAATCAATTTACTTTTTTTTTCTTTTAAATTTTAATTTCAAAGGTTTGGTGTGGTACCTTATGACTTTTTACTCTGGTTATAAAAAGAAGGTCGTATTTTCTTTTTTTTTCTTATACTCTCTGCACTTTTCTTTTTAGTTTTTGGTGTTTTTTTTTTTTGAAACGGTAAATTGCTACAATTACCTTATTTTTTTTTTGGGATTTTTTATTTTCTGGTTCATTTTTTCAATTATGCTCAGGTTATTTGTATTTTTACGGTTCTTGATTTTGCAAAAAAAACAAAAAAAAAAAAACATTAAAAATAAATAAAAAAGTTAAAATTTTTTAAAAAACACAACAATGTCTCAAGTTTAGTAGATTTTTTTTTATGAATTTGTATTTATGTTTTTTGTTATTTCATCTTTTGTTTTGCTTTTTGTGTTTTGAGAGAAGAAAAGGTAAAAAGAAAGAAAGAGGGCTTTGTAATAACAAGAAAAAGAGGGCCAAGCATATATAAGGAAAAAAAAAAAGAAAGTGTTTTATTTATGATTTTGTTTTAGTTTATTGTTGAATGGTGGCGTTGTTTGCTCAACAATAACAACAACAACAGAAACAACAATAGCAACAACACAACAAAGAAAGAAAGAAATAATAAATAAAACAAAATCATGTTTTGCATTTATTTCACATTTACATCACAGCACAGCATCATTATTATCATTATCGCAGGGTGGAGTGTAAAATTTTTGAATGTAAATAGTTGTTTTTATTTTTTTTTTTGTTTTTTTTTTTAGTTATGCAATTTTGATGTTTATCATAATTTTGTTGGAAGATTCAATTGGTACTTTAAAAGGCTGGTTTTTAAAAAAAAAAATTCAGAGTAAAAATATTTTAAATTTTAATGGTTTGGTTTTTTTTTTTTGAAGGTTTTGTTTTTCTTTGTGTCATATAAGTTATAATAACTTATAAGATGTATACAATTTACATATAAGAATGAGTCATAAACAGTTTTTTTTATACAAGAGAATTAATATTGGAGTAAAAAATGATAAATAAGACATTGAAGATATTAAGTTTTTGTTATAATATATAAAAATTTATAGAAGAGTTGGAAAATTTTTTTTGGTTAAGTTTTTTTTTGACGTTTATGACACCATTAATGTGCCAAAAAAAAAAATAATTTATAAGATTAAAAAAAAAAAATATGGTTTATGTGAGGTTAAAAAAGAAGAATAAAAAATTTTAAACCGGATTTATGGTTCATATTTAATATGACAAAAAAAAAAGTTAATTTGAATTTTCTGAACTCTTTTTTTTTTTTTTTAATAATTTTTAATTAATTATTAGGTTATTAATTTTCGTCTTTTTTTTTATTAAATCTGTTTAATTTATATGAATATGACCATATATAATTAATTTTAAGGGAAAGTAAGAGATATGTAGTTTAAGAATTACTATTTGTAATTACATCTATTCGCTAAATTGTAATTTGTCTTCTGTAAAAGCGATTTTAATATAAATTTAAATATAAATGCAAGAAATTGACAGAAAATTTAAATGTCAAACTTTAATTATTTTCATATTATTATTATAGAAATTAGTTTGGCAACAATGCTGATAGAAAAGCAGATTTCAGACTTTAAATTTCCAATCTATAAATTCTTTAACAGACTTAAAATATATCTGCATTATTAATTTTTGAACAATTTTTAATTCTTGCCTTTGTTCATTGATGCTGTGGAGAAGTTTAGAAATAAGTTTAGCTATAAAAGGTTTTTTTTGTTATTTATTTAATTTTGGTATTTCTTCATGACCTTTATTTATCCTCACTTCTAAATTGTCGGTATACTATTATAGCACTACAAAATCAAGCGTTCTTTAGTTTTATGCACAAAATCCGCCTAGAGTAAATGGATATAATTATTTATAGCAACATATATTTATTCAGAAAGTTATGCCTTGGCCAAAATGATTGCAGCCAGATCATCATCAAAGTTACTAAATGGGAAAACACGTTGCTATCCAATTTTTCAAGTTCAATGTAAAATGTTGAAAGTGTTAAAGTAACATTTAATGTAAACAAATTAAGTAAAAAAACATTATTATTTATTCTATCATAGAAGTAGCATAGAAGTTAAAATTTGAGTATCCTTTGCTTTAAATCTGGGTTGAAACTTGGTTGTTACTTTCATTGTGTGCATTTGTATTTTTTTTCAATATATTTACCTTTTTAAAGTGGAATTTCGACGTGGTTGGCTGCGCTCATATTCTGAGGACATTTAATACTTTAACGGACTTGATGTGCAAATTTATCATGGATTTTGCAGAAGGTTTTACAGTAATTATACCTTCATGAATATACTAAATTTGTCATACCCTAATACTGAAGTCTATATCTATCCCGCTGTAAAGGAAGAGTATTCATGGTTATCAAATAGTATACTAAATTTGCCATACAGTTTGTAACATTTGAGTCATACAATATCGTCTTTGCTATATTAAAATCAATCGATTATGGTTTTCATTTGACTTTGAGTAAAATATTTTGGAAAATTCAGAATCTACGCTTAACAAAAATAAGACTTTATTTTAGATTTGAATAAAAATTTCACGTATTTAGGGCGCTCAAGCATAATTTTTTTTTTTAATCCAGTTTCATATCCAATTAAATGATAATAAAAGATGATAATAACTTTCATAAAATACAACGGTCAATTGTATAAAATATCATTTGATGAAATAAAGACATATAATGGAAGTAGAACAAGGGCATATGACAAAATCCCTTATTCATTGAATTTATTTATCGGTATCTTATTTTGAATTTACTTTGTTTGACAACTTTATAGGTTTTCCTATATGTTCATAACTATATATTTGCGTATATTTTTGGAATTTTAACATAAACTTCTATTAACGTTCTGAGCGGTTGAAACCCACTGATATCACCATTAGATAATTCTACAGTAAAATATATGATAATTGAGTTGAGTTGAATTAAGGGAATGCTGGTTAAATGTTATTTTAAAATACCTTTATTTTAAATATCCTATATACATATTCGTACTTTCAACACATACCTTTAAAAAGTTTTATTTTATCTTGTTACTTTTCTAATTATGTACTCCAATTTGAAAAAATCTCCACATTTGACTCTTTTTAACTGTTTGACTGTTTTTTAATTTCATCCCTCGTTTCTTTTTATCCTAATTTCTTTCATAATAATTGCAATTAACTCATTAGTAAAAATTTAAATAAAAGTAAATTTAATTTCTTTTAAAACAATAAGTAAATTTGATTGTTTTAATTTGAAATTCGATAACTAAAGTAAATGAAGTCAAAATATCTTTTAAAAAATCAAAAATTTAATTGTGATGTTGGGGAAAGTTCCTAGAAATTATGACTTTAATAAAAAAATTTTATATTTTATATTTAAATTTTATTTATAACTTTATAAACTTTTTTTTTCAATAGTTTGCACATTTTTTTTTTATATTGTATAGGTACTGCACATATAGTGAAACTGTAACTGTAACAAAAAGAGAGAGAGAGATATAGAGATAGACAGATGGAGAAAGAAAGCCTTTAAAACTCCTTAAATAATAATAATTGTTTTTCTGAAAAGTTTTTGTTTTTTTTTATTTTCAAATTCAATGATTTCAAAAATAGCTTCAAGATATTTAAAACCCCAAAATATCACCAGAGTTTATTTTTTGAACTGCAAAAAATTTTTTTTTTATTAGATTGACTTTTATAGTAAAAACAATTAAAGTAAAATTAAAAAAAGTAAAATTAAAATAATAAGACAAATTTTTTTAAAAACAACCAAATAAAAAAATAAGTAATGGAAAAAAGCACATTTTCAAAATTAAACAATATTTAATAATAGGTTTTGAGTGAAGCGTCAAGTGACACTTTATTTCATTTTATGGAAGCGTTTTGTAATTAAAAAAAAAACTGTTAATACACTTTAAATAAATTTTTCAAAAAAATTTAAACAGATGGCAGTTGTTTTCGAGTGGCAGGTGTTTCAAAATAGTTTATTTTCAATTTGTGATACCCCATTATAGCAGTTCATAAACAGCTGACAACATAAATACTTATATTTTTCGAAATGACTTATAGCCTAACTACAATGAACGCTCTCATTCAGCTCTCTACAAGTATCTGTCAAACTAAATTATATGTATTGAATTATATTAAAGTGTCTAAAATAGAAGTTACCATGTCGCAGCCATTTCGCAGTCATTAAAAAAGTTGTTTAACTTTTTACTTTTTCCCTTTCTCTACGTATTCAAATGTCACAAAACTTTAATAAATATTTTTTATTGAAAAATTAGACAAAATATTTCAGGGATAAATAATAGGAATAAATAATATCAAACCATCATTCAAAATAGTTATACAATAAACTTTACACTATTTAATATTTTTTAATTCATGCAATTTGTAAACAAAAAATAATGTCAAAAAACGTTGTCATGTACATTTCATTTTGGGACACTCCTTTGTTGACTACGTAATGAGAACGGAATTAGAACGACTTGAGAGCGTTATTGTAGATAGGTCATTATACTCATACTCAAGGATCTAACTGCACTCATTAAATTATAAGTTTTCGACTCAAACCGAATATTATTTAAGCTACTGAAAAATGTTCGCCCATGAAATGAATTTTATTTAAAATATCTATCCGTAGTTACAATTTCAATGCTTTTGTCTAAAATGGTATACCTATAAAATTATAGTATATCTAGTATAAATATAAAACCCCGGACAGACGGGCACAGAGACTTTATAGAAACTTTATATAAAGTCCATTTATTAAAAATAAATTTTATCTGAAAATGTGCTCAAAAATTAAAATCATATAAAGTAACAATTTAAGTATCAAATTTCCATATAAAAAGAAAATGCATTGAATTTTTTTTTTAAATTTACACACCGTATAATTTTCTTTTGAATTTTTGTTTTTTTTTACTTTTTATTTTTTATTTTTTTTTAATTCCAAATTTTTTCTTATTTTTATTTTCATTATATCATAATTACAAAAATAAATAAAATAAAAAAAAAGAAAAACAAAAAAATTTTCACGAAATCAAAAAAAGAAAAACATGAAAATCATTTTCCTGTACAAATTTTTACAACCTTCCAATAAAAAAAAAAAAAAAAACAAAAAAAAAAACCGGCATGAAAGAAATAAATAACTTTCATTTTCATTACTACGATTATGTGAATAATACTATATGCTCAATTCACTTAAAACTGTTATGTTAACAATTTTCTTTTGATTTTTTATTTTTGTTTTTTTTTTTATGTACAAACACGAGTACATATTATTTACTTCCGTATGTTTTTCTTTTTTTGAAATGGAAAATTTATTTATTTTTAAAAAACTGGTAATAATTTATTGTTCTTTCATGAAAATTGGAATTCATAAATATTCCATTGCATTTGTGCATGCATGCAAAAAAAATGTATCTGTATATGTATATGTATGTATATATGAATATTTATTTCAAAAATTGTAGTGAAGAGTATAATAAGATAATTTTGTCATAATTTAATATTTCAATCAAGAAAATAAATGTAGAAAAACGTCTCGAACTGATTGTAGGAAAGCATTTGTTACATTCAACTATATAACTGAATTGGACTTTAGTAAAAGACAAAGTGCTTGAAGTTTTGAATTGGAGCCTTTGGTTATTACATTTTGAAAATAACTTTTTGCGTAATCTTTAAACTGGGAGGCGTATAGGATGTAGGCAACGTAAACACTAAGGTGATCCTTGAATGTTTTACGCAACGCTACTGGATACCCTATGCTTTCCAAATTGGGAAGGACAACAAGAAAATCAGTTATAAAAACATTATAAGACAAATATTATTGAATTGGTTATTATGAATTCAATAAAGTAGCTGTGATGGACATTGGATAGAATTTATAACCATGGTTTAATAGTAACAAATGAACAAAGAGTAGCTCCGGTATTACAAATTAAAATACCGATATAAAGTATGAGTAAAAAATATAACTTTTATTTTAACAAAGTTCAATAGTGCTCATAAAACTAATATATGTACTTAGATTAATTAAGTATTATGTAAATAAATAAATAAATAAGAAAAATTATAAAAACACATAGACAACTCAACACATTTAATCTCTACTAAAAGCTTTACAAAAATTTTATAAATTTTCGGGGTAAGTTTATATACTTCTTAAATTTATACAAATCTTTAATTAGCAAATGCTACAAATTTTTAAAGAGTACAATCGACCCTAATACAAATCCTAAATTATGTTCCTTAGCTATTCATTGGCTAAAAAACTTTCGGTTTATTTGCTAACAAATTAAGTTTTTCTCAAAAACTTTTTTACCTTAATATTTTTCAAATAAATTACAATATGGGAAGTACACATATAAAAGTGCATTGCAGGAAAATAAAATCAAAAATTCAATTTACGTGAACGTTGCAGTGCATAATATAAATTACAAAATAAAAAATTAATTCAAAAACGAAATGTCAAACTAACTTCAAAAACAAATACTAAAATATTAAATTAACTTTAAACAACATTTCCCAAAATGTCAAATTCATTTTAAATAAAATATGTGATAGGGTAGAGGATATTTTAGTGTAGGTAATGCGGACACTTATCCAACCTATCATCGAACCATCATTTAACTTTTTTTTGAAAAATATGATAAATGTCAAATGTATCTGATAATTTTGAATTTGAATTTTTAATTAACTATATTATATTTCTGCCTATTTAATTTTTTTCTTCTAAAATTATGATATTTAATATGTTTTTATATGTTAAAATATATCTCTAACTTAATATTATAATTAATTCAAATTATTTACTCAATTCTATGGTATTTTATACATTAGAATTTCATAATCTTGCCAAATCACAATATCTTAACGTACTTTTGTGTCAAAAAATGAAAACTCCTAAAAAAAACAAAATGACATTTAAGTTTTTCAATTTGCCCATTACTCGATACAACTTAAAATGAAAACCAAAGATCCCGCTCACAAAAATCATTGATTCCAATCATCTTTCAATCATTTTTCCAACCTTCAAAATGGTATTTTAACTTGCCCATACACAATTCAACTTCGCAAATATTCGTGTCAAATTGAAAACCTGTCAATTGTATACGGGCACCATAATATATGCACCGATACTCCAATACTCGATGCAAGAGTCCTGTACACTTTTACATGGAAAATTCCCAATGTAATTTTATTAATCTCATTTATAACTTTCATTAACTTCCAAAGTTTTATTTTTCAAGGTCTCAATATTTAATTAAATGCCGCCAATATATTATAGAAAATTGCAAATGTGTAAAACCACTTAATTTCATAAACAAACAAATAAATAAACACTTAGGTACATACATATATATACTGTTTTGATCATTTATGACTAATTTAATATTGCATTTTACAAAAAATAAACAAAAAAAATTTAAAACTAAAAATTGCATCACAACCAGCTGCTGCTGCTACTGGTACTGTTGTAAAAAAAAAAAAATGTATTTTTTTTTTAACTTGTTTTCATTTTCATCTTTCTTTTAAAAAAAAAATTTCCACATTAAATTTATATATGTTAACTTTATTTTATATATAATATATATATATATATATATATATATATATATATATATATATATTATATAAATACAATTAATATGTTTAAATATATATTATGTATATACACAGATATTAAATATATAACATATAATATAATATTTTTAAATAAATACGGAACAACGGAAATTCAAGTCAATTGTTAAAAATATGAAGAAATAAAACAACAACAAAATAAAAACAAGAAAAAACATGTACAATAATAATAATAATAATAATAATAATAAAAATAAAATTGAAAATCTCAACTTACCAGAAAGTAACGTAATCCTTATTAACATTTTGGCATGTACAAGTTCCTTCTTGTGTTTGTTGTTGTTTTTTTACAATTTTTTTTTTTTTGCGTGATTTTAAATGGTTACAAAACAACAACAACAACAATTAAAATACGAAAATTAAAAAAGTTTTTATATATGTATATATATTTTTATTTTATAATACAATTGATGTTGATTAAATTGATTATTATGATAATAGTATATTGTTGATAATGAAAATAGTATTATAGTATGTATGTATAATGTTGAAAATAGTTGAGGTATTATCAAATTTATGCAACACTTATATGTAATTTAAGATTTTTCTTTGTTTATTTTTTATTTTTTTTTAATTTTAATCTGTGTTTAAATAATCTTTGGGTTTTTTTTTTTGTTTTTTATTACAGAATTGACAGTGTAAAATAATCACATATAAAAATTAAAAATTGAAATAAAATAATAATTGGTCTTTTCTTTTAAAAATTTTTTTTTACTTTAATTTTCATGCAGTTTTTTGCTTTTTATTATTATTATTTTTTTTTTTTTTTTATTTTATTATTTTTCGGTTGGTTTATTGTACTTTTAAAAACACTAATTAAAAATTAGAAAAGAAAATATAATACATAATAATAATCAAAAAAAAAAAAAAAATTAAAAATAATAAAACAATAAAGTAATAATAAAGTATAAAGAAAAAATAAAATAAAAAATTAAAAATTAAAAATTAATTTTAAATTTATTTTCAATTTCTTCTTTCATTTAATTTGATTTTTATTTTGTTTTTTTTTTCATTATTTTAATTTAGTTTTAATTTTTCATTTTTTTAATTTTTTTTTTTTTTTAACTTAAAAAAAAGTTAACAACATATTTTAAGTGATATTTAAAATTTATTTGCAAAAATGTATATATATATATATATATATATTAGGTAATAAAATTAATTAAATATGATTATTGTATTTATTAATAGTATTATGCGGTTTTACTACTTAACATTAAAACCATTAATTAAATTGTAAAATAAAAATCATTAATAGACATTTCAAGAAATTAAATTATTAAGTATTTTGATTAAAATGAAAATTACATAATTACTATTAAATGGCTCAAGTTAAGGACTTTGTCATTTTCAGAGCTGGTGGTTTTTAAGGATCTGTAGTAGTCAAATATATACTAGTTAGTCTTAAACAAAGCACTGACACTGGAAGAAATACCAAATAAAATTTGAATACCAGTAGTGATACTGGAATAAATATGAGTATCAGTAAAAATACTGGTACTTACCAGTATTTTTCCAGTATCTAATCAAGTGTTACTGTTAATATACATAACAGAGGATTTGAGCTGCAGTTTATACTATAAGGCTCAAGTAAAGGATTCGGTAATTTTCAGAGCTGGTGAATTTCAAGAATCAGTACTAGTCAAGGACAAGGACCGATACTGGAAAAAATACTAAATAAAATTTTAATACAAGTAGCGGTACTATAAAAGCGGTAGCGGTACGATAAAATATAAGTACCAGTATTACAGACAGTAGTTACGAATTAAGTGTTACTGTTAATATTTGAAAAGACAATCGATTTCCTAATTCAAAGTGTAAGTACTAAGTAGCACTTAAGGAATTCTCTCAATTACCATATTTTATTATGTAATACCGGTAAATACTATATAGTTTGTTGCTGCTTAGTACTCGTTGTACTCGTTTCTTACTACTGCTTACTACTGCTTAGTACTTTTTGATACTGATAAGTTCTGGTTACAGTATTTTTTCTGATATTTATATTTTTTTTTCAATAGCAGTACTAGAACTTGAATATAACTTAGTAGTTTTTCCAGTATCGGTTCTGGTACTCGTTTGTTTATTTAAATACCAAAATACTTTGAAATCACTAATTTCTGATAATCTTAGTAAGATTATAATATCAAAATTGAATTTCGGACATGCGATTAAAGGCTAATTTTGATGAACACGTGCAACATGTTCTCAAAATGTATTTGAATTCAAAAGAAATTTAATTCCGAATTTTCGAATTCAGTATAGTCGTCTCAAATTTTTAAACTACAGGTTGTTTTTTAAATATTTAAAGGAAGGGTTAAAGGGTCGATTTAGCAAGTGCTTCGCTTTTAAGCAGAAAATGTGTATGAAACTTAAACGAGAAAACTTCACGAGACTCTATTTCAATCTCTAACAGCTAAATACTACGAATATGTTATTAGATTCCCATTTCTTTTTAAATCATTTCAGTATTTATTTCGAATTAAAGAGTAATACCCAATTAATGTTGCTAACGAATTTAGATTAAACGATTAAAATAATGCTACAATTAAGCTGTTCGAATAAAATATTTTCTTAAAATGAAAACGAAAGTTCCATATGAAATAAAGTTGCAATAAAAAAAAAAATTATTATTTTGATTGTCTTTTCTTAGTTTTATGTAAAATTTTTCTAAATTTGGTAATCAATTTTTTGTTTTCATTTAAATTTTAAACAATATTTGTTATAATTTGCGAAAAATAAAATCTTCTCACAGTTTTTTCGAAATTTTAAGAAATTTATTTTAAAAAAATTTATTTCGAAAATGTTATATAACTCTAATGGTGGGTTTTGTGAATTTATGATTATTTTCTATTAATAAATATCTTAAAAAAATTAAATAAATTTGTAATGATAAAATAAATTGGAAGAGCACCATGGTGTTTTTCTTATATTAACTCCTCTGAGTAGGAAATACTCAATCCATAGTGGAGTGCAACAAAATTAAAATGTAAGCTCCTTAAATAATGGAAATGGAATTTTTGAAAAGTTTTGAAAAAATCAAATCTTAGCACTACAGAAAAAGATATTTTAATTCTTTTATGCCTTCATTTATTGCAATGTTTGATAGATTGAAGATCGTCCTTGGGATACTTTAGTGCAAGTACAATAAAAAATTCTCACATTTTTTTTTTTTAAGCGCTAACTGCTTAACCGTTAGGCTAATAAGCCTGTCTTTACCATAGGTAAATGTTGGAATAAGGAGTCGTATTATATTCGTGTTATTAGAATTGATCTTAATGAATTCCACATACAATTTAAACATGAGATAGTACTGAACCTTATAACATGTAGAAACGTCTTAGATTTTCAATAGATACAATTCTATTTTGTTTATATTGTAATATTTTGTATTTAAGTTATATGGTATTCTGTATCTGTGAGTTATATTATTCAATTAAATTATATGTTTATATTTTGTATTTGTTTATATTGTTATATTAATGTAGTTTTTATTAAAGATATATAGTTACTAATTATTGATTAAGCCATTAATTTGTACCCAAATTTGACGAATGGTAGCTAAGTCGAGTCGAAAACCAAGAAGAGTTTTTTCACTTTCACTGAAATTCAAACCGGGGGCCTTGAAGATCACTATGCCACCTAGCCGTTAATGTCCGTTAGTTACTTATATATTTTGTCCTAAGTGTAACTTTAGATCATTTCATTCGGGCACGTGAATTAGCAGAAGTACTTAGCGTTTTATTATAATAGGTAATGATAAAAATATTAAACTTTTTATAATGCAGCCTAATTGTTTCTATATAAATAAAATACAGCCTATGTTAACTTTATATATTATTCGAAGTTGGAATTAAGGATTTCCCAATTAAACCCAGGTTAGGTTTGTACTTCGTATCCAAATATATATACATATATAAAAATGAGATTCCCCAGGTTAAAAGTTCATAAATTATGTATAGATCTCGCACTTTTTTAAAAATTTAATTTTTTTAATTTTTTGATTATTTATTAAAAAATTTTTTATTTATTATTTGTTTTAATAATAGATTAAAAATATTAATTAAATATTAAATATCACATACTAAATTTAATTTTTTAATAAAGTTACACTTTTAAAACATTGTTTTTTTTTTAATTTATTTTTTATTTATTTTTATATTTCCCAAAATTTTTTAAATTTCACTTTTATTTTTATGTTTTTTTAATTTATTATATATTTAATTATATACATAGTATTTGTTATATACTAATAAACCTTATATATATATATATATAAATATATATATTTAATATATATTTCAAAAAATTTATAAAACTTTGGTGTAAAAATTTATTTTGACAGTTTGTCAAAATTATGTTGGTAATATTGAAAAATAATTTTTTAAATATTTACCGTTAATTAAATATTAACCGTTTTTTTTTTTTGTTTTAAATATTAAAGATTTTTAATATTTTTTAAATTGTTAATAGAGTATTTGTATACATAATGTGCAAGTATTAATTTAAATTATTTTTTTTTAAATTATTAAAAAAGAAAATTATAACACATTTTTTTTTTTAAAAGCACTTAATTTATAGTGAAAGAAATATTAAAAACATATTAATTAAATTTTTTAGACAATTTTGTTGTTTTTAATATTAAAAAAAAAACAATGAAAAAACAAAAAGAAGTAATTAAGTTTAAAATAAAAATAAAAATTTATAAAAAATTAATAATATAGCGAAAGTACATTTAAAAATAATATTTAATGATTTGATTATAGATGGATTAGTGTAGTCTTAATATAGACTAAAAATATAAGTATATATATATTAAGTGTATGATGGATTCGATTTGATACACCTTCCGATAGTTAAGACTAATATTTAAAGACTGAATTGGTTTATTTTGCGCAACCAGCCAATATGCATACTAACATTTTTTTTTTTTTTTACATTTAATACCACCACATGATGTTTGGTTTTAACTTTTATTTATTTTTTGTTTTTTTATTTTTTTTTGGTTTTTGTGGTTCGATTGTTTGGTAGTTTGTTACCAGCCAGGCGTCAACAACGGAAAACATTTAATATTATTATTATTTTTTTTTTTTTTACTTTTAAGTTTTTATTCGTTTTGTTTTTAATTTTGTTGTTGTTTTAATTTTTTATTTTTTTTTCTGTATAACTCTTATTTTTAACTCTTTTATTTTTTTTAATTTTATATTTTTTTAAAGGAGGGAAATATTTTTACCTCTGCATAATAATATTGTTAATATATATATATATATATATATATATATATATATATGTATATATACAAATTTCTTAACAACAAATAAAATTCATAATAAAATATATAAAATAAATTCCGATTTAATAATTTTTGGATTTTTACAAAAATGCAATTATATATCTTGATTAAAATAACTAGGGATCAGTTTATTTTGACATGAAGCTTTTGAATATTGAACTTTTTGTTTTTTTTTTTTTTTTATTTTGTCAAAAATTATGTAAAGTTTACTTATGATGGAGTTTACAAATTTGTATATTTTCAATCTAATTAATAGGTTTTGAACTTTTGAGAGTGATTTCTTTTTTGCATTTTTGTCTGTGATTTATAAAATTAAAACAAAATTTATGTACATATATTTAATAAGATATTTTAAATTGTACGTTTTACCTAGCATTAATTTATTAGAAGTTATATGATTCATAATATTGCAGTTGGGAAATTAGAGTATGTCAGCAAATTATTGAGGAGAACGCTTAAATAGAGATTTGAATATAGGTATCTTATCGTATGGATAAAATTTTAAAAGTCGTGCCGCGTGCGATACCATGTTTTCCGGAATTGAGTTTTTTCGAAAAAAATGGCAGTATATCGCGATGTTCGAATATTTAAAACTTTAAGTTATAACCGCTAACTATAAACGGGAGTTACAGCCTGATTTCGATCCCATGTTTCTGAAATTGATTTTTCGAAAATGGATGGCAAGATATCTCGAAGTTCGAATATTTTAAATATTTGGTTACAGCCTTTAATTATAAACGGCGGGTATAGCTTGAACCCACGGTTTCTGGAATTGATTTCTCGAAATAGATGGCAGAATGTTGCGAAGTTTGAATATTTTAAATTTTTGGTTACAGCCGCTAACTATAAATGGCGGATATAGCTTGCTTTTCTAGCACGAACTACGTATAAAGGTACAACCGATTACTCTTAAGCCTTAAAATGCGAGTGACACCTTCGCAAGGCAAAAAAGAAAGTTCATATTAAAAGCTTTGCGTCTACGTGTTTAACTAGAATTTTGGCTTTGATCCAAGCTGCAACGGAGCGTCATCACCATTGAGTACAATACCCACATAACACTATTAAAAACAGTTTCATACAAGTTTCATAAAATGGTTTGTAGTATATTTTTCTGAATCTAAGTATACAAATTTGTTTAATGCTCGTTATAATCTCTCAATTTGGTAGGAGTTATAACTCTACTTTAAATAAATTGTACACTAATGATATCTAAAAGAAAAGATAATATAAATATGTTTACATGTGTTTTCATAACATTCAAATATTAGTGAAACATATTCACACAACCTGTATATAATACGCATCTCTAATATGAATCATAATTACAATATGTATACACACATTATTGTGTACATAAATGTTTATTTACTAACAAAATTTACATATATGTTGATAATTCTTGTAATTTTGTCACTTTTTTTTCAGTTTCATATTCATTACCATATTATAATAATAATCGGAGACATTATAATTGTAATAACTACCAACTATAGTTTTTTTTTTCCAGAGATTTGTACGAGTTCGAAAAAAACGATAAAAGAAATAATATTCTTCGTTTTAAGTATATAATACCAAATTGTTCAGTTTGATGATTTTATATTAGATTAAAGAAATAAATTTGTATATAGTTAACATTGTTAACTATGGGATATTAAGCATTTTTAGTTAATTTAAAGGATTGAGAAACCTAAGATGGAGTATAATTTTTGCTTATGTGCTGGTGCCACCCAAACTGCATTTAGTTACCTCGACAAAATTCAAAATCACGTTTTACGCCTAATTGGCAACTCCTTCGTCCTTTCACTTCTCTTAGTACTCTTCGTAATATTGGAGCTTTAACTCTTTTTTATAGATATAAAATCGACAATAATTTTCTTTTAAACAATTCCAGCGTTACACCAGGGATGTTTCTAGTGCCCATTTCTACACATTGAAATTCCTAGGTGGCTTAAAATTGGTTATAGAAACTCATTTATTGTGAGAACTGCTAGAATATGAAATATGTTCCCCCTTTGATGGAAATATATTATAAAATTTGCAACTTTTTAAAAAACACCTGTATAAATTCGTTCCTAACCTACCACCCTACTCTACTCTTTATCCTATTTTCCTTCTAATTCCTTAGCCTCATATCGAAGTCTACATATCTATTCACATAGTTATGTAAAAAGGTATTCGTTCGTAGAGTTTTACTAGCCTGTAAAAAAAAACAATGGAAGGAAAGTTTGGGTCTACTTGATATAAATTTATTGCAGGTATAAATTAATAAGAAATGTCACAACCTTTTTGATATAAGCCGGGATCAACTAAATTTTTTAAGTTTTTAATTTAAAACAGAATGGATCAAAATAAATAAAGCTTTGATTTAACTGTAAAAGAAGGATGGAGAAATAATGTATGTACCAGGCGGAAGAACGAATGTACAATCCTAAAACTTGAAATCAATTCTATAAATATAAAATGCTTCCACATCCCCATATCACTCTATGTCTCTTTCCAGTTTCCATTTTGAAACAGTGTTACCAGATGTTAAATTATTCTAATTTTTGTTTTAGATCTAATTCTCCAAAGGCTTTAACTGTTATTTTGAATTCGGCAATCATTTTAGAATCGTTTTTAATACTTAACAAAAGTTATGTTATTTTATGATTCCTTCAAAACTTGACATTCATAATAGACATTTAAATTCATTATGTATCTTATCGTATTTTTTTTTTCTACGGATATAAATTTTTAAAAAATAAATTAAGAGACAAAAAGGTAAAGTTAAAAAAAAAACAGATAGGATCAAGATAAAGAAGTGAAAGGTGAGATAAAAATTGGTAGACAAAAAATATAACAACAGCAATAATCACATAAAATAAAGATAAAAGGTTTGTTACAGTATGGTACGGCGTTACCAGAACGTCATCAAAAAATTGCAAACAAAAAAAAAATAATATGTATATGTAAATGTAAATAATAAAAATTGAAATCGTAAATTTAATTGCCGAATTTCATTGATGCAATTGCAAATTCATCTATATATATATATATATATAGATGGTAATAACAGGTAATAGTATTGTATAATAGATATTAAAAATTAAATTTTAAGTGTATTTTTATAGTGGGTTTTTTTTTTACCGTTATTTAATTTACCGTTAATTAATTGGCGATATAAACGTAACTTTCATTACCGGCTCTATATAGCATTTCTGGAAGACTTTAGTAAATTAATTTAATTATAATATAATTACAGATAGATAAATTTAAATTGTTTTATAACAATGATCAAAGAAAACAATTAAAACTAATTTACTTACCTGACTTTTATATTATTAGCATAAACACATATAAATAATTAATTCATGTGCACATATTCTAACAGTGACTTCAAATAAAACTTATAACAAATATAAGAAAAAATTGATTCAGATATATTTATATATATATATATACCGTCAACATACAAAACATACCGTCAACACAATTTGACAAATTGTTAAAAATGATATACTAATAAATATCATCATGTTTTGAATGATCACTCAAATTCAGCAGATTATTCAGGAACCTAAAGAAATGATTACAGAATGATTACAGGAATCGTAAGGTTATTAGACCTTCACCAAAAATCCATTATTTTAAAATTCCATCTTTATTAGTTATTGAAATATACATTTTTGAGCTTGGGAAGCGTGTAGTAGTTACCAAAAATATTAGTAGCAACACGAATCACCGTTGTTCACCAATTCGATTTTCAGGAACATAAAAGTGCTATCGAAGAATACACCGTAACCAAATTCAAAGTTTTTCCTCTTTTTGGTTTAGAAAATACTTTAGTTTGGCATTGAAGAATTTGACGTCTCGAGACGCGTGGTAGCCACAAAAACAGGCTGCTCACCTTTTTTGCTGGATTTAAATTTTAGGAACATAAAAAGAGATGATCGCTCTATCATCTTTAAGTTTCTATATTTATTTAGTTGGAAGATATGCTTGGTAGGTCTTCGGAGGTATTTGGCAAACATCCGAAAATAAATTTACGAGTATTTAAAATTTCAGGAACATAAAGGAAACAGAAAAAAGCATTCTTGTAGCAAATTTAAAGTTTCTATCATACCACAATCATTACCACAATTCAATAAATTATATAAGAAAACATACGCATATAACCCTTCACTTCTCTTAAATAGTTCCGAAGCTTCCAGAATCCCAATTATCAAGATAGCTCCACAAGTTTTTGAGTAATCGAACAAATCGTCGGACGTAGAGGCATTGTCAAGTCGACTCAGAAGATAATGTTGATCATATATAATATAGCATTACTTGGAAACTAGAAGTCAGAAATAAGTAATTTTTAAATTTAAGTTTTACAATTTGCAGCTAGCTTAAAAATATTGAATATGTATATCCTCCTAACATTTAAATGTAAATGTAAATACTACACTGAATACATCAGTAAATCTAGTTTTATATCTGATCATGAATACCCATATAATATTTAAATTGAATAAAATTCCAAAAATATTTTTGATTTATACAATTTTGTTTTTAATTATTAGTTATATATGTACTCGTATATATTTATTTTTATTTTAATTTTGATAATCAGAGTTATCAGAATTATTAGTTATATATGTACTCGTATATATTTATTTTTATTTTAATTTTGATAATCAGAGTTATGTGCGTTGCGTATACTCTTTCCTTTGTCAGCTATTGTTTAAAAATTATTTTACGGTTCCAAAGTTTAAAAGATAATATTTTTCAACTATTGTTTTTCCAAATATTTTTCCGGATAAAAATTCAAACCACAATTTTACAATATAATTGCAAGAAATCCATTAAAAGAAAAAATAAAAGTAAAAATTTAACAATTTAACGTAAAATTATATATGCAAAAGCTTAATATAAGGTTTCCAACTGGCTTCAATATAATTTTGCAGAACATTTGGGTGTAATTTGCAGAACCAGGGTGTTTAAAAGCTCAACTTTCTATTCAACTCAATATTTGAGTTCCTTCAACATTAAGTCCCCTCGAGGTATGAGTTCATGTGTGTCACTCAAATTATGAGCGGAATCAAAGTTGAGCGATGAGTTGGGTTTACCAAATGAGTCCACTCATTTACAATGACACCAATTCATTTAGAATAAGTTTCGGTTTATTTAATTATTTTCACTTATTGGTTGATTACCACAGCTATGGCTTATTGTATAAGATTTTGAACATATATGCTAAAGTTTTGTGCGCCTTCTATTATCTTAGACAAGAGTTATATAAATTTTTTATATATTCCTTTTTCATATTACGATATAAACTATTACAATGTATACAATTTTAACCACATTTTTCTTATTGGAAATGATCTGAATGGGATTTGAGCTTTAGAATTTCTCCACTTGAAAGATCGACATTCACGCCATTGGTCAAACAAACCGCTTTTTCATTTAAATTTTCTTAAATATGACAATTTATTATCTTATAAATTTATTTAATGAATATTATTAAAAACCAAATTTATATTTAATAAGTGCAATGGAATGCAAATTAACAGCTTTTAAAAAATTTATATAACTTGGGGAGAAAACTCCTTCAGAATTAACCTCCTTTGTTTATTAATTCAAACACTTCGTCGTAATTTGCCTACACTAAATATACTAAAAGATATTACATTGCGGTGTTATCAACATGTACACACATCTAATGTCAAATGTCAACACACCAATATAACTGAAATTAAAAGCCGAAATTTTTCCTAGTCAGCTGGTAAGCCCAATTTTTTTTTAATATGTGTTTACATATGTGTAAATGATTTGCAATTATTATTTTTAGATAGACTAATAATGGATTGTGATTGTTTACTGATGCCAGGTTTATATTTTCTTTATTTGCAAGATGAAACCGAAACTGACTTCAAAATATGAAAAATAAATAAGAAAAATAAAAAAAAAAATAAAAAAGTATTATAATTTGGTGTGGGTGCTTACAGGTGATTTTCAATTCCATTTTAGCAAAAACAAAAGACAATTTATTTTTGATGAAAGTTTTATTTTGAAATTTTTTTTTTTGAAAATTATAAATATTTTGGGTATATTCATATATTTTTGGTAAATATTTCTTAACAATTTTCGTCTCTGATTTCTATAATATATAAATAAATTGTATTGTGTTGAAATAAAACAATATATACATGTATTTAATATATTTAATTTTTGGATACAAAGTTTATTCATTCGTTGATCTAAATATAAAAAAAAAGGAAATTAAGTTGATGTTACCAAAAGTTTTTATAATAAAAGAGAGTAAAAAATGGTTTGATTAAGAATTCATCATTTTGGGGTCAGATTGTCTTATATTGAATTTAAATAATTTTTGTTTTTCGGATTTTCTGAAGGTTTTAACATATACATATATGCTATATTATGTAAACGAAATCTTAGTTTAAAATTCATTTGCATATTTATTTTTTTAAATGAAAATTGTTATTTGGCAATTTAATAGCCTTTACTCTTTAGCTGCAATGTTGAATTTTCTTCTAATTTATCACAAGTATGCTTGGGCTTGAGAAAATTTGTTTGTTGAAACTCTGGACATCAAATAGTCATTTCAAACTAATCTCTAAGTTTTATACTTCTAAACCTATCTCTGGAATTATAAGTAAGCGTCAGAGCTGGTGCTTTTAAAGTACCGGTACCAATCAAGTACCAGTACCGATACTATTACAAATACTTAAAAAAATTTAAAAATACTAGTATTGCTACTGAAAAAAGTATAAATACCACTAAAAATAGTTTTACTGGTATTCGCCAGTATTTTTGCAGTATTTTATTAATGATAATATTTGAAAAATATTCAAAAAATATTGGTTGAAATTGTAAATACTAAATATAAGTAAAGTGTTAATACAACATAGTTTAAATAACATGTACTTAACTTACTAAATTCTCACAATTATTGGATTTTACTATGTAATTCTAGGAAAAAATGGTTAATACTGATTGATCCTGATAATTACTGATTGATACTGGTAAGTACAGCTTGATACTGGGAAATACTGGGAGGTATCAGTAAGTTTTACTAGGTACTTTTTTATTTGCAGTACTAGTACGAGTGTTTAAATTTTATTGAGTATTTTTTCCAGTATTCGTACTAGTGTTTATTTGAGTATCAAAATATTTGACAACCATCAGCTCCGGTAAGCATTTATACCAGGGTTAGGCTTTATAAAAAAAACTTTTAAATCCTGCTGAATTATTTAAGCTAAATTCACACCTTTAATGGTGTCACTAACAAGCAGGCCTACATTAAACATGCTTATTAATATATGCCTTAAAATGTTTTGCAAAATTAAGAAAGAATAGGGTAGGTATACCCTATTGTAAAATATAGCCAATTAAATAAAGCTATATAAATTACGATGTTTTATATATTTTGTTAAGATTTTATTTTATCGATTATTATATGAAGTCAATTATATGTGGTATTCTGGAATTAAGTAACTATATATTATATATAAAACAAATTAATATAATATTAATTAAATTAATTGTATTTGATTAACGCTTGCACAATTTGAATACTGAATAAATTTATTTTTTCTAACATGGCAATTTATTTCAGTTTTAAATTTCACACAAATAGCGATTAATTAAACGCCTATACTTATCCAAAACAGAAAGATTATAAAATGCTAAATTTAAAAAAAATATTGCAAAACTTAATTTAAATGGCAGTGTAACTTAATTTTTGACTTCTGTTCAAAAAAGATATACGATACTATTTTCAACTCCTATGAGATTGCAGGGCAGTTTGAATACAGCGGGCGTTCATTGACATGGCCCAGGCATATACATTTTTGAACTTGTTTTCATAAACCGCTTCTTAAGAATTTCATGAAGCAGAAGTGAATGACTTCAAATTTATAATCAATTTCCTTTTTTTCATGCCAAAGGCCCGAGTTCGAATCCCAGTGAAAGTGAAAAAGCTTTTCTGGTTTTCGACACGACTCAGCTCCAATTCGTCATTGGGTTCAAATTAATGGCTTAATCAATAATTAATAATTACATATATCTAATAAAAAATACATTAATATAACAATATAAACAAATAATTTAATTTAATACTATAACTCACAGATATAGAATACTATTTAACTCAAATACAAAATATTGCAATATAAACAAAATAGAATTGTGTCTATTGAAAATCTAAAACGTTTCTACATGTTATAAGGCCTAGTACTTTCTCATGTTAAAATTGTATGTGGAATTCATTAAGATCAATTCGAATAACACGAATATGGGTCATATTACATTTCCTGTTCCTACATGCCTATGGTATAGACAGCCTTATTAGCCTAACAGTTGAACAGTTAGCGCTTAAAATAAAAGTAGTCAAAGAAAAGAAATGGATTTTAAGCCTTTTGTATTATCAAATATTTTAAAGTATCAGATTTCAGTTTAAATTAAATTAAACCTTAGATTGAGTGTTTTTATTTATAATAAAGATAAATTTTGAAATCTTATCGGCCTTCGGTAATTTTACGAAAATTGACTTAATTTGTATATTATTATGAAAATAAGTTATTAAAATAATTTATTCCATTAAAATGGGAATTTCCAATTTAAGATTATTTTTACATGTCCATAATATGTCTTATTTATTTATATTTAATATTTTTCTAAATAATTCCTCATTGCAAAAGATCTTTTCGTAAAAATATTTAAATTTACTTTAACATATATTTGACTAATAACACGTCACCCATGTTATCCATTCCATTCATATGTACCGTACATGTATGGTTTCCTATAAGTAATACTGGATTACTCAGTGCTCTATTGGTTAAACTTTATTTTGGATTTTCCAAAAGTTTTTATTATAAACTATTAAAGCTTTTCGAGAAATTTTTGCTTTAAAAACTATAAAAAAAAGTGTTACATGGTCACTTAAATAAAAAGAAAAACAACACACACATTTTTAAACGACAATGTTAATAGTATAAACTTTATGTGGCTTGTAAATGTTGATTTGTGTCAAATACAAAAATTGTGAATTAAATGACAGAGGAAGTGTTGCAAAACTTTTTAATTTTGTCACAATTAGATGAACCAGTGAAATGGGGATTATAATTACTTGTAATAAGTGTTTATATTGTGTTTAATTTCAAATTGGAATGTATGTTACGTTCAAAAGTTTATTATGCAATACTCATATCCTAAAAATGGTTTTTTCACCTCTTTTTTGATTTTTGTTTTTGAATAACTGTTATTCAAAAAAGAGTTTAAGTACAATTATATCATATAGTTATTAAATTTGAAAAAAATAAAAATTCTGAAGTAGAAACCAGGAAATATAATGACACAAATTGCAAGTAACCTAATAATTTTTTATAATTAAATATTTGTATATGTTACATTAATTATGTAATATTTTAAATTATTTTAAAGGTTTTTGTTTTTTAGCTCAATATGATTCAATAACTGATTATATGAGGAAGGGGGCAATTAGACCAGACCAATTTAATTGAATCTATATATGTCATTCGTTACAGTAACTTCATTCTTGTTTCAAAATATATCTGGCACTGAAAAGCTTGTTGGCTTAGAAATTGTACAATATGCATATATATAAAATAAAGTACAAATAACATGTACAAACGTCTTAGATTTTTCATATTTTTCAAAACTTTTCGTAATTTTTGATCGCTGTTCTATTGTGTACTGTTCCATTTCCATTTCCCCAAGTTTTCTTCACAAAATTCTGAAATAAAAATAAAAAATATAAATAAATTTAAAAAGTTATTAAACTGTATTAATAAAATTAAAATAAAAAATTGCAGGTTCCCAAACTAACGATGAATAGCCCATTTTTAGTTTCAAAATCTTAGGGTGGCAGTTCCCGAAAATATGATCCAAATATTTTAAGCTTCGCAAAATTGCTAATCCTGTAATATAACCAGCTGAATGCAATTTTGACCTTCTACAGCCACACTTAGATTTGTTCTGAGAAATTTCAAAATTTTCAAAAAAGTTTGGCAAAATTGGGATAATTGGGCAAGTTTTCAAAATTTGCTTACACTTACACTAATATGAATATTACTTAATACTAATAAATTTTCATCCTCCTAATATTATTATTGTTATGAATATATTCAAATTCATTCTAAAAAATTATATGCCAGCTACTTAAAGCCGTGGTCCGATTTCAACTAAAGCTAATAGGCAACCTTAATTTTCTTAAAAAAACTTTGAGTGAATTTAGAAAGTTAATATCATGAGTTAATATTTAATAGATCTAGATCGATGCATTATAAACGGAGGAGCAATTTAATTAAACTCAAAACAATAGAATGCACGGATATAATAACTGAATAAGGTGCATGAAAGTTTTTACATTTTTGAAATTTAAAAAAAAATATCAATCGGCATGAAATTATACAAAAAACGATGAAGAATTTTTTTTATTACTTAGAAATAATCTTTTGATAAACTAGATTTATTTTAAATTTAATAACGAGCTATTATTGTGTTACCTATAATCATTTATGTAAAATAAACTATTTTTGGATAATTATTTAAAATTGTGAAACTAACGTGAACTTACAAATATTATTTGTTAATTCATATTCTTTAAAATGTCAATGACTTTTAAAATTATTTATCTTGATCAGCTTTTGTCAAAGAAATGATGAACTTTTTTCCCTTCAGCTTTTATCAAAGGTTTTTTTTTTTGAAGATTTTCGTATATATACATATATGTACTCTTGTACTAGTAAATTACCTTTAAGAATGTAATTTTGTTGTTTTTTTTCAAAAATTACATACCTACATATCGAGATTTGAGATATTTCAAGCAATTTCAAGGTTGAGAAAGCAACGAATAAAAAATTCTCATAGTTCATTATCAATAGTAAAAAATACAATCCTTTTAAAAAACTGTTAGTATATATGGTTCATAATTCATACAAATAAAAATGTACTGATATTAAAGTAATGGAATTAAAAAAAATTATAAAATAAATAATTATATATAAAATTTCCTTTTACAATTAATAGGTATATTAGAGTTTAGTTTTCTTTCCAGTTTTTCTTAAATATTTAGCTATATTTTGGTCTATGCTATTAATTAATAATGAATAATATTTCCTTAAATTAACATTAATGTGCAATTTGCTTTTTTTTTAATTTGCAACTTTTAATTTACTTGGTATTAGTTTGAGAAGACATTCACCCCTCCTAACTATGTAGAGAAATAATTCTATACAATATTATGTATTAAATTTGTCCTTCTTGAGTTGTATGTTAATACATTATACATCATTCCCTTGTTTTGATAAATAAATAAATTACATTTTTTACCTACTACTTTAATCTACTACATTTACAGGGCTTGTAAAGGCTTGTTGTATTTTTTAGATTTAGTGACTAGATTGTTTAATGTTTAGCATGTTGTAGGTGTTGAAGTTATCTTTTCAGTTAATATTAATTTTTGATGGTATAACTTTGTATTTTATACATATATTAAAATATAGTAATAAATTAATTTTCAGTTCCTCCTGTTCAAAAATTTTACTTCCAAAATACCTTCTAATTTTCTAATTTCTTATTTTAAAATTATGAATGGATCATTGGGTCTATGCCCAACGATTTTAAGATAACTTAATATAATTGTATTATTAAATTCATTATATTACTATGTTTACATATTTTGATTCTCCTAGTTTACAGTACTAGGTATTAAGTAAAATTATAATATTGTTCTTGTTTTAAAATTATAATATTGTTCTTTATAATATTGTTCTAACTCGTAGGCCTTGCGAACCCTTGTAGACCCATTTTCAATATTTTTAATCAGTTTATAAGTAGTGTTATTTATTTTGTTTATATTATATATGTATTTGTATATTTTATATATATAGGTATATTTTGTCACCATTGGGATTTGTAACTAAAATTAAATTTCAATAATTTTATTTTTCAATTAAAAAATTTATGACCCGTACCCGTGATTTGTTAACCAAATTCTTACCCTATAACCCATCAAGGCCCCCAAATTAATTATAATATTAATTTACAAATATTAATTTTTTTGATAGATATATCTTATTTAACTACATCTATCAAATTTACACCTTATCAAATTTACTTAGATTTAATCAAATCAATTCCTCACAAAAATAAGAATTTTATTCTAATATTTTACAAATGGACTCGTAATTCTTTCTACAATTATAGTTATACAAAGTATATACAAATACAACTATCTAGTTATTATAGAAAAAGTTGTATAAACAACATACATTCATACATATAACATAAATACATCATTTTGCCGGTATTTTCTCTTTTTTTTGTTTTTTTTTTATGTGTCATTTTTGGATTTTTAATAGTTTAGTATCGGTAATCGGTAGCCAATTTGTAGTTTTACGAAGTGTGTGAATGCTCTGATTTGTAGAAATTAAATATAATAAATATAAATAAAGTTCAAATAAAAATATAGTAAAAATAATAAATAAATCAATAAATAGTATTTTGATGTATTTAAAATTAATTTAAGTTTGACGTTTACGAAAGTGATTCTTATTTTGTGAAAAATCAATACAAGTTTTTAATATTTTTTTTTTGGGAATATCCCGTTATTTTTTTAATAAAAAAAAGCCGCGTTATAGAATTTGATATTTTTATATTTTATTATTATTTTTTTTCATAATTGTAAATAATAAGAATTTTATAAATTTTACCAATAAAAATGTGTACAATTGTAAAGTTATAGTGATTTACATACATAGTGATATAATTTATTTAGAAGTTATGAAATTAAATAAAAATAAACCGAGTATGTAATAAATGACGTTTTTAAAAACAAATATGTAGGTATACAAACAACTAAACTTATTTATATAAAACTGTTGAATGTTTACAACAACAAATATTGTTTTAAATATTTCTCAAGTGAGGCTGCTCTTAAGGCAAAAATATATATATATACATATATATATATATTTATAAGAATAATAAGTTATAATAAGTTTAAAAAGTACAAAAATTTAAATACACATATTAAGTACCTGGCATAAGTATTGTTATTATTATGGAAAATATACAAACAGAAACATCTGATAAAAATTCACCATTATGTCATCAAGATTTCGATTACGACATTAATTCTAAATGCACAATGAAAAAATTAAAATCAAATGATGACGATTTAAACGGTAGTTCTCAGGTGATATGCTTTTATTTTTTTGTTTTACTTGTTTTTGTTTTTTTTTTTTTTGTTTAAATTTCTTAAAATAATCCAAATTAATTCATAAAAAAAACTTTCACCATATTGTTTTAAGAAAGCTTTTATTGTGTGGTGTATTAATGAAAAAGCTTTTTTAAAACAAAAAGTAATTTCATATGAATTAAAAAAAAGCTGTATGCTGTATGAATTATGAAGTCATGATTCATATGAAAAATAAGTATAATGTATGACAGATTAAAACATAAATAGAATTACATATTTATTTTTGTACATAAGTATGTACTTTAGAAATATGTAACTTGAGGAAATATTTATTCCTTAAATAAATTTGTAAATTATTTTTTTTGTTTTAAATAAATTTACAATTAATTTTCTCTGCTAACTTTTAAATTTACAATTAATCTTTTATAGATTTAAATTAACATCACAATTCACAATATGCAAATTATTAAAATTTTTAAGCTTTGTAATAATGACGTTTCTTGTAAGTTAAATTATAATTTTGACCACTAGATGTCTAAATGTGTATTATTTTTTTGAATGAAATTTTACTGGTTAATTAAGATACGAATTCTTATATATTTGCATATTAAGACTTTTATATAATATACTAGCAGATTTACCCGGCGTTGCCCGGAAGCTTGCAAATTGTAAAAACGCAAGCTTCAGCCAATTTTTTGAAATACTACTTTGCTTATAAATGAAACCACAAAAAAATATTTGTGGAGTTCCGTTAACCCATCGTGGCCCAACAGCTTTTTATAGGTTTTTTCGTTGCTTTGCTATATATTAAAAATGATTTAACAGATTAACTTCAAATTTTGTATATTTGTTCTTCTTTGAAAATGAAGTTCAATTTACTAACAGACTTGGAAGTTGTTAACCCTTTTGTAGACCCGACGATTGTTCAAAAAAAAATTTGTAAGTAAATTACGTCCAATTTCTGAAAGTAGGTACAACTTCTTTGAATTAGGGGAATGCTTAAAAAAATGTTTTGTCGAGTTCTTTTAACCGATTGCGAAACAAAAACTTTAAAAAACAGTTTGAACGATTATCTCTAATTTTTCTATACATGGTGCTTCTTGAGAATTTGGTGCTCCTTGACGATAGAGTTGAGGATGTTAGGGTCCCGGCGAATAATGTTAACTGAATTAAAATGACTATTGGTCCAATGGGGATACTAAGTTTGCCATTATGTCATTATACTATGTCAATAGTAGTTATCTTGAATTGCCAACGTTTGAATAAAATATAGTCGATGGTTTAGAAAAGATTTAAAAATTTGCTTTTCAACTTATATTTTGTTTAGTACTCACCTGAAAGTTGTAATACGCTCTTCCTCGTTTTTTTATGATTTGATGAGAGAAATGTAGGCTTATTTTTTGGAAAAAAACTGTTTTAAAATACTATGTTTTTAAGCATTATATATAAGCAATTGAATTTTCTGATTTTTAGATTTCATTTGAAGAAAACTGAAAATTTCATTGAATCTTTGTTCAAAACGCACAAACAGGTCAAAACCAAATTAACCATGTGGGTTTTAATTAAAATGTTGGTACAAAATTTTCAATAAAATACTTTTAATCGTATAAGAAAATAAAATTTATAGAAAACTTCATGGCGTCGTCGTGGAAAACGGGTTAATCGAATTAACTAAAACTTTTTGCAGCCTCTCTTTAGACTGCAAAATCAACCTGTAAAATTGGACACAAATCGAAAACACAAAATTTTTAAAGTCCGCCAGGCCGAAATGGGTATAATTATTCCAACCAAATTTATACAACTAATTGCGGTTGCTAAGAGGAACATTTGTGCAAAATTTCAAGTCAATTTGTCAAACGGTTTTGACTCGACATCAAAAACATTGAAAAAGCTTCTTTGCGCCCTCATGCCTAAACGGGTTAACCGAACTCAACAAAAATTTGTGCCAGACTCTATTGTCGACTGCGAAACCACCTTGTAAAATTGGACACAAATCGGAAATACAAAATTTTTTGGAAGCCCGCCACGTCGAAATGGGTTAAATTATTCCAACCAAATTTATACAACTAATTGCGGTTGCTAAGAGGAACATTTGTGCAAAATTTCAAGTCAATCGGTCAAACGGTTTTGACTCGAAATCAAAAACATTGAAAAAGCTTCTTTGCGCCCTCATGCCTAAACGGGTTAACCGAACCCAACAAAAATTTGTGCCAGCCTTTCTTTTCGACTGCAAAACCACCCTGTAAAATTGGACACAAATCGGAAACAAATAATTTTTTGGAAGCCCAGCGGCCCGAAATGGGTTATTGTTTTCGAACCATCTTTATACAACTAATTGCGGTTGCTAAGAGGAACATTTGTGCAAAATTTCAAGTCAATCGGTCAAACTGTTTCGGCTCGACATCAAAAACATTGAAAAAGCTTCATTGCGCCCTCGTGCCCAAACGGGTTAACCGAACCCAACAAAAATTTGTGCCAGCCTCTCTTTTTGACTGCAAAACCACCCTGTAAAATTGGACACAAATCGGAAACACAAAATTTTTTGGAAGCCCGCCGGGCTGAAAGGGGTTAATTTATTCCAACCAGTTTTATACCATTAATTCCGTGTAATAAGAAGAACATTCGTGCAAAATTTCAAGTGAATCGGTCAAATCGTTTCGACTCGACATCAAAAAAACGAAAAAGCTTAAAACGGCTCTGGAGCCGGAACCTGCTGACTTATAAAAATGCGACATAGCCTATGTCACCCCCCGGACTCCCAAAATTATTCCTCTAAAATTTGGTGTCAATCGGACCAGTGGTTTTCACGTGAAACCTGGACAAACAAACAAACAAACAAACAAACAAATTTTCTTCTTTATATATTAGATTAATTTAATTTAATAATCATTTGAATTTTAGTAAATTAAGACTTTATGCATTATTTTAAATAAATATGTTTACATTAGGAAAATAATAGAAATATATTTTAAACAATGCTATTTATATTAAAATAGGATAGGTACCTACATTGAATTCAATTATACACATAAATTATGATTTAGAAAATATTTACTTCAGGGTGGCGCAAAACGACTGATATGGTTTGAATATTTAATAACTCTTTTATTTAATGGTTAATTATTATTATTTTTTTTGTTATAAAGTATAGGGGGATGTTTTTAGCTTAAGTAGAAAAATTATATCCCGCAAGTGGTGACCATTTGCAGTTTCGCAAATTCGTGCTCTTTCCAGTAAATTTTCCATAACTTGTCGTAATTTTTGATCGCTATTCTGTTGTGTACTGTTCCATTTCCAATTCCCTAAGTTTTCTTCACAAAATCCTAAAATAAAAATAAAAAATAAAAATAAATTAAAATAGTTATTGAACTTTCAAACCATATCGGTCGTGTTGCGCCACCCTGTAGCTTACCAATATTTTGTCAATTGTTGGAAATTCTTATTTAAATTTTTTCCTTCTTGAGTATAAATTCAATAGTTTTTAAAAATCACGTTACATTTTGTTAAAGTATTCTGTAACGCAATTATTTTTAAACATCCCCTTACCTCATACAATGTGATAAGGAAGTGAGGTATGACTTTCCTTATTAGGCGTAATAGATTATAGTATATATATATGTATTGTCTTTATTAGTAATATTATTTATTTTGTTTAAATCATATATTCAATATTTTTACTATACAGTTTTGGTTACCATGGGGATTTGTATAGAAAAATAATAAATATTGTATGACCTGACCGGGAATCGAACCCGAACCCTCTAGGTCAGTAAACTAATTACTTACCCTCTACATCATCGAGGCTCTATTATTTATTTATTAATTTAATATTACATATCATAAATGATAAAAGTTAGGATACTACTATTAGATTAACCAATTCTATTTATTATATTTATTTGAAAAAGCTTATGTCATAATATTACACTCAATTAAATTAGTTAATTAAATTACTTCTAATAATTTCAAATATTTTTTAAACTATTTTTAAAGCATTTTCTTACAAAAATAAAAATTAGTGTATAAAAGATTTTTGGCAAAGCCATTTTTGTTTTTAATTACAAAAGAAATTAATTGAAGTGCAATTGCATATTTTCCAGATTATTTTTTAATTATTTTTGTACTTATACAAAGATGATGATGACGTATTTGTATAAAAAGTATGCATATATATGACTATATACATATATATATTTCTTATCATTTAAAAAAAAAACATCAATATTTACTATATGAATGTTATTATGCATTGTACAAATTGTTATTGTAATAATAGAAAAAACAAAAAAATACTTTTAACAAGTACAATATGTATAGTGTTGAGATAATGAAATATTGCAGAATCATTTAAGTCCACTGCATTCAATTGTTTTCTTATAAAATATGTCTTTTGTAATAGTATATTATAGAATTTTATCGTTACTTAAATATACAAATACCTCGGGACAAATAAAGTGTTACTTTCAGTATAGTTATACAATTTTACATATATGTATGTATAATATGTGTATTATGTTTTCATTAACTGAAGATGCTGAACAATAGAATTATCAAATTGAATTGCTTTTAAATAAGTACTCTTATATTTTATATATAAATATGAAATATATATATATATATATATATATATTTATATCTATGCAATGTATATAATACTTTATAACTACCAAAAATTTATGTATTGTAATTTAGAAGATAAACTGTACACTGTTTATTTAATAATGGTAGTTTTTATTCTATATTCTCCTGAAAATATGCAAGATATTTAAATTATTTTTGTTTCAATATGAAATTGATGCAGGTTATATTCTTTCAGGCCAAAGCAAATTCTGAAAATTAAATTTTTTTCGCATTAAGCTATTAAAGCATTAAAATAACTGTACTTGTGATTCCGTAATAATCGTTGTATTTTTAATTCCTTTTTTTTCTCCTAAAAATATGCAAAATATTTAAATTATTTTTGTTTCAATATGAAATTGATGCAAGTTATATTCTTTTAAACCAAGGCAAATACTGAAAATAAACAGCTTTTGCATTGCAGTATTATACTTACTGTTAATATAACAGTCAATTTTATACATAACAGTAGTTTTCATTATTTTTTCCCCGCCTCCTGAAAATATGCAAAATATTTAAATTATTTAGTTTCAATGTAAAATTGAAACAGGTTCACTATTATGGATTCAGGTAAATTTTAAAAATATTAAATTTTTTCATTACTTACGCTATTATATTATAAATGTAACAATGTCAATTTAAGGTATATATACGTATATAATATTTGTTTAAGAACACCTTCTGTGAATACAATCTCTATAGACCATTTAATATCTATAAAATGCAGGTGCATGGTAAAATTTTGATACTTTTAATAAATAAAATAATTACATTTTTGACTTGGAGAAAATTGAAACACTATTTTTTTTTGTCAATTTCCTATTTAAAATGTTTTTAATTTTTTGTTCTGTTTTAATTAGTATAATATAATTAGTTTTCTCTGAATTAAATTTTGACTAAGAAAAAAAAAATCGGAAATGGAATTTTCTCTTTAAAATTTTCATTTAAATTTTTAATTAAGTTTTTTTTAAATATTTTCAGAGTTATTTTATTTTATTTTTGAATAAATAAAAAAAATTATACATATAGTTTATATAAGCAATTTTAATTATATAACTACTCGTATATACATAAGTTCTTTAGTAATTTGTAAATTTCTTCAGTAATTATTTGATGTAATTTGAAATCACAAAAAATTTCCAATAATGCAGTTAAATTAGTTAATTTGAAAAGTTTTTACATTTTTTTTTAGATTTGTATATTTAAAAAAAACAAAACTTGTATAGAATTCTGTTGATTTTCTGTAGAATTCATTTCAAAGTGTTATTTTTTATCAAATTGTAAATAATCAGATATTTTGAACTTTCTTTTACTTGTAAATTTCGTTTTTAAAATTTGGTCAATAATTGGGAATATTTATATATATATATTATCGTACATATATAGTGAAATAATTCTTTTGCAGTAAATTTTTGATAAGTATCTACTGTATAAGTGAGAATAAGTGCTTCATTAGTTTAGGGCCATTATGTTAGCATATATTTGTTTCATTTAAAATTTTAATTCATTTTTTGACTTGTTTTTTAGCATAAATAATGTTAATATTGAATAGGATGAATTTAAGTTTGAGAATTTCAGTTTTTGTAATATTTAGCACATTTTGGGTAGATGCATCTTAACTTTTCAATATAATAAATTTGGTTTAAGGTAGAAATCTCGGTTTAGTAAATCCTGTTTTCCCAAAATCTCGTTTTATAAAATCTCTGTTTCTAAAATCTCGTGTTAGAACGTTTAATAGGGAGCGTTTTATAATCTCGGTTTAGCAAAATTTTTTTTTTAAATCTCCTTTTTAGAAAATTTCGTTTTAAAAAATCTCTTTTTTAATTGAAAAATCTGGTTTTTAAGGACTTTTGAGTTATCAGCTATTTCCAGAATATAAAAAAAGGATTTTCTAAAAACAAGATTTTCTAAAACGAGATTTTCTAAAAACGAGATTTTCTAAACGAGATTTTCTAAAATGAGATTTTGTGAAAACGAGATTTACTAAACCGAGATTTCAGAACCAACCTCATTTTATATCAAACTCTAAAATTCTTGAAAACTAGATTTTTTAAAAAAACGAGATTTTTCAATAAAAAACAACATTTTCTAAAAGCGACATTTTAAAAAAAGGATTAACTAAACGGAAGTTATGTTACGCTCTCAAGTAATTTGAATCTTAAATAAGCCAAAATTATAAAGGAAACTTTTACTCAGTGATATAACAGCACGGACGATTGATGGACATCTTAATCTAAAGTAAATATTAAAAAAAAGTTTTTTTTAATTTAAATAAATAGTTTTAATATTTATAAAGCAATTGCATATCCATTACAAACATATTAACTTAAAAATTATGAAAGAAATATAATAATTAACTTAAGTATAAAGTAAATATCTTTTGAATACAATAGTTAGTTTGTATTTTAAATGCAGCTATTGGAGTTTGATGCAATTATTACAAGTATTTTTAAAACAAATTTAATTGTAATTAATTAAATTGTTTTTTTTTTTTAATATTTAAATGAAAAATATTTTTAACGTCATATTATTTTTGAAAGAATATGAAATGAAAAAAAATGACTTTATATTGAAAATGGTAACTAACGAAAGAGTTTCGAAAGGAAATATTGATTTTATTTAGAGTAAAAGTCTTTTTAGTAATATCGGAGATGTAATATCGGAGTAATATAAAATGTTATAAATAAATGGACGAGTACCTTTAACTTTTGAAGCCTCCCCGTCATAGTGAATTTATATCACATCCTTTTCAAATTGCGAAAATAGCACCTGAATACAAAAGGTAAATTAATCAAGTATTGCCGGGGAAATAGTCTAGTGGCTAAGATACCTAGCTTCCAATATATCGTGTTGAGTTCGGATCCTGGGTAGATTATAATCAATACTAATAGTTTATATCGTAAATATCGTAATATAAAGTAATAACTAAATATTATTTGTATAAAGTAGCGCAAAGCGCAACTAAATGTAGTATTTGTGTATTATTGTACAAAACTATAGTAGAGAACTTTAAAACTACAATTTTATAAATCCTTAAATCTGAAGGAAATAAAGATTCAAAAAAACAGGAGCTTAAACTAATTTGACTTTAAGAATTTCTGGCATTCCCAAAAAGGGATGAAATTATTCAAGATCAATTTCAAAAACAATGCAAAAATCTAACAATTAATTAGTGAAAAATTCAACCCAAAAGTTATAAAATAAAACATTTAGTAAAAATAAGTCAGAAAATTTTGATAATTTAATTAAATCATTGTCATTCTAGAAAAAATAAAATCTAATAAATACAATTATAACCAATTTCTTTTTACAGATAATGACGTAAGCAAAACTAGTATAAAAATGCAATATTAAAGCATAAATGCATTTTCCAAGTTAAGTCTCTTAGATGTTTAGTTTTGTTTTAAAATAGAATTTACAAGTAAAGTAGCTTTTAAAATATAAAACAAATTTAACTAATTAAAGTACCAGTATAAAAACTCTTTAAATATTACTGTAATTAGCAATAAAGTATTAAGTAATTATATTTGGTCAAATATTACAAAAGATATTCTAATGACCGCACAGATGCTAAAAAAAAAAATCCCAATTGAATAAAAAAAACTTATATAAAATAATATACTCTTTCTTTAATATTTTTTTTTTAATATACTTTACTTACTTAACTTTGTAATTAACATTATAACATCTTTGCAACAATTAAAAGTATTTAAAAACAATTAGTTATTATAAAATGAAAGGGAGAAAAAGAGAGAGAAAGAAAGAGAGAGAGAGTTATTAATACAATAAAAAAAAAACCAGATGGTTTTATATAAACTTTTTAACATTTTAAACTTTTACTTTTATATACAAAACATATTGTATTTATATAATATTTTATAAATATATATATGTACGATATATGTATATATATTTATAAATATAAATACAATAACTATATATACATATAATTTTAATTGAATTCCTCTATCGCGCATAATTTTATTTAAAGAAAAGTTTTAAATAAAATTTTCAATTTTTTTTTTTTAACTTTGCGTTCCTTTTAGAACAATATATGTACTCGTATATAAAAATTTATATTTGTTTCAATGTTTCAACCATTTTATCGAAAAAAAAAATTTCTTTATTTCATTTTATAACTAAATATTCATATACATATACATTCTGTATATATATACTCTTTTCACGTAAATTTGAACCTTTGACACATAAATATTGTTTATTTTCAAATGAATTTGGTCTTTTTTCAAATGAATTTGAGCTTTTTTTAAATGAGTTTGATTTTTTTTCAAATAATTTGATCTTTTTTCAAATGAATTTGATATTTTTTCAAATACAAATAGTCCTAAATTTATAAATTAAATTGGTCTTTGTTTTAATCAGCCCGGTTTCTCGGGACCCAGTAGCCGGACGGACAGAATTAAAAAAAGGTAATCATAGATTTTTTAGGAGATTCTAAATACAGTAAGAAAAACTAAAAAAGTTTAACTCTTAAGGACCCCAAAAATTTAGGTACTGTTTTTTTAGCACTTATAGTTTATGGTTTTTGTAATTTTTTAATCTCTAAATAGAATTGTGAACTAAGTTTTTCAAGTTATGTCATTTAGATTTTTGGGTTCGAAGATATGGACCGCTTTCGAAAAATTTGAAAAAAGACCAATTTCATTTAAAAATTGGGACCAATTTAATTGGAATCAAGGAAAGCTTAAAAAAGTACATCATGGGTCAAAGAGCAGATGTTTCACAAACCAGAGGTGTCTTGAACACTAATTTTACAAATAATAAAACAAGAGTAAGTCAATGAAATCGACTAAATAATACCATACACCTGACACATTCGTTTGAAAGTTACACGAACCCTTATCTCAATTCATCCCGGGAATATTAAGCAAACAGGACAGAACTACTTTGTATACCAAAATTGAAGTTTCTATCTTTATTTATTTAGAAGATAAACTTTTAAATCTTGGGAGGTGTGTGGCAGGTACTCGAGCCACTACTCCAATTGATGTCAAATTTCAGAAACACAATGAAAATAAGAAAAAATACTATTGTATGCCAAATTTGAAGGTTCTATTTTTCTTGGTTTGGGATATATGTTTGTTTCGTCTGGCTTCGATTAAAACTTCCAGGATTCGAACTCATTTGCAATCTCCGCCGTACTTATGTCATTAGTTACCTACAGTATAAAATTCATTAGAATTGCATCATTATTTTTTTAATTATTGTGTTTACTAAATTAACTCATGAGGTGACTGTGGGTAAAAGTATATATATATTATATACATATACTTTACAATATCTAGCCATAAAGTGGTTCCAAACATTGTATAAACAGTCCAAATTGATTTGAAAATAGATGAGTTTCATGTGAAAAAGACCAAATTCATGTTAAAAGAGTATATATATATTCTATTAACTTTTACATATATACAATGGAAATTGTTTAATAGTTTATTCGTTAACAGTATATATATATATATACATATATATACATATATATACATATATATATATATATCCAATTTACATATAGAAGCGATACCACCACTGCATCATTATTTTAAATGAAATTTGAAAAAAAAAAATGATTTTATTCAATGCTAAACAAAATTTATGCACTTTTGTGTGTTAAACTAATAGATATATAATGATGCACCTTATATATTTTGAAATAAGATACACATATACATATAAATGCACATAGTATATTAATATACATGTATGTGTAATTTAAAGTTATTACGTTGTAAAATTGAAGAATTGAAGGATAAATTGTGTAATTTTATCATCAGGTTAGAAGGTAATATGTACTTTTTTTTATTGACTCCGTGAAAAAAGTCCTAAAAACCAGAAAAGATAAAACTCCCAAAATTGGAAAATTTTTTTTTTTTTATATTTTGGCAACTTATATTTTAATTGAAAAATTCCTCAAAAAAAATCTAAAATATTATTATTGGAAGAGGTTCTTATATATAAGAGAACGTTCTCTTCCCGTCCTTTTTAAGTCCTCAAATACGAAATTCTAAAAAAAAACATAAAATACTTTTCACAAATACTCAAATATTCTGTAAGAGAATATTCTAACTTTGAATTCAATTTTAAAATCCTTCCTAATTTAAAATCAATCGAACCTATTATTTAGGATACTATTAAAAGATCTTTAGGGAGTTTTTTCACAGAGCCTAGCTTTTTTTTTTAAATCTGTTCTCTATACAGCTGGTTGGATAGAACATAGATATGTTTTTTTTGTTATGTTAACTCTGTTCTGTAAATGTACAATTCGTCCATGTATCTGTACAACATATGAGTCAATGAGTTAGAGAACGCCTTAATGTTGTATCAAATAAATGGAAAAAAACAATTTTTTGTTAAAAAAAGATTTTTTAAAAAAAAATTTCCTTTACGTATTCTTATGTACATTGTAAACTGAAAACATTGACTATAAACAATGTATGAAATTTATTTTTAGATTTTCAAAAATATGTACCTATATTGTTTCACTCTGTTTGTTTGTCCTGTCCGTATGTTTACAAAAACTTTTACACTGTTTGAAATAGAGAGTGGGAATTTTAACTACAGGTGGGCATTGCAAAAAAAAATAATTTCATTAAGGAACTTTTTTCTTGAGTCTTACCCGTTACTAAGCTATAGCCTTCCAAAGTCGGAAAAAGACCTATATTCAAATTGTTATAACAAGAGTTCTGTTAATTTTATTTTCAATCTGAAAAAGGTAAAAGATAGCTGATAAAAATGTATCGCACAAATGTATAGGGTTGCCATACAGTACTAAAAATTTACAGTTATGCAAAACACAATTTTTGGTCCCTCATTTATTTTGAACAACTTAAACTAGAAACATGAAATTTTGGGAGAAGTTAAATTTTCAGAAAAAAAGTAGGAGCCGGTTGAGAAAATTTTTTTGCCTATCCCACCAATGTTTAGGAGCTGCAAGGGGTTCGAAAATTGAAATTTTCCTATTTTTAAACACCTATTACTTGAAAACCTGTTCAAGTTTTTTATTTTAGTAATATTCAAAATTCGAAGCTCCAACGTCAAAGGCTTTTCTTAAATTAAAAGGAGGCCCTTGAAATTGAAGAGTGTGTTTCGTAGTTTTAATAATTTTTGCTTAGATAATAAAGTTTTAAGAAAAATTGTAAATTTTGACAATTTAATTCCTAGAACTTGAGAATTTTGGACGGGGCAGGTGGAATTAGATCTTCGAGAATTACCAAAAGTTTGCTGTTAGAAGGGCTGTTAAGACTTAAAAATTTCCCATATTTATCAGTTACTTTAGTCTCAAAATTAAATGCTAAAGTTGAAGCTCCAACATTTATTTCGGTGAAACACTTTATAATTTTGAAAATAAGCTTATTTACGAAACCTTCGGTTTTTTCACCACTTAATTAAATTAGTTATTAAACTCCAAAATATAAAATATTATTTGCTTTGAATTTAAATATATTTCTTAATTACTGTTTAATGGTTCCTAGTTTTTTTTTTGTAGACATTGTTCACTAATGACCAAATATTTATTGATTTATATTTAATTTAGTTTTAATGTTGGAATTTAAATATACTTTTAGTGAATGATTGATTTTCCATCAAATTTACAGAATTTCCATTTTAAACTTTAAAATTTCTACATAAATTATGCAAAATATTAAAAATTTAAAAAAAATTAAAAATATTGGTTTTAAATTGAATTTCTTCAACCTATAGTTCAGAAAACCATATTCTTATTACTTTTATTAGTATACAATTTTTAGCTTAATCAAAGAAGATTGAATGAATTCCAGGAATCTGACAACTGCAAAAGGTTTACTACAAAATATTTGAACAAAGGCAAACCTATCATTTAGAAATGAAATACAAATTTTGAATAGCTTAACTTTATGTTTGGTTTTTTATTAAATATGAGTCAAAATTTAAGGCCTCAGAAACACTGCAGTATAATTCACATAAGGTTGATCTTTTCTTAAGTATGAGTTAAAAAGCTATGGCTCAATTACCAAAAAAATTAAGAACAAATGTTTTCTAGCATATCAGCTTGACTTAGCTTAATATATATGTTATATTTTTACAAATATATGATCCAAATTTAAGGGGCTCAGAATAAATGAACTTTTCTCGCAGAAGGTTGAACTTTTCTTAAGTTAGAATCAAAAAGCAATGGCTTAAGTATTAAAAAATCAGCCTAACCCACAAAAAGTCTAATTGTTTCAGGGGTTAAGAATCAAAGCATCCTAATCCACAGAAGTCCGAACTTTTCTTAAGTTAGAATCAAAAAGCAATGGCTTAAGTATTAAAAAGTTATAAATGTAAAAAAATTTTTTACTTGTATCTATATAAAAAAATGTTATCTATATTTTAGAAAAACATTATTAGATTTTTTGTTTCTATTTTTTATTAAAACCAAAAAAAAACAGTAAATATTTTGTATATTTTGTATATACGATATACCTGAAAAAAAAGGTACTGAAGTACTAAATATTTACAGTTTTTTGCAATAACTATTTTTTTCAACTATGATGTGAAGCATAGATTTTTTTTTACCAAAATATTTCATTCTAAATTCTGCACTTTAATTGGTGGTTTTTATAAAATTTTATTGAAAAAATATATTCAAGATACAATGGTTTCTTTCCAGTTATTTTAAGTTTTTGAAATTTTTAGGGCCAGTTTCATCGCTTTGATTTAAATTGGCTGATAGACTGTTCAAAACTTAAATAAATCATTAATATCAGTTCCACAACTATCTGAAACCCTTGATTCATTTTTTTATTTTTCCCGCTATAAAATTAAATTTTATGATTTTGATAAATTTTTATGAATTCCAAAGCATCAGATTTTAATTTTGTGAATGTATTTTTAAAATTTCTTTCTTTTTTTAATCTTTTTACATTAAAAGTTTATTTTAGTAATTTTTTAGTATATTTTCCTCCTTAAAATATGCAATTTTAAGTACCAATAACATTACCCAGTAAAAAAATTTATCTGGCAGATAATTTATTATATACTGAGGAACTGAAACAATATTATCTAGAACTTTTATCTATCAGATAGCCATCTATTAGTTTATCTATAACCGGTAGAACCGGCCCTTAGTATTAATTAATTTATTCTTAATTTATTTACTTATTCGTTTAAAATCAATTTCATTTGTGGTTATCTGAAATGTCATACTAATTCAAGTTCTTATTTCCTATTTTAAATGATTCATTAAATTTTTTATATTCAGTTAAATCATCTATTTTAAACCTTTTTCTTATTAATCTAATAAAATAACTAATAAAGTTATAATGACGGTCATAAACATTTAATAAAAACTAAATTTATTAATTTTATAATAAAAATGAAAGAATTTAATTTGATATATTATTTGTTTTTATTATGTATATTTTAAAATTGAGTCAATTCATAATACTTGTTCGTCGTCCATTGAGTCGTTAATTTTAAATTAAAACACGATACAGTTTATGGGTTATGCAAGATTAGATAATATTATTCTTTAAGTAAACGTATTGTTGAATAAAGGTGATTCATTTGCGATCCCTTACAAAATTTGTTATTTTATTTTTGATGGAGTAAGCTATTCGTACATCTAGGCCTTCTGATCGTTTGTTCATTCCATTGCGAATATTTTCTATTAATTTCTAAGTTGTTGTTGTTATTGTTTTAATGGGATATTGCATATTCTATCCTAAAATCTAGGTCTTGCAACCCGTCGTGTACCACTTTACCAATATTTTATTTTTACTTTATATATTGTTATATTTCCATTTTATATAATTCTTCTACAAAGAAATCTTATTAGATTTAATTATTAAATTTGTGGCGTTTTTGAGAATCGAATTCACCTTCCTTCGGTTAATAAGCAATGTGCCAACACACTAACAAAGTCCTTTTATAAAACTATTAATCATTTAAAAAAACCTTTTTTGTAAAAAACTATATTCATTGCATATTTTTAGGATGCACTTTTTTAAAAAATTCTTTTTGAAGAATACATAACGGTTTATAATATATAGTAAGTTGGAAGTACCGTTACAATGCAGTTAAAATTATTATTTTAATGACGATACATTTTTTTTTTACTTATCTATCGTCATGATATAATGCATCTTGATTTACATATTATGATATTCATCCTTAAGGTATGCTTTAAATAATGTAACACTACATATTTTTTTCTTTTTATTTTTTTATGAAAATTATTTTAATAAATTTTTAAGAGACAAGTTATTATGAATAAACTGCATTATATAACTTTTTTTTTTTTATTTTTTATGAAAAAAGACAGATACCTTATTTGAAGCAAAGGGATTACAATTCATACTCTTTAATAAATTTTGATGCTAATGGACAGATCATGAATTATAATATAAAAAGAATTTATGGTGAAAATAAAATATTTTATTATTTAGTATGCTTTTTAAATATTTCTATTTATAAAAAAATATTTATTAAATCATTTTTTTTAAAAAAAAATGGAATTCTTGAAAAATATAATTTAATAAAATAATCTTTAAAACTTTAATGAAAGTTCATTTATTTTTAAATGTTGAAGTTATTTTGAAATATGAACAGCTTATAGACATTTATTTTACTAAGCCTTGAATAAGATTTAAGTGTATTTAATTAGTTTTTAGTTTTTAGGGAGTTGTTCATAAGAAATGATAAGTACTTAATGCGACTATTTCTTTTCACAAAATTTTTTAATTCAATATCTTGCAGTTCAATAAGCTTTGCTAAAAAATTGTTTCAAGTTTTATGTAATGGGATCACATGGTAATGATTTAAACTGCACAATTGTAATGAACTGAACAACGTAGATATATATGAACCTTCTTTTACTACTTGTAAATTAATCTATTTGAAAATATGGAGAAAAGCGTAAAAGAATACGCTACGCTGACTGGACCAAATATGAACGTATGACATTTTAAAGCTATAAGTCGATGTGTTTGACAACCGTAATAAGGAGCCTGGGATCTCTCAGTTTCTTATGTTTTAAGAGGAAAATATATTAAAAATAGTATTATTTCATCAAATTAATGTAAATGTATATGGTTTTAAAATTAAAAAGTTCGATTGTTCAGAAGCGGTACAAAATCTCCTTTTCCAAAATCTAGGTCGACAAATCTGCTTTTTAAACAAATTAGTTCTTACAAAATCTCAATGGAAAAATATATGCTTTTATAAACGGTTTAGGAACAAACTCTCGGTTTAGGAAATCCCGTTTTAACAAAATCTCGTTTTAAATAAACTCGTTTTTAGGAAATCTTGTTTAGAAAATCCCGTTTTAACAAAATCTCGTTTCAGAAAAACCCGTTTTTATATTCTAGAAAAGGCTGATAACTTAGATTTTGTATCCAACTCTAAAATCTTAAAAAAAAAAATTTTTCAATAAAAAACTAGATTTTCTAAACGAGATTTTCTAATATAAAATATAAAAAAACAAAAGATATTCTAAAAACGACATTTTAAAAAAATGGTTTTCGAAACCGAGATTATGTGTCGCTTCCTTTCAAAAAATCTCCTTTATGTAAAATCCCAGTGGACAAAATTGGTTTTTTTTTTTAAATCTAATTGGTTTTTTGAAAATGAATTGAATATGATTTTGTAAAAATAAGGTATTGCCCACCGATATTTTGTTTAATGAGATTTTGTAAAAACGTGATTTTGAAAAACGAGATCTGGTACCAGATCCCGAATGTACGAACGTTTATTCGTTAAATAATTCGTTGTTCTTCATATAAAATGTTTTTACTTAAAAATATACATTTTGACAGCTTAACTATTTGAAAAGTTTATTTTGTAGGCGTTCAAATCGAATCAGGGTCTAAGAACCATTCACATTACTTCTTTAAGGAGGCTCATTGTTTTGAATTCGTTTTGTTGATAAAATTTTGAAATAAAGATCAATTTCATAGGCAGATCCAAGTTTAAACTCAATTATCTACATAAATATTGCTTTTGTGATTAGATGAGAAATTAAAGCATTTGGTATTAATTGAAACTTAGGGAACCATTTGTTCAAAAAAATTAAAGTAGAAAAATTAAAGATAACCATATTATACATTGAAGATTTAAATTAAAGTTCTTGTAATAATTTTTTATTAAAGTTTCAATTGAAATTATTTAACTTTATAAAATCTAATATCATTAATCATATTTTATTAATGAAGAAGTTTATAAATTTAATTTTTCATTTTAGTTTGTTGTACTTTAGTTGTTGTTTTTTTTTATTTTTTTTTTTAAAATAAAACTTTAATATAATATAATTAATTTTTTATAAAAAATTCAAGTATAATTTTCTGAGTGCTTTTTCTAAACAATTTATTTTATTATTTTTCTTTTGAAAATTTTTTTTTTATTTTTCATTAGATACAAAAAAAAAATAAAAAAAATAAAAAAAAAAAATAGAAAATCTTTATATCAGATGAAAATTTTTTTTTATATCTTTTATATTTATGTTGTCCTTATAGTTAGTATACAACATGAAATTGCAACTTTTATACATGTACCTAAACAAGTACTCAATTTATACCTTTATTTCTTGTCTAATGTTCTAGTTTTCTGTTTTAAGATCGTGTAAATGATATACTGAGGGTAGGTGTATTAGATATGCATCTACGTTTGTAATGCATTGAATAGGGTATGATGTAACAGGAATTAAGTGTAGGGGTTAAATAAATTTCTTTAAGGATCTGGAAAATATGAAATTATTAAGTCATTAAATTATTATATACTTGGTATGCCAGGTTCAAATTTTTAATTGAAACAAGGCAATTAATCTAAAGGGGATGCAGGGGGTTGAAATTATTCTTAATGAATTTTTGGAAATTTACTATAGTTTTAATTTTAAAGTAGGGTAACTGTGTTTTATTTGCCTGTAGTGTCATTTGAATGCACTTTTAGGAAGTGGCCTGTGTTATCTCTTCATTGAATTTCTTTTGTCTTTTTTTTCATTTGATTGCGGGATACTGTATTCATATAAATTAACACAGGTCAATTAATCGTATAAGTAAACAACAATTTAACAACACGCGCAACCAAAGTGCGGGTGTCAAATTGCATCAGTAAATTTTCCCGTAAGAATTTCTAATTTTTAAATAAAATTCCTGTTATTCATTTTTATGCATTAATTTTTAAAAATTTGCTTTGTAATCATTAAATTACTATAAATAACCTGTAAATTAGCTATTAAAAGCAGAATAAAGGAGATTCTCAAAAGAACCACTTATCTTATTATTTTTACCTTGTGATTAAACCATATTTCTTCGTATACCCAATGGTGAGGCTGGCTTGGGCACAATAAACAAATTTAGTCAAGGTAAATTAACTTAACAAAAAGCTTTATGGAAAAAGGGAATACCCTGACTTTAAATCCAGCTCTTATATGTTTTTATAATCAAAGCTAGTGGTTTATGTCTAGTAGCAGTAACAGGGTACCGAACAATACTTGAAAAAATACTCAGTAAAATTCAAATACTTGTACTGGTACTTGACAAAATATCACTATGAGTAAAAATAATGGGATTGGTAACCAGTATTTTGGTGTCTCAACCATTACTTATGAATATTAACTAGTGCTAGTACAGTATCAATTAGTAACAATCAAAATATTATGTAATTTATATAATAGAAATTTTAGATCAAATGGTAATACAAGGGAGGCTCCAAATACAAATTAAATACTGTACCCTACCCTATTCGACATGCTCTCCTGTTATATAACCTTTGAACCTAGTTTGCCTATAATTTTCTTGGAAATATTTTACACTAATATAGAACAAACCTAACACTTAGAACTGCAACTGAATTATGAAAAGTTCAGCAAATAATATTGTCACAAAAGCAATGGAATATTGTATTTTAAATACTAGAATAAATTTGCCGGTCTAGTATTTTCAATACTAGAATAGATTCTCTCGTCTATCTGGAAGTTGACAAGGGAAACTATATATAACTTCCTTGTTTTTATTTTTTTATTTTAAATAATAATATAAAAATTTGCAATAAGAACAACACAATAATAACAATAATACTAACAAGGAATAATAAAAAATGAAAAGGACTCAATCAGTGTTCAGTGTTATATCCTAGATTCTTATTTTATTTTTTTTGTTTTTGTGCTTGTTAGTTTTAGTAACAACAGATATTTTTTTCAAGTAAAGAGAACTTGCATAGTTAAAAGTAATAAAAATAAAAAAAAAAAAAAATTGCACAGTATGTGCATTATGTCGTATAACAAATGATTTTGTTTTTATTTTTTTTTTTTGGTTCTTGTTTCAACATTAGTCGGGCAGAGCATGTTATGAAAACTTACAGAATTGCATACTTGTGAAAGAGTAAAAAAAAAAAAAACCAAAATAACAATAAAAACTAAAATCAAAAAAAAAAAAAATAATACTGAGTAAAGAAAAGAAAAAAAATAAAATTACCATTTTGAACACACAGTTTGGTAACATTTTGTACCATGATCGGAGGTTAGAAAATAAAATTGAGAACAAAAAACAAAAAAAAAAATGAGAAAATAAAATAATAACAATAATAATAACAGTAGCAGTGCTTTTACAAAAAAAGAAAATTGTAAAATACAGATAATCCTAATAAAATACGGTTACACTTACGAATTTCTAAACCACTAAATTACATACCTTATTACTTCACGTCCTAGAAAATTATTTTATGTTTTCATTCAAAACACGATTCGAAAAAATTTTTTATTTTATTTAAAATATAGGTTTTCAGGAGCTTTTAATTTATTAATCAGAGTTTAAATGTACCAAAATTAGCAAACCTTGTAAGAAGGTTTTTAATGAAAAGTTTGAAGGTTATTTGAAGGTCAATCTATTTTCGATTCATAATGAGCATTTCCAAAGAGATTTTTTTCTAATAACAATTAAAGAAATGGTAAAATTCATATCAATGAAACAGTGGTTAGAGAGGCGACCTTTCATGCGAAAGGCCAAGGTTTGAATTTTCTGGTTTTCGACTGACTCAGCTACCATTCGCTATTGGGCTCTAATTAATGACTTAATCAATAATTAATAATTTTATATCTTTAATAAAAATACATTAATATTAAAATTTAAACAAATACAAAATATAAACAAATAATTTAATTGAATAATATAACTCACAGATATAGAATACCATACAACTCAAATACAAAATATTTCAATATAAACAAAAATAGAATTGTAACTACACTGAAAATCTAAGACGTTTCTATATGTTATAAGGCATAGTACTAGGCTCATGTTTAAATTGTATGTGGAATTCATTTAGATCAATTCTAATAATAAAAATATAATATGACTCCCTATTCCAACATGTACCTATATGGTATAGACAGGTTTATTAGTCGAACAGTTGAACAGTTAGCGCTTAAAAAAAAAAAAAATTAAGGGTCTGTAAAAAGTTCTTATGAAAAAACAGTCAAATCCAGAATATAGTTTTATTTCATGTGCAAATAAATCCACAACATAAAATTTGTATAAAAGTCTACAAAATGAACAAGAAAAGTCTCAAAATTTTCATACAAACTCTAGAGGATTTATTGGCTTCTAAGCTTTATCAATTCTAATAATAAAGAAATGCAATGCTGTACTTAAAACTCTAACAGTCAATTACCATAATTTTAAATTGATATATTTAGTTCATTATACTTCAAAAAAAGAATTTGAAATAGTTTTTGTATTTTTTTTAAGAGTGTTTTGTTCTGTAAGAGTACTGGGCTCATCAGTAGGCTGGATAGTATTACATTGTCTAACTAACTCTTGATTAAACTTTGCTCGATTTTTATAATTTATAGGGAAATATTTATTTCAAAAATATGTTTAGTTACATCTTCTAAACAACAGATAATTGAAAACCAATTTAATATGCATTCTTTCCTTATTGTCATAAGCTATTTATTATATTAAAATATTTTTTAAATAATTTATATTTATCTATAATTTATCTTAACTTTAGAAGTCTCCTTTTCAATTCACGTTTGACAATTTAAATTTGTTTATGATTTGTTATGACATATATGACACTATTTTGACATTCACGTTATATATGATTATGTTTGTATTGTAAAAACTAAAGAGTACAATTTCAAAATCTTATATCCAATTCACATCGTCTAAACTTACCTCAAAATACAATTTTTTTTTGGAATTTACATATACAGATAAACCGTATTATAAGTGGTATCTTTGTATTACAAACCAAAAAAAAAAAAAAAAGGCGTATATTAAGGAGTAGATAAGTTATTGTATAAGAGAGGAAGAGTGCTGGGTAAGTAAAGTGCATTTAATAATATGCCTGTTATCTTACAAAATGCAAAGCCTTTTGCTTATGGCACAACTTGTAAACCAAAAGAATAATAAAAATACACAAAAAAAAAAAAGAAAAAAAAATAATAAATAAAGTAAAACTTTAAATTAAAATAAAGAAAATGGCAAATTCTTCTCTAATTTATAAAGCTATCAAGATCAATAATTTTATTCCAGGAAATTTATAAAAAATAAAAAAAAAAAAAAATTGAAGTTTAAATATTTTTTGACATTTTTTCTGCAATTTTTTTTTTCCTTTTCTTGTTTTTTGTCTTTTTTCTTCTTTTCTTCTCTCTCTCTCTGTCTCCTTACGTCAGTTTTTATTCACAATAGTCAATCTCTTGAGAAAACTTTCTTTATTTTTAATTTTTAAGTATAGTGAAAACCAAAAGAGTTTTTTTTTTTTTTTTTTTTATAAACGACAGAAATTTATATTGGAAAAGATTTTTGTTTATGGCATATAATAAAAAAAAAAACAACAACAACGACAACAAAATAAAAAGAAAAATGTATCTATTTATATTAAATATAAGAAATAAATAAAGGAAACTTTTAAGAAATTTTATTATTGTTACAATAGAATAAAATGTCAAAATTGGGTTAAATTAGTTTTGATGTAAAAAAGGAAATGAAGTTATTTGAATTTTATAAATAAAATTAATATTTTTTAATTTTTTTTTGATTTAAAAAAATTTTAAAAGGTTTTTTGAGTTTTGGTTATAAGTGTACATAATTTTCATTTTAAATAAAGACATTTTTACTTTAAATGAAGACTTTTGTATTTTAAATGAAGATAATTTTATTTAAAATTAAGATTTTTTATTTTAATTGAAGACATTTTTATATCAAATGAAGACTTTTTACTTTAAAGGAAAGTCATTTTTTTATGTAATACATTATTTTAACATTTATATGAATTAATTACATCTTCTATATTATATACAATATTATATTATATACATATGCACAGATTAATAAATGTAAACTAAATAACAAAGTAAAACTTGTTTTAATTGCTTCAAGTAAAACACACGTATTACATTTATTTACAAAATATATATATTTATTTAATTTTTATATGGTAGCCAAACTCATGTATTTATTTATTTATTTTAATATAATATTAAGATATTATTTATTTATATGTATATACAGGATGTTTCTTATTTAAATGCACTACTATATACCACAGCATAGATATCTGTGAGTAGTTAAATTTTTTGCATGTGAGGTAGGCTTGGCTTCTACTAGTTTCCAATGCGCTTTTTTTTAGTTTTCATAATTTTACTGTTAACTCTGTTTCTAGACTACTGATGAAAATTTTGTAAAATATATTCGAAAGCTTAAAAAATCTTCTTTTAAACAAAAACTATTCAATATTCTATCTTTGACAGTTAAAAACAAAACTGCGAGCTTCTAAATTTGAAAAATGCTACGCTTTAATGTTACATGAACAAGTTACAAAATTTGAAATCTTCAGCTTAATTTGCAGTATTTTTTTATCTCATTGGCTTATACGGTTAAAGGAATTTTATTGAATTTAATAATTTCATTTTTTGAAATTTAGATTATAAATTTTTATTTTTGGAAATGATAATTTCAAGAAAAATTCGTTGTCTCCTTGTGAACAATTGTTTACTTATTCTTAAATTATTTTTATGTAGCACATATTGTAAAATGCAAATACTTATGATAATCAGTAATCACTATGTTAAGTGCATAAGATAATTAATTAATATATTTCATAGATAAATATTAGTTAATTAATCTTTCCAAACTAATAAAAATTTACTAATTATTAATTAACTATTCTAAAAAATTTGACAACTAACATATAATATTAATTAGAGACTTATGTTTAGAGACTTTATTATGAATTATTTATTTTATCAGTATTTTGAGTAATTTCGTTGTTTTTTTTCCCGTATGAACGAAGATCAAAGGATATATGCTAAATTTCAAATTATGTTTGTGACGCAGAGAAATAAGAGGGGGTAGATATAGACTCAAGTACAGTTGCATGTCTGAAATTTTGCCAAAAGTAGTTTAGTTTTATGACCAAAGTTTCTGCAAAATTTGGTTGGTCTGCTGCAGTGAGTTCGAGTAGCTGCCATACAACTCCTTCTTTTATATCAGCATTACACTACACCTAATAAAGCTGGTATGTTTGAAATTTTGCCAAAAGTAATTAATGTTTATAATAATAATGATATAATGTTTATACTACGTTCTTGCCGGTATCCTAGAGTTGATACTGTCTACTCTACACTCTTTCACTTTTTTTTTAAATTTTTCAAAAAAAAATTTCAAAGTTAATGTTATTGACATCTCTCTTCTTCTTAAAAAAAAAAAACACAAAAATTTAATTGAAAAATTCTGAACTAGCTTATGCATATTAATGTTCTTATCAAAATATATAAGATGATTTGATCTGCTGTCCTGATGCTGCATCGCAGTGTCTCTATATACACGAATATACAAATAAACTTTCTAATGACAAAAAAATGAACATCGTTTGCGATGAATGTAAAATGATATGACAAATTTCTTTTCAAAAGAATTCATTCTTAGTAAAAAAGAGCATCTATATGCTTCCTTATATTCTGTTCTAAATAAGGAAACACATCATTCAATCCTCAATAAAAATGCAATATCATGTAGTGTTTTTTCTTTTTTTTGGTCAAAGAAAAATTCATAACCTAAATATAGAGTTTTTGAATTATATAATATATATTTTATATATATATATATATATTATGTAATACAGATATTATTTTCTTAAGCTTTATATACAAGTCTATTCCATGCGAAAGCTGATTAAATAAAGATAAACTTTTTTTTAGAAAAAAAAGGACAGTAGACCATTTATTTTTAAGAGAAAATTCGTAAGGAGGAAACCATGAATTTATTTTAATAGTGTCATGTATATATGTTTTATGATATAAAATTTTAATTTTGATATTTTTTACAATTATTTTTAGATTTTATTTTAATCTTTCTATTGACAACTTGCAGAGTGAATGTAACGTGACTAAAATCTATTTTATGTTACAATTTATATCAATGTCTTTAAGTATATAATAAATTGGTGCATTTAACGATTAAAAACTCATTTTATTTTCATACGGACAAAATAAATAAAATATAATCACAAAATGATGACAAAATGACAACATAGTAATAACAATTTAATTAATCACGTACAATATTAGTATGCATATATAATAAATTCATAATATTATTAAAATCTTAATTCACTTTATTTAAAATTGTTGTTACGTACCGTTATAATAGAAATTGATTTCACTATAGTTAGATTAAATGCACAAAGTATTCATATAGTAATCAAACAAATCAAAGTAACGAATCAATGAGTTCTCAAATGAATACTTTGTTGCTTTGTTGACTTTGACAGTTTTTACTTTTAACAGTTAATTTTATTTAAGAGGTAAGAGGTCATTACTAAATTTTCTATATTAAAGAAATATTTTTTAATAAATTATAATTTGAGAAATGTCAAAATAACTTCACAAAAGTTCATATAGTCTATACAGACTTTGATTACTTTGCTTCTTTCAATTACTTGCATGAGGTAAAGAAAGTTGAAAAAGAAAAGGCTCTATTAAGGCCATGGCTTTTATTATATTTATATTAATTTATTTGATATATTTATACTGATATTATAATAGCGCTTTGCCTATTTGTCATTTGGACTTCTTAAATTAAGTACTTTCTATTTATTTATAATTAAAATATTAATTATTTTGTTTAAGTATGTTATATATTTGTATATTTAAATTATATTTGGTCACCAAGGTGATTTGTAAAAACAAATTATATTTCAATATTTTTATTTTAAATTAAATATTGTATGAACTGAATGGGAATCGAAACCCGACCCCCTCGATTAGTACGTCAAACGGTTTAACCACTACACCACCGAAACCCCCCCATTTATATTTATTTTCTAAAAATTTTAAATTTTTTGTTTTAAGTGTCAACTGTTCAACTGTTAGGCTAATAAATTTGTCTATACCATAAATGTACATGTTGAAACAAGGGGGACATATTATATTATTAGAATTGATCTTAATGAATTCCACATACAATTTAAACATGAGATACTACTAGACATGTAGAAAAGTCCTAAATTAGAATTCTATTTATTATATATTGTAATAATATGTATTTGAATTATAAAGTATTCCGTATCTGTGAGTTATATATTATTAAATTAAATTATTTGATTATACTGCTACTTAATCGGCCTTGTTGATGTCAACTTTTGTCGCATAACAATCTTATGACATACAAAAATACGGTAATTTATGTTTCCAACTTGATAACTTTATCAATTAATGAATTGAATTTCTTTTCTTTTGCAAATCAATTATTCTTAAAAGGAACGAACTTATCATAATAAATGCAGATAAATTGTTAATTACATTTTTCAATTAAGAAAATTACATAAGCGATATTTAACTCCTCGTCACTTGTATATAAAATTAAACCACTAATTTTTAAAAAAACGGATAAAAAATAAAATCAATTTATTTCGGCTTTAAACTTTTTGTTTTTTTTTGTAATTTAAACTTTTTGTTTTTTTGCAAACTTACAGAATATCATAAAAATAACTCTTTAAAAGATTTCAATCCTTTAATTAAAAACTTTTTTGTTTTCAAATAAAAAAAAACAAAAAATAAAAATAAAAAATTTAAAAAAAAAATATTTTGTTTTTCAAGTTTATCGGAAACTTAACTTTTCCTCCATTTGTTGGATTAAATAAAATAAAAGATAAATGAAAAAAACCGAATGTATTGTTTTCAATTGCAAAAGGTGGTAAATCGAAATACGATTTAAAGAAGGTAATAATTATTTTTAGGTTTTTTGAAATAAAGCATTATTTTAGGTTCAGTTGCTTTATTTTAACGCAATTAGAAGAATTTCGAAAGTCGAAACTTTTACAATATTGCAGTCATATGTGAGTTATAAAGTATGAATTAAAAATATGGTTTTTTGAATATAGCTTATTTTGAACTATTTAAGTATAAAAGCAATTGAACTTGAAATTAAATAAGGAAATTCGAACTCTAAAAATTGGGTAATGCAGCTCTAACAAGCCTTGACTTTGTATACTTACTAAACGGTTTTTGGGGAGAGTTGGTGACCGAACTTTGTACTTACTAAACGGTTTTTAGGGAGAGTCGCTAAGACTCTGAAGGTCCTAAACCATTTTTTGAGGTTAATTATTTTGAATAAATGACCTGTTGTTGAAAACTATTGTTAAATATAAAAGAGCTGAATTTATTAATAAAAAAATTTTGAATTTTGAAAATCATTCATATTTATCTTTAGTCAAAATCCAATTTTTCATTGCAACACAAAAAAAGGTGTGAATTTTTTTTAAAACCAATAATAATAAAAAAAAAAAAAAAAGAAAATTAGAACACAAAAAAAAAAAAAATAACCAAAATCTCATTATAAAAGTTTTTTGTTTTGTTTGCGCAAATTTTCGTTTTTTGTTTTTGTGATAAAATTCAGGTAATAAAAAGGTAAAAATCTTTCTATTACTAGGTTCGTGCTCGTTTTTTTTTTTTTAATTTTTTTTTGTGCTTTGATATGCATACAACAAATAAACGAATGGTATCAGATACTGTTACCAGGTATCAGAATAGATTCATTGTTTGTTCATAATAAAGCAATCATCACGTAATACTTACTAAGGATTTATATTGGCTTTTGTTAATGGTTACCTCCTTTAAACGAGTTATTTGTTTTATTTTTCGCCGCAAAAATACTAACGCGAATAGAATAATGTGTGTGTAGGTATAGAATAAAATATACATATACTCGTATTTAAAAAATATAAACTGTAAAAGAGTTTGATGGAAATAACAGAAATGGTATAAGGAAATAGTACGTGTTAATATCCATTAAAGTGGATAAAATATACTTGTATTTTTGTTACTTTTGCGAAATGATACCATAAAAAAATTGATGGTCAAAATTTGCAACCATTTCCTATACAAAGTTGGTTTAATGTTGCAAATTAACAGTCAATTAAAAATGATTCGTTTTCCTGCATTCTAAAAAAAAAAGAAAATTTAATGAACAGTCTTATTCAACAGTTAGGAAATGAAATTGGAATATTAATGAAATATAAAAACATAGTTTAGTAGAAATTTGAAATAGGTAGTATAAATATATACAAATAATAATATTATTTTTTAATATTAATTAAATATTTTAAAGTAAAAATTTTCTAATAAAATATAAAAGTTTATAACGCATGTAAATTGTTTTTAAGATCTGACAAATGGAGTAGTGGTAAAGACGTCATCATTCATGCGGGAGGTCTCGGATTCAAACCCCAGTCAGATAATATCTAATAAAAAAAAATCGTAAAATTATATCGTAATAGCTTATATTATAATATAAAATAAAATTGAATTAATATTTAAATAGCTATAGAATGAATATATAAATAACTCTTGTGTAAGATAATAGATGGCGCAAAAATTTAACATTTTTGTATTCATAATGTTATACAATAGCTACAACCGAGTAACCGAGCTTAGTGAACATAACGATTAAAGAAATTGAATCCTAGTCTAAATAAACTTGGTGAATGAAAAAAAATTGTTTTAAAGAAAGATGTTTTACTAATTCATTTTACTATTCTACAATTCAGCAGCTATGGTTCTATTCATTTATTTGCCACACAATTATTCCAATTTCTTCATTTCCCTAAGAGTGAGGAAATACCGTTATATCTCTCTTTATGTGAAAGATTTCTTAAATTTGATTTATTAAAGTTGTAGTTGGGTTAGCTGTGGCTGGTTATTGTAGTTTTTAATAAAATTCCTTAAGCAATTCATCTGTTTTTTTTTTTTTTTAAATCAGTTTGGGACTTAAATTAAAAGTAGCTTCTAGATCATTTTATGATTCACAACACCAGTTCTATATTCAAAACACTAAATTTTAAAAACTTTTAAGGGTTTACTTATTATTTTGTTCGAGTCTAATAGAAAATATTTACTAGTACATAACTCATACACATATATATATATATATACGATATATGTACATAATCAGTAGAACGAACATAAATAAGGCAAAATTTTTCTAAAAGTTTTCTAAAAAATTTTCTAAAATAGTTAATTCTAATCTAATGGAATAATTAAACAAAACTAAACAAATAATTAACAACACCAACTGAAGTACTTAAAGTTGTTGTCACTTGAGATTTTTGTTATGCGATAAATTTTTTTTAATAATACTTCCACTTCCTTTTCTAAAATTGAAAATTAATGACTTGAATTTATAAAACAAGCACTAAATATTTATAAAAAAAGAAATAATACTCTCATAATAAAGAACAATTTAAAAGAAAACAAGTGCTAATTCAATAGGAATGGCGGGTGTAACTATGATGTTAATTTAAAATTTTTTTTAATAAAAATAAGAAAAAAAAATATGTTTTTATTAGTTAAAAAATTTTTATTATTAAAGTGTAAATAAAGTATTCGTTATTTTATTTTTCGCGATAGTAAGTCTTTCAAGGTTGGAATTTTTCAAAAGGTTTCAAATTTTTCGTTATCTATCAAAACTAGTTCAAGGGTGTTCTTGAATATAAAATAATTTATATATACATTTTTTAATTATTTAAAATAATAAAATTTTATTTTTAGTTGCGATATCGTATTGCTTATAAACTTTATTATATTATTTTGATTTTGATATATTTAGTATTAAACTTTGATTTAAATATGCCTATTAATATTAATCTTTGATTGAATTTTTAACGTATCAATTCACAATTTTTTTAGAACCTTGCTTTTTTAAAGTGTAACAGCCCATCAATATAATTGGCGAATTAAGATCTTCGATTTATTCGTGTTAAAATAGTGTAAGATAATTATTATTAACCGTTCAAATGCAGTTGGGCCATCCTTTTCTAAAAATGAGGAAATACCGTTATATCTCTCTTTATATGAAAGAATTGCTTTTTAAAGTTATAGTTGGCTTATATATTTATTAAACATGGTAAATAAAACATAAATTAACGGAATATAATTTTCAACTAACAACCTTAGTATTAAATTCGCTTTACAACCTCTCTTTTTTCTGAAGGAAATTCTCAATGTTTTACTGACTACGTATAGGTATAAATTACTGACTACGTTTACAGCGAATGGTCATAAATTTACAAACACGATTCTTCTTTTAAGGTTTCTAAAGCACTTAAGGCTTTAAAGTTCATACATCTTCACATCTTCAAAAGAAGCTTTAAAAAAAACTATTAATAGAAACAAAAAATCGTTAAGAACGTTCATTTTTTAAGAATTCATATCCTGGTATCAAAGTATTTCAAAGAAACCAAATTCAACTGTATTTACCGTTTATTTTTTTTTTCTCTCATTTTATTTTTTGATTTGTCTGCTTATTCTCAATAATATTTTTATTTCTTCTTCTCTCTTTCTCTCAATTTTTTTTTTTTTTATTATTAAATACTTATTTCCGCTACTTAGAAAAATGATGACATTTAAATTTAACAGTTATTTCTAGCCAGGAAAAGAAATTTTTTCTATCACTACATTTCAAAAAAAAAAAAAAAAATAAAATGAAACCCAACATAAAGAAAAATGAAAATTTTATTTCCTTTTTAAAAATAAAAATTATAAAAAAAAAAAACAAATAGAAACGAAAGAGACGGAAAAAAACGAATTTAAAATAAAAACAAAAAAAATTTGATTGTGGTAAAAACGATAATTGAGGAAATCGAATAAATTCGAATCCTAAAGGTTATATTACATTATTTTATTATTAAATTTAAAATTATTTATTTAAAAAGGAACTCCTCTATTTAAATTTGGTGGATTGTTTGTATTGGTTATGTACTAACTGTAAATAATTGGAAATATAATTTCTGAAGGGTGCAAAAATAGATTTCCTAGGACTCAGGGTTAGTTATATGTAGTATAAGTTAGAACATGTGAAAAAACAGGCGCTTGACGTAAGTCTACAAATTAAGATCGATAAAACCAAGGCGATGGATATTAATTATCAATTAGAAACTGCAATTATTCATTAAAAAATGTCTACGAATCATATGCCGAAATATTCTGGCCTATCAGAATAGGAAAATAAAATCTTTGGCGAATCACAATAAGCTATATTAATTTTCATGCTCTGCACCGCTTTCTTCTCATATCTTTAAGTCTATATGTACCCCTCCCCCCCTCTCCCTTTCTGCGTCACAAACGTAATTGCAAGTTTAGTATACCCCTTTCGACTTATAGTCATACGAGTAAAAAAAGCTTTTCTGAGTTTATTGGATTTAATGTTTTGATCGTGTAAACACCGCCTAAAAATTTTTTTTGAGGTTAGAAAATCTTGTAAAAACAAAAAACAAATCTTTGGTTTTTTTCAGGTTCTTTATTTTGTTTTTTTAGAATTGCATTTTTGTCTGCCCATACCCGTCATTATTTGAAAGTTAAAATATGATTTTTATTCACGATACTTTGATAGAATCTAAATAGTTATTCTTTTTTAAAAATGTATAAAAATTTCATATATATATATATATGTACTTGTTTGTACATATATTATACGATATATGAATAATATCTATTGTGAATGTATAATTAGGACAAGATGATTGAGAGAAAAGAAATGAAAATTGGTGAAAGAAAATTGGGGTGGAAAAAAATACGCGATAAAAATGATGACAATTAAAGGAAACAGGAAATAAAATTTAATAAATCCTTAAATTGACGTCATAGAAATTGAGTTTTTTATTTTCTTTTCTTTGTTCTTTTTTTCTTTTTATTTGTTATTCTTAATTTTTTTTTTATTATTTTTTGATGAATTATTTTACATAATATCTGTTATACTTTTCATTTTTCTATTCAACTGCCATTTTAAATTATTTCAAAAAAAAAAAATTGGTTTTATTTCAAATAGAAAATTGAGTTTAAATTGGGTTGAGTTGAGTGATGAATATATTTATGAGAGATGGTATTTGAAAGAATAATAAAAATATTAAGGTTTTCTCAGGTTTTTTAATGTGGTGGGGGGGATAATGAGAATTTAAATCAAGGAAATGGAAGGAAAATAAAAGGTGTCAAGTGCGTCAAATTGATTTCGAAGAAAAAAAATTTTATTTTATATTTCCTGAATTTATAAAAGAACGTTTAAACGAAGGGAAAGATATTAAAAATGTGGTTATATTGTAGTCAACTACACTACGCCTTCTAAATTTAGGTATAGAAATAACCAAAAAAATTTATTTGAAAATTTTAACACTTTTATAATGTAGTGGTTTTTGGTTAAAATATTATTATATAAAAAAGGAGGAAGAGTGTAGTAGGGTAGATTGTGTTAACTCTGGGATACCCGTATGACCGTAATATAAACATTATATCATCCGGTTAACTATTTTTGGCAAAATTTTAAATGCACAACATATTAGGCTTTCTTGCTTTATTGTTATGGAAAAAAGAAAATATAAGTTGAAAGGCAGCTCTTCGAACCTCTTCCACTAATTAATACTATATTTTACTCAAATTTTGGCCATTAAAGTTAACTACTATTGACAACATTTCAAACTTCCAACTTTATTAGGTATAGAGTAATGCTCATATCAAAAAAGAAGTTGTATGATAGGTACTCGAACCAGTGGAACAAAACGGCTGGATTTCAAAAACGATGACGGCTATTGCATTAAACTAAATTTTTGAAAATTTCAAAATCTTAGCTCCTTTAATTTTTCAGTTATCGTGAGAAGGATGGACGGAAGGACATATATAGATAAATCGATTTACTGTTCGATTCTGATACGATCCATACCTTTGAATCTATATCTACCCCCTCTTCTTCTCTGCGTCATAAACCTAATAACAAATGTAGTATAGCCTTTTGACCTATAGTCATACGGTTATAAAAAATCAATTGTTAGGTCGACCTGAACAACTTCTTTGTTGATTGGATTTAAATTACTTTAAAAGCTAAGACTTTTAAAAATATTATGGGATTCTAAAAACTAATTGTTTTTATGACCTCTATAATCCAAACCTTATAAATAATTTAATCGTGGAAACTGCATTCGGACTCCTTTACGGAGTTTTTGGAGATTTTATCCTAATAGAAATTTAATCGTTTGGGGATTTTATACCGAGCACTATTACGGCCTCTAATTTACTCGATTACGCTTTTATTAGTCGCTTTGCATAAATTAAAAATATAATATAGGTTATTACTGTATATTTTTAAATTAATAATTTCTTTTCTAACCTAAAATCTTTTAAAATTCTCTTCAATTTTTTTTATGTCAATAAAAATTTTTACATATGTAAATTCAAAAAAAGTAATGAAACAAGAGTAAGTTGATGCAATGAACTGAGGTAATACCCTACACCTGGAAAATACATTTTAAATTTAAAACCTTTAAGTTATTTTAGATTAGAGTTTAATGTAAATTGAAGTGGTGGTGCAGTTTTGTGCAGTTTTGTGCAGTTTAGGACATATCATTGTTTGGTTTGAGGAGGCGTGTGACATTTACACGAACGACCACTCTGCTAACTGTTTTTTTAGTGCTAACTGTTCAATTGTTTGGCTAATAAGCCTTTCTATACTATGGAGTGCTAACTGTTAGGCTAATAAGCCTGTCCATACTATGAATTTCAAAAATTTTAAGGAAACTTTATTAATTTCGAAGGTATGCTTGTTGGATCTTGGAAGGAGTATTTGGAGGTACCTGAACTACAGCTTCAATTCACCTCAAACTTGAGGCACACAAAGAAATTGGTAATGTACCTTTTAAAGGTTACCTTGAAGGTTTTATCTTTATTGGTTTTGGGTACAGGTTCGTTTGCCTTTATTTTGATCGGAACCTTCCAGAATCCGAATTCATTGTCCGATTTAGTCCATTTCCAAACTCTGCTTTATTTCCTTAAAGGTAGTATAATTTTTTTTAAGTTCACGTTTTTAAGGAAGTTGATAACCAAAATGACTCAGATGATGGCTCTGATCAAGAATATTTATATATATTTATACATTTTCTTACTTAGCTTGCTTCCTTTTGATTGTTACCAACACCGTACCAAACTAAATATACTCCTTTATCTATTTAAGGTGTATGGTGTATATATAAAAAAAAGAAGAAATACCACAATATTGAAAATTTATGTCATTTATTTATACAAGCAATCACCTTAAGCTCTTGGTATACATTTCAATTGCATACCTATAAATATTTCAAACAAAAGATTTTCAATAATTTTTTTTTTTTTTTCCTGGATTAAGAAAATAAATTTGATTTTTATGCAAATTAAAATTGAAAAATAAAATAAATTCTTTTTTTCAATTTTTTTTTTTAAAATTATGATTGAAAAATTCAATAAAAATCATAAAAAAAAACTTTTTCTGCTTACAGGAGTGAAAATTATTTTAGACAGAATTGGTAGGTAAATTTTTGAACAATGTTACAAATTCAAATTTAAAAAAGAAAAGTGCATTCAAACTTTTTGGTTTGTTTTAAAATGGATTTTTTTTTTCAAAATGGAACTTTATAAGTTCAGAATGTAATTGTGTAATGTAATACATATTATAATATTATTCAAGTGTTAAAATATTCAAACTTTTAAAAAAGAACAAAATACGAAAAACTTAAAAGGAAATGAATCAAAAAATTTTAAAAGTATCATAAATCTTTGGATAAAATAAAATTGAATATTATCTATTGTTATATAACATGTATTTTACACCCAAGAAATTTGAAAAATTACCAAAAAAAAAAAAAGAAAACAAAACAAAAAAAAAAATTATTGTGAATGATTTTTGATAGTACTTACAACATCTTAAAATTTTTATTCGTACAACTTTTAAATTCTTGAAAATTCAGTTTGTTTTTTTCACAAATTGTTTTAAACTAAGAGCTAACATTTGTATGCATATGTATATGTATTATGTTATAAACGTACTATGCCATATCACACATGAATATCTATATATATATATTATGTATTTCATTGTAAATAAAATTCATTGCTGCTGACTTCTTAGTGCTCAATGTTTTTATTTGTGTTTGTGTTTTTTTTTTGTTTTTGTTTTTTTTCAAATGTAAATGTCATGAAATTAAGCTGTAACACGTTTGGTATTAAAAATAAAAAAAAAAGGAACTAAAAAACGAGCTGAGAATTGTGAAACTTCTATAACACGGTTTTTTGTTTTTTTCTGTTATTATTATTAATACTCTTTGAAGTTTCTCTACCCTCATGGCATGCACATGTATCTCTACATGATAATTGTTAGGTCAGAAAAAATAAAACAATTTGGAAAATTGTGTGTTAGTTAAAACAGTGATGGCTAAAATATTGAAAATATAATATAATTAAATTCATATATAAAATTTATTCAATTCAATTTTGCAGTTTCAACTATTTAATTTTTTTAACTTATTTGTATAAGGGAATTTTAATACTCCCTAAAAATTTACAAAACCTAAAGGTAATACAATTAATTAATGTTAGTAGAGAGGAGTCGCAAAATGTCATTAAGAATTGAGTTAGAAAAATTATAAAATATGGTATAACTTAATCCGTAGCCCATAAGACTCTCAACTTCTAATTTTTCATAAGATTTTTAATTACTGTCTAACACACGCCTGTCCACAATACGCGTCGGTTGATTTCTCGTGCGCAGAGGTCGCGCGCCGTATCTTGCGCTTCCTATCATATTTTAACTTTTATTATTTCAGAAAGAAGGGATACCATGATTTTGGAACCTACCCGTGATTTAGTATAAAAAAAGGAAAAAATTAATTATTAACTAGATTATAAATAAAACATCACATAGGATGAATATTTTTGACATTGTGGGTGTTTGAAAAAGACGCATAATTTCAATAATGAAAAAATTACAATTGCAATTGACATTATGCGGTTTTTTTCAAGAGTGCATAATGTCAATTGACTTTACGTACGTTTGCAACGCGCAAAAAGTCACGTTGCATGTTGACATAACCATTTAAATTTTTACTTAATTAATTAATATTTAATTAAATAAAATTTTATTGAAAATTCAACCATGCATGGGGGCGATGTTCCTGCAACGTTTCGAAATGTCATATTATTTAAACGCTACTGTGACGCCTGTAATGCAGTAAAAATAGATTTATTGCAAGCGTTGTGTTTCAATTTTTAAAATTTCGTGACGCAGAAAAGTCGCTATCATCTTTACGTTAAATTTCTCCTATAAGTATGCAAAAAAAGTGCTGAGACATACAAAAATGTAATAATACCGTAATGGCCCTAGCAGCGGAGAGTTATACTAACATTATTTAAATTTTTAATGTAATATAAAAAATCTAAATAAAATACAAATTAATAACTAATATTCTAGTTTAAATAAATTTAAAAACATTTTTTATTTTTATTTGACATTCAATCTGGCACAATTATTTTGCAATGCACTGCATCAACATAAATATATGTACATATATAAATTTATACAAAATATAAGTTTCAGTAAATTTATATATGTGCATATATGTTGCATTCTATTTTCTTATTGTTCTATTTCAATTCAAATGTATATACATATATACATTTGTGAATATATATATCGGATCCCTTTTGATTTAAATCTGCAGCTGAATTCCAGGAAGCTTCAATTAGTTGTTAGGTTAGGTATAGTTAGTTCAATGTAGTTTAACACTGCATTATATTAAAATGTTGACTTTTCTTTATATTTTTTTTGTTTTTTTTTGTTTAAAAAAAAACAAAAACAAAAACAAAAAAAACAAAAGTAAAATATACAAGGTATAGGGCGAATTGATAGAATGTATACATTTAGTGAATGAAGTATAAGCGAAATATTGTGTATATTGTTCAGTAAATTGAGAACGTAAGAGTTTTTTGATGTAAAAATGTAATCATTACTATGTTTTTACTCTATATTTTTAATAGGGAAATAAAGATTCACTTCAAAATATGTTTTCATGTATTTTATTTTCTGATAACCTTATCCTATAAAGGTTATAAATACGTTATAGAAATCATTTGAAATTAGAAAATATATTTATATATATATATAGTTATTTCTAATATATTCAAATCAAATTGAATAACTAGGTGATGTGTATTCAGATATATATATATATATTAGTTAGTTACCAATGAATATTACATCATTCATTAATTAATAAAAAAAAAAAGGGGCGAACATTGTTATAAATTGCATGACTTCAATAAAATTTCATAGATGTGTATTCATTTAAAATTTTTCAAAAATTAAAAATAGTTCAGTATTGTTATAATGCTGACAAGTTTTTTAGAAATATAATTAAGAGATTTCTTTCTATGTAAGTGTCTGTGTGTGTAGGTATAGTAGATGTAGGATATGTTTTGTTTTGAATTGAAGAATGGGCGGGAAAATATAGGAAAGTTTTTTTAAGTTTAAAGTTGAATTTTGAACATTTTGTTTTTTTTAATTATATACTTGTAAACTTTGGTAATAAGAAATGCAATTATCTATAAGTTAAAAAAAAAACTAAAATGTAAAGTTTTAAAAAAAAAAAAAAATAGTTATTAGAGAAGTTTTTTTTCCCTTTTGAACTTTTGAGAATCGATGTTTTGAATGTCAATTCAAGTTTAAAGAAAAAAATCTTCAAGTTTTTAAATTAGTTAAAAGAAACTAATTTTTACAAAATATTTTATCAAGTATTCTTGGAAAAAGTTTGCAATTAATATTAAAATTTTAATAAACTTAATTTACTTAATTAAATATTTTTTCTTTTTGTCTTTTATCTTTTTTTTTAATTGTATCAAAGTTTTATCAATTGGTGATATTGATTTAATTTTGAACTTTCTGACTTAAATTTAACAAAAGTTTTTATGCTTTTGATTTAATTATATTTAATTATATGGTTGGTTGATTTTTGAATGTTAAATTTGAATTATTAATGTGGAATGTTTTATTTGATAATCTTTGAAATTTTATTATTAAAGCTTGAAATTAGGAATTTTTAGAATAACTGTTGCTATGGTAGATCGACATCTGTTTTGCAAAATTCAATTTTTCATAATTAATTTAGATCTCAGAACCTCGAAGACCTTCCCTCGTGTTCCAGCTTACTGTTAAATTTTAAATTCACAAGTTATTTAGATATAAAAATTTATGTGTTTTTAAAATTTACAAAACATAACTGTTAAAGTTAGGACAAATTTTTGTTTGGATGAGGGAGGCGTCAGGCGTGTAACAATTACTCGAACGACCACTCCAATTTATTTCAGATTTTAGAAATTTAAACGAAACTTTTTTTAATTTCAAAGATATGCTGGTTTAATTTTGATAGGGGTAAGAGAAGTACGTAAAAAAACTCGATCTAATTACTGCCCAATTTTAGAGACATACATTTGATGTTACTATATTTATTCGTGTCGAAGATATAATTGTTAGATCTTGGGGGGTGGGAGATACACGAACAACCACTCCAATTCATTTTAAACTTCAGGAACATTTAAAGACGCAGGAGAGGAACTTGTGCTAAAGTTGAAGTTTGAATTAAGGTTCATGAGGGAAACCTAGAAAAGGACTCTTTCAATTCTTCTTTATAGTTTTTTATATTATAAAAATTCTTTCTTTATAGGTTTTTGCTATAAGCTCGCTTCCAGTATCCTTGGTTCGTTCAGAATCCAGATCGAGTTGGAACTTAGTCGTATGAACCTAAGTCTTATAACCTATGGGTATGAGAACAAAGGTGCCTATGGGTATGAGAACAAAGGTGCCTATGGGTATCAGAACAAAGGTCATCTCTATACATAATTTAGAAGTTAGGTATAAAATTTAAATAATATGGATAAATTGTATATGATAGACAAAAGTAGAGCACATTAATTTATCGAACCCCTATAAATTTTCTTTTCTAAATTGATGACAAAAATATATAATTGATGAAATACTATTCATATATGATCTTTAATTAGTTAACTATATTCTTCAAAATTTCATTTGATTGACTTTTATTACTCTATGAAACTGATAAATATGCTTCCATCATTCAAATTCAAAATTTTTTTTAAAATTTATTGAAACTTTGAAAGAAAATTGAAATGAAAGAATGAATGTTAGTATAAATGTAATGAAGAAAGTATACACTTTTTCATTTTTTAAAATTGATTTTCCATTTTCAATAATGAAAAACTACATAAAAGTTTAGAAAAAATTTTGATCTACTTCATAATAGGCATGATTGTATAACATATCGTTTAATAAAAGACTTTTTATTAATATTGAACAAATTTTTATCGAATTTTATCATTTATTTTGACATCTTCTAAATAAAACGAAATTTTAAAGGGCTTTTAATTTTATAATTAAATATTTTTAAAATCTGAACGTTGGAGTAGTCGTTAGGACGTCGGCCATTCAATCGAATGGTTTGGGGTTCAAACCCTTGTCGGATCACCTATATATATTAAAGCGAAAGTTTGTTTGTATATGTTTGTTGGTTTGTTTGTGTCTTATAGACTCCTAAACTGCTCAGCCGATTCTTATGAAAATTTGTATATAGGGTTTTTTGGGTACGGAAGGGTATCGTGGGCTAAAAATTTTGCTCTAAAGAACCGCCAAGTTGGGGCTGTGGTGGAAGTATTTAAACTTTTTCGTCCTAAAATGAAAACGGTTTGACCGATTGACTTCAAATTTTGTATACGTGATGCTCCTCGACAATTGAGTTGACACTAATAACAGTTTTGGAATTTGTTAATCCATGTCGGCCCGACGGTTGTTCAAAAAAAATTTTGGGTTCAAATTTTGTCCGATTTTACGAAATACTGCTTTGGCTAAAAAGAAAGCCTCAAAAAAAATGTTGTTGACTTCCATTAACCCATTGCGGCCCAACAGCTTTTTATAGGTTTTTTCAATACTTTACTCTAAATTAGAAACGGTTTGACCAATTGACTTCAAATTTTGTATACGTGATGCTCCTCGACAATTGAGTTGACACTAATAACAGTTTTGGAATTTGTTAATCCATGTCGGCCCGACGGTTGTTCAAAAAAAAATTTTGGGTTCAAATTTTGTCCGATTTTACAAAACACTGCTTTGACTAAAAAGAAAGCCTCAAAAGAGAGGCGCAGCAACGCGCACCGGGTATTAGCTAGTTTAAAATAAAAAAATATATTGCATATCATAATAGGCAAAAGACTATTATAATATCTGGCAATGTTTACTACTACAAACAAACGTACTACAAATAAATAAATAAATATTTTTAGAAAAGTATTCATAAATTTTTTTGAAAGATATGAAATTATTTACACAAATTTAGTTTAGTAGTTTAAATTTAAATTAATTGAATTTTTCAAAATAGTTTTTTTTACATTTTAGAAATTTTACTTTAATTTATTATATATTATTTATTAGTATATTACTTTGTTTTTTAGTTTCAATTAAATTTAAATTAAAATATCCTCAATATATAATTAAATTTTAAATTTAAATTTATTTTGAATTTTTCTATAAAATAGAAATTTTTTTAATTTTTTTATTATATGTAATATTTATAATTAATAACCATTTTAATTACTTTCGAAATTATTACTATGGTTAAGAGTTTAATTCCGTGTACAATGTGTCAGTCTAGGCGTCTGTTCATATGTTTAAAATTTTCTATACCATTATATTTTTCTTGTAGGTTCATTTGGGAGCATACGGCTTTAATTTGAAGTCGCAATTCATTTCTATTACTTCTTCTACTATTTCATTGGATCCGCCTAGATGATTCCAGCTAAGCGCCATTTTTGACTGTAGGTCAAAAGGGTATACTCGGAAGGGTATGTATCGGATCAGAATCGAAAAGTAAATCGAATGAATGTTCAAATGAATGGTCTTTAATTATCGTAAAACTCTAAATTATATATTCAATCCTTTGTACTTGAGCGTGGGATAGAGATGAGACAAATAAGGATAATGGGAAGTTTAAGAGTTAATTCGAGAATTAGGTTCTAAAATAACCAAATCCCTAACTTTTCGGAACACAGTGGAAGGTATTGAGTTTCACATTTTGCAGTTTTAAGAAAAAACCATTTGTAATAAGTAATAGAAGAGTACCACTTAGATAATTTCAGATAGTAGAAATAAGCATTTACTACCTCCTATTTTTTTGTTAAAATTTTTTGAATTGAAATTTTTTTGATTTAAACGAATTTTTGTATTCAATTCGAATTTTATCCAACATTTAAATTTTAATCTTAAAAATAGTCATAGTTCAACAGCCAATTTGAAAATTGTTTGAAAAATGTACACATTAAGAACCATCAATTTTAAACGCTACCTTATAATGATTTAAGTGAATTCATTTTTGGTTATTTTGGTTAAATGACAAAGGTTTTATTGTTTTCCTTTTTTTTTTCAGATATTATTGTCCTGTAAGCCACTTTATTTTATTATCTATTATTTTAAATAACTTAATACATACATTTAGATATACATATAACTATATACATCTATATTTATTATTTAACAATTACAACAAATTAATAATCCTCTATTTGTAAAGAAAGTATTAAAAACCTTTATAACCACATTGCATCATTATATTATACTGTTCATATAGTGTTGTAATTTTAAATTAATAAAAGGGTTTTTAAAAAGAATTATATATTGACAAATATACAAATATATATGTATACATATATATATTTATAACCGGAAAAATATTGGAAAACAATAACAAATTATCAATATATATATGGAGGTTGAATGAATAAAGAGCATGTGAAAAACACAACAAATCAACACAGGCAACAATCAATTTATAAAACAAAAAACAAAAAACAACAACAAAAAAAAACAAAAAAAAAATAAAAAATAAACATACAAAAATAAAACTAATTTTAATTTAAAATGGGTTAAAAGAGGACTATACATAGTGACCACAGCAGCATCCAATACATTGACATTTAACATTTTTAATTATTTTTTGTTTTTTTTTTTGTTTTTTTTTTTTGAGTATTTCAGGATAAATTTATTTGCATTTATTGCATTATATGTTGCATACAGTATATATGTATGTATATATGTGTAACAATAGTGAATAGTGATAATAAATACAAAATACCTTTCAATATTTCATTTTATCATTTCAAACATGCACAACCCAAAACATATGAATCGCATCATATACTCGTACATACATATATATATATGTAGTAGTTTCGGGTTTTATTCAGTATTTGAATGATCTTTAAATCGGATTTTTATGACCCCACTTTTTTTAATAGGAAAAAAAAACAAAAAAAACAAAACCACGAAAATAATAATAATAAAAAAAAAAAAAAATATCATAATATGAATGACAATATGAATAATAAAGTGCTTCTTTCAATTTTCTTGTTCAATCAACTGTAAATTTTAAATGAATTTCAAAATAAAAATAAATAATCTAATGAAACAATAGCATATTTATACAATTATATATATATATATATATATACATATATTTATATTTATACATATATAATTTTTAATATAAATAAAGGTACGTAATTGATTTAAAAAAACAACTATAATAAATTTAATTAAATCTTTTATTATTTTGGATTTATATATATATATATATATATATATATGTATAGAGTAAATTAATTAATTTTATTTTGATGGTCAGTTGTTTATTTTGCTTTTGGTTTTTTGTTTATTTTTTTTGCAAACTTTGTAATGGACATGTGTGTTAATTAAGTAAATTATGTCAAATATTTCTTTCAAAGGTTCAAATTTGGTAAGGATTTTATTGTTAATGACTGGTTTTTGATTATGAAAAGATTTTATGCGATGTTTGACAAACTAACTGACCGTTATCTATCAGGGGCAATAAGCTATTCATATGCACTTCAAAAATTATTTACCGAAGACTCAAATTTGAAACTATTTAGAGAACCGTTATACCTTTATTTTTGTACTTCTTTCATTTCACTATATGGTTGTCCATCTACGTGCTAACGTGCATGTGCTACTGTTCACTGTTATAGACTAAACAGCCTGACTATATGGGTGGATGTCGGAACAGGGGGAAAAATTTTCTTATCAGAACTGATCAAATGAATTCCACATACAATTTACATGAAATGGTACTGCGCCTTATAACATTTAGAAATGCCTTAGATTTTCAATAGATACAATTATTTTGTTTTTATATTATAATAATTTTGTATTTGAGTTATATGATACTTTATATCTGTGAGTTCTCTAATTTAATTTAATTATTTATATATTTTTGTATTTTTTTATATTTTTATATTAATTTTTATTTTTTTTTATTAAAGATATGTAACTATTAATTATTGATTAAGTCATTAATTTGAACCCAATGGCGAATGGGAGCTGAGTCGAGTCGAAAACCAATTTTTTACATTTTCACTGGGATTCGAATCCAGGCCTTTCGCATGAAAGGTCGACACTTTAAACACTGTGCCATCCAGCTTTCAGTTTTCTGCTTTTTAGTATTTATTTCTTTACTTGCAGTTTAAATTCTGGTAATTGTTGAGCAATCTAGTTTCCTCATTGGTGACCATTTCGTACATTATTTATTCTTCTTGAGCCAGCAGATTTTATTAATAGACCTTAATAAAAAATTTTAAGTATACCAATTGTTCAACTGTTAGTTAGCCAGAGATTCATATAATAAGCCTAATTCAGCTAATAAACAAGAGATACATGTGGCAGAGGGAGAGGAAGAATGTAGGGAGAAGCAGAATATAAGAATATAATATATGAATTATTAGAATTGATTTTAATGATTTCCACATACATTTTAAATATGAGTTAGTATAAGTTTTTATAACATGCAAAAACGTCTAAGATTTTCTATAGATGCAATTCTATTACTGTATCTGTGAGTTATATTATTCAATTAAATTATTTGTTTTATTATATTCTGTATTTTGTTTATGTTGTTAAATTAATATATTTTTTACTCAAGAAATATATAGTTATTATTTAACCGTATCCGATCGGTAGCGTAACGACGTCGTAGGACGTCGATCTTTTCAATCGGGTTCAAACTCTGATCGGATCATATCTAATTAAAAAAAATTTATATCAATAATAATTTATATAATAAAATAAAAAATATATACCTGCCACACCTGAAAGGAAAGGTTGAATCACTCACTAACCTATTGCATGTTCATACATTTCATACATAATAGGTTTTTCATATATATATAAATAAATAAAAATTAATCGTTGAGTCATTAGTTTGCACCCAATGGCGAATGGCATAGTTGAGTCGAGTCGAAATCCAGATAACAGTTTTTTTTTACTTGTACTTCGATTCCAACTCGAGCCACTCAAATGAAAGATCGGAAATCTAACTATTGTGCCATCCAGCCATTTTTATTCAAAGCTGATAATAATTATATTAGCTGTAATATTTAGGACAATAAAATTTAAAAATAGAATTTCATTTTATGTAAAAATAAAATAATAGTGTATTTAATAATGAAATTTATATATAGATAAAAAAAAATAGGTTTTCGTTTTTTAAAATCACAATACCACATAGAAAATTTTAATGCTAATTAATTTACAATATATGTATAATGATAATTAAATTTGAATTTTCATTAAATAATTATTTCTGTTTTAACAATATTTTGATTTAATTATAATTTAATTATACAGATTTCACTTTAATCATTATAATGTATATATATGTAACATATATATATATATGTTATTACGATCAAAAATTTTTCGCAATAATTCAATTTTCTAACATATATACATATTTTTTTTATAAAAATTTCATTAATTGATAAATACTTTTATATAAAAAAAAAAAAAAATCTCCTAAAAGTATGCAATATGTATATATAATTAACTCCAGACAAAACAAAAATTAAAAACTCTGTGAACTTCAAGTATTTAGGAGTTCACTATAATTGTTTGTTAAACTTTAACTATCATGGTAAAAATCAAATAAGAAAAGCAAATAACGCCTTTATTAATTTAGGAAAATTGTTCTTTTCCAGAACACTTTGCAACAATGTTAAATTGCTCTGCTACAAAACCTTAATCCGTCCAGTACTAACATATGCATGTCCAATATGGTATAATGTTAATGCTTCTGTGATGGAAAAATTAAGAATATTCGAACGCAAGTGTTTAAGAGCTTGTACAAATTACAATAGAAAACCTAACACTAATATGCACTATTATTCAAATAAATTTATATATGATAAGGCGAACATAATTAGAATCGACAATTTTATCATTCGTCTCATACGTAACCATTTACAAAGGAGTAGTGAATTATGCGAGAACTCATTAATCTGCCATCCATGGTACGAAAATTTTGAGTACATTAAAAACTGCCTAGTTACAGGTTTTTTGCCTCCAGAAGGATTCGTGTTTTTGGACAAACATAATTATATCGAAAATAATCAAAACATTCTGATTCTATACCATTATAAAAGAAACGCGAAAATTAAACAAATACCTTCAAATTTAAATATAATAAATATTAATGACACTGAGTTGTTTAAATATGATAAGTACATTCCTGCAAAAAATAAATTGGAAATTAAAAAACCATACTTTTGGAAAAATTTAGATGTAACGTAGGTTATTGTAGGTTTAGGTATAGGTATAAGTATTAGGGTAGTTTAGTTTTAAGATTTTATAAAATTTATAAATAAAAAAAATTGGTTTTTATTTAAAAAAATTTTTTCCAATAAATTCAATTATATTAATATTAAATTAAAACTAAAATTATATTATGTTGAAATCAAAATATCAATATTAAAACATCAAAAGAGATATATATTAATATAGTTCTAAATAAATTGTGAGAGCTGACATATTGGTCAGCCATGTACAAATTACATTTTAGCATATAAGAATTCTTGTTAAGTTTTTGTTTTTGAATTGTAAGAAATAACATAATAAATAGAAAAATAAAACACTAAAAAAAAAAAAAAAAAAAAAAAATATTTATAAATCGCTATCAGAAGATTGTGCTCTCTTATCCACTATAATTATGAGACCTGATTTACCAGATCTTCATTTTGATTTATATCAAACTCCGTACCTAGAAGGACACACAAATTCCATACAATGGGACCTCCTAGAACTGTTATATTAGAACACAGTGTTTTAGCTAAAGAATTACGTATTCAAGTGTTAAGTGCGTCGATAACAAGATGTTATTTAAAGAAAAGTATTAATTTTAAAGGAAAATTAATTTTAAACCAAATAGTATGTATATAAATTTATATATACACGTATATATAATGTAAATATATTTATTATTTATAATATAAACAAAATTATTATAATAACTTATAAATTTATAATAGTAAATCAATAATTGTCTAAGTATCTTATAATTTTAGTATATAGTTTTGCATAGTCTTATATGATTTATATTAAATATTTAAGTAAATATATAAATAAAAATTAATTCCAAATAACCTTTGATATTTTCATATTATTTTAAATAAACATGTTTTATTTTAATTATAATTAAAAAAAAAAAACTGTAAAATATTTTTATCAAATTAATAAGTAATAAACTAAAATAAAATATACAACAATACATACAATATTATCTTTGAACTTTAAAATTCATATTTATAGAGAGATACAATTTTAAAATTATAGAGGATAAAGGTCCTATTATATAAATTTTAATTGAAATACTGTATATAATATGTGCATAAATATTTATATAAGTATATTATATACATGCCATTGTATAATATACTTGTATTATTTAAAATTTTTACATTTAGCTTTATTATATTTAGTTTTTATATACAGTAAATGCAGTTTTTAATGGACACATTTAAGTTAACTGTGCAACATTTACATCTCTTGGGTTTAAATCTGTTCTTTACTTATAATTTTTTTTAAAAGAATTCACGTTTTTTCTTTTTTAAAAAATTAAATATTTATTTAAAAATATACTAAATCAAAAAACTTAATAACTCATTTGTTAGTAAAATGTGTTACTACACTTAAAGGGAACTATCAAATTAATTACCGCGTGTTACTTTTAAAACTTTTATGTTCTTTAACATTTAAAATAATGGTCTTTATAAGTTTTGCAGTTCTGGAGTCTGGATATGTTGATAATGTGGATAATTTTTTTTTTTAATTTTAAAAAGTTTATTAATTTATTTTTGGGATTTATTTTGTAATATTTGTGTAAATTATGCAGTCCAGGGTGTTTCAAATTAAAATATTTAAGAATAAAATCTTCTTAAAAATATTATATAAAATGCATACCTATTTTTCAAATAATGTTAAATAAATTACTATATAAATTTGAAAATACAATAAATTGAAATATCTATTATTCTTTAAGAAATATTAAAATTTTAATGATTTAATATTTAGTATAAATCTTTTAATTGTAGTTATTGCTCTGTATATGTATGATGTATCTTGGGGAGGTTTAAATAGAATCTGAAATAGGAGGCTTTTATTCATTAAAAAAAAGGAGGCTTTTATTCATTAATTCTTTAATGAAATTTTAATTATGGTAAAGAAGAATGCTTAAGAAAAAGTTTATAAGCATCACAATTCAAGTAATTTTAATCAAAATTTTCTACTACTAATATTAGATCAGTATAGTTGTGATTTAAGGTTCATTTATATTAGAACATCGATAAGTGATAAAAGTGTCACTGAAAGCTTCGATTCAAAATACGTAATTTTCTAAGATATATGCTTGTATCAATGCTCCTATCCTTTATTTCTTTATAAAATAAAAACTCGAACTAAAAGGAATCGCTTTAAAACCCCAATCAGGTTTTATGCAATAAAAGAGAAAAATTATTTTTATTGTAACAGTTTATATCGCCTCCTGCCCCACACTAAAGGGATAGGTGCGTTCACTCTAAAATGCATGTGGCATAACTGTTTAATAAAGTAAACAACGTTTAAATCGCAATTAAAAAATTAGTATATGAAAATATATTTTAACTCTTGTGCAGACTTGTATATTTCAAGTACTATTACAATTACCAGTACCATTACCTGATATTCAGTACTTTGTTAAATATCAGTAAATACTTAGAAATCCATACTAAAAAAAATTGAGAACTAAGTAATATACTTGAAAAAAATACTTGTAATTCCTAAATTCTGAGTTTAATTACTTTTCTCATTATTTTTTGATACTTAGGTATTTTTAAGTTGTAAAGTTCATATTTCTGGAATTACAGTATTTGCAAAATACTTTGATTCTTTTAAAATAATCAAATTCCCGATACTTAATTACTCGAAAATTTTTGCAGAAAGTATCAAAAAATTACAAAAGAAATTAAACTCAAAATTTAATTAGTTTCTTCGAAATACAAGTACTTTCACTAGATTCTTCTGCTTGTACTTAAATCTTGTAAGTATCGAAATCTAAGTAATACTGCTACTTGATAAAGTAATTAGTATTTAAAACTGTAGTATCAAAAGTACTTCTATCTCTTTAATCTATAATTTATAACTTTCTGTACACTCGGTATAATTATGTAGAATAATGTACTCTCTACACAGTATAGAAGTGAAAAAAAAAATTAAAGAATAAAGTAAATTATTTTGTTTTTTTTTTTATTTTTTTTTTCATCTTTTTTAACAACAATTTTACCACAAAGCTTCACATTCAGCACCAGAAGAAAGTAAAGTATAAAACATACTATACTACATAATATATACATATCAAAAAATCTTTTGTTGCTTTTGTATTTGATTTTTCCCGTTATTTGTTTTTGTCGTTATTTCAATGGTGTTTTTGAGTTTGTAAATAACTGTAAATAAATAGAAAAACAATGCCAGCTTTCATTCATTCTCTTATATAGGTATATGTTCTTTGTATATGTATTTTTTTTTTTATTTTAATTTTGTTCTTTTTAATATTAAAGGTATGGTAATACTGATATAAAAAAGAATTAATTTGTTTTTTTTTTTGTTTTTAAAGTATAATTAAGCTTGAAATTCATTAACATGGTAAAAAATAACAATTTTTTTTAAACTACAAAGTGTTTTTAGCACATTTTCAAAAAATTTTGTAAAAATGTGCCTATATAGCTTCACTCTGTCCGTCCGTCTGTCCGTCTGTCCGTCCGTATGTTTACAAAAACTTTTACATCGTTTGAAATAGAGAAAAGAAATTTTAACTACGAGTAGGTATTACAAAAAAAATAATTTCGTAGAAGAATTTTTTCTGTAGCCCCACCCGTTACGGAGCTGCAGCCCCCCAAAGTTGGAAAAAGCCCTATATTCAAAATGTTATAACAAGAGTGCTATTAGGTGTATTTCCAATCTGAAAACGGTACAAGATAGCTGGTTTTTATAAACTTTATTAACTTATTTAACTTTTTTAAAAGGTAACTGTTTAGGGTTGCCATACGGTACTAAAATTTACCATTATGCAAAACTAAATTTTTGCAAAATTTTTGGCTACCCATATCTTCTAAACGGTTCAAGCTAGAGTCTTGAAATTTTGGGAGTAGTTAGATCCTCAGAAATAAGTAGAAGTCAATTTTCAACATTTTTTTGCCACTTCCCCTGTTTAGCAGCTATAAGGGCTCGAAAATTGAAATTTTGCTATTTTTAAACACCTGCAACTTGAATACCTGTTCAAATTTTATTTTTGTTGATATACAAAATTTGAAGGTCCAACATTATACTTTAACATATGTTAATAAATTTTCTTAAATTTAAAAACGGTTCTTTAACCATCTCAGTTTTAACCATTTTTGTTTATATAGTAAAATTCTAAGTGAAATTCCAAATTTTGATAGAATTCACAATTTAATTCCTTGAACCTAAAAAAGTTGGGGGAAGGAGAGTAGTGAGGATTAGATCCTTGAGAAATTGGTTAACCTTCCCCATAGAAGGGCTATTAGAACTTTAAAATAAAAAATTTCCTGTTTTTATAAGTAAGCAGTAACTTAGTCACCAACGTATATATCTCCTTAATTAAACGTTAATACTGAAGCTTCAACATTGTATTCCGATAAAATACTCAGTATGAAACACTATATTATTTTGAAAATGTGCTTTTTTAAAAACCCTTGGTTTTTTTCATCACTTGTTTATATTTTGTTTGTCAGCCAGATATTTGGCTCAGTGTAAAATTTTACGGGACTTTAGGCATGTATTTGGAAAATTATATATGGTAATTTTTATAGAAATGTGTGAATAATTAGTCCAAAAATTCTGAGATTAAATAATTCAGATTTTTTTATTATACACTACAGTTTTTTAGTGCATTGTTCACTGATCAAATAGTAAAGAACCCTGCTATCTTTCAGAAATGTGGAATCACAATATATTACAAGAGGACCTTACTTTTATATTTAATTTAAATTACAAATGGATTTTTAAAGGTGTAAACAAAAGCAACGATATCTGGACAGGACACATATTGCGGAAACAAACAATATTAAAGTAAATTTTAAACAATATTAAATTTGATTGTATTTTAGTAAAGGCTTTCATTATTTAAACTGAAATTAAAATTTTTTATGACACTTAAAATTCTTAAATTTTTTTTTGGAAATTATGAATAATCTTTACACTATTATGTTATACGTTTAAAAATTATTTTTTTTAATTATAATTCTTTGAAAAGTTTTATTTTTACTTTTTTTTTTGAAAATTTAATTGTTGTCAAAACAATGGCTACTTTCCTTTCATACGTTAATTAAAATGTCGATCAAAGAATTTTTAGTTTAGATTTAATTTAAATGTGTTTTGTTGGATGTGTACAATTATAAAAAAAATAAAATATTAATGTTTTGTTGAAGGTGTTTTATTTTACAAAATAAAATATCCAAAATTATCATCAGCAGGCCAAAAAATATTTTATTTATTTTTAATAAAAAAAAAACACAAAAACATAATAAAAAAAAAAATTTATGAACTTAAATTTATTTATTAGTTTATGAATTAGTTCATTTCAGTTTTAAAAATCACAGAAGATTTTCTGGATATTTTAAATAAATAGTAAAACATTTTGGTATAAAAAGTCAAGACTATGCTTTACAGGATTATTCCTGTTGTAAGTCTTCAATAATTTGAGTGAAATACTGAATTAATGGTATAGGTCCAATGTACGCTTTGGTGATCTGCTTTGAAAAATGTAGTACAAATCGGGCTTAAGCTAGTTTTTTAAGATATCTAAATCTGTTTTAATTGATATTTGAGTATGTTGCAATCCCTTAAATTATTAAATCATTGGATTTCTTAAATCCAATATATATATATAGGGTACATTTAAGGTTTTACAATATAGTACGCACAAAATAACCTTTAAACTTCTAAAATAAAAAAAAGAACAAATAATTCAATTAGAAAATTTATAATTTCAAAATAATTTTTCCATCATTTAATTATAGAAAGTAAACTTCAAAGTTGATATGAATATAAAAGCTTAAGTTTAATATTAAAAAAAAAATTTAATTAAGGAAAAATAAAAACAATAAAAGTGTTCATAAATTAGTTTTTTCTTTATTTTTGTATATAACATTATGTTAAAATTTTGTTTTATATATCATTGATGTCAATGTCTATCAATGTTTTGTATAAATAGAAGTTTCCTTTTATTTATAATATTTTCTTATATTATTTTATATATTATATATTTTGATAAAATCATAAATAACGTAACATAGATACTATGAAAATTTGTTTGTAAACTTTTGAAGTATATAAATATATATATGTATAAATACAGATACCTATACATATTTTTAGTTTTATGTGGTTTAACTTAAGAATAAAAAAACCAAAGGTTTTTAAAAAAGCACATTTTCAAAATTATAAAGTATTTCATATTGAGTTTATTGTAAAAATATATATATATATATATAAATAAGTGATAATATTATACTTCAGTTATTTCATCAAGTCATTTTTAATTATGAATAATAATGAAAGCCATACATTGAAAATATAACACAGTGCAGTCAAAAAACCTCTTACGAGTATGGAAATATAATGTTGCAGCTTCAATGTTAATATTGATTTTTGGGAATGTATCATTGGTGACTAAGTTACTGATTTATAAAAATTTAAAAAAATTTTTAATTTTTAAGTCCTAGTAGTCCTTCAATGGAAAGGTTCCGAAATTTTTACTAAGCAAACTTATAATGATTCTATAGGCAATCCTCCTTCCATCCAGATATTTATTATCTAAGCAAAAGTAGTCAAAACTGTGAAACATTTTTTCAATTTTAAAGACCCCTTTTCAATTTAAAAAAGCTTTTAACATACATATGTTAAAATATAAAAAGGTTGGTGCCTTCAATTTTGTATATTTCTAAAAAAAATTTAAGTTACAGGTGTTTAAAAAAAGAAAATTTCAATTTTCGATCCCTTACTCCTAAACATGGGCGGGTCTAATATTTGCCAAATGTTAGAATTACAAATTTAAAATTTCTAGATTAAGCCGTTCAAAAGATATGAGCGACCAAAAATTTTGTACAATTTTTGATTTGCATAACAGTAAATTTTAGTACCGTATGGCGACCCTACAGATTTGGGCGATAAATTCTTATAAAGCTTGCTGTAATTCTTAACCTTTTTCAAATTAAAAGTAAATTTAAGAGAACTTGGGGGCTTTTTTCAATTTTGGGGGGCTGTGGTTCAGCAACGGATGGTGATACAGAAAAAAGCGCTTCCATGAAATTTTTTTTTTGCAAAAGCTACCCGTAGTAAAAATTTCTTATACTTCAAATGGTGTAAAAGTTTTTGTAAGCATGCGGACAGACGGACGGACAGAGTGAAACTATATGGGCACATTTTTTCAAAATCTTTTGAAAATGTGCTAAAAAATGGAAGACGTCATATCATATAATGGAGCATATAAAACGCAATTTATACGTCAATAATATTGTAATATGAGGTCATATTATATATATATATATATTATATATATATCATATATATGAAAAGAGAAGAAATTAATATTTTTTTTTTTTTTCTGTAATAAATATATACACATATGTGTAAATTCTGTTTGACTTTTTCATAATTTTTTTTTTCCTGATAATAATAAAAAAAGAAAAATAATCCATTATTTCGATTTCCCATGTTAAAAGGTTGAAAACTTTATTTATTATTTTATTGAAGTTTTTTTTTCACTTTTATTTTTTCTGCAGTATTAACAGAAAGTTTTTGAAAAGAAATAGATCGCAAAAAAACTTTGATATTTTAACAAAAAAATAAAGACTGAATTATATACATGTGTAATTATATAAATGTATTTATGAAATCAATTGATTTATTGACAAAATCATATGATATATTTTGATTTGGTTTCATAAGAGAAATTGTTTTTTAAATAAATATTTAAATTTATACATAATTTTTTTTTTATTCTTTTTCAACTCTTTAAAGGAGTATAAGGCATTAACCAAGCCTATTTAGAACAGGCTTCAATTGATTACTCGACTGTAGTTAATTTATAAGATTATGATTACACAAATGGTAATTTTGTGCGCCATCTATTATCATACACAAAAATTATTTCATATTAAAGCTTATCTTATATTACGATATAATTATACAATTTTACGATATTTTTTTATTAGATAATCTGACCGGTGTTTGAACGCGAGATTTATGAAAGGCAGCGTCTTTACCACTACGCCACTGGCCAGTTATATTTTTATTTAATATATTATTATTATAATTAAATGGAAAAATTTAATAATTTTTTTTTAACTTTACAATCTATATAAATATAGATAATTATTAGAAATGTATTAAAATTAGTATTTTTATAGGTATTGATCGGCAATTTGACTATAGTATCGGAATCAATATTCACCCGACGACGTCTGACTCAAAAAGTAAGGCAAAAGTCTCCGAGAGATTGTAATTGCGATGTGTAAGTCAAAACGTTCCCCGGTACTCAGTATCAAAACAATAGATATTTTTCAAAATTTCTAAAAAAATAATCATAAACAAAAAATAATATAAATTGAGTTCATTTTTTAAATATCGGGAAGTTCCCCTTATTTCAAAATTAAAATTGGGTAATCAATATTATAATTACTTCTAATTAAAAAATTTCGCATACATGATAAAGGGATTGCTTTGATTTTGTAACCAAATTTAATACGCTTAGAGTCTTGCATATACAAATATATATACATACAGTAATCCCTCCGACTGCGCGGGTTTTCATTGCGCGGTTTTTCACAGTCCGAGTTGATTTTTTAATACATCCGATTCTATTTTGTGCAATTCTTTATATTCCGGGCTTTCAACTCTTTGAAGCTCCATAGTTTCTATATGGTGAAATCATAATTTTTGTATAGTGGTTACCACGGTTACCGGTGTTTTAAAAAACCAACAGTACTGGTTTTTTTGTAGTGGTTGAAATATAATTAATTCCCATATTACTTTAAATTATTTTTAAAAGGAGTTTTTAAGCCCTAACTGATCTGCAAAAATCAAATACACATACATATATATTTGTTATTCCAAGAAGTTTTGTAAATGAGAGTTTAATATAACTTTAATATAAAGATTTGTTCTGAAGTCTTCCTTTAAATTTATAAATAATTTTAATTGAAAACCGATTTATACAGCACTTCTATTCGTCTTGTGTTATTATTAAATTTTTTACTATATGCAGTAGCTTAATAATTTCAAAAACGTTTTTAAAATTTGTTTCTTTTTAATTAGTTGAAAAAATTAATTAGAAAAATATGTCTTAATATCAATAACTATTTTCGAATAAAGGAAATTAGAAAATTGAAATTTTTTTGGAAGAAACATTGTTGTTTCAATTAAAAATCACTTCAAAAAAACAAAGTAAAGAAACAATTTTTTTAAATATTTTTTTAATTTCCTCACTTTTTTTCTAAAATTTGCAACAAAATATAAATTTTTATACAATATTATGCGTTTATATAGAAATTTTATTAAATTCATTGTGAATGTGTTGTCATTGTATGTATACAATACATATATAACATTTATAAAAATATAATTGAAAAAACACTTAAAAAAATTTTCTGGGAGAAAAACAAAAATTAAAAAAATATAAAAATAAAATTTAGAAACTCTGTAAACTTACGACAAATATCAATACTTTTATTTTTTCTTATATTATTGCACTGGCTTCCCTTAAAATGATCATATCCTTGGGTAAAAAAAAAACTTTACAACAACAAAACTTATTCATGTTATAATAAAATTACATATTAAATATATATATATGTACAATAGTGAAGTAAATATATATACAATATACAGGAATGCTTTTACGAGCTTTTAAAGCAAAAATATGAAATAAGTTAGTGATTAAAAATAATTCAGCAAATTATACCAAGTTTTGATTACGGGACTTTCCCCGGAATGAGTTTTGACAGTTTTCAGTCAAATATTATATTTTTGACATTTAAATTTGACATAAGTATTTTTTTATTTCTTTATTGAGCTTATTTCAATAATTTTAATATTTTACAATTATTGTCTAACAATTCAATATGACTGACTTAAATATATGTTCTTCCACCTTTGACATTTAAAAACAATATGATTCACATTAGTGTTAGTTACCATTTGATGTTAATGTACTTTATGAGGGTTGAATAAATTAATTAATAATAGGTAATCAAAATTATCAAAATAATTTAGCCAATATTATATGACAAAAGCTAGATACAAAATTTGAATGAGACAGTTTTGTTCTAAAACTAGTTTAAAACGCCTCAGATTCAGTTATAGTGAGTTTAAGTAATAATTTCCGTAATAAGTGTGTGGGTTAACACACAGAAGTACAGTAAATAACCGTTAAAAATATTAATAAAATATAATTGATTAGTTAAAAACGGTGCGCGTTTGTACGCCTCTCATTGGATTTTAAATTAAGGTTGATGTTATCATAAAATTTTTTTTTAAATTAATCGTTATGCCAATGTGGTTTAACAAATTCGAAGTCTGTTAATAGAGTCAACTAAATTGTCAAAAAGCAACATGTATACCTAATTTGAAATCAATCAGTCAAGCCGTTTTTAATTTAAAGCGAAGTAACAAAAAATAGCTTTAAAAAGTTGTTGTGCGGTAAAAGGTTAACGGAATTTGACAATTCGCTTCCAAAATTTTTTTTTAATTTATTATTATGCCAATATGAGCAACATGTGTACAACATTTAAAGCCAATCGGTTAAGCGGTTTTTATTTTAGAACAAAAATATTTTAACTTTTGCAACCCAGCCCCAACTTAGCGGTCCTCAGAGCTAAATGGTTAGCCCAGAAATACTCTTCGTACCCCAAAACCTTTTATATACAATTTTTCTTGTAAGTAATTAAGGAGTCTATACGCTACATACAAACAAACATTCGCTTTTATACAATATAGATAGATTTATTTATTACCATTCTATGTTTTAAGTAATGCGGCACACTTTCGTATATTATTTAGATGATTATATAACTATTGTATCTAGGAAAGTTTTTAAATTTGTTTCAATTATTTTTGTATTAAATATATACCATATGTTTTAATTTAAACTCGTATGTAAACTTAATGTTATGTGAAATTACAGGAAGTAACAGGATGTAAAAGCCATTAATAAAATGCAATTTAAAGAAAACTACGATAGCAAATTGTTACCAAACTATTTTTGATATTTTGTTTTTTTTTTTCTTCTATGGTATAAATTAAAATAAACTTTGAGAGATTTTTTTTTTTATGTTGCATACAACATACCCTCTGTATTTTTATTTTGTTAGAAGAATTTGACGGGCGTTCTATGTGTAGAAGATTGTGTGACAGGAAAAGAAAGTTAACGATTTATTTTTGAAAGTTACCTTGCATTTTTTTTTTTTTTAAATTTTTAACAACAATGTTTAACGTAGAAGCTTACATTGGATTTGAAAAATAAAATTGAAATTTTTGCAATAATGTTGCGTATAGTAAATATTTTCAATTATTGTTTTTGCAAGTTGTTTAATATTATGACGCGTGACATTTTAAAATAAGTTTTTTATATTTTGGAATTAAATTTCCATGTATTAATAATTATGTGAATGATATCTTTTATTTTTGCAATTAATTAAATATGTGTGTAGTAATTTTGTAGTAAAGTAGATGGTCCTTTAAGTTTTGTTTAAGTAACTCTAATAGAATTCTAGATCTTCAGCTGAATTAGAACTCTCTGAACTTCAGCTGAATTAAAAACTCTCATAAGTTAAGTGTTATTTAATATATTTAATATTCAAAAATTTTCAGACTTTTATAAAATTAATAAATGAAATATAAATTAGTCAAATAGGAGTGTTTTGTCCATCCAACACTTTTGAACTTTTCAGTAGATTATATTAGTGTTGGATTACCCAAACATTTTCAATGGGATAGGATTCTTGGTATTGGAAATTTGATGGTTTATCGAAATTTTAAAGTTTTGAACAAACACAAGATTTTAAATCTTAGTTTAAAAGTGATTTAGTATCTTTAAAAATTCATAAAAATAAAATATACTGTCACCACTACAAAATCAACCGCTCTTACAGGAAAATCTTATTTGAAATTTCTTTTAAAGATTTTATACCATATCAAAACAATATAACATTTAATAATTAATTAATTATAAATTTTTTTTATCATACATAACTTTATCTAACGCTATTTAGTTAACATAAAATAACTAATTATTGTGTTAATAATTTTCAGCAAAATTTTTGAAAGATTCTAACAAATACAGACTAAAATTTTATTATCTGTCTAACGGTTTATTGTTATTTTTTTTTAATTTGAAATGCAATGAGTCATCAACTAGAAAAAATCTAAAAATTTTTATATATGCAAATAATATAAAAATTATAACTTAGAAAATATTCACGAAATGTCTTTAAATTTAATTGAGTGGATTCTAAAGTTCGTCGGATCAAAAAACTTTCTATGGCATCGTTGTAGCCATAGTAACATTTTTTGGAATTGTGATTTGCGCTCGTTGATGACTCATTACAAAATTCAAATAGGAAAAATTAACAATTAGGGAAGTACCCGATTTTCTTCAAGAGTTTATCAATTCAACATATTAACATCCAAACCTAGATAGACAAACAGGTACACAAATAGACACACAAACACAAACACATACAAGATAAACATCACAAGAAAAAAAAGTGTCTTGAGTTTCAGCGCACTGGAGTAATTCATATATGCAAAATCTAAGGTTCCAAATTGTGGTACGAACACAATACGTATCGCTAATTATATTTCATATATATAGTGGCTGGTACTGAAATATAACGGATGTTTCTGTATTATTATGATATTGTATTTTTATTATTTAAGTAATTTATTGAAAACAATTAGTTATTCTACTTCATTTCGTAATTTAATTGAATTCTAAATTTAAATAATCTTATTGAAAGCCAGATATTTAAAAATAAAAAATTAATTAAAAACAAACTAATTAATTGTTTATTCAATTTTAATCAAGCGTAACTTATTACCGATTAGAACGGAAACTTTTCAATTGTGAATAAACTTTTTCAATAAGTAAATATCATTTAAAATTACAGTTTTGAATATGTGTTTAGTTAATAGAAATTTATTTTTCTAAATATAAATTTTATCAGGAATTTCTAGATTGCAGAAATATAAATGTTGTTATCAAAAATCATTATATTCAACAATCGACTTATATGACAAATTGATTATTAATTTTTGACTTAATCTTTTGTTAATTGATATAAAATACTATTTTAATCTACAATTCTATATTTAATTGAAATAATATGCACAAATTGTTTATTTTATCGCTTTTCTTATCAAAACCTAATATTTATTTATAAACAATATGTTTTATTATAAGTTTTTAATATGAAATTATGAATAATGCATCTGCAAGTAATAGAGTTATTTGTTAATTACATTACAGCTATAGGATATGATTTATATTAATTAAGTGGATAAATTAATATAAATCACACTCAATGTAGGTAAAAGGTTATTTTAGTAATAAATGAATTATTTTACTATTATTTATTTTTTTAATATCAGCATATATATTTTCCGACATCACTGCTTTCATATGATTGCAAAGCAAATAAAATTTGAAACTCTGATTAAATACTCCACTCACTCACAACACCCACTTCCTAGTGCTAGTCCCAGCAATTTTAAATTTTTACCAAATTAATAATCTTTCTAATTCTAATTTACTTGACTACTTCAAATTTCAATATCTACTAACTTAAGTGGCTCCAAATCAAATAAATGCTCTGGGTCCATAAGTATCTATAACAACTATTTTTCACCTTGTTGATAAAACATTATTGGCCTACATTATATTTTCGATTTAGTGTATTAATAAATATGTGTAATCTCTAACTTTGGTTCTAGTAAAATAATTAGTCTGAGAATACATGAACAGTTCCAATGCTTTGGACACTTGATGATTCCAATACAAATATTGATCCGAATTATAAAATTGTACCAATTATAATGTACCCAATCATTTAAATATTAATTATATTTTATTTGGTAAGATTATATTTTGGATTAAATATAGCGGTTACTCATCATACGACAGAAAAATAAAAATTCAAAAAAAAAATTTTACGGGTAACACCCATATTTATTCGTATACGGTATCTGTAAATTTAGCCATAGACGATAACAATATGACTAAATGGGTATTCGAAAAATTTAAATAACATTTTATGGGTTATACCCGTTTTAATTTATTTATTATTTTACTTGGGTATCTGATAGTTGACAAGAGTACCTTAATTTTTCTTTGTTTTTGACACATTTTGAAAAAATGTTGAAAAACAAGTGTATGAATAATTTTATTTGATTCGTCCATCCGTCCATCCGTCTGTTGTATTAAGTGTTTACAAATTTTTTACACTATTCGAAATAAAACAGATTAATTTTAAGCACGGTAAGGTATAAGAAAAAAATTTATTATATGGAACAACTTTTGTTACCCACTGTTGGGGAGCTTTAAGGGATCCAATATGCGGGTAACACCCGTAAGTTATCAAATATCTTAAATATCTGTCAAAAACTAATTACCTATAAATAAACTAAAAATATATACTTAAATACCTTAAATAATTTTTTGAAATGTGCTTTTTTAAAAACCCTTAGTTTTTTCATTAATTGCTTGCCTTTTGAATTAGATTCGATTATAAATTATAAATACTCACAATATTTGAGAAAAAAATTTGTTTTTTTTTTGTAGTATAAATATGTTACATTTTTAAATACGTAAAAATTGTTAGAGTTACCAGATGTTGAAAAAATATATGTTTTTTTACTTTTGTTATCGAAAAGCACACCCTGTACACCATGAGTTCATTAAAAACATAATTTTAACAATTTGTTAGTCTAACTTAAAAGCTTCGTCCAAATCGAACTTCAAATGAATACCAAACTTGTATTTGATAAAAAGATTTTAAAGTATTGGTTAAATTGCTCAATAAAAAGCTGTAATTCGCTTTGATTTATCCGAGAATATTTTTCTAAAAATCTGAAGTTTAGCTTTTAATTCAAGTACTAAATGAGTACTGTAAACATTAAATTAATATACTGCATAAAAGTCCCAAAATAAATACATCAAAACAATACAGTTGGTAACCTTATTTTTATAGTTCATCCAGTACAATAATGATTCATTAGCAATCGTTTAATTAATAATGATTCATGAAAATTAAAATTAAACACAAAATTGGCAATTCGATGTGTGACAAAATTTTTTAATTATAAACAATGATTTGGTATAGTTTTTTAGTATTAACAAACCACTTGATCGTTAAGATCGGGGAATGGCCATTTTTTTTTTATTTTTAAATACGGATTTCCCCTTTTTGATTTGGTGAGATATTAAAAGGTTTGGTTAAAATATATTTTAAATTAGTTTCAATTTAAACGTTCTAGCGTTAAAAGTTCTAACGAGCATAAAGATAAAAATTATTTTAAATAAATTTAATATAATTAACTAATTATTTTTTATTTGGTAAGATTATTTAAAAAAAAAAATTAAAATTGCAATATTATCTGAAATTTATGGTATTAAGCTATAATGATTTGTGATATTTGCTAAATTACTTATTTTTATTTTAAAAATTAAAGTTTAATAAATTATTCAAGGTAATATTGCATTTATAATTTATTTTTAGTGATTTTATTTTATTAAATTGATTATTAAAATTTTTTCTAAGTGGATATAATAAAGTATAGATTGTATTATTTTCACTTATTTTAACAGTCTCTGTGTAATTTGTTAAAGATGTTAAAATAAGTTTTAATTTTATAATTTGAAGTCATCATTTAATTATTTTTAGTGATATGTTAAATTTTATGAATAATTGGTAAACGATTTTAAAATCATTGTGATAATTAAGTTTAAAAAAATGTTATAAATAGTGTTATGCTTGAATTAATTAGCTGAATAACTTAATTTAATAACAAATTGCGGTGAATTAAATAAATATATAATACATATATATGCTAAATTACATTTTAGGGTTATTTAATGGTTTTATCTAAAATAAATAAGGTTTTCTAATACACATAATTAATTCCCTCCAAATTCAATTAATTTTAAACAGTGCATGCGCTCCTTTTACATAAAGAGTAAATGAAGAATATATACGAGTATTTTGTAAATGAAGCACTTAATTTTTGTTTTATGAGTAGATAAATTGTCAGATTAATTGTCATACATATATTTGACTTTTTAAAACTATCTGTCATTTGAGTTGTTTATTATTTTTAATATATTTAGGTATTAGAAATAAAGTGAACAAAATTAAGAATTATTATTGATATAATATAAATAATATTTTTTAAAATGGAAATAAGTGCTTATTAGTTATCTAATAAAAAATTTGATTTAACATAACCTATATTCAAGTGAAAATCCATTTATTATGAAAATTTAAATTGAAGCCATCTGTTGGAAATTTTTTAATTATCTACTCCTCTCAACTACTCTTTTACAAGAGCTGTTGTAGCTGGGAGTAGTTGAGAGTAGAAAAGAGTAGTGTACTTCTCATGAAGGAACGCAAGCCATTTTATATCTGAAATACGAATAAATATATTAAATGTATAATATTCATGTTCTTATTCAAATGTTCGTAGCATTTTAAGCTTATGCTTAATGTTTAACAATACATAATTTAAGCGGTATTGATGGTACTCTAAAACTGTCATAAATTTTTAATTTAAATAAAGTTATTATAGTTTTAAGACTAGGTATAGATGGAAGAATTATACTGTAGGTTAACAATGGCATCTCTCAAGTTCGTATTACAAAATATATTAAAATGCTTAAATAATCAATAAAATTATAAATATATATTTACAAAGGTTTTAATTAACTATTAACAGTTACTTTATGATAAAAATGTGGTTTAAAAATGTTAAAAATTAGAAACTTCCTAAATTTATTAAAAAGCTGTGCATTTTTCACACACTCTGTACATTTTTAAAATTAAAAAATTGTTTTGTAACATGTCAACTCTACTTCTTGTATTTTGATTTTATAAAAATCGCATTGATTTATCGCTTTCACATTCAGATCTTTCATAATACGTCACATTCAAATACTAAAAGTCAGTACTAACTAAAAGTTTCTCTGAAAACTTCTAATTATCGAAATAAACACATTGTATTTTTTTAAAAAATTTATGTACTATTAAATAACTTTTTATATCAGTTTTATTTTATTTATTTTATTTCAAAAAAAAAAATGGCAAAAGTTTTAAAAACTACAACAAAAAAAAACTGATTCAATAAAACTACAAATAATGGTTTATATAAAAGAATTTTATGAAAATATTTAAAAAAAAAAAGTTTATATTAAAAATTCTAAATTTTGACTGCTTATCAATTTCATGATTTCTGAAGAGTTTTATTTAAGTTTTAATTTATAGTTTATTAGCTGTCAGTGTAAGGCAGCATAACAAAAGTGTAACTACTGTATAACTATTTTATATTATTATTTTACTTTATTTCTTAAGTTGTTTTGTATTGTTTTTTTTTTCCTGAGGTTTCAAATTTGTTGTTTTTGTTTAGATAAAAAAAATATAAAAATATTCTTAAAGCAGGAAATCGTTCTCCTTCAAAAACTAGGAAATTAGATATTTAGTACTTAGACTTTTTTGATAAGCTTTTCCAGGTATGATTAATGGAACTTGCAATTAAGATTAATTTATCGGGTAAAAGGCATATTCGTCATAGCTCTGATTTCTTATTCGGGGTACGCTTGTTCGCATCTTAGTATGAAAGAATATTTTTTATTGATCCAACTACCGTTTTAAATATTATATTTGAATTATATTTCCATATTTCTACATTGCCTTCCTGCTTGTTTAAAAAATTATATATATGTAAGCTTGCCACAGACGGCGCCAGTATCGATCCGAGCATTGGTTATCGTAATTGTGATGAGCGAATGCTTTCGTTGTCGTTTTTTAAACAAAATTATGGAAAAATGCTATAGCATCGCTTTACTTTTGTTTATTTTGTCAAACTAAAATAATTGGTTGTTTACATAAATATACGACGAATATTTTGGATATTTTAATGTGATTCCATTTTGTCCGTCCGTCCGTATGCTAACAAAATTTCTTTACCATTTGAAATAAAGAAAAAAAATTTAAACTATAGGAAAATATTTAATTTATTGGAATAACATTTTTCTATACACCCACCCGTTACGGAGCGCTAAAAATTTAGGGAAAATCCCTAAATATACAATAAGAAACAAAATTTAAACTATAGGAAAATATTTAATTTGTTGGAATAACATTTTTCTATACACCCACACGTTACGGAGCGCCAAAAATTTAGGGAAAATCCCTAAATATAAAATTTTATAACAACATAAGATTTTTTTTTTTAAATTATCTATAAGATATTATTTTTAATCTAACAGACAGACGGATGATGATTTTATAAGTTTTATAAATATACGCACCACAAATGTATAGAGTTGCCTTATGGTACTAAAATTTACCGTTTTTTAAATTTTGATTTAAATTTTAAATCTGTACTTAAACTCAAAAAAAAAAAAAAACCTATTGATTGTAAACGCGGCTAATATTAAAAATTAGCTCTACTTCAGAGTCATTTATAGTGTGTCTTTTCATTTGGTCAATGCCAATTTTAATCACTGTATTGTACTTAAACGTCATAACGACTCAAGAAGCTACGCGAAATTATGGCAATTATAGCACTGTTCTAAAATGGTCATTGATCCTTTGGTTCATTGGAGTTTTGGTCAATTGGTCCATTGGTCATATTTTTAATTCAAAGTTGTTGGAGAGAACAAACAAAAAGGTGAACTCTAGAGAGAAGATAAATTAAAAATTTTCGATCTAAAAAATTCGAACACTTCTTATAGTTGTTATTGTATTGAATAATCAAAAATTGAATATTATTTAAAAAAAAAACTGCACTAAAATCAAAATAAAAACAATAAAAACACAAATGAATAAAATTGATTTTTAAAAATTATTTACATCTGTCAAAATCAAACAAATTGAAAAAAAAAAAAAAATTTATTTTTAAATTATATTTACAGCAAAATGATAAAGTAAAAAAAAACAAAAAAATTATTTATTTTTAAAAATGTTGAACGGAACTTGTTTGTCACATACATAAAAAAAAAATCTTTTTTATTTAAAGTTTTTTTTCTCAAAAAGTTTTTTATAATTTTTTTTTAAATAAATATTTTGGTTTTTTTTTTTTTAAAAATGTCATATTTTTTGTAAAATTTCTTTATTATTTTGTTTATTTGTCATATTATTTCCGAATAAATTTTTTATTGATATTTATACCATGTGATTTAAAAAAAGCAAAATATGATCTACTCTAGAATATAAAAAATTAAAAAAAACCAAAATTTGGCTTTTTTTTTTGCAAATGTCAAAAAAAAAAAAAATTTAACTTTTATTAAAGTTTAAAAAATGGAAATAGCATTTTTTGTTTATTTTGAAATGTTTTCTTTTATATTTATTTATTAATTATCATTTTGTTTTTAATTAAAAATAAAGAGTTTTTAATTATATGTGTATTAATAAACAAATGCATTAATTAATTTTTATCCTAATTAACTTTATTTTAATCAAATGAGTTTTTAATTAATTAGTTTCCCCGTTTCAGTTTTTGTTGGAATTATTTTTCGTACATTTTTTTTGTATACAAGATCGTATCGCTATTCAACTAAACGCGTTGAGTATAATTGTCAAATTGTTGACATTTTAATAAAATGATATGTTTTTAAAGTATTGTACCAGTTATAATATACAAAATGAAATAAATAATTGAATATGACAATTTTTTCAAACTTCAAAATAATTAATTCAAAAAACTTGATTTGAAGTCAAAACAAATGATTACTGACATAATAAATAAATGTTGCCGTATCATTTGAAAATGGAAATTATTTCCAGAGAGTGAATGGAACGCTTGAGAGTTACACATTGAAATTGTGCGGTGTTTCTTTGGATAGTTTTGGGATTTTTGGATTATGAAGGATGTGGAAATTTGAAGGGATATTAAGGAGAAAGAAGTTAATATTCTTCTTAAATTTAATTAAGTTGTACACATACGAATTGCCAACTTTAGGGTACACATTCGACGGTATATGGTTCCATAGTTAAAGTATTAAAATGTAAGAGATTCAAATACCACATAGGCATATGACTGTTTTAATATCAGGCAATATTTACCTTGGGGGCTTTAAGTCCGAAAAAAACCTATATTTAAATTTAATTTAAAAAACCTTCTATAAGGTCTAATTTTTAACCGGAAACGCAAACGGTTTATCTTATGAAGATATTTAATAAAACTTTTACTTCGCTGCCGTTCAGAGTTCCAGTTTGAATATACTAATAGCAAATATATACATACATCCTAGTATATGAATAAAAATCACAATACAATGTTGTCTCAGTGGCGTGAAGTTGCCGGTGAAGTGGGAGTAGACCATTATTACATTGTATTGTGATTTTTATTCATTTGTTAAGTCACTTTCTATTCTACTCTGTTAATCAAAATTACAATTTTGATTTCAATTTTTATTATGTGTTAATAATATGTACTTATTAAAGGACGAACTCCATTAGACACTTCAAAGTGATATCAAAATGAAAGAAAGACACAGCATGTGTCAGAGATTTACAATTTTCGGAATATTTTTGATATTTGACCAACATCTTAATTTGATAACAATTAAAAAATATCATTAACAAATTTCAAAAATTAATTTTGTAATTAATAATTCCTAACTTCCTTTGGTTCTAATTTCCAATTTTTTTTGCAGCATTTTTTATTATACGTATACATATTTTGGTATTTGTTACCATATTATCATAATTAAATATAAACAAATTATTTTTTTTTTTTTTATATCTTAACCTATACATATACATTTTTTTTTACAAATTAATTTACATATACCAATGAAAATTACTTTAAAAAATTAAAATACAAAAAAAAAAAAATTTTATATTAAGTATATAGAATTGTAAATATATGGTTACCTTAGCAATTCTGTTGTTATTGAAACTCAATAAAAAAAAAAAAAAGAAAAACAAAAAATTATAATAAAATTAAATAGAAGTTTGTTTTTTCGATAAAAAGAAAATCTTTTTTTGTGAATATTCTTTCCTTCATATTTTTTTTTTTCCATTTGAAAATATTCGAATTTATTTGGAAATTCTGTGAAAAAAAAAAATAAAAATAAAAAATATAAAAAAGAAAATAAAAATTAAAATAACAAAATTAAATTTTTTTCTTTTATACCTTTATTTTTATAACAATTTACATATTTATTTTTTTTTTAACTGATTATTGTGTGTATAATTGTGTTATTTTTAAAATTACGGAGTAATTTTTTTTACTAATTTTTCTGGTGTTTTTTTTTTTTTTTTGTTTTTTTCTTTTCATGAAAAAATTTTTTTTTCCAATTATAAAATTATAAAAAAAAAATTTTATAAAAAAAATAATGATGTGCAGTTTCCCGCAGTTAAAATTCGACGTACATTGGTAATGGACAACAATAATTTAAATCAAGTAACGGCACTTAATAAGAATTGTAATGGTGCATTAAATATTTTGAGTGATTTGAAAGAAAATACAAAAAAATTGTGTAATTCGGATAAAAACAAAATAAATTCAAAATTAATTAATAATACGGAAGAAAAAGAAGGTGTAAAAGAGGAAAATATATTATTAAATTATTTTTATAAATTCTTACATAAAGAAAATCAATTAAATCATAATAATAATCATCAAAATAAGAAAGAGAAGGAAACTGATATATATTTGAATGCAGAAATGGATGCATGCTTTACTGCTTTTGATAAAGATGGGTAAGTCTTATTTTTATTTATTTTTATTTTTAATGTGTCAAATGCGCTACACGAGTTTTTAAAAAGAAAATTTAAATTTTCAATTGGTTGTGTTTTACTTATTTTCAATTTTTAAAAAAAAAATTTTTAAATATAAAAATTTCGAACATACATAAAGACTTCAAAAAGGATTTTTTTCAGAAGAAAATGATTATGCCATACATACATACAAATAAATATACTTATTTGAAATATTTTTAGAATAGAAAATTTTTATAGGGTTGCAAATAAAAAAAAAAAATATTATAAATTTCTAATAAAAAAAGAATGTAAAAGTGTATATATAGAAAAGAAAATATTAATAAATATTCGAAAATTCGAAAATATTTGAACTCAATAAAACAAAAAGTACCGGGGTGGGTAAATCAAAATTATACAAAAAATATTTTTAATTGTCCTATGGGGTGTGTGACAAATTAATAAACAAAAAAAATGAAACTCAAAATAAATAAATTATAATATAAGCATGTGAACTGTATTTAAAAATGTCAAATATATTTTTAAAAACTTTTCTTTAAATTCGAATTTAGTTGAATGCAAAGTTGAAAAAAACCAAATTAGGTTCAATTCAAAAAGACGCGAACTGGTATAATACATATTAAATTGGGATCTTGTATTAATAGTTTCGGATAATTGTGTATGTAAGTTATTTAAGGGCTTTGAAAAGTATTTTAAATTAGATTAACACTCCTATTCTGAATTACTATGTAACATTAATTTGCGTAGAATCTACGCAAACTTAATTCTAAATTCCTACTTAGTATAAAACTAATAAAACTAATTAAACGCCAAAAATCTACTCAAGAAATATTCACACTTAGTAGTGCTTTTTAAAAAAATTAATTTAATTAAAAATTTTAAAAATTTAAGAATTTTCTTTCGTATCCTTTTTTAAAAAAGAAAACAAATTGTGAAGGGCAAGAGTAACAACGAACTAAACTATGTATGCCAAACTCTATGAAATTTTAATTAATTAAAAACAAATAGTACAAGGAAACAATAAAATTCCAATAGAAGTAAAGGAATTCTGCGTCAATGTTTCAAACGAACTGAACTATTTTTTATAATAATTTTTTTGTAGGTTTGTAAGCCGGATGTAAGCGTTCCATATCAAAAAAAAGCGCGCAGAAAATAAAAAAGAGATAAAAGCCACGGGTGGTGGCGATTTCTCACTCAATTTGAAAGGATTATAAGAATCTCTAAGAATTCTGCGTTCTGATCTAAGAATCTTTTGATTGGCTTCTTCTGCTTCTTCTTCCACAGCAATTCATCCAAATGCAATTGAATGCATGTTTTTAAATAATTTTTATTCAATTAAAAAATTTTTCAATAAAAATTCACACAAAAACGTAAAATTTTTAAAGTGCGAAAAAAATATTATTATTGACATTAATTAATCTCTCCGGCGTTATTCAGAATAGCTAAAAAAATCCGACTTAGCGTAGCTAATTTTGCGCAGAAAATCTACGTAGGAATTCAGAATAGGGGTGTAAGTTTGTAAACATAACCTATACTATTTTTGCTAATGACTGTAGAGTTTCAAAATAAATTGATAAAATTATCTTCGAAAGAGTCTTTTGGTAGAAATAATATCAAAAATTGGATATTTAAACATATTTCTTCTAATTTTAATTTGGGCATTGAATATATTTTTCCTTACTTATTAGGTTTATTATTTTAACTTTTGGTTATTATAAGGGCTTTCATCTTGTTTTGTAATTGGCAATATTTGTAGTTGTCATAAATTTATATATTAGTTATATTGGTACTTATCCATGTTCGACTTTGTAAGGAATTCCCGATAGAGTAGTTCCGCGGGCGGTTAATTTTTTTTTTTTTGTAAGACAAAAGTACAATTTTATTTAAAATTATTCACATTTGGTACATTTTTAGTTTTGTCATTTTATAAAACATCAAAATTTGGAACGCTCTATACGATGCAAATTCATGAACGCGCATATATTGATCAATAATGTTTAGAGTTTTAATTTGTAAATGTGATAAATATTATTAATTATTGCAAAAAGGGTTTATAAGTTGTTTACAGTGAAATATTAACTCGATTAGTTCATTTCATACTATATTATCGAAAATACCCAATATGAAAATATTTGACATTTTCAATCAATTTATGTGGTATCAAATACTTTATTTCCAAGGTTAAGTACTTCAATAATTTTTAATATAATTGGTTTTTTTTTAATAATTTGCAATTTGTTATGTTTTTATTTTAAAAAAATCTAAAAAAACATATTTATATAAAAAAAGAATTTAAAAACATAATCAATTAAAAATGGAGGTAAAAAATTAAATTATAACATTTCTATGAAGTCTTTTCTAAAGTTTTTTAAAATGACAAACTAAGTGCAATTATTTTTTTTTTTTTTTTTTCTTAATAAATGTTTTAAATTTATATAAACATTTAACACCATATTTATATTTAATTATTGATGATATTTATTGTAAATGTAAACCCATGTTTTCATGTAAACATTTTTGAATTTGAAAGTTGTCAAAACATAACCTTTTAGACAAAACATAACAAAACATAAACATAATGTTGTGTAGTAAGAGCACTATTTTTCAAACTCAGGTTACTTCTTAAACATCTGTATAGTCTAAATAAGGTATTATATATATTTAATTTAATAATAGATTATATATATTTAATTTTATTTAATTTAATCAAATAAAAGTGAATTACAATTTAGGCAGATAAAACCCCTTTTTGTATGTATGGGTCATGAATTAGATAGCATCAAAGTTTTTTAAATACAAAAATATTAAAAAATGAATAAAAATTTTTAAAATAATTTATATTAATTTATATTTTACTTATTTTATATAACAGTGATGACAGACTGTCAATGTGTGAATTTACATTAATATGTCGTGCACTATTTCGAAATGATCGAGGACATATATATGATGTCCCAAAAGATTGGTTGGATCAAATGTTTGAAGTATTCGATAAAAATGGTGATGGATATATTGATAGAGTAGAATTTCAATTTTGTTGGAATAATTGGATTAAAACGGTAAGTTTATTTAATGTTTTTTTTTATATAGTTTTTTTTAAAAATGTCTAAAAGTTATGTCAGAATGAAGGCTTTGCTTCGTTGACATCGTTTACTTAATAAAAGTAATTGAACGAAGTAAAGCTAACGTAGTCGTAGAGTATTTTACATTATACCAACCTTTTAAATCAAATTAAAAAATTGTGATTCAGTAAGCCATTTTTATGTATAATTAAATACGGTATCAGAGTTCGAATTATAAAAATAATGAAAAACAAAATGAAAGGGGGTTCTTCAATTCTGAGTATTTTCAATTATTCCCAAATGTAAGATTTTTAAATTTGAAAGTCATGTTCTATTATTATGTTATACAAAAAAAAAAATTGTATGACGATTGAACTCGTTGAAAGTTCTAAAAAAAAATTTTCAAACATAACTGTGTAGGTACTAAATTTAGAAACAACAAAACATTTGTTTTTTTTTGTTTTTATTTTCATTTTCTTATGGTAAATACAATTTTCCTTGAATTGCTTTTTTAATACAGAAATCAAATTTATTTCTGAACATATAGAAAAATTAGTTGAGGTTATATTTTCGAGAACAAAACAAAGAACATATTTTATTGCTGCAAGTATGTATTATATTAATAAGAAAATGAAAAAAATCTATACATGTATAGTTGTTGGCGAATGTGAGACTACAGTTTTTTTTTTACTTACTGTTAAACTCTAAGGCGCCCAAGCTTAGAACTGTTTATACCATAGGAAAATGTAATCTTCATGCAGTAGGCAATATTCTAGTTATATTCTATTCTAATTGATCTTAAAGAATTGCACGTGCAATTCATAAATAAGATAGTACTAAACCTTGTAACATGTAGAAACGTCTCTTAGTTGATAAGCCAAACGCTTACCCACTACACCACCGAGGTCCCATTTTTTTTATGTTAATATATCCTTATTATTGATTGGAAATGACTAATTTAAACCCAATGACAATTTTAAACCAATTTTTATCACTTTTCTGGGATTTGAATTCTATCACCTCAAATCAGATGTCAGCTCTTTTACCACTTTTCCACTCAACTGTTAAAACATATAAAGCACTAATTAAGTTATTTCCGCCCAGAAGTTCGGTTTGACTTGAAGTTTCAAAAAATTTTAATAATTATTGATATTTACCGTTATTTTTTTGTTTTTCTTTGTTGCTTAAGCAGCTGGAAACCTTCGGAACTCAAACCGAGTCTATAGAGCATCCCGAAATCTTAGAGTTTCTAAATAACAAATGCGCTATTTAGAACTAGAGCATCCAGAAATCTTAGAGTTTCTCATTAACAAATGCACTATTCAGAACTATAACAGATTTTATTATTAGAATATTTTATGAGTTTTATGCAAAACTTAAAAATAGTGGAGTTAATTTCTAACGTAATGTGTAAAGACAATCTCAAGTTAATTTGATTTTTTATTTTAAATTATTAATTACCTTGAATATTAATTGTTTGGTGTAATGGAAACTCATCCTAACTCAATTTTTTTTTTTACAAATAATTTAACTATTTTCCCACTCATTTTAAAATTTGAACATTTTAATTTAGCTGATCAATTGATAACCCGCTAAAATTTAATTTTATGTAAATTAATGTTCATAATTCCAAGTTTCTCATGCTCCATTCCTTATTCTCATGTTACTAATTTACTTTTTTATTCTTATAATGTACTAGTATTTGTAGAATATTCTTGTTTTTTCATTATTTTCTTAAATTTTGCATTAATTTTAGCTTCAATTTTCATTTAATTTATAACTAGTTCCAACCCTTTCCATACCCATAAAAATTTTTATATTCATACAATATAATTATAACAAAAAAATACGAAATTATTACAAATATAAATAGATGAACATAGGAAAATAAAAAAAAAAGTGAAACACTATAAAATATGTAATAATAAAAGAAAAAAAAAAATATATATATATATATATATATATATATATAAACAAAATGCTCACCTGTCTGACTTAAAGAATTTTCCCAAAACAAAAACTAAGAAATAACAATGAAAATAACGGTGAATCCTCATATGTGCGAAGTGATTGTGATTTTTCTGCGTATATTGTAAGCGAATCTTTTGTTTTCTGTTGACTTCTGGGAAAAATGCCCAGGAAGTGGAGCAATTAAGCTAATTAAGTGATTTAAATCAAATGGATAAATTAAATTATTATCATACAAATGTGTGATTGTATATATGAAGGATCCAGCCTTATTTAATTTATTTAGTTATAGTAATTTATCTCTAGTATTTGCAACATTCCATCAGCTAAATTCTAAGTTTCGCAAGTAATATTATTTGTTGACATTAAAACTGCATACAGTTAAACTTGAATTATTTAGATTTAATGCGTCAAAGTTTCCGTCTTCCTCTATCACCCTATCTAGCACAGTTAAGATTCATCGGCTTTTTTTAAATGGAAACATTGCGGAAAACATCAATCGCCATTCATTGAAACTGTACCGGGTTCTTTTGATCAGAATGTTAAAGCTAAAGCTATGCCTTCAACCAAACTTTAGAACAAGGCCTTTAATAAAAGGCAATATTAGGTAATGGATTAGAAAAGGAAGTTCTAAAATGGGAAACCTTCAAAAGCCACCTGAAAAATGATACCGCCGGTAGTGTAAGATTGTTATTTACTAAAAAAAACTTCCTCCTCTTAGCCGGAATAATGGGATAAACACCCGACGTGCTTGCACAGTATGTCTGAAAACAACGAATTTTTGTCAACGACTTTTTGATATAAGTTAAAGATTATTACTTTCTTAAAATAACCTTCTAAATTTTCAGAAATTTCAAAAAGTTTTAGATTCGGTTTTTATTTTATCTGTTGAACGATAAGATAATAAGCAAATCCTTAGAATGTTCTCTTAGGTTTTTCGAACCTCCTTTCTAAGCAAAATAACCTCCACTAAGCCTTAGCTTCCCACTTTAAGTTGAACAGGTTTGAAGCCATTGCAAGCCACCCAATTAAGTTTTAAACTTATCAAATTCGTACAACACTTAGATCCAAACAATACCTTATCTATGGGAAAGCCCACTAAACTTTAATTAATTTGAAAGAATGTATGTAGAGTACAAAATGAATGGAATATTATTATCATGTATGTATGTATAATATTTTTTTATTCTGTTATTTTAATTATAAATTGGATCACCCATAGAAACTTTGGTGTTGTAAATGGTACTATATTTTCCTTCTTAACCTTATTTTTTGTGTTTTTTAATGATTTTGACATTAATATGAATATAAATTTCTAATTCTAAAAAATAATAATTGGTGTAAGAAGAGGTTGAGTCGTGCCACTCTTTTTCAATATAATTTAATAATGTATAAAAATATTAAAATAAAAACATCAAATTATATATTCAATAAAATTTTTGATTTTAAAGATTGGCGCCTTATTTTATAAAATCTCCGAAATTAAATCAGTTTTTGGATACGATGGAAATTCGGTAAAAAAAAAATTTGAGAAAAGTTGCCAATTAATATGGATTTTAAGTGCATGTCTGAAATCATTTTGAATGGTTTCATAAATTCAAATGATAAGTGGGATTGAAAATCTTAAATAACTTTTAAAAAAACACAAAATTTTCATAAAATCCTGCATAAAAGTGTGTTTGAATGGGGAAGGACCAAAATTAACATTCCAAGAATATTAGATGACATAATAAAGTGACCTAATTTGAATGAGAAAATCGTTAAAGTTGATTCAAAAATACAGAAAAAGACCAAAAAAATTGAAAGCATATTTTGTTTTTTTTTTTGGAACTTGAAAAAGTTTCGGTTAAAATTTGTTGTTCTAAAACTTAAAAACTTTTGGAAGTTGAAAAATTTTTGAAAAAGAAAAATTTTCGAGCGGCTTTAAGTACACTTTTGAGGCATTTTTTAAAATAAACGTTTTATTATTTATGCATGGATGGCTACATAAAAAATTAGAATTAATTCAATGACTTTTGATAATTATATTCAGATTCTTATCATAGAATTGAATTATTATTATATATAACTAACAAAATTGAATTTTTTTTTGGTTAGTTATATATGTAAAAACGTAGTGATAGGGTTGTACTAAATATTCCATTTCGTTTGTGAGGCGAAAAGGGAGATAAAATTTATATAGACTGAAGTGTATGAGATATCTGATCAAGGAGTAGCATTAAAATCAATAAGGGATTGAGAAAATAATAATTTAAAGGTTAAGTAATAATTTAGGAGGAGCGTTCAATAATTTTGAGCAAGTAAATCGATTTTTTAAAATCTCGTTTTTAGAAAATTATTTTTTTTTAAAAAATCTGGGTTTTAAGGATTTTAAGAGTTGAATATAAAATCAGAATCTTAAGCTAATCTTTTCCACAATATAAGAAAAAGCGATTTTTTAAAAGGAGATTTTCTATAAGGAGTTTTTCAAGAAAGTGATTTTTCAAAAAAGAAATTTTTTAAAAACGAGATTTTAAAAAAAAAAGTGTTTTTTTAAAACGAGTTTTTCAAGAGATTTTCTAAAAAAAAAATTTCAAAACGCGATTTTTAAAAAATGAAATTTTTGAAAAACCGATTTTCAAAAACGAGATTTTTTAAAATAAAATTGTCAAATCGAAATTTTTAAAACCAAATTTTCTAAAATGTGATTTTTTAAAACGAGATTTTTTAAAAACAAGATTTTTAAAAAATTAAATTTTTGGAAAAAGAGATTTTCTAAAACAATAATTTTTAAAAACGAGATTTTTTTGACAACGGGATTTACTTAACTGAAATATCTTACCCAACCGACTTTTAATAAATTTTCATAAAATCCTTTTGTACAAAAGTACATTTGCTATTGAAATTAAAGGAATTTTGTTAGTTGGTTCTTGTAACTGCCATCTTTCAACCTTCTGTGAGACGGAAAGGGAGTTAAAATATGAGCTTAACGCTAATCTAATAAAGTAATTTTTCAAAGTTTGTTTCCCTAATACTTTATGTTATGTATTACTGAGGGTCTAATTAAGTTCTCCCTTACCATATTTCTTTATTAAAATTTTTGTCAATAAGCCCCACGTCAAAATAAATCATAAATTTAGAGCCGAATCCCTAATATCAAAATAAAATACTTATATACATATTTTATTTATATGCTTGTAAATAATGTAAATTTCTTGTTTTTGCATATAGTTCTTAAATATTAACTCTCTTTTGTTCGATCATAGTGGGAGGGTTAAGACTGATAAGCTCCCCTATATATAAAGAAAAATTACATTTATTTAGGTAATACCGTTATAACAATGAAGAGGCATTAAAAATCAATCTATAGCGCGTAATCGTTTCCAAAAAAAAAGAAAAAAAAAAAAGAAAAAAACACAGGAGCATTTCCTTTTGTTATAAAAATGGAAAAATCGCTAAATAGAAGAAATTAAATTAATATATACCAATAATGAAAGAATACAATAACAAAAAGGTCTTCTTCTCTTTCCTTTAATTGGAAACGACCTCCCAGCGTTCTTGAATTCTGTTTTTTTTTCTTTTTCGTTTTTATTGAATTCATTTTAATGACTGTCTTTTGATGTTTGTGAATACCACCTATCCATATACGATTAACAATATAAAAAAAAGAGAATTTGTGGGAGAAGGGGATGGTGGGAGGTGAATTTCTAAACATTATAAAATATAAAGGGAAATTGAAGAGACTTGGAGTGGAAAAATATTTGAGGAAATTATAGCAAAAAAAAAACAAAAATTAAAATTCTTAAAAGGTGGTCTGATTTTCTTTTTTATGACAAACCCGTGTAATTTTTTTTACCCAATTTTTTTTTTTAAATATGTTTTTTGTCTCATGCTTTGATTTTATTTTCATTTTGTTAAAATATCATTTGTTCATTTATTATTATGTATTTGGTAGGTAGGAGGTAGGTCGATTGGTAGTGTGATATTTTGGTAATACTTTAGTGAATGTATTGAACAAGTATATTTATCTTAACCAGTTACAGTGACTATTCATTAAGAATTTACTTTATATACTCAAAATTTAATTTATTGGTCCTCGATAAATATTTTTTGTAACTTACATTATGAGATTGTGCGTCCACGAAGCCAAATTAGAATGAGCTTCAGTTCCTTGATTTTACTACCTGCAGCGGATTGAATAATGTCTTCAAATCTGCGTTTTCCTGCTATCAGTAAGTTTATATATGCATTAAAAGTTTAATATGTTTTTTTACTCCATGTCATGCTGCAGTATTCGTAATCGTCAGATTAACTTGTAGTCTCGACCAAGTTATAATGCATTTTAATACCCTTCATCCAAATTAGGTATAGGGATTTATTAATTTAGGAACGGTGGTTGTATTCATCAAAAGGAAGCAAGCTATAATAGAAAAGTATGTTTATTTTTTTTTTATTTTTACTCGATTGCAATGCGTCTGTTGGCAAACAAACTTTCTTAATGAGATTTATACTGTAGGTTCCTAATGACAATGAATAAAAATTACGGATTCTGGAATCTTCTGATCGAATCACGGACAAACGAGCATATCTAGATGACATATAAATATAGGATCTACAAATTGGTATTGGTACAAGGGTGTTTCTTTTTGTTTTCCTTGTGCCCCTAATGTTTCGTATGAATCGGACTGTTTGGTCGCTCCCACGAGTTAAAAGAATATCTTTAAAATTAATAAAGATATCAATTTGATATTTGGTAAATGGGTGTTCTGTCTTATTTATATTATATTTTTAAAATTTAGAATACATTAAAGTAGTGGTTACTTCTCACGCTCCTTTCAATATATAACCACTATAGTTTCGAAATTATTAAAGATAGAAATTTTAAATTTGGTACAAGCTTGTTCTGTCATAGTTTCTTTTTATGCCCGCAATTTGAGAACTGGAGTGGTAGTCCGGGTATTTGTTACACGCCTCTCAAGACCTGACAATTTATCTTTAAAATTAATGAAGTTAGAATATTGATATTTAGTCTAACGTAGTTCTGTTCTGTTTGCTTAATCTTAGGGCAGTCGGGCATTTTGTTTTATTACTTGTTTTGTGATACGATGGTCTTCAACTAAATGTGATTTTGTGTTGAGTTCAATTTATTCTTGCACAATTTATGTAAGTCACTGTAAATAATTATTTTGGGCTAGTTCGTTTTATTTCTGCCTTTTTTATTTTAGTAGTTATACTTATAATGAAATAAATTTTTGGACACCATACTATTTCCCGGTTATATCAATTGAGAAACATAATAATATTTTTTTTTATAGTAAGTACATAAACAATATTTGAGGGGTATATTTTTTAATGCTAGCATATTGTTAAAGTTTATGACAACAATTTGGTTTTTTGTTTTTATGATTTATTATTATAAATTCTTTGAATGTGTGTCTCTTAAATCTTTTTTTTGTTGTTCTTCAATTTCATTTTTATGTACAAGTGATTTTTTTTGGTTTTTATGACCGTAACCGACCAGTAAAATTAGTGTTCATTAAGAAAATTGAAAATGTCCTAAAAATATATATATATACATATTTTTTTTTACTGGTTTTTTTTAAAAGTATGTACTCATGTTTTTATGTTCATTTTAATTAATTTAATTTTAATGACGAAATTTTTAATGAATACCAAATTTTTGTTTTTTGGGTTTTTGGTATTCTGGTCAGTAAAGTAATAGTTGATACTTAAGTTGTAAAAGATTTTACAACTTAAAGAGGTTTTTTATTTTATTTTATTTTAAATTTTTAATTGAACTTTTAAGTAATTAGACATCAAAATTTTTTGGGGAATATAAAAGAGTTTTTTGTAAAAATTGTAAAAATTATAGGAAAATATACAGATATTTTTTGTATTCAAAACTTCTTATATGTTTTTAAAAGTTTAATAGACGGTTTCGTGAAATAAAGAACTATGAGTTACTTCAGACATAAATTTGTAATATAGTTGTTTGTTGAGTCTTCATTTAAATCTAATTTTATATATAATAGCTCATATTTTACAAAACGTAAACGTGAACGAAACGTGAAAAGTTTAAAAGTGTATTGTGAAAAACGTACTGTTAAATTTTTGTTTACAAAAACAAACAACAAACGTACTCTTGAATATGAGTATCTATTGTATATTATAAGAAGTAATTTATTTTAAAAACTTCTTAATTTTTCATATATATCATTTTTTTTTGGATACGTTAACAGTTAATAGCTCATATTTCCCAAACGTATAATAAATCCGTCCCGTCCACGTTGTGCGTCAAACATTATATTTATTAAACGTTAGTATGGAGTGATTAAAATTGTGGTAAGGGATGTGAAAGGGGATCTTCTGACCGTATATTTTTAAATATCTAAATTTTATGTTCAGTCAATTTTTATTCAACAAATTATTCTGCTTATTTGATACTTAAGGTTAAAACCCAATGAACGCTTTGCTTGCTTCGGATGTTTATTTTTGCAGATGCAGAATAGCATAGTAAAGCAGCTATGACCCAATGAAAATTTCATTCAACTTTATTGAGCCTAGTTTCATATGAAATAATTTATTTTATTGCAGATGTCAAAGCGTAAGAAGCAAGCGGAACAAACAACGCGTTCATTTGGTTTTCACCTTTAGAAAATTAATTTATAAAATTTTCTAAAAGTAAAATTATTGTAATTAGCTGAATGTTGAATCAACTCTTTGGTTTGAGTTTTTCATTTAATTTAAATTAGAAATATGTTATCTATTACAATTTATTATAAATTTTATTATTTTAAGACCATTTTTTCTACATTTTCTATTATTTAAATTAAAAATAATTTTCTTAAATGTTAAATTGAAATATATATTTTTAATTATACATTTATTTCATATTATAATTATTATTGAAAAATTACTAATTATATAATATATAAATTATATACATTTTGTATATAATTGTATATATTACATGAGTGTATGAATGTATAATTGAAAATGTTATTTGAAGAAAAAAGGGATCACCATTTTTTATTTTCATATAATTTACTAAGTTCTTTTATTTTTATTCCATTTCTCTCATATTTTCCACATGCGCCTCTTTCAATTCTATGCAATGTATCTATATCAATGAGCTTAAAAAGTAGACATACATTATATATTAAAGTTAACATTTTTCTATTACCTACTTGATGTCATCATCAACATTTTTTTTTTTTTATTTTCATTTTCTTGTTTTTTTTTTCATTTGCAATAATGATTGCGTTTAGAGGGTAACTCTAACTCTTTAACTATAAAAGCAGTAAAAGCAAAAGTGAAAGAAAAAGGAAAAACCAAACCCTCACAAATGAAAATTGGATTTATTAGAAAATAATTCAATTAGGACACTGTTTTTCTTTATCTTTCTGGAGTTTCTTCCTTATACTTTTCCTTTTTCCAATTTTTTTTTTTTTTTATATATTATACATTTTGAGATGAAGATTTCATCTTTTATTCAATGGGTTTCTTTTTCATTTTATTTTATTCTCGAAAGTTATTTTTTTTTATTCATTTTAAGTAAATGGATGGCACTTGAAAATTGTTTGTTCTCAGGCTAAGTAATTTTTAGTGTTTCTATATACAAGCTAGTTATGTTTAAATTAGAACAGAGTCAGATAATAAAATAAAGAATAAAGTGTATATATATATAGAGCATTTGTTATATAAGCTTTAGAGTATAATTGGGTAACGAATTTAATAAAAACAATTTTGATATTTATATAGAAGGAGTGTGTAATATTCCAATAGTTTTGATAAAGTTTAGGCGGAGAATTTATAAAAAAAATTTTAATAATTTGTAAAATTTTCCCAAATGTTTGTAAAAAAAAATTTAAATAATCACTTTAAATCCTACCTTTTAAGAAATGAAAGTCAAGCTTTATTAAGTAGCTTAAATGATCTGAGGGTCTGTGGTTTGTTTATCATTTTCTATATTACTTGTAAAAATTGTGATTTCATTAGAATCACTTAGCGCCCTCATCTGGTGGTCAATCTATAAAATGTAAATATTCATATTACTTAAGTTATTTTTAAAACAAATTAGACCTTTGAAGTATTCGCTTCACTTCAAAGTATTTTTATTGGTATCATATTTATGAAACGTTGATTTAATCCCAATAAAATATAAAATAGTATTAAATTTACTGTGCGTAACAAAAGAGTCAAAAAGTTTTGGCTCATTTCATCATTGTGAATTTTTTTCAATTGTCATAAAATGAAAATTTATTGTGAACTGTTATAATGTCAAATTTTTATTTGGAACATGACAGCATTTTCATTGCTGTAAGAAAATAAAGTTCATTGTTTTGTAATTTGTGCACTTAAAAAAATCCTTTTATATTAAATTCGCTATATGCAAAATTTGGAAAACATACATTCGTTAAATTTATTTAACCCAAGTTTTCTTCACAAAATTCTGAAATAAAAATAAAAAATATAAATAAATTTAAAAAGTTATTAAACATTCCAACCATATCGGTCGTTTTGCGCCACCCTGTATACCATGCTGAAACGTCTTAGATTTCTTATATTTTTCATAACTTTTCGTAATTTTTGATCGCTGTTCTGTTGTGTACTGTTTCATTTCCAATTCCCCAAGTTTCCTTCACAAAATTCTGAAATATTAATTTCTGAAATAAAAATAAAAAATATTAAAAAATTTAAAAAGTTATTAAACATTCAAACCATATCGGTCGTTTTGCGCCACCCTGTACCAGACAATAGTAAATATTGTCTGATAATATTAATACTTTGCCTATTTGACATTTGGACTTCTTATTAAATTATTTAAATATACACTATATTTTTTTATTAGATATGAATCCTGGTCGGAACTAGATTTTGTTAAGCTGAACAATGAGAAATTATAGATTTTAGGAAATTGATTGGTAGAATTGTTTAACTTTTTTTCTGGAGCTCAAATATATTACAATTAACTATGATAATAAATCATTTTTAGCTTAACAGTTATTATTGCATTTTATAATGTCAAACTCACATTAACGGGAATTCTCTGGAAATTACAAGTAGTTCAAATAGCAACTGTATATCTGTAAAATCCCAACCAACTTACTGAAGCAGGATTACATTATTAAATATCATTACTCCCCAATTATCAAAGATCCGTAGCTCTGCCACAACTAACTTAAACTAGATTTAAGTGCTTTGCAGTCTTTTCTATATCTAAAGCGATTAGATTACCTCCACTTCTATGTCCTCTTGAATATATTTAATACGCTTATAATGGTTTAGAAAATTTTTAAAAGAACTGTATATTAGATAAAGTTACGAGTTAAAATTGTTTATTTATTTTGGAACTTTAGTTTTGCTTCGGGGTAGCTGTTAAATTCAAGGCTTTTATACCTTCACCATTCTATTCTAAACAATTATTATTATTCTAAAAAAATTCCCGAATTCGATCTTTTATTATTATAATTAGTTAGTAGTATTTCAAATAAGTGATTAATTGATATTTTATTATTATTACCAACTGCTTTAGGTATAAAAGTGTTCAACACTATAACAAAGGATTTGTCTAGTAGTTAGTTAACAATTTTACGATATTTTTTAAAATAAAAATAAAGTGATTAATAGAGAGGGGCCCTATTCAACTAAAATTAAAACAAAAATCAATTTATATTACAAACATTTAATATTTATGATGTATTCTTAAAATAAACGATGTAATTAGAGATCTATTTTGTAATAAAATCTTTATTTTAGTGGTTTTCAAAAAAGTGTGCGGATTTTTTTTTTAGATTTGATTACTTTTATATTGAAAATTTTATATTTTTGTTTGTCTGAATAGCCCAGAATCCTTTCTTTACAACCTGTATTTTTTATGTGTATCTGATGTTAGTATACATATACACATATAAAACATACTATATATATAAAAGTTCACTTAGTTTCATTTTATGTATATTTATAGTTTTTTATAGCCGCACAAGTTTAAGAACAAAATATCTGCAAATTATTGAAAAAAGATAAAAGTGAAGGTATTTTTTTTTTTATATTTTACGACACAATGATTAAATAAAATTTCTTCATAAAGTGAAATCGTATATATATATATATATATATATTTATATGTATAGCAAATAAAAATTGACTGAGCGACTTTTATAACACAAAATACTGTATAAACTTGTCATTATTACTTTTCCATACGATAAAAAGATGGATGCTTCTTTCCGATATAATTTAATTGAATGCAAAGAAATAAAAGTTCTTTGTGAGAGAATATATCTTAAGGTTTCAAATTAAATTTAAATAATACTTATATTTTTTTTTAATTATATCTTTGATGAAATAAAATTGTTTTTCATTACATATTTGTTATTTGTTGGAATATTAATTTATCATTTGCTGAACAGTGAATTTTATAGTGGTTTTACAGTGTAAAACTACTATAATCGAATACGGGTTCCAGTGAATGTTAAAAATACTTTGTCATTGGTTTCAAGTTAATGGTATAACCATTGATGAAAAATTCTAATCGAGAGTTAAAAATAAATAAATATAATAGTATAAACAAATGCAAAATATAAACAAATAATTTAATTGAATAATATAACTCACAGATATACAGTAACATCTGACAATTCAAATACAAAATTATTATAATAATAATTAACAAATCGATTGTATCTATTCTATTCTAACCTTTCTATGTGCGTTGTAAGGCCTTGTACTATCTCATGCATTAATTCTATATCAAATTCATTAAGATTAATTTTAATTTGAAAAAGATTTTAGGAGCAGTGCCTTTTCTCCTGTTCCAACATGCATGAAAGTTCTTAATTTGTTTTAAAACCTATACAAACCCGTTATATTGATAATTTAAATCGCTTAAATTACTTTGTATTACTAGACTTAAATTACTTTATCGCTTCAATTACTTTGTATACTCACTAGATTAGGATTCATGAACATGACTTTTGATGATAATTGTCATAGTCATTTGACGTTTAATCCTAAAAAGTAGTCAACGAGCGAAAAATTTTTTCATGAACATATTGATTCTCATATAAGTATTGCCTTCACTAAGCGTGCATACAATTATGCGATTAATAATAGTTATTTACGTCAAATTCAATTATTTTTAGATTTTTTGACAGCTAATGGGGCGCCTAATTCTAGTGCTCTCCGCAATTGAGATATTTATATATTTAATCGCATTTTTTACCAGTCCATGGAAATCGCATTATAATTTTACCAACTGTACATTCATGATTATTCATAAGATTGTTTCTTCATAATATGTAATCTCCTAAGATGAACTAGTGGATACCTCAATACCAGTTTTCTAATAAGAGCTTTGTATTTTGTACTTTTATTTTTGAGCTCCTATCCTTTCAAATTTTGTTTTCTGATCTCCAAACTTCAAATCTAAAAATACCTTTCACATTAAATTCAAAACAAAATATTTATAGTTTTTTGAAAATGAGTTCTTATTTATTCTATCAAAGCTTGATTTTCTATTTTAATATATAAAAATATAATTCTCAAAAAAAATTTATAAATATATATATATATAAGATATATTTAGTACTTCAACATTTTCATACTTAATAAAAAAAAAAAAAAAAAAACCAACAGCATGTGTATCTCCCATTATTGTATATATGTATATGTATTTTTCCAATGTTTTTGAAGTAAAAATAATATGTTTAAGTGTGCAATGCTGATTCTTGTTAAATAATTAATTTCGCGTGTTCTTAATAACACTTCGGTTTTTTTTTTTTTTTTTTTTTACATATCATACAAAACCAATTAACATATTAAGTGAGTGGTATTAAGAAAAAAAAAACAACAATAAAAAAAAACAACAAAAAAAACAAAAGAACAATTACAGTTTAACATTGTTTCTGTAACTGACAATTAAATTGACATATCTATAATTTTAATTTTTACAAAGATAAAATAAATGCAAAGAGGTATTAAAGTTTAATTTTTTTTTTGGTTTTTTGTTTTTTGAATTGACTTGTAACTATAGGATACATATGTAACACTTAATTTATTTTAATAATTAATGTGTTTATTGAAGTAGCTTGAAATAAAAACTCACATTTTACATTTAACATTTAAAATTACAAAGTGTGCTAAAGTGGGGGTTTTGAAACAGAGAAATTATCTTATTCCTCCTAAAATATTCTTGTGTTCAGATTTTTAATTAAAATTTAATTTCACTTTTTATCCCTTTCTTATGATTAGTCCTCAGGCAGTATAACGCGTGCGTTCAGGTGATTATTCATCAATTCTTCAATATGTGGTTTTTGCGAGTAAAGTTCTAACATAAATCATAATCAAGGAGGATTCATTTCCTTGAAATCTTGTGATAGCTTTCAATTTTCTTAAACCCTTATTACACAAACTTTTTTTTACAGTTTTTACATAAAAAAAAATAAATTTATGAAGCGAGGGTGTTAAAATTCTTTGTAAAATATATATTTGGGGATATTTGGGAATTTGGATATTTTTTTAATAAGACAGTTTAGAATTTATGAACATTTTTTCAAGCTTGTGTAATACAGGCTTTAGGAATAAAATTATATGTAAAATAACTTTATGACAACTATTACTAAAAAGTCGTTTTCAATATCCAATTGCGTTAGAATGACTTTTTAAAGAGCAAAGAGTTTAAGCCAGGGCTGTAAAAAGCTCAAATTTCAACTCAACTCTAAGTTCATTTGAAATTTTAGAATTTGATTAAAACTGAAAATTTCAAATTAATCATAAAATTAGTTTTAGATTAATTGAGTCACGTTCTCAAGCACAACTCTAAATTTAAGTTAGCTCAGCGTTGTGTATCCGTATGTGCGTAGATTAAGTTGTGACAGCTCAACATTTGAGTTAGTTTAAAAAGTGAGATTAAAATATAAGGTAGCTCAATTTTTTAGTGAAGTTTCAGTTAAGCTAACATTTGAGTTAAGTTTTTTACAAACCTTTTTAAAAGTCCTTAGTAGAAGGGGTATCGAGAAGTCTTTTAATTTTTAAAAAAGAATGCCTTTGTAAGGGGGCAATATATCACCACATGATTTTAAATATCCGTTACTTTTAATTATAGGTTCCATAACTTAATAAAAAAAAAAACGAAATAATTGTAACAATTTGTTTAAAATATTTTAACACTATATAATTTATTTCCCCACTTTTATTATAAGGGTTAATTTTACATATATAAGTGGTAGTAAATTGGTAACACTTGTAGCTTTTGTATTAAAATAAAAAGAAATTAAAAGTAAAAAAAGAAAAGTTTTGTTTTAATTATAACAATTTTTCCTTTATTTTTTTTTTGGTTTATGGCTTAAATGAAAACATGACTTGGATTATTATTTATTACACTTATTAATTTTTTTTATTAAAAGTTTTTTTTTGAAAAGTTTAATCACAGACCCATTTAAATTAAAAGTTTTTTTTACTACATGATTTAAGTATAATATATATATATATATATATAAATATTTGTTTTGCAAAATAATTACAAAAATAGTGAAATTAATAATAAAAATAAATTAAATAATGAATTGAAAACTACAAAATTTGAAAATGGATGCTATTTAAAGTTAAACCTTAGTTTATTATACGAATTAACCCCAAAAAAAGGATTACGAACGCGTTTAATGAGTGAAACCTAAATGAATTATTTTTAATTATATAATATTATTAATAACTAAATTAAGTTTAAACTTTATTTTAATTCAGATTTAATTCTATTATTTATTTTTATAATTTTACAGATTGTTCGGCCTGTTAATGCATTTTTAGTGGTTGATGTACAAAATGATTTTATATCCGGTTCGCTTGATATAAGCAATTGTAGTGCTCAGCAGAATGGTGTTGAGGTAAGTTTATTTCAAAGGTATACTAAATACCATTTTTACAATTAATTAATTAAATCTTCCGTTTTTTGAGTGTAGGAGTAGTTTTTTTTAAAATAAATCTCAAATTAAAAAATCTGAATTCTGAATCTTTTGAATTGTATATATGTGGGATGTGTTTTACCAAATAAACTTTCTACCATAATTAGTTTATAAGGAAATATTTGTATGCAAAAACTTGTTAATTAAAGGGGGCTTTTTTTTTAATTAAAAGTTTTCTGGAAAAACAAGGACCTGCACATATTAATGTATGCTCTCATTTTAAAATTCCCCAGCCCTAAGAATTTTGCTTTTTTTTTATTTATTTATAATATTACATATCATAAATGGTAATGCAATATTTGTAAATCATCGGACATTAATAGGTTTGGATACTATTATTAGATTATATCAAATCAATACTATTTAATTATGTACTATTATATACTAGTATTATATTTAATTGTCAGGGGGAATTGTAATTAAAGTTACTTTTTTCACTAATTTTTCTTGAAAAAACTTACGACCTGGGCAGAGATCGAACCCACACGTTTTCTGTTGATACACGAGGTACTTCATCACTGTGCCACTGAGACCCTTCTAAAAAAATATTCATAGATTTATTTATTTATTTTTAATCTAATATTAATACAAGAAATTGTAATAACATCAAAAAACCCTCGACTACAAAAGGCCATTTTGGGCCTGGCTATTAAGTTTTTTATTTATATTGTTATTTAATTTATCGAAATGGTTTGAAACATTATTTACATAATTATACTTACAGTTCTTATTATATAAATTTATTTACACCTTTATAAATATTCATATATTACAAATAAATAATTTGGGTTAGATTTTATTGCATATTTATAGGTAACAGTTCATTGAAGCTAATATCGAAAAATAAAAATAAGTAAAAATATTAAAATAAATTACAATCAACCGCGTGTAATTTAGAATGAATAATCTATACGACTCTTGGGATAAAAATTCGTAAAAAATTAAATTTAAAATTCTGGTGCTGTTTCTTCCCAAATATAAGTGGGAATAACTTTGATTTAAAAAAAAAAATGGATTTTAATGTCAGATTTTCAAATCAGAGTATTTTCCTTTTTCAGAAGTTTAAATGTTATATGTGTAAGTGAAACTCTTGAATTAAAAGGGTTTTCATAACAAGAGTATTCCCCTTATTCATAATTTTTATACATTAAGAGTATAAAGGAAATTCTGAATAAGCAGGAGATTTTAGAATTAGATACCAGTTTTATGACTAAAACAGTTTTTAGAGTGGGATTTCAAATCAAGGTATTCTCATTTTCCAAAATATTAATGTACATAATGTATGTATATATTGTCCGTTGAGCTTAAAATATTATCATATTTGTAAATATGATTCAAAATATATAATATATAGCACATATATATAACATAGTACATGCATAATACATGTAAAAATCCTCAAATTAAAAGAAAAAACTCCAAAAGTCCTATACAAAGTCCTTTCAGAAGGGACAGAATGAATTCCTACTTTATACCTCATAGAAACTGCACAAATATTCATTAATTTTGCATAATTTTTATTAGAATTAATAAAAAATACATAATTTAATTCTATTTTAAAATTTAATTTTAATGAATTAATTGTATGCGCTCCTCTTAACAAGAAGAGTAGATAAGAGTAGAGTAAGAGTAGACAGTTTGAAAATTGAATGCTAATTTTTGTTTCGCGTTTAGATAATTGTCAAATTAATTGTCATACATATATTTGACATTTTAAAACTATCTGTCATTTGAGAAGTTTAGTAATTTTAACATATTTAAATATTGAAAATAAAATGAAAAAATTAAGATGTCTAATAAATCTAATAAAAAATATGATTTAACATAACCTATTCAAATGAAAATCCATTTAATATATGAAAAATTTAAATTAAATTCATCTGCCGGAAATATTTTTAGTCATTTACTCGTCTCATATACTCTTTTACAAGAAGCTAGTATAGCTTGGAGTAGTTTAGTGTAGAAAAAGGTGGTTTACTTCTCATAAAGAAGAGCAAGCATTGAGTGGTTTAAAACAAGTACACTATCGATTTCAAATTTGATCATCTTAAGATAATAGATTTTATCATCTGAAGATCATCTTAAGATATACATTAACATCGACTAATGTATATCTTAAGATAATCTCGACTTTTCAGAAATACAAAAGTGTTAGAATATTCTTAAAAACAAATAAAAATACAGAAATTTTTTAAATTATATAGGTATTACAAAACTGAATATACATATACGTTCAATATTATAACCTTTGCTTTTAAATTAATGGCAATAAAATTCTTTTAAGAAAATTTACTATTACTTAACTTTATTATAGACTTTTTTTTTTTAATACATATACCATTTGGGATTTAATAACTCTTTAATACAATTTTGCCAATACGTGAATATTGAGGAATAAAACTAAATTATATACATATGTATATATATATATTTACTTATACATGAAGGAGTATCCTTGCTATTAAAATTGCATTTTAATGCAATTTTTCTCCTATAAAACTTTCTATTTAAACTTTATAGTCATATATCGTAAAAATTGTTTTTTTTTTTTTTATTTTTATTACACCATTTTTATTAAGTTGAAAATATTATTCCTTAATATAAATTTATATTGTCTACTTACTAGATAAAGTTCCTTAAATGGATTTTATTTTTGTAAATTTTTAAAACATTCATTACCGTAAAAGGTGCTTTAAAACACAATCCTTAGGTGATAAATTAAGTTTTACACGAAATAATATAATAATAATGTTTAGTGTGCGGTAGGTAAATATATATATATATGTATATATATATTTATATATTATATTTTATTCAATTCATGTTGTATCCTTTAAATAATTTTTAGTAGAAGTGTTTTAAGTTAATTATAAATTAATACTTCCGTGCCAAAAAACAAAAAAAAAAAAAGATCTGGAGAAGTTACTCTATATCGGAACTTAATATATTTTTAAATATATTCTTTGTTTTTGTTGTTATTTCGAAAGTGTTAAAACATCACTTTTCAGAACAATTTTGTATTTTTTCGTGGTTTTAAGTTTTTTTTTTTTATAAATAATTAATTTTAATTGTGCTATAATCTTCACCTTTCAAAAAGAAGGTTACAAATATATATTTTTTTTTTACTTTTATGCTGTATGTTTTGTTTTTTTGTAATATATGTATAATATGGCAAAGGGACAAAAGTCCCGCAGTCAAAAGTTTTCTGGGAATATAAGTTTATTTTTATTTTATTTATGATTCAAAAAATAAGGCAAAAGTCCTCTGGAGAATTATGATTCAAAAAATAAGGCAAAAGTCCTCTGGAGAATAACGACCAGAAAAAGAAGGCAGAAGTCCTCTGGAGAATTACGACCCAAAAAATAAAGCAAAAGTTCCCAAGGAATTATGATTCACAAGGAGTTCTCACTTCACTTTCCTTAAAAAAAAGTTCCTAGGGAATTATGACTCCACTGCTTACTAAAAAATTTCTGAAAAATGAGACACAACACCCTTATTATATTTTAAAAGTTTTGTAATGCATTTTGAAAAGAATTAAAACTAAAATTAAAGTGCAATCAAAGTCGGAGTTGTTTTCGAAACCAGAGTGCTACCCTCTTTTCCAGATTATTTACGTATGTGTATGTGAGATTCTAAATTAGGAGACACTTTAAAATTACATTAAAAATTTTGGGAAAGTAGAATATCTACTGGGTTTTTAAAAATCCCTCAAGAGTCTATGGATGAGAATTAACACTCGGGTGGTTTTATTAAAAGATCTCACATGAAAATTACAACCTCCAAGGTTTTATTTCTCAAAAGATCTGGAATTAAATTGGAAGACAAAAACAGACCACGGGGTGTTATTTCTCATATAATGGGAAATAACATCTTGGAGTGGTTTATTTATCAATTTCTATGAGAAATAACAGCCCCAAGGTGTTACTATTACCTGACTCCTTATGTATTTATAAATTTTGGGAATTTCCAATGCTGTTTAAATATTAAGTCTTATATTTTTAAAAAAAATTCATTTAATTAGATCACAGGTCTCTGGGAGGTTTTTTGACCCCCTCATAGTGAGTTATCATTTTCGCGAAAACATTTGGCTTTTTTTTTTTTTTAGATATTTTTTGGATACAAATCCCTCGGGGAGTTCTTTCGCCCCACCGTATAATGTTTGTACCCAGAAAATGGAATACACCCGGTAAAAGGGATGAAGAGATATTGAGAGCGAAAGTTCTTTTATAAAATCAAAAATTAAAAAGGATAAAAAAATGATGGGGTTATTCTTTGGTTTCTCCGAAAAACTTTTTTTTTTATTTTTTTTAAGGGAACCTTTTCTTCTTTTGTTTTTTTTTTTACTTTCTTTTTTTGAAGAACACTAATTTACTAATCCAGGTTCCGTGTGGTTTTTTTTATTTTTATGCTAAAGTTTTTTCTTAAGAAGAGGACGATGAGAGAAGGAGTATAAGTTATCATTAAGAAGATTGTTTTTTTTTCTATAATGATTGCTTAATCATGAGAAAATCAGCGAAAAATTTAGTTTTTGGGTTATTAATAGCCAAAAAAAATTCAGAAGTGGTTTATTTAAAAAAAAAATAAAGTAATAAGTGCTGAGAAAATGGATCAAATTACCTGGAATAAAATTTTTTTGAAAGAGATGTGGATTAGAAAAAAAAGAAAAATCAAAAAAAGTTATATATAAGATAAAGAGAGGGGGTAGGAATTCTTATGTAATTTATTTTTGGGTTAAAGACCCCTCTCCCCCTTTTTCTACAAAGTCTTCTAAAAAGGATGGAATTTTTTGAATATTATCGTTATTAAATTTTTGATTATGCGGTTATTTCATATTTTAAGTATTAAAATGTTATGAATGGAAAGGATAACTTAATTTATGAAAGTTTTTATATATTTATGTATATATATTTTTATTTTAGAAAATTTGATTTAGAACTGTACCAACTTTTATAATTATATTATTTTATGAATGCATATGTCTGATAAATAATTTCATTTTGAAAGTTTATAATTGAAAGTTATAAAAAAGTTTTTTGAATGTAAATTGGGGGAAAATATAAAATGTATAAAAGTTTAATTAGAGCAAAAATTTATAAAAATGGGGTGACTGTCCTGAAAAAAATATAAATAAAATAAGAGTAAAGTATTTTCTGATGAAGTTTTTTTTTTAAGTACAAATGGTAGTCTGAAGAAGTCCGTTTGTTCCATACGTGCATGTTGGATCATTAGAACTAAAATTGTACATTTTGAATATTTTACTTAAAATGGATCCGCATGAATTTCGTTTTCAGGAGTTATTACATGAGACAACAGTAGGCCTTATAACATGCAGAAATGTCTTAGATTTTAATAGAAACAATTATATTTTTTAGAAATTGTAATAATTTTGTATACCTTATTTCTATATCTGTGAGTTATATTATTCAATTAAATTATTTGTTTATATTATTTACTTTTCTTCGGTATATCAGATGGTTACTCAGAAGAAAAGGTTATAAGTTCCTTGGTGAAAAGATAAAATAGATTTTCTTCTGTTGTAATAAGAGTGGTCCCATTGTGTCGGAAATGCGCAAATACATATTTGTATGTGTCTTTGTGTGTATATGTGTCTATATCTGTCTATGAACTTGTAATTTATTATGAATGCTTTGTTCGTTCAATAGTAACCTTAAGTTCGTAGATGGTTCAAATCGAACTACGGGATTGGGAGGCTCCCATACAAACACATCAGACTTTTAAAGAAACCTCAAATTCTAACCATCCGAATGAGGTAAAAATTTAGTACATAGGGTATTGGTTGGTACCCATAAAGAGTAGCTTTCATAAATTGATTTTGGTATCATATAATCAAGAGATTGTAAGTTGCATTGTCAATGGATTGTAAGAAGGCAATGTCAAGTTTTAATAATTTATCAAAATCTTAACCGATTTTCATGTAATTTGATATGGTTCTGGGCTATCGGGGAGAAGCTCCGATAATTTTTATTTTAAATGTAATTAGTTTTTTATTATTTATATTAAAGAATTAGTTAATTGTTATGCCATTGATTTCAATTCAATGGCATTCCACTTTTACAGGAATTCGAGCCCGGATCTTTAGAATGAAAAGTTGACTCTCTAAAAACTGTGTCATCCAGATAGAATACTATTGTACTATCAATCGTGTGTACTAAATTTAAATAATTTTAGAATTATCTGCAATGCTATGCATTTTTTACAATGTTTTTTCTATATTAAAACCCTCAAGTTTCATTTTGATTATATAAGTATATAAAAACCTCTTCGGAACTTTTCAAACTTATTTCTCTTGGTTTAATTTGTTATCCAAAACTAAAATACCAACCTAAGACGTGATTCCTTTTTTAATACCTATAAAATGCTTTATTTTTAACATTTTTTCATTACAAATTTTATTTTTCCATATTACAGATAGTTGAACCAATTAATAATATATTGGATACAGTTGATTTTGATGCTGTATTTTATTCATTGGATTGGCATCCCAGTGATCATGTATCATTTATTGATAATGTTAAAAAGCGACCATTAGATGAAACATCTCCGGTAAATATAAAAAAATTTTTTTATTTGTATTACTTATATGTTTTAAAATATAAAATTTTAATTACATTTATTTTAAAAAAAAAAGGTTGATGCTGATTCTGCACAAGTTTATGATACTGTTATATTTGCTGGTCCACCACCAATGAAACAAAGATTATGGCCAAGACATTGTGTACAGGATTCATGGGGTGCTGAATTACATAAAGATCTTAAGGTGATTAATTTTGTTAAAGTTAATATGTATACTTAGAAGTTTGATAGAATTTAAACAATGGTTTACTGAATACAAACAATCATATTTTCCAAAATTAATAGTGATAGAACCATTGATTCATAAATTTCATAGAACTTTTTAAGGTTTTTTGAGTATCTTTTAATCTCCTGACATACTTTTGGAATAAAAAAGGAAAGATGTAGGTTTGGATCTGCCAAACATATTCTAAGGCTAAACTAAATTATCTCCGAAAATATTCTGCCATCTTTTTTATGTTCTTAAAAGTTGAGTTTAATAAAATTGGCAATTTTGGTAACTACAGGGTGGTAAAAAAGTCACGCCTGTATGTAAAAATTGAAAAACTTTTTTAAATTATGATATGAAGTTTGCATGACTTAAATTCTAATTATGAAAAATAATGTTAGATAAATGACCACCATTTTCATCAATGAAAATTTGGACTCTTAAATGAGGATTTTGCATAACAGCATGTAAAGTATTAGGCTGTAGTGCTCTATTCAGTTTTAATATTGTACTTTAGCTGCTCTTTAACTTGGGGCTTGTTCACATATACCCGTTCTTTAAGATAACCCCATAGGAAATAATCTGGTGCAATTAAAATTGAATCCTGAAATTCTTGACATAATTTGGTCATCAAAAAATTCACTGAAAAGAGTAATTGTAGCACGGGCCGTATTTTATGTTGCTCCATAGTGTTGGAACCAATTGAAGGGTGCCACAGGGTGCACAAAATTATAAATCATAGTACGATACCTGTCTCCATTTAATTTCGCAGCATTTCAACTTTATTCCTAAAGAAGTATGTGGCTCCATACTCAATGGGTTGTCACTCCAGATCATGCTAATGTAGAGTGGCATCACAATGTTGTTTAATTAAACTAATACTAAATCATAGATGTATAATTAACAATATCTTGTATTTCTTTCCAACAATTTTTATCAACTTTTTAATTTGTAATAGAATACATAACATCAAAAACACCTTCCATTTTAGAATTTTAGGTTTTTAGATTTTTTTATTTTCCTTTCCGAGTATTTGAAATTAAATCTATTTATAAATTATAATAAGTCAACAATTTTCCAACTAATTTTCAATTAGTTTCAGGTTATTGAGTTTTTCCTCGTATGGTTTCTATAGGCATTTTTCACTCATAAGTTAAACTTCATTCATTTGTCAATTTTATATGCATATATATTCATTTAATTAATTTTCAGATCAGTATTACTACTACTTTTCATGTATAGTTAGTTTAAATATTAAAAGGGTAATTCTCGGAATTTATAATTTGATTGAAAAGTTGAAATTTTCATTTTTATAAACAAAGTAAAAACAAATTGGATGATATGTAAAAGTATTTTATTACAAAAAAATATATTCAGGCATTTTTCATAAAAATAATAAAATTTTCAATAAATTTTCATTTACATCTTTTTATATTATATATATATATTTTATGTAAATTTATTATTTATATAATATGTGTATCTTTTTAAAAAAATTTAATACCAACTCTTACCTGAAATCGGTTTTAAAATGACCTTATTTAACATATACATGTATATATATATATATATATATTCACGTATCCTGAATTTATTTACTGTATTTAATATGGGGGGACATTTTTTTTTTTTTTGATATTTTGGCTTTTCATTTTAAATTATAATTCCGTTTGTAAAAGTATTATGTTTTATATATCACATATAATATATTGATATATGTATAGTATTCATACCATATATCCTTTATTGTAAATCCTTTCTGTGTAATATATATATACATTTTTTTTATATGATATGTTTATACGAATTTAAATAGTGTTTATTAAAGTTTAAAAAAATAAAAATTTGTGAATACATGGGACGCACAATAAATTGTTACTTTAAAACAATAAAAAAAGAGGAAGACTGTAGTGGAGTGGCAAAGATGGGTAGAGAGGATGAAGTAGGCTCAAAGGTATAGATCCGGTCAGAATTGGAAAGTAAATCGATCTGGCTTTGTATGTCCGTCTATCCGCCCGCCTGTCGATACGATAACTAAAAAATTAAAGGAGCATATCAAAAATTCAATTATATACAATAGCTGTGATATGTACTGAAATCCAGCCAGTTCGGTCAACGGGTTCGAGCTGTTCCCATACAATAACTTTTTTTTATATGATACAAACTCTTGTTCATATTCTTGTCAGGTATTCAAGTTACATAGATACATAAAAAAATTGATTTTTTAGATTTTTGGCCCCTTACTCTTAAACGGGTTTGTGACATGAAAATATTTTCAACAAACAACGATCTGATTCTCCTTAAAATTTCTATAGCTTAGTATCCGACTTTTAAGGTTTCTAACTTTATCAGTTAGTGAACCAATGAAGGCTAAGAAATTTTGATGAAATTGACTTTTTGGAATCCTATATTATTTATTTAACACATATATTTATAATGCAATTCTCTTCCGAAATTTAAGGAGCTGGAGCTCTGGAACTGCTTGTAAAAAAGTAGCTGCATGACTCTAACCCATCCGTAAATTTTATTTCCAGTATCTATCCGTAATTGAAATGTCTTTGCTTAACATTAAACGGTGCCGGAAAATTGAAAACTGGCGAACAGATGAGCGGACAGAGTTGATCTATGAAGGCACGTTTTTTTTTAAATTTTTTCAATACTTTCGAAAAAGTTGTTCTTACGAATTTAAAAAACTTTATTTAAAAGTTGAAAAAATTGTTATGGAATTTAAAAAAGTACATAATTGAATTTGAAAAGGGGGTGTATTTGACTCCTATAAAAACTTTAAAATAATCCTCATTATATTTCAAAATTTATAACCCCCCCTACATAACTTATATTTGTATCGTTTTTATATTATAAAAAAAATTTTTTAAAATCATGATTTTCAGTTTAAATTTTTTTTTTAAATATCTGAAAGATTGTGTTATTTGTTTTTTTTTTTTAAAAAAAAAATTGTTTATCAAACAATGGAAAATAAAAATTTTGTATGTTTGTATGTTTTTGTCGTTTGTATATTTGGTGTTCCATTGTTATAATGTTTGTTATCTTGAAAAATTTCATATTTAGAATAAATATTTATGAAAAAAAAAAAAAAACTTAAAAAAACTTGAAACAGAAACTAAAAAAAAAAACAAACAAATATTTTTTTTTATATTTTTATATTTTCACCATCAAAAAAAAATTACCACTAACACCACAGATTCTAGAGAATGGTATTAAAGTGTACAAAGGGACAAATCCAGAAGTTGATTCTTATTCAGTATTTTGGGATAATAAAAAACTATCAGAAACCACATTAAATGACCAGCTTAAAATGAAAGGAACCACTGATATTTATGTATGCGGATTAGCTTATGACGTTTGTGTTGGTAAGTAAAACAATTTTTTTTTTAATTTAATTTTAATTTTTTTTTTTAAAGTTTATTTTATTTTTTCAAAAAAATTTTATGAAGGAAAAAAATTTTTTATCGCGGAATAATTTCGTGTTCCGTTTTTTTTGTTTTTGCATAATAGTTATTTCCGATTAAAAAATTTAATATTTGTTTTTGTTGTTGTCTTAATTGGATTAATTCCGCTTTTGACTGTTTTTTAGAACATTGTTTATTTTGTTTAAAGTCTATGTATTAATGTGATATAGAATTTGTGAACTTATTTTAGATCATGTAGTAAAACTTCATTTCATGTGTTTGATTATCTGACCGATACTCTGACATCATGTATAGGTGTTTTTGTATTAAATAAAATTTGGAGGGCTGAAATAAAATCGAACCCACTCTATTACCAACAACCATGGAAGTAAAGTTGAATAAGCAATTCTATCTTATTTTGTAATAGAGTCCTTATTTACAAAAATATAAAAGAAATAAAGTCGAATAAGCAATTCTATCTTATTTCCAAAAAAAATTTTAAATAACTTAAATAAATGGTATAAAGTGGATTAGATTTAATTATCAAAAAAATCTAATCCAAAAACTGAATAATTTTGCGTATAAAAATATAGAAATATTCCAGAAAAAGGGTATACGCTGATTTTGAAACAGTTTTAAATCCCTTCCTTATGATTTTCTTTGTACATATATTCTCATGAAAGCATTTGAAGATTGGCGCCCTAAAGTCCCTCATTGAACAAAATATTGAAATTTTAATTTTGCAAAATAACGGTAAAATCTTTCCAATCATTCTTTTGAAATATTTTTTTTGGATATTGCAACCTTCTGATAAGCAAATCCTGACTTTGAATTCTATTTCATATACAAATATTTTAATGTTCCGGAAATGGGGGTAACCCAAATTTAATAACCAACTATCCAGAAATTCTGGCTTTAAGAGTGGGGTACATAATCAGAGTATTTCCCTCTTCCAAAATATTTATATCCCTACCTGCTACGAGATTTGTAAATAGATATATATAGGAGTTAGATTTGAAATCAGTTGACCCTTTTCTGTTTATTTTAATTTTTAAACTATTTCATTTCAAATAGAATGTACTGGTCAGTTCGACCTTATTTTATTTTTTTGCATTTGTCTATAAATTTTAATGGAAATAAGATATAATAGTTTTTCGACTTAATTTTCATTGTTTTTGGTTATAAAGTAGAATCGACTTTATTTCACCCTCCCTAAAATATGGGTAATAACTGTAAATAACTGGAAGAGGCTGCAACAAAAGCTGGCTTACCAAAATTAAGTTTATTCAAGAATCCGGTTTTTTAAGATTTAGTTAATGGTTTATTTTTCATGATTTTAAACCCTTTTTTACAAAACTTTGAACACAGTGGAGGCAGCAGTACCAAAACCGCACTAAAATAAATTATTAAAACGTCAATTCTGTAACTAACTCTAAAATCTCTTCTAATTCAGAATCTCACTTATACATATATAATATATATACATATTTTGGAAAATCGTGTAACTTTGCTTTTTAATTCCAACTAATTCCTCCAAATTTTATTACAAAAAAAAACGGATTTTTAGTAAGAACTGTATGTTAAAGCAATGGTTTTTAAAAACCAGATTTGGATAAAATCGGCTTACGGTATAGTGGATCCCGTTGCACTCTTTAACCAGGTTATTGAAACAAACAGGACAGACTTTTTGGTCCATTTTGAAAAAATCAACTCTTCGGGCCACCATATTTTAAATTTGTACTTTTTTATAGTTTAAAGATGCCCAACCAGTTCTAAAAACTTCTTTTAATCTAGGTACATAATTAAAATTTCGATGTTTCTAATAGTACTTGCCTATTATTTTGAGACTAGTGTATATCTTTTAAGTATCGCATACAATTTTTCTTAAATAATTTCAGATTTTCTATAACAAAATCCCCAAAATCATTCCACATTCTTATTCTCGGCCCCAAACTTTATATCGGTATCACAGATTCGTAACTCGTAAAGTATTCTTCAAAAAGGGATAGTTTTAGTGAGAGTAAAATTTTCTGAAAAAAACTATGCATTCTTCAAATAGGACTTCGACAACCTTCCCTCTCTGTCGCTTTATTCTTTTTGTGAGTTGAATACGAAGTAATTTCGTAAATTTAAATTTTATGGAATCAAGCGTCCTTTTAATGCACTAGCCTTTTAATATTAAAATTTGGAATTTCTGATTTTAGTTTAGACTTTTTTTTTTAAAATGAAATATTGATTTTTTTTACTGAATGAAGTTTTTTATGATTTAATAATTTTTCATATATTTTTTTAAAAAAAATTTATTAAATAGGTGCAACAGCAGTTGATGCATTATCTGCTGGATATAGAACAATATTAATAGATGATTGTTGTCGTGGTGTTGATTTAGGTGATATTGAAAATACAAAAGATAAAGTTAACAGCAGTCATGGTGTTATTGTTCATACAAATGAGGTAAAAAACAAATAAAAGATTTTTTTTTTCAATATAATAACAGTAAATTCCTACAATAAAATTTCCTAATAAAAATTGCCTTTGATTTTAATGTTAAAAACTGTTGTTTAAAAATAGATTTAGTGACTTTGTTTTGAAATTTTTAAAAATCGTGAAATAATCCTGAAAAATTTGTTATTTACTAAAATTTCAATTTTATTTTGAATTTAATTTTGTTTTTTTTTTTAATTAAAAAATTTTCAGGTTAAAGCAATGGTGGAAGGACGTGATCGTCGCCCTGAACTCGGATATAAATTAGCAATGGAATTAAAAAATCCAGATTCGGTATTATCAACTCGGAATAATGGAATACGACGTTCAATTTAAATATTAAAATTTATAAAAAATACATTTTAAAAAATATTAAATGAAAAAAAAAAATACATATATACAATATATAATATATGTATATAATATATATATAAGTATTTAAAAAGAAAATAAACAATTTGTTAATTTTTATTTTTCTGAATAGTTACAATTTTACTACAGAAATAAAAGCCATATTTAAAAAAAAAACACTAATTAAATTTAATTTATATATTAATAATTATTTTTAGTTTGAATTAAATTTAATAACTCTTTAGATCTTTTTTTTTTAAATCAATGTTTTAAAACTTTTTTTAAAACTCAATTTTTTAAAATTTTGCTTGTCTTTTTTTCTATATTTAAAAAATTAAGTTTTTTTTTGTAATATTTATTGGTAATTAAATTAAATTAAAAATGGTTTTTATATTAATTTTTAAAAAATATACATATAATAAAAATTAAAAGTAATTAATTTTGAACTTAAAGTCTAAACTTGTTTTTTTTTTTCTAATAGTTTTTTTTATTAAAAAATTTTAATACAAAAAGTATCTAGAGCGAGAACTGTTACGTAGAATCAATTCTAAATTTTTAAATTATTTCAAATTAATTCCGTATTTTATTTGGAACTTATCATCCAACTTATTGTTCAAATAGTTATATAATAATAGTTATATAAATAGTTCAATTGTTGATTATAAAGCTGCGAGTAATTAACAGTGCTTTATAAAAAAAAAATATTTTTAAAATTGTACTTATTAAATACAGATAATATAATATTTATTAAATTATACTATTAATTGTATTTTTGTTTTAATTATATATATATATATACGTTTATTTTAAATTTATTGTGCTCGACCTAAATAAAAGTAAAAAAATTGCGTCTCAACAGAATTGGAAATCCCCTAATCATATTAAAAAATATCTTAAAAAAAAAAAAACAACCACCGAAATATGCGGTTGACATTTCAGGGATGTGACTTTACTCTGATCGGAGTATATATATGTTGCATTTTGAAAACTATACCACACATACTCCGTAATTTTTATATTTAATAACAGATCTTATATAAAAATATCATTAATGATTGAAAAATATAAAGTTTTTCAAAATAACTCTAGAATCTTGATACTAGAACCAGAGATAGGAATTAAATGTACGAATAATAGATATTTTTTCATCTCTCATAGATAAATTAGTTAAACATGTTTTTTTCTACAGTTTATAATTAAATATAAATATAGCTATACAGTTTATAACTTATACAGGGTGGTGCAAAACGACCGATTTGGTTTGAATGCTCAATAACTTTTTTATTTAATTGTTGATTATTATTATTTTTTTATTATACAGTATATTAATGGGGATTATTTTTAGCTTAAGTAGAAAAATTATATCCCGCAAGTGGTCACCATTTTCGGCTTCGCACATTCGTGCTCTTTCCAGTACATTTTCCATAATTTTTCGTAATTTTTGATCGCTGTTGTGTACTGTTCCATTTCCAATTCCCCAAGTTTTCACAAAATTTGAAAATAAAAATAAAAAATATAAATAATTTTAAAAAATTATTAAACATTCAAACCATATCGGGCGTTTTAGGACACCCTGTTCATATATTTAAATGCTCTATTACTTCGTTATGTATTTTTATGACAATTGCTTTGTTATGTTTTTTAAGTTAGGAAGAAGCTTTATAATTTTTACAATACATAAATATATAAATCTTATAAGATTGTTCTTTTTTTTTATTTTATTTTTCAGCAATTCTGCAATTTTTATATAATTATACTAATCCATAATATTTTATTTTACTCCGTTTTTCTTTAAAATACTCAATTTTTTTCGAATGGGCACAGTCACATTCCTGCATGTTTGTACCCATTTACTGTTTGTTACTGTTTTTCGTTATTTTGACACTTGGCATTTTTGATATTAATTTATTGTAAATGTAGGTATAATTCTGATGTATATACAGGGTGTTTTTTTTATTAAGTTCACTACTATACACCTCTGCATAGATACTTATGTGTAGATAAGTTTTGTGCATTGGAGCTAATTTAGGTCTCTTCTACTTTATAACATATGTGGGGACTTAAATGAAATTTCAAAATATTTTTATTTAGGATTCTACTTATAAAAATTTTGTAAAATGTATTCGAAAGCAAATAACAAGTCCAATATGTCAGAATATTTTCCAAATTATTATTAAATATATTTAAAAATTTTGGAATTTTATAGGAAAACGTAAGTGGTACTACTTTTTCAAACGAAAAATTTTTAATCAATTCACAAGAATACGAATCCTTTTATTTAGGTCGTCCATTAAATTAAATTATAGTTTTATTTATATTTTTTCTAAAACAAAGTCAATTAGACGAAACTGATTATTATTTTAGTGAAAACATATCATATTAAAAACAGACAAATAGTAATTTAAAAAAAAAAAAAATAAATAAATATAGTATTGAATTGATTATTATTCAAATTTAAAGTATTAAATAAAAATTACACTCATTTTATTTGTAAGATAAAATTTTATTATTACATAAAAAAACTAAAAAAAAAACAATGTCCATGATTTAAATTTCTGTAAACACATTCTTAAAATATTTTAATGTCAACATATACATATATAGAACTAAAAATTATATCATACTTGTATAAATATTAATAATACACTCTTTAAAATTGTTTTTCAACACGTTAACTGCTATTTTCAACTATTTCGAAACAATTTTATTCGTATTTCCTTATAAGTAACTTAATACTTGTAATATTTTATATACGATAATAATAATAATAATAATAATAATAATAATAATAATAATAATAATAATATATAAATTTATATATATATATATAAACACTTGAAAGTTTATCACATTTCATAGAACACAAATATTTAATAGTCTGCTTATACAAACAATTTTAAATTTAAAAAAAAACAAAAAATTAATATGGATGCTATTATCTTTCATTTTTGTATAGAAAATATTTTGATAGTTACAATCAAATTACAATTAAATAAAATTTCAGTTTATTTTTTTTTTTTTTTTTTTAAATAAAGATTAGCGTCCAGTTTTATTGGATGTGTATATGTATAGCTGTGTTCAAAATTTATATAATATGTAGTAGTGCTATTTTTAGCAGATTTTGCAAATTTTTAGAGTTAAATCTCTTTTTTTTAAATATCAATCGGAAGTTATTAGTGGAGAGAGAGTGATCCCTTTTACAAAAAGCTTTAATTATATTTTGTAGGTCATATTCCACCAACAACAACTTATAAATTAATCAAATATTCAAAATAATCATTTTGATAAGTTTTTATTGCACAAATTTGATTTAAGTGAGTTGGTTGGTGCATGCACTAGGGTGCACTTTAATATTGTTCTATGTACAAAGAGCTTTAATCAAAAGCTTCTTCTTTAAAGCTTCAAAGCTAGTTTTATGATCAAATAACTCAAATAAAATTTTTTAATTGAATTTTACTCCCTTTTCTAACATTACTTTTTTTGCTTTAATCAAGTTTTTAATTAATTAAATCAAATATTTATTACCTAATTATTATTTTTTTTTTTAAATTCGAATATATAATTAACTAATCCTTTAATACTTTATTAAGTAAAATGGTATTTAATTTTAATATATTTTAAGGTATATATTATTTTAAAATATTTATATATATGTGTATGTATATTTATTATATATATAGAACTGATGCACTTGTTAGCTTCAAAATATGCAGTTATTACAAAAACAAAAAAAAAAACAAATAAAACAAATTTAAAACAAACAAAACAAAATAAAATAATGGTTAAATTGATTTAAATCCCTTAGATTTAGATAAAAAGCCTTAAAAGCTTACATACATTTTATGTAATTTGTAAATTAAATTACAATTTATAATAAATAGTCTATATATATGGTTTTTGGCTTATATTATATAAAAATAAGAATTAAAAAAAAAAGAAAAATCATATACAAATTAAATATGTACAAATTATTTAATTAATATTTTTATTTTTTAAAACCAGTTAACATTTAAATATGTTTAGCTTAAAAAAAAAAAAAAAAACAAATTGAATAATTTAAAAAAACAAAATGGAATAAATTAAAAGAAAATTAAAAAAAAAATTTAATAAAGTTTTCTTTTTGCTTGTACAATTTTAAAATCTTTTTTTTATTGTAACTGTTAAGTTAGTCTACCCGTATATTGCACTTTCTTCTAAATCAAACCCTTTGAATAAAATGATCGTGTTTAGACGTTCAGTCAAATTTTATTATTAGAGAGTAAAGTTGAGACTTTTCTCTAAAAAGAAACCTTGACATTTGGAAACTCTCCCGTTAACTCAAACCTTGAAATTGCGAAATATTTTATAAAAGATTTACTAACATTCAAGAGTCAACTAGTTGTTCTGAATTCTAGATTTAAGTTCCTTTCTTAATTAATATGTAAAATCTCATCTTAGCTGGATACTTCCCAGCATTAACCCAAATTAAATAACTTGATATTTATCCTAATAATTTTGGTAAGTCGATTAGTGGATTGAGTAAGAAAACCCCCTAATATCGTTAAAGAATTTGGGAATTTTTAGTTCGTTTAAGAATTCCATCTCGCTTAACGTAAAAAGAGGCGTTGATGTTGAAAAAACAACAAACATTTTAACTGCCAAACCTATAAGTTTGTCTAAAATTTACGTACATGTTGGAATCCAAGGGAAAGTATCCGTGATATTATGTTTTTATAATTAAAATTTATCTTAATTAATTATTACGTAAAATGTAATAGGAATTATAACATACAGGACGACTTATATTTCAATACATACAATTCTATTTGTTTTACATAAGTATATTATAAAATGTCAGCTATAAGGTATTTCTAAATCTGTAAATTATATTTTTCAATTATTTCTATAGTTAGGGTTGGGTATGATATTATAAAATCTCAAAAAATTTTCATCTAATACAAAACCTCAAAATACGAAATCTTAATCGGGTTGGCTAAAAAGTTGGAAATAAATCCAAAGTTGGAAATTCTAACGCCCTCAAACCCTCGCTGGACAAAATATTCGAACCATGATTTTGTATCCAACTTTGAATTCTCTTCTACCTCTTTTTCATAAATAATAAATCAGCAAGTGGTAATTAATAAAATGGGGGTTAATGCCCCTAAATCCACGCTAAAGAAATTATTATAACCCTGTTTTTCTATTCAAATCTTAAATCATTCCTAACTTTTGAAATTAATAATATGTCAGCAAAACTTTTAATAAAATGCCCCCCCTAATTTAATATTCTGAAAAAAACGTCTAACCCTAATTTTTAGTTCTACTCTTAAATCTCTCCGAATTCAAGATCTCACCTATACAGATAAATGAATATTACAGGAAAGGGAAAGGGTGACATCGTAAATGTCGTAAAAAAAACTTAAAACTGATACAATGTGAATATAACACAATGTAAAATTTTTGAACACATTGTGTCGAAAATACAATGTGTTTTTTTTTACAATTTCGATTGCGTCAAAATGAAATATCAAAAAATTAAATTTTCCCTACTGAAAAAATATTTGAAAAGTATAAATTAATATTTACTTACTTTTCTTCCATTTTTTTTTTTTGTTAAATTAGGGACTTTACCACAACATTAACGATCATGCGACATTGTATTCACGACGTCGCAAACACTTTTACGATTTCGGGGAAATATTTATTTTCTCAAAAATTCTAAATTTTAATTAAATGTTTGCCCAAAGTAAATATCCCGTGTTTTAGGGACTTTTTCGCTTTTTTGCAGCCTCAAAAATATTAAACTTTTTAAAAATTTTGACATTTATTCGTTTTGTAGGATTTCGTAATTTTGGGATTTTGAAATTTGGGATTTTGTATCTTTGGATTTTAAAATGTAGGGATTTAGTTTTTTTGGGATTTTGTGATTTGGGGTTTTTAGATGTTCCTAATATACTATAATATTAAATTAAATTATTTGTTAATATTTTTATTTGATTTTATTATTGATAACTCCTTAATGGTATTAATTTGAAGCGGTGATAAGATAGCTGCATTGCATCGAAAACTATATAACCTTATTTTCACTCTAACTGGTATTCGGGCTTTAGTTTTTGGGAAATACAAATAGGCTGCGGTATTCTAACCACTGTTTGGCTTTTTTAAAAAATCAGGTTATATTTCGTTTCAAATGTTTTATGACCCCTTGCATTAAACTACAGAATTTATTTATTTTATCTCTGTGTTGCCTTATTCTCATGGTCGAACATGTAAATTATCAGTTAGCAGTATTTGCTTTTTCATTTTTTGACCTCATTTTTATTGTTATACCAAACATTAAGTTTGACCTTACATTAAAAAAGACAATTTGTTTCTAGAACTGTTAATTGATGCATGGGTTAAAAAACAAAAATTATTTTATAATTCGGACAAAATTAAAGTTGATAAACCTAAAACATAAGTATTTATTTCCATATAAAAAAAAAAAACAAAAATCATCATCCCATGCATTATTTAATAATTTGTGTGCATGATTATTAGAGAGAAGAAGTAATTTAAAAATTTATAAACACCATACTGACTTCATAAAATATGCAAATAATGAAACCAAAAGCGATAAATTCTACACCATCAAAATGTGTATTATACAAGAAATATTTCGTATTCTCTACAAAATTTTCCAAAAATTTTCCTAAACAAAAACAATAATAATAAGAATAAAATTAAATTTTCACATAAATTTTAACATTTTATTATATCTAGAATGTTGTTTTTTTTTTGGTTAAAGCTCATAAACATGAAAATCCAAAAAACAAAATTCCCAAGATACATCCTTGAAAAAATTCCACTCTTCTTTGTCATATTTAATCCATTAAAACAAATACGAAAAAAATGTTCGCGATGCAATATTTATTTGTTTTTCTTTTTGCACATGATAGAATTCTGGTTACGGAAACGTCCATTTGAATTTAAAAATATTTTCCTGCAATCAAGGAAAATAAAAATCCAAATGGTAAATGTATGATTTTATGAATTTTAAGTTCTTTTTTATAATGAGAGTGTCAAAATGTACAAAATGCTTTAAAAGGACAGACAGGCTTGTTAAGGGTGGATCATCAAACAGCTTCAGTGGTTGTTTAAAAATTGGTAATAATCAGGCAGCTTCAGTTTTTAAAAATTAGTAATTATCTCAAGATTCTTTCGTTTGGTTCTGTATGACGTGGTGGTTAAATCTGCTACACTGACAAGTCTAATTACTTTTACTTATAAGTCTAATTACTTTAGAAATTTTTTAATTTTTATCTGTATTAGAACGCTGGCCACTCTTATGAGATATTGGCTATGTGTGTCACTCAGCTGTAACCAGTTAGTCATACAGCTTTAAGTCATCAAATAATACTCAGGCCATTGGCAATTAAATATTATATTGTATTCAATTAATTCTATATTACGAATACTTTGAATAATCAGAGACAAATATTTTGTTTGTGAATGATTACTTTAATAATCGATATCAAATACTTTTATAAAATATTTATAAAAATAGTAATTACATTTTTTTACTAACTATAATTACGTAATCAAAAAATACGATTAAATTATAACCTTTGCAATTAAATTATCAAAAAGTAATTCAAATTTTCTTTAAATTATAAGAAGATTTCAATTACTATTTTTATTTAAACTTAAATAAAATAATTTGATAACAATTTTAATTACATCCATTATATATCACAAGTAATCTAAAAATAATTTTTGAATACTAAAATGTAGATTTCTTAGATATTTTACTGGACTGAAAAAAATCATAGTATTGTCGAAAAGTAAATTTGAATACTCTTTGCTTAGTACTCTAAACTAAGAGAGTACTATTAAAGTTCACTCCAAGATAATGTAGGAAATAAATATATACACATTATTTTTTTAATAATTAGTAATTGAAATCAAATAATTTTGTAAATGTAATTTTATTTGGTTGTAATTGTAATCAAAACTTGTAATTACAATTAAGTAACTAAATCGTAATCAAGAATTTATAACAATGATAAAATTACATCAAATTACCAAGATATTTTAATTAAATTATGTCTCTGGAATAAATAAAACTCTAAGTCAAAAAATTAAGAACTTGAATTTATTTTTGATTTTAATGAAAAAACACTTATAAAATAACTATTTTAAGTACTGTAATACTAATTCAAAGACTGTTTCATAATGCATATTTAATTCATTTCATAAAAGTGTAAAAGCTGTTAAGTATAACATATTTTTTTGGAACTGGTAAATTCTTATATTTTAGTAATTTTTAGTTATCGAACTCTAAATACCCGTTATGAATATGTTTAAACATAAATACGAGCCCTTATCACCATTAATACGTACCGGTACAGTCATTTGTATTTATTTATTCTAGGAAGTGAGTAGAAGTAATTTTTTTTTTTTTCTTTTTTTTTTTTTATTCCTTTTCCACTCTTTTAAGGAGTATAGGGCATTCACCAAGTTTAAATTTTAAACTAGGCTTCAGTTTCTTTAATCATAATATTCACTAAGCCGTTGATTAGTCGGCTGTAGCTATTGTATAAGGTTATGAAATATGAATGCACAAATGTCAACTTTGTGCGCCATCTATAATCTTACACAAGAATTATTTATATATTTTTATTAAATGTTATTTTATATTACGATATAAACTTTTACGATATAATTAAACAATTTTACGATATTTTTTTATTGGATATGATCTGACCGGGGTTTGAACCCGAGACCTTCCACATGAAAGACGGCGTCTTTACCACTACGCCATTGGTCAGATGAGTAGAAGTAATGAAACTTAAAATTGCTCTCAATTTTTTTTGTTTCAATTTCCAAATGTTCTTAGTTCCCAATTTCTGAGCCGCCGTTTCAATTTCTTATAGATGCAATAGCTTCAGCGCTGAGCTGTAAGGTATTGTATTGAAAATTAGAATTAAAAACAATTGTAGGGTACGTATTAATAATGATTAGGGTTGTATAAAACCAACTAACCTCTACTAAGTAGTGATTTAAACTTGATAAGTTTTAAGTTATAGCAACTGTTCTATACATATAAAGAATCTATTGCATTATAAATTGACCAAAAATGCATTTAAAAAATTAATAATTAAAAAAATTTAAAAAATTTACAAAAATATTTTAAAATCATAATTAATATATCATTATTAATTCAAACCACTTTAAAAATTTCAAATAGTTGGTTCATAAATTGGACTCTCTTTTAAAATAATAAAATTTTTAACATTTTTTGAAAAATAAAACAAAAACAAAAAACAACAAGAAAATAAAATTAAAATAATAAAAAAAAAAAACAACTTATCGTTATCTCCTGCATTTAAATATGCACAATCAAGGACATAAGTTTTTATTTTTTCTTTTTCTTATTTTTGAATTTTTGTTATTATTTTTCTTCGTAAATTTTTTTCATATTTTGTAAATTAACTTTATTTTACAGTATGTTGTACATATCTAGAGATATGGTATATATACTATATACTAACGTATATATAGTAGTTTAGTATATATTGGATATGTACAAAACACTTATAAAACAATCTGTACTTGATAGTACGTAATAAAAATAAGTGGATAAGTAAAAAAAAAAAACAAAATAAATTTTTTTTAAAGGGAAAGGAAATATTTTCTTTCATTTTATTTTATATTTTCTTTTATTTCATTCATTTTTTCTGTACTTAAATGATGTCTATAGTGATGTGATTAATATTATTATGGTAAAGAGTAATAATAAGTACTGGGATTATAAATGTTAATATACCTACTTATGAAAAAAAAAATGTACTTATTTCAAAATGATAAGTTTTTTTATTTATTGTGATAAGTAAGTACCCAAGATACAGGAAACTTCTTAGAAATGTAAAATGGATAAAAATTTACTAAGATTTCAGAAAATAAAAATTAATACTTTTTTTTTAATATATATTTATATTTTTAAAAGTAATTTTTATAAGAATTGGGTTCATGTGTATAATTTGGATATTATTTAGTCAAATTTAATTTCAATTAAATTATTAAATTATATGATTCATATGAGATTTCTGTTTTGGTTTGGGTCTGAAATCTCAGTTTAGTAGATCTCGTTTTTAGAAAATATCGTTTTAGAAAATATTGTTTTAGAAAATCTTGTTTTAAGAAAATCCCTATTTTTATATTCTAGAAAAACTGATAGTTCTGGTTTTAAACCAGATTTAAAACAGAGATTTTTCAATTTTAAAAATGATTTTCTTAAAAAGCGAGATTTTTCAATTAAAAAAGAGATTTTCTTAAAAAGCGAGATTTTTTAATAGAAAACGAGATTTTCTAAAACGTAATTTTCTAAAAACGAGATTTTCTAAAAACGAGATTTAAAAAGAAGATTTTCTAAACCTAGAATATGGAAGACTCCCTTCTGTTTTAACTGGATTAATTTCAGTAGAACACTTCAAATCACGAATTCGATTGACTAAGGAGTAAAAAATTAAAGGGACTTAAAAAGTTTGACTTTTAAAAATTTGAGGTTTTAATATTGCTATATTAAAGATTTAAAAACCCTATCTATGCTAGTTCATAATATATTAGTTATAAAGTAATGGTTAATGTCTGAGATGTAAAAATTTTTGAGAAAAGCATATGCTATTAATTCAATATTCTTAGGTGTGACTTATAAATGAATTCCAGGCATTTCGTAGCATCCTTTGTGTCCACGAGAGTTTCGCAAGAGTTCTTGGAAAGTTTTCCAATTTTTTTTTGTAAAATTTAGTCTAAGATTTCTAAGGATTCAATATTTACATTTCTAATCAACGTTACTATTTAAGTTCTAATCGATATTGAAATGACATTAGATGCTCTCTAACTATATTTAAGTAATCAAAAAATAAGCAGATCCTTTGAAATTAATGGAAGGAAATATGAAAAGATGGAAACACTTGAGAGTGCATTCATCTGGAAAGTTTCATTGTTTTTGGTTTATTGTTTAGTGCTTGATTTTGAATTATTTAACTCACAAGGTTTAACCACCTGCTAGTAGGTTAACCCTCACAATTTGGTGAGTTGATATTTATTTTGAAGATTCTGAGAAATTTAAAAATTATAAGAGCTATAAAATAAATATTTATAATTTCATGGTAATTATGACTTAATAATAATTTTAATGGAAAACTATTAGTATTTTTCAATATTTTATTGGATAATATATTTAATTATACTATTTTAGTAATATTTTCAATTTGTATTTGTATTTCAATATTAAAGAGTTAGAAACTAATAAAACTAGACAAAATTTTAGAAATTTATATTAAATTTATATTGTCTTTAATCAAATTTGCTATAAACAAAAGTCAAAACCCAAAAAAGAATGAATAAATTTATTCATAAATTTTCTACAACAAAAACATGCTGTTGATATTTTATTTTAATTTGATTAATTAAAATTTAATTTTTAAACAAAAAAATAACAATAATTGTATTTTTTGCAAGTAATTGTATTTAATAAAATCTAAATAATTCCTATTATTATATACATTTAAATTATTCAAGAATATAAATTTAATTTATTTTTCAAGGACAGAATAATTTTATTATCACCCCAAAATATACTTGTTAATTTATGTGCATTACGTCACTACAATGTCTAATCTAAAAATGATAATAATAAGAAAAATCTACAATAATAAAATCAAAATTTTTGTTTATCCTAAAAGTATGCAACAATTTTTAAGTTTAAATTTTTTTATTAATTTTTTTTTCGAATAGTCATATGATGTCATATGATATCATATGATTTTGTACGATTGTATGAAATTTCATTTGACTAACTATACTAGACCAACTAGTAACATTAACTCGAAGTGTGGGACTTGAAATAAATATTGAGAAGACGAAAGCATGCCCATTAACATCAAAAACCTGCGTCATCTGGAGATAAACAACATACCACTCAAATATGTAGATAACTTCCACTACCTAGGATGCGTTATAAATATCAGCGGCAATATACACGCCGACAATGAAAGCAGAATGAAGAAGGCCAGGGCAGTGTTCTGTTACTTACAGCCTATATGAAAAAACATTCAAATGTCCAGGGGTACAAAATTGAGAATATTCGGAACCTGGGTAAACACCATCTTAACATATGGAAGTTAAACCCGGATAGTTACGAACAACATCACAGAGGAACTAGAGGTGTTCATGAACAGATGTTTAAGAATCACGTGCAGAGTACACTGGCCAAACACAATAAGTAATAATGACCTATGGAAACTTGCCAAAGTAGAACCGATCGGGCAAGAGATCAAAAGAAAAAATGGATATGGATAGGGAATACACTTAGAAAGCCGCAAGAAAGCATAACAAAAGAAGCACTAGATTGGAACGTACAAGGAACCTTAAGACGAGGACGCCCGAATAACAAATAGAGGCGACCGATTTTAGAAGAATTGACCTCAAAGGGAAAAAAATTGGAGGAAGCTCCTAATAGAGTCAGATGGAGATGCTTAGTAGATATCCAATGCTTCCAGAGGAGCAATAAGGACAAAAAAAAATAATAATCAAAACCATCATTCGTTATCATTTAGAAATCATTCGTTAAATCATAGGCATACGAAACGAAGCGTACATATCAAATGATATCATACAGCCTATATGGCAAGCAAACTAAATTGAAAAAAAATATATTTAATAACTAAAATTAAAATTAAAAATTTTAGAATCAAGCATAAATTTACCTTTTTTATAATTAAATTTTTATGTTTGACATATTATGCATATGATTTGTTATAACTGTTATAATTAGGGTTATGATTTTGTATATTATATGTAATCATATCGAATATTTATCGAAAGTTCATATGACATCATATGACTATTATAGTTAAGTGTAATGATATAAAATTATACGAATTGTTCTTTTTATTTTCATGCTCTCTCTATATCTAAATAAGAGACAAGAATAATATGATCCAAACCTATGATGTCCTCAGATTTAATTAAAAACGAGGAAGAGTGTAGTAGAGTAGACTGTGTCAACTCTGGGATACCCGTATGACCGTAACGTATACATTATATCATCCGGTTAATTACTTTTGGCAAAATTTCAAACATTCAGCTTTATTAGGTGTAGAGTAATGCTCATATAAAAGAAGGAGTTGTATGGCAGCTACTCGAACCCTTTGCAGTAGACCAACCAAATTTTGCAGTAACTTTGGCCATTACACTAAACTATTTTTGGCAAAATTTCAGACACCCAGCTTCATTTGGTGTAGTATAATTCTCATATAAAAGAAAGAGTCGTATGGCAGCTACTCGAACCCTCAGCAGTAAACCAACTAAATTTTGCAGTAACTTTGGCCATTACACTAAACTATTTTTTGCAAAATTTCAGACACCCAGCTTCATCAGGTGTAGTGTAAAGCTCATATAAAAGAAGGAGTTGTATGGCAGCTACTCGAACCCTCAGTAGTAGACCAACCAAATTTTGCAGTAACTTTGGCCATTATACTAAACTACTTTTGGCAAAATTTCAGACACGCAGCTTCCATGGGTATAGAGTAATGCTCATATAAAATTAGAAGTTGTATGGCAGGTACTCGAACCCGTGGACCAAAATGGCTGTATTTCAAACTCGATTCCATTTTTTGCATAAAAACGAATTTGTGAAAATTTCATAATCCTAGCTCCTTTACTTTTTGAGTTATCGTGATGACGGACGGACGGACGGACGGACGGACGGACATACATAGCTAAATCGATTTATTTTTCGATTCTGATCCGATCCATACACTATATCTACCCCCCCTCCTTCTCTGCGTTACAAACGTAATGGCAAATTTATTATACCCTTGGACTATATAGTCATTCGGGTATAATAAATAAATAAATCTGGACCTAGAACAGACTAATACGTTAATATACTAAGATTACACCATATTCAGGTCAGAACTATAATATTCTATTAAACAAATATTAACAAAAACAACATTGATTTCCTTTCAATTGTCAATAAAAAAGTTTTAAAGCACAAAATTTTTTTAATCAGAAAAAAAATATATTTTATTAATTATATAAATTTTTTATTAATTAATTTTTAATTTTTCAATTAAACGATCAAATTTCCTTTTGATTTAATTTCAAACTCTTATTCAATAATATCAAATATTGTAAAGTGTTTATAAATGAGGGTGGTGAATATGCAGAAAATTATTACGAGGTCAAATTAAAAAAAAAAAATAAATAAAATAATACAACATTATTAATTTTAATTAATTTTTGAAACTTTTTTTTTTCATAATCAAATTATGCTCTAGTTATTTAACAAATATATATATATATAGGTATTTATGCTGCCCACACACGCTAAACTTGATTGTCAACTTGGTACGCGGACTTGCGAACTTGTATCATGTATTGGAAAATTGAACAACGATTTTGAAGACTGGAAAGTTGGTTGAATGTAAACTTAAACATTTTGATTTTTGTGGGCGGAGATTTTAGTTTGTATTTTTAGTTGTATCGTGTATGGGCAATTTGAACAAATCAAAAGTCATTTTATTTTTTTTTAAAATTTAGTATTTTTCATTTTTTGACACTAAAGTATGATGAGATATTTCAATTTGAAAAATAATAAAATTATAATATATAAAATAATAAAGAATTAAGTAAATAATTTGAAATAATTATAAAATTAGAAAAGTTAGAAAAATATTTTAACATATAAAAAAATATTAAATAAAATTTTTTAGAAGAAAAAATTTAAAAAGGCTGAACTTGACAGAACTATTTAATTAAATAATACCTGTCAAAAATTCAAATTCAAATTGTCAAATACTTTTTGACGTTTAACATATTTTTCAAAACAAAAAATGATTTTTCGATAATAAGTTAAATAAGGGTATGGTATAGTTTGTAAACAAGTCCGATTACCAAGTTGACAACCATGTCCGTCGTGGATGAGCATCATAAAGAATACTGAATTTTATTTGAAATTTAATACTGCAAATTTTTAAATTTGAAAGTGAGAAAAAACAAAACACAACTTTCATTCTTCTCAAATTCATAATATAAAATTATAAAATCAATAATAATCTCATAAGTTTTATTTTAAATACAGTTTTATTTAAAAAAAAAAAAACAGAATTTAAAAATTACAATATAAAATATATTTCTAAAATCATGCAATAAAAATTTATAGCTTAAAATATTCAACAGCATATGATTTGAATTTATAAAAAGAAAGAGATAGAAAATATGAAAAAGGATTGAATGAAATATACATATGTATACTTTGGTTGAATTTTTAAACATTATTCACCACACATACATTGAAACACATATCTTTTTTTTTTTTAAAAATCGTTGATTTATATCAGTTTCAGATTCAAAAGATCAAAATATTATGATGGTGTGGTGGATATAATGACGGTGTTTGGTAGTTTAATGGAAATTATTATATGTATAAATGTGTGTGGTGTATGTATAGTGAAAGTCTGTTTTTATTATTTATTTGTAATTTTTTTTATGGTCTTATTTGCATTCAAGATGAAAAATAAAAAAAAAATTCTTTAAATGTTACGATTGCTAAGGGTACATTATAAACTCAGTACGTGTCCAGTGGATTGGGCAGTTATATATACATATAAAAATTTTTTTTTTATTTTTTTAAGTACACACATACATATATATACATGAAAAATATATAGCTTATAATAAAAATAATAACATAACATAAAAAACGAATGTAAAATTGAACTAAACCTGAATTGAAAAATAAATAAAAAAAAAAATGGAATAAATAAAATACAAAAAAAAAATAAATGAAGGCAAAATATAACGTCTGAAATGATTTATGACTTTGTTGAATATAAACATGAAGAGCAGAAAAACAAGAACAACAACAAGAATATAAGCGAAAATAAAAACAAAAAATTGGAGTAATTCGTAATGTTTTTTATAGCATGTCGACATGCCGTTATTATTGGTCATGTATTTACATTAAAATTAAACCGCATTAAATGTTTAAAAAAAATAAAAAGAAAAAAACAACAAAAAATAAAAATATTTTTCCTCTCATTCTAACAAACACACTTACAATAACAGTTCAGTACATTTATATAGTAATATCAAAACAAAATGGTTACAATACGTTTTGCGGTTTTATAATGAAATGAGATTTTGAATTAATGTTAATAATTTCAGATTTTTTTATTCTTTGATTTTTTTCCTGTATTTTGATTACATTTGAGATTTAATTTATTTTGTTTTTGTTTTTTTTTTTTTAATTTTAAAATTTAAAATGTGATTTTTCATAATTAATTAAAATTTTAAAGGTTAATTCATTCACAATACAATTGTGATCGTTTTAAATTAAAAAAAAAAATAAACAATGTTTTTGTTTGATTTTTACTTTTTATTTTTGTTGTTGTTTTATTTTTTATTTTTTCTGATGACAGAATTGATTGTAATTAAATTTTATGACTTCCATTTTTTTTCAAAATGATTTTTATGAAGGACATTATTTTTTTTCAACAACTTATACATATATAAATAATGTTTTTTTTCTATATTTTTATGCAAATTTATTCAATGCAAATTTATTTCAATTTTAATAAAATGAAACAAGGTTAACCTGGTGTTTTTCAAATTAATTGTAATTTTTTTTTTTATTAAAATATAACTTTCTGAAATTGAGGATTCGTAATGAAGGACATATATTATGAAATTTTGTTAAGTATTTATGTATTTTTGAATTATAATAAAGTCTATGAAAGTGTTTTCATTGGGAATGTTTGTTTTACCTTTGAATACTGGGTGAGACATGACTTGGAACTTTTAAATAGTAAATATGTCGATCTGGGGTATACCTGCAAAGTTTAATAATCTAGAATTTTAACATATTAATTTTTAATATTTTAAAGGGAGATTACACATAAATTAACCGACGATCCCTTATTAAGATAAATATTAGGTTTTTAGTATATAAAGTTTCGAGTGCAACAACAATAAGCTGATTCAATCGGCTAATACACCTAAGAAATAAAATTTTAATTAGCAAGCCATTAACTATATTATATATTTTTTTTTACACGCTAATTAAACGCTAGGAACGGATTCCTGTGTATATGACATGTAGGTTTAGTTGGAAAGAGAAGGAAAATAGGATATTAAAGTGGAATTTCTGGGTAGATTGGAAATGAATCTGAAAAGATTCATTTTGAATTTTTGCAAGTTGTAGTATGGGACATTATTAACAGAGGGAAACACATGATAACAGAGGGAAACAACAACTCTGTTGCTATATTTACATATTTAATATAAAACAAAATTATTAAAGCTTTTATTAGGTTTGTAACACATAAGGGATTAATCTAATTTGACAGAATACCTTAGCACTACATTTCATGTTTATTTCTAAGATACCTATGTTTTTTTTGGCATTGCGAGGTGCATGTGACGGCTACTAGACCTGTTATTCCTCAGGTATTTAAAGGAAAAAAAGTAAAATTTATTTTTAATTACGAAGATATACTTTTTAGACCATGAGAAGCGAGTAATATTTACCCGCACCAACGGTTCAAATCAATTCAATATTCAGAAATATGAGAGTGATATGAATTTTCATAATTTTTAACGGAGTCCATTTTAAAGTTCTTATACTTTTGAATTGAGGAGATATAATTGCTTGACTTTGAGAGGTGGGCTTTTTGAATTGAGAGGCTTAAAATTAAAAAAAAAACGTAGAAGAGTGTAGTGGAGTAGCCTGCGTCAACTTTAGGATACCTGTATGAACGTAATATAGATATTATATCATTCGGGTAATTAATTTTGGGAAATTTTAAATATACAACTTATTAGACTTTAAGTTGTGTTTAAAAGACAATATAAGTTGTATTGCAGCTCTTCAAACGTCTTCTTTTACATCAACTATGTTTTAATCAGACGTTTGCCATATAAGTTGATTACTATTGACAAAATTTCAGATACTCAGCTTCATTATATATTAAGTTATTCTCATATTATAAAAAAGAGGATGTACTCGGACCCGCTACACTAGAAAAACCAAATTTTTCACAAACTTATACCATAAAACTAAACTACTTCTGGCAAAATTTCATACACCCAGTTTTAATAAGTATAGTAGTATAATGCTCATATGAAAAAACAAAATTGTATGGCAACTACGCGAACCCGCTGCGCTTGACCAACTAAATTTTGCACTAAAATCTAAAATACTTTTTGGTATAATTTCAAGTACTGAGCTTTATCATGTGTAGCGTTATTATCATATAAAAAAAGATGTTGTATCCGAGCTACTCAAACTCGTTGAGAAAACTTCTTTGATTTCAATAGCGATGACGTCTTTTGCATAAAACGAATTAAATTTTTTCGAAACTCCATCCTAACAATAATGTCATCAAATATCTCCCACTTTTATTTTGAGTATTAAACAAGAAAGTTAATGACAACCTTAAACAACTCTTTCTCAACAATTTTTCAAAACAACAATGTGTGAAAAATTTCCAAGCAAAGTGTCACTAATATTAAGAAGTGGTGAAGTTAATTGAAAAATATGTATATGAAAAATAAAAACAATTTGCATAATAAAATAATTTTTACCTTTTAATAATATTTAAAAAAAAAAAAAAAACACCACTATGTATTTAAATGACTTTACAAAGTTAATTGAAATGTCATGTGCATGAAAACAAACACAAAAAAAAAAAACAAACAAAAACCAATTATAATGTCACAATTCCTTAGGGAAAGATGATTTCACAAAAAAAAAAAAATAACGGTACCACTGAATCTCAATCCAATTTTTTTTAATATATGGACAAAATTTTACATTTTTAATTAACGAGAAATCATTAAACTTTTGTACTTATATAAAATATGAAAATGGCAATTTGTCCAAGTAAATTAAAAAAAAAAAAAAAAAAAAAAAAAATTAAAATATATATTTAACATTGATAAAGTTATATATATATATATATATATATATATTGTGGCTTATTTCGTTATTGCATGTCACATCTATGTGTGTAATTATCTCTTTAAAAAAAAAAAAAATAAAAAATGAAAAATTGTAATAGATTTAAAAAACAAAAAAGGTAATTGAACTTTTAATTATTTCCCTTTTTGGTTTTTACACATAAAATTTATGTCATTTGTAGTAGTAGTAAAAATCATTGCAAAGCTTAAAATATATATGCAAAAAGTACCTATATTATAAATTTTTATGAAAATTAGTATATATATGTGACTGTGACTCTGTAATTACTACCGTGTTGAAAGTAATTGCATTAACGAATACTAGGTACTATATTTCTAATTAAATGTGGTATAAATGTGGAACTTGGGTTTTTTAACTTTAGTTTTCATTTTTTTTTTTTTTTTATAATTTCAAATTGCTAAACAGTGTTTTCAGATATAATCTCATTTGTATATGTATATATGTATATGTAATTAGATGTATATTTTCGTATAATTACTTTTATTTCCTGGTTACCTTTTACAAAAAAAAAAAAAAGGTAAATCATGGTGAATTATAAGGTAGTTTTTTGTTGTTTCAAATGATATAATAATACCAGCCTTTAAAGTTAATCCTGGAATTTTATTTTTTTAATGAAATATTTTTTGCAATTTAACATTAGAACTTACGAGTTTCAGTATTAAAGTCATTTTTTTACGTTAATTAGTTGCGTTGAATTAATTTGTTTATATGAAGCTATGGGTGTTTAGGTGGTTTATTGTAGATTATAATTTAAAAGAACTTGATATTAATTAAATGATAATTTGGATTTTTTATGTGTTTCATGTGCAAATTTTATTGAAAATGACTTTTGATAAATGAGATTTCCGATATTGGTTTTGTTTCTATTCTTATTCCACTTTAGTAAGAAGTGTAGTGCGCATCCTAAAGTCAAAATGGAGTACGGAGTCACAATAGAACAATTCGTTAGTTTTGTTATTTCATTTAAACTGTTGATTTATAGTAAACCCATATTAGAACCTCTACTCTACACTAGACATTCTAAAATGAGTTTACAATAAAAATTTTGAAAAATTGTGCTTATAAGTTTCACAGTGTCCGCTCAACCGTCCGGCTGTTCATCTATATGTTTACAAAACTTTTACACTGTTTGGAAAAGAGAAAAGAAATTTTAACTACGGGTAGTTATTGCAAAAAAATAATTTTATAGAAGAACTTTTTTCTGTAACCCCACCTGTTATGGAGCCACAGCCTTCTAAAGTCGAAAAAAAACCTTATATTTAAATTGTTATAACAAGAGTCTTATTAGGTATATTTTTAATCTGAAAACGGTAAAAGGCAGCTGGTTTTATTAGCTTATATAAATTTTATTAGTTATAAATTTTTGTATGGCAAATGTATTGGATTGCCAAACGTTACTAAAATTTGCCATTATGGAAAACTCAATTTTTGGCCGCACATATCTTCTGAACGGCTCAAGCTAGAAACTTTAAATTTTGAGACTTGAAGGTTAGATGCTCAGAAATTAGTAGGAGTCGATAAAGAAATTTTTTTTGTGACGCATCCTGTTTAGGGGTTGAAAGGGGTCGGAAATTGAAATTGCTCTTTTTAAACACCTGCAACTTGAATACCTTTCCAAAAATTTTTTTTTTGGTAATATAAGAAATGTAAAGCTTCAACATTATATTTCAATCCTAATCCTAATCCTAATTTCCTTCCCAATCCCGATCCTAAAAACCAAACAATACATTTGTATTTAAGGTCCATACCAAGTTTGGTTTTAAAAAAAGGTGGGTGGTTTTAGTTGGTTAAAGTCCAACACTCCCCAGATGAACCCCGTACAGTGATTCTGGGCGGCTTTCGATGCTTTCCATCAACCTTCGCAAAAAAAAAAAAAAAAAAAAAAAAAAAATATGTCAAGGGTTTTCTTTTAATTTTTTCATCATTTGTTTTTTTAATATCAACCTTAAAAAAAATATTTTCTAATTCAGAATCTCACGTACACATATATATACGTATATATATAAATATTCTAAAAAGGGTAGAACCCTGCTATTGAATTCAACTGTATAAATTTCTCTTAATTCAGAATTCCGCATTTACATGTTTATAAATATTATAGAAAAACCCAATACCCCCGATTTTGTATCTAAGTCTAAAATATTCATTTACATTTATTTTTGTTAAAAAAGGCTGTTCAGTTTTGTTTCGATATTTTTGTGATTTTTTGTACATAACGATTTTTCTAATTAATTAAAAACTTAATTATAACATTAATCTAATTTGAATATTCAAATTTTGATTTATCTATTATACAATTTAATTTTAACATTTTTATCCTCAATAATTATTTTTAATTTATTATAGAGTTAAACTGTTGGTAGATTTTTTAAATAAGTTGTTATATGAGTTAGAGTTATGACGTAAATGTTATCCATGCTTTAATATATTTTTATTTTATTTTATAATTAAGTTTGAAATAAATTTTATAAGTTTTTAAAAAAAAAAAATTAATTTTATTCAAAGTTTTCTTCATTTTTTTTTTTTCTATTTATAAAAATAATATAAATAAAACAAGTAATTAAAAATATCAAGCGTTTTTAAAAAAGTACATTTTTAAAATTCGAAAATGTTCCATAATAAAATTTGGGTATTTGGGTACTTTAAAAAAAATAAAATTGGAAAATGTCCGTTTTTAACCCCTTACAACTATTAATCGGAGGGCCATGTCAAAAATTTCTTATCACCTTACTAATTTCTTAACATCGAACTCCCTCTTCTCAAATTTCAAGTTTCTAACTCAAAACATTTCGAAGATAAAAGGAGTCCAGAATACTTCAAAATATTGAGTTTCGGCTAACGGTAAATTAAAGTACCGTATTGCAATCTTATATATCTGTGTCACTTATATTATGGCTTATAAATACAGCTATTGTTTGGCTATGCTCCTGATTTGCAATATGAAAGATAGAGCTTTGTTATAAAATCTTAAGTATATATAGAGCTGTTCCACACTTTAAGAGACTGCAGCTCAGTAACAGGCGGGGCTTTTCCTTAAAATTATGTTTTTTATAAAACCTGTTAACAGTTAAAATTACTTTTCTTGGCTATTACGCACTTTGGAAGATTGCAGCTCCATAACGAACAGGGCTTTCCCTTAAAATTATGTTTCTTGTGATAGCTAGTCGCAGTTAAATTTTTTTTTAATTCCAAACGTTGTGTATAGACGAAGGGACGGACGGATAGAGTAAGACTATGTAGATACATTTTGAAAAAAATTTTAAAAGTTTTACTAAAAAAAACGAACATTTTAAACAATATTATAAAAAATTATTTTTATGATGAAAATTCTAAAAAAAAAAAAATAAGAAAAAAAAAAAAGAAAATGGAAAAATGAAAATTTAAAACTGTAATGGAAAATCCCTTACGTATTATGCTATCAAATATTGAATAGAAAAAAAAAAAAACAAAAAAAAAAAAACAAAACTTTTTAATTTTATTGTTTTATGCAAAAGATGAACTTTATTTTCTGTAAGTTATTTAAGAGGTTTCATTCTATATTTTATTTTTTTTTTTTTTTTTTTTGTGAGGTTATGTTTTATATAAAAATAAAAAAATAAATAAGTGCAAACAATCAATTGCACAAGAACATTGTTTGACCTTTAAAAATTTTTATATTTAGAAAAAAAATATTATTTTTACTTTTAATTTTACGCAAAAGGCTAAAAGTTTTTATATCTTGTTAAAATTCTAATTTTCTAATTTAATATTTTTGTTTTTTTTTTTTTTTACATTTAATTTAATAATTGTTTAATATTTCTATGTAAATTGATGATCTTATGAACTTTATAAAGAATGGTCAGTTGGAAATAGATGAGGGGCACATTTAAGTAATAAATTTTAATATTTTTGTAATATTATGAAGATAAAGAATTAGAATAGAGGATAACAAATAAACAAGTAATGAAAAAATATAAAATTTAAATAAGTTTTTAGCTTAAACCATTTTGAAGATTAAAGAGGTCAAAAACTTTGCAATTAATTGAGTTTAGCATTATAGTAAATTAAATTACAATATGGTAATAATATATTTTTATTTTACACTTATTTATAAATTTTATATATAAAATAGAGCTTTTCTAAACGTTGAAGAGCTCTAGTTTTGAAAGTCATGTGCACAAGGGTTAGACTACATAAAAAAAATATATGCAAATGTCCTATAGTTCTAAAAGTTCTAAAAATATCTTCTGCTTTGCAGTTTAGTTAATGTATTCAAAAAATTGGTTGAATACGTTATCTTAAATTACAAAATCCCAGATTACAAAATCCCAAATTCCAAATAAAAAAACCAAAATCCATGATTCAATCGTTTTCAATGGAACCCATTACAAATTTTTCATAAATCATACATACAGAAATATTCTGGGAAAAGCATATAATCCCGATTTTGTAGTCAACTCTAAAATCTCTCCTAATTTAAAATTTTGCATTTAAAAAAAGACATAAAACTCTGATTGCGAATTAGATAATGAAATCGGGTGACGTGAATTAATGTCAAAGGAGTTAAAGTCAATTGACTTTATTTCCCATTTTTTAAGAAAAAATTTTACTATTTAGGATTTTCAAATGGTAATAAAGTCAAATATAGAAAAGAATTAAAGTCAGTTATTATTAGGCATTTTGATACGTTTCCTAAAAAAAGTCGACTTTTTGTCATTTGGATAACATCATTATGTAAAGCGAGTAGACCCCATTTTTAGTTTTTTCTAGAACGATGGAAAAAGAATGGTAAAGATATTCTATTTAATTTTCATTTATAACTTAAGGAAATATTATCTTTTATAATTAAGCCTTTAGTATACTATTATTTTAGAAAGCATGATTATACTTATCCCATATTAACATAGTTTGTTGGGTAATCTTTTTTGAAATTTTTAAAATATCCTGTTCTTTCCTCTTTCGGGTACATTTTACTGTTTCTGTATCCTCTGATATAATGGAAACAAATATTGATTAGGTGAAAAAAATTTGTCTTAGAGATTTTAATCTTATTTATTTTATAAACATTTATTTATTTTTAAATAAAAATAAAATTCGGCGGTGTGAAATAAAATCAAATGAAATAATGTCAATTTAAAACCAAAAATAATGGATTCTAACAAATTTTTAAAAATGATGTTCAAAAGTCAAATTAATTAATAAAAAATGAAATAAAGCCAAATCGACTTAATTAAAAAAAAAAAAAAAATGGTCTAAGGTCTAAGGCTATTATATCAGAAACAGGGGTAATAGAAAAAGGAGCAGCCCAAATTTTTAAACTAACCCTTATATTCTTTCTAATTATGAATCTCGTATGAATAAAGTTTAAATATAAATAAAGAAAATAAGGAATCGACCGATTTTGCATCGCGCCCTTAAATTCCTCCAGGTAACGATTCTCGCTTGTAATATATACAGTTATATATAATCAAGTAAAAAAATCCAAAATATTTTATAAATTATTATAGCCGAGAATCTGAATCTATTAGAATACAACATTTAATACAATTGAACTGTTTTTTTATTAAAATCAGGATATAGTTATTAAATCATATATTAGTATATATTTGTGTAATTTTAAGATAGGAAGGATTTTATAGTTGGTTACAAAATAAGGGTTGCAACTTTTTCTGAAATATTCACATGCAAGATTATAAATATGGACGGATCTTAAAGTTCAATTAAGAATTATGGATTTTAATAATGGTCAAAATCTGGGTATTTTCTTTTATTTTACACATTTGAATAGGGCTTTCCCTTAGGCATGATTTACAATTTAAAAATTAACAAATAAATTATCTACTGAAACTAATATTTTTTTTATGTATTTGAAAGGTTATATAATGCGATATATTCAAATGTCAAAAAATAATACGCGCAGTGTTGCCATTATAACAATTTAAATTGTATCGTTCCCCTTGGAAAACACCTTTATATGCGTAATGTGACATTTCTTATGTCATTTGTATTCAATAGACAATGTAATTTAATAATGGAAAGATACATGTTTCAACAAAATTTAGAAATTTGGTAATTGTTTTATCCAAATCAGTGGTAATTTGTGAATACTGAAATAAATTTAAGAGGAATTCTGGATGACTGTAAATTTATTAACATTTTCGGATTTATTTCGTTAAACTTTATTTCACCTGACCTGAACTTTGTTCAGGATTACTTAGATAGTGAGTTTAAAAATAACCTACTAAGAGGTCAATTCAATTTTTATTTTAAATGGTTCAAAATGAAAAATAGGGGACATGTAATAAGGCCAAATGAAATAAAGTCAAATTGCATTTTGTTGGATTTTATTTCAATCCACATTTGAAATAAAACCAATATCATAACATTTTTATTTTCGGCTTTATTTCATTTTTAAAAAGTTTTGAAAAGGAAATAAAGTCAAAATTAAAAAAAATATTTTAAACATGAGAAAAATCAAAATTAGTATTGTCGCTTTTTCCAGAATATTTAAAAATTATGATTACAATTATGTGAATATTCCAGATTCTGAGTCAAGAGGGATTTTATAGTACGTAAATATTCTGGAAAAAGGAAATATCTTGATTCTGGACCAACTCTAAAACCTGACTTAATTGAGAATCCCCCATAAACACTTATATAAATTGTCTGGGAAAAGCGGCAATCCTGACTTTGAATCAAAGTCTAACATTTTTCTTAATTTAAAATCTCAGATATACACTTATATACATAAATATTCTGTAAAAGGGGAATACCCTAATTTTGAATTCAGCTCAAAAACCCATCTTAATTCAAAATCTCACGTCCACATATATATAAATATTCTGGAAAAAGCGTACAACCCTGATTTTCAAAGAATTTGAACTCTGAATTTTTCACAATATTCCTGGAAAATAACAATATATAGTTTGCATATTAAAAAAAATTTAAAATTTAAAAAATTTTTTTTTGGCTTTATTTCAATTGGCTTTATTTCCTTTGGAATTACTGCATGCACCCGAAAAATATATACCTTTCCTTAAAAACAAAAATGTATTATATAAGACGTCATTCAAAAATATGCCTATATGAGTACGTACTCATTACAAATTTAAAAAAGGTAATTTAGAATTTTTATTCGCAATTACCAAATATTTGAAACTTCTTCATAGTATACGTAAGCAACAAAATCTAATTTTAAATTATACTTGTACAACAAAATTGGATCCTTTATGATTACATCATTAAAATCAGTTCAAAATTCATTGACCCAATTGACCATCAACCTTACCATATAATGCAGAAAAAAAAACTATAACAAGAATAAATTTCCTTTCTCTTAAAAAAAAGTTTCTTTTATTTTGCAAAACTAATTTCAATATCTTTTTTTTTAAATAATATCCAAAAAAAATTTTAGTGTACTCGTATATGTATCACCTTTTGACCTTTATTCCATTATAGTTGGCTTTAAAAAATGAAACAAAACATAAAATTAGATTTTTTTGAAAATATTAGTTTTATGACCTAATTTGACCAATAGGTATCTTAGGTACATTTATACATATACATATAAATTTACATACACCATAGGCATATGTAAAACAGAAGAGGTCATATACTAGATACTTTCTAAACATGTATACATATATAAACATTGGCACACAACAAAATCCAATTACATTTTATCAATTTTTCAAAAAAAAAAAATTATTTTCAAAAATGTTAAAACACTAAAAAAGAATGGAATTGAATTGGAAAAATGAGGTACAGGCAACTGAAAAAAGCAAAACTACGAACCCACCTACTCAAAATCTTAAAAAAAAAAAAAAAATAAAAAAAAAACTTTTTATAAAGCCGGAAATTGAGATTTTTTGATTTTATTTTTTTTTTGTATCTTAAAGATATTTTGTAGTTAGCAAAAATAAACGGATATATGTATATATGAATTTATTTGTATATATTGAATATATTTATGATATAAATGTGATATAAATGATATAAAAATAAAAGGATAACAGGTAATCCTTTTTTTGTTTCTGTATCTTCAGATACATGTTTTATAGAATTTTTATTTTTATTTTCATCATATTATTTTTCATGTATTCATTTGTAACTTACCTTAGATATTTTGACATATAATTCAAGTTTTATGGTGATCTTTAAACTCATTTTTTTTTTTTTTTTTTTAAATCTTATATTCTATTTGTTTATTCTTAAGATACTTTTTATTTTTTTTTAAGTTTTTTGAGTAAAAGTGTATATGTAGAATGTTAAAAGGAAAAGAATAAGAAAACTATGATTATTATAATATTTTATATGTAAAAATTTATAAATACAATTGTAAAATAGAAAATGTATAAATAAAAAAAAAAAACAAAACAACGTGTTTCAAATATATTGACTAAAAATGAATGGAAATATTTATGAAATATGAACTACATAGAATTTATAGGATATAAATGAGATTTGAATATAAAAAATAAAGAATATAAAAAAAAATAATAATAACAGTACATTTGTTAAATAATAGTACATTTGTTAAATATAAATCAGAATAAATTTTACATATATACATTTATTAGATACATATTGTTTTTAAATATAATATTGTATCTGTATTATATTAAGGTTAAAAATATAGTTAGAATTTAAAATTATAAGATCTTATATATTATTCAAAGTTTGACCAATAGAGTTGGTAAGACACTGACCTTTCAGGTGAAAGATAACGGGTTTGAACTTAGGTTAGATCATATCTAATACAAAAATATCGTAATGTTGTATTTATATCATAAAACCATATGTGTATCTTAATAGTTTATGTCGTAATTTCACATAAGAAATATATGAAAGTAAATATAACATTTTTTCTAAAATAATAGATGGCGCCCAAAATTAAGCATGTATTTTCGAATCTAACACAAAAGATATATTTGAGATTTCAAGAACTTACTTCCTTACCAGATCCTAGAACCCCTTTCAGGGCATAGGGCGCATTCAAGGACTTAGTGAAAATAAATATTAATGAAACTGATGCCCCCAGTCTAAATAACTTGATAAACTGCCTTCAATCATAATATTCCTTAATGTTCTATTATGGGGTTGAAAAAGGATTAAAAAATATCTTATGAATATAAATTATACAGAAGCAAAATATATTTAATTTTATATCATTTAGCTTTGATTATAAAAACTTTTTTTTCAATTGGTTTATTATTAATTGTATTTACCCTTTATTTACCAGTCCAGATTCGGAACTTAAATCTTAAATTTATGAGATTTATTATTTTAAATTATTTGAATAAAAATATATTCTTAATTTATTTGATTTATATTTATTTTAAAAATTGTGATAAATTTGAAACTAAATTAGGGAACTTTTATAAAATCCTAATTTTGTAATGGAATTTAAGGTAAGAGCTAAGTAATTTCTTTTAAAGTTCATATATTTAAAGTTCATTAACCAAACATAAGTGTCAACTAATTTAAATTCAGAATAGAATTTATTACATGGCTTAAAAATATTATGTTAAGTATATAAGATTCCTTAGGCTTAATGTTCTTTTGTAATGGGGTTAGAGTGTTGTGACAAATTTTAAATGGTTAAACGTTAAATATTGACGAAACAAAAACGTTCCAAAAGCATTTTACTATCTAATGGTCTCTCTAAGAGTTCTAAATATAATTAGATTTAAAGCCTTGGTAGTGTAGTCGGTAAGTACACGGTTTGTTAGCTGAGGAAATGTGCGTTCGATTCTCGCACAACCCACAAATTTTAATTAGAGGGACAATTTTAAAATAAATTATTATTTCTTTACATAACCCTCCTTTTTGACCAAATATATAAGGGTTATTGACCAAATATTTATATCGCAATCAATTCCATTAAAAACAACTACAAAAATAGAATCTTCACAAAAGTTCACATAGTTTACAACTGAATATTTGGTGTGTTAATTCCAAAACAAACTTAATATAATCAAAAACTTTTACAAAATACAACAATAATTTAGGTTCAAATTAATGAAATTATTTGATCGATAGCTCAGTGGTAAAGTGACGCCTTTCAATCGAAAAATCTCGGGTTCGAACCCTGTCAAATCATATCTAATAAAAAAATATGGTATATATTACAATAATTTAATACTAAGTTCAAATGTCAAATCGGCAAAGGATTAATATTATCAGGCAATATTTGCTCTTGTCTGATGCTATAAATGAATAAATAAATAAGTAAATAAATGAAACAGCCTTAAAATATGCAATTATAACTAATTTTCAGCAAAAAACAAATGGAATTTATTATATACATTAATTTTTTTTCTTCCTTAATAACGTTACTTTAAAATCATAATTCACTTAAATTGTTTTGCACTTGAACTGTGATGCAACTTTCTTCTGTTCTTAACATCAAAATAAAAAAATATAAAAAAAAAAAAAAAAATCAAAAAAACAACAACAATAAAATGTTACAAAATATAAATATAAATATTTGGTCTTAAAATATAGAAATTCATATCGTCTTTTTTGAAGAATGTATCACCTAACCTAAAAGGACTTTAAGGACTCTTATATCCAGTTATAGAAAATATTTTGTTATATTACAAAATAAAAATAAAATTGTATATTTCGTCTTCTATTGTTGTTGTTGTTTGGAATTTGTGTTTTTTTTTTTTTTGAAAAATAGAAAACATTCCCAAGATAGTTTTTTGGCATATGGCCAAAATATAATATTTTTCATTCGTTCTTAACAATTTTTTTTTTTTTGTTGATTCATGATGAAAAGAAGAGCACCCGGTTATAAGAGGTGAGTAAATAAGTATAACTAGGGCAACAAAACAAGTATTGAAATGTATATAAGGAAAAAAAGTATTACAGTATTAGTGTTGCTGATGTTTAATAAATTTTTCAGGAAAGTCAAAGAAAATAAATGCAGAAAATATTTAAAGTAATCAAATAATGAAAAGTAAAGAATTGACGAGTTCTCATTTCTGTACTTTACTTTGTTGACACTTACAGTTTTTACAGTTCATTTTCTTGAAGTGACATTTTTGATTTTAAAAAAAAGTATTAATATGTCATAAAGGTTAAAGTGTCGGCTTTTCAATCGAAAAGGGTCGGGTTCAAATTCTAGTCAGATCATATTTAATAAAAAAAATGTAATTTATAATTGATTCAATAATCGTTTATATCATAATATAAAATAAATTTAACTGTCACACATGAAAAGGAAAGGCAGATTCATTTACTTATCACATTGTATGTGGTAAGGCGCTGTATATAAATAAATAAATAATCAATAAATATAAAATACCCCTGTCTTTTTCTATTCCTTCATTAAAAACTGTCATTTAACTATCCCATCGGTTAATTTGAATTATTCGGATATAAATTTAAAAGTAATATTATGTATTTAGATTATATAATATATTTTATATTTAATATTTATATTTGGTCACCATGGAAATTTATTTGTACATGGAATTATTTTGCAATAATTTTTTTTCAATTAAATATTCCACGACCAAATCTGACCCGCACCTCCTTTACATATAATCCTGGGCTTGATAAATGCCAAAGTAACTTTACAAAAATTTATTTAGTTTACACTGACTTCGTTTAAGGCAAAGGAAGTCGGCGAAGTGAAATTTACATTGGGTCAGTATCTTAAGAGCTTTCCTTGGTTTCTTTATCACACTTTGAGCTTAGGCGTCGTTTAATATTCGTCTAAAAGGTGTAATTTAAGTAATTTTTGATTATTTAATTTCCGTTTAAAAGTGTTTGTCTTTAATTTAATAGTGAGCCACGTCCATTAGTGTTCGAACTTTAAAAAAATTTTTAAAAGAATGTGAACAAAGATAAAAAGAGACATCAAACTAATTTATGGAGTAATTAATTAAAAATTGAATGAATACAGCTGTCACATTTTTTTTAATAGTGTTTTGACAATCCATGTGTCCACATTAGATTACAATTGCAACTCCTTCTTTCTTTAGAGCACTTATTCGTTTCTCTTAGCAAAACAAACCAATTAATGAATATTTAAAACAAATCTAACACACATATAGAAGCTACAATTGTAATTGACAAATTAATGTAAACGCTGAGTACTTATTACATACTCTGATTATTTTCCTTGAGTACTTATTACAAATGCAAAAACCAATCTAGCTAAAGGTAGCAGAAAACGTCACTTTTTATTAATTTAATTTTTTAAGACAAAAATTAATGCAAATATTTCAAATGCAGTAAAATTACTATTAAACAAAAATAAATTTCAACACTTATAATCGTTTTTGGGTACTGATCAACTTAAAAACTAACGAATTTGGAATTTTGTTATATTTAAAAAAAAAAATATATATATATATTTGTTCTTTTCATTCTTTCTTAAATTGGATTTATTTGTATGTGGAAATTTAATTTAGATTTTTGTTTACCATTGAATTTCCTTGTAGTTTGCTTTGAAAAATTTTTAAGGTTATTTTTTTTTTTATTTATTTCCTTCTCTTTTCCTCACTTGGTTTCCAATTGTAATTTTGTATTCTCGTCTCATCATACTTATTTTTTTTTTCGTTTTATTTTTAATTTTTTTTTTTTTTAAATATTCTAAAATTAGGTTCTTGAAAGATTTAAATACAATAATTTTTGTGTTAAATGGCAATTTAATTGTCCAATAATTTGTGAAATGTTTTACAAATTTGAAGAAATTGTAATTTCAACAAAATTTTCATCATTTAAATATTTTAATTTTTAGATAGCATTATACAATATAGAAAAGACACAATTTGAATTTAAATAGGATGAAATGAAAATGATGAAAACAGGGGGTTTAATGTATATAAATATAAATAAATAATTGAAATTGAATAAATAAAGAATCGAGTACAAATACTGAAGAAGTCTGTATTTGAAATTAAAGTGCAACTATTCGTTTTTTAATTCTTATTAGAAAACATTTCAGTTGGGAACTGTAAATCAAATTATTTTGTTAAATAATTTAATTCATTGCTATAACTCACAGATACCGAATTACCAAAGTAAAATTGTATTTATTGAAATTTAATGTTTTAGGTTTCGTAACAAAAATTTTTGCTGGATAGGGTTGTTAACCGTATGTCAAACCCCCATTTTAACGTTTCTAGATGTTTTGAGGTCTAGTGCTATTTTATGTATTCTTCTCTTCTATGGCGCTACAGTCCGTTGTCAAACCTTGGTGTCCTTTAGGTTTCGTAACAATAATTTTTGCCGGATGGGGCTGTTAAACGTATGCCAAAGCCCCATTTTTGGAGGGCCGTTGGGTTTAAAAAGTTGCTTCAGAATTTGTTATATAATGCATTGAAGTTCTCTTAACAATGTTACAAGTTCAACTGCGTTAAATAATAATTTCCTACTTCCTGAGACGCTGATATATGTGGGCATACAGGTTGCAACTATTCTTCCCTCCAACTTTTTCTACCGGGTTTGGGACCGGCTACGGCGCAGTTATTTTATTTCATGTATTAACTGTTATTATGTCTATTGTAAATCCAAGAAGTTTCTAGATGTTTTGAGGTCTATTACTATTTTATATGTTAATATCAATGCTACTAATAAGAATATAAAATATTAGTAGCTGTTCTCTTAAACTGCTTGTATGGTATAGACAGGCTTATTAACCTAACAGTTGAACAGTGCCCTATTTCATAAAAATTGACATTCCGACAATCTTAAGGCGAAAAGTTGTAAAACCTACAATATACTCAATATTCAGAGTTTTTGAACGGTTAAAGTTTGCTCTTCAATATAACACTAATTTATAGACTTTTTAAGTCTTTGTATACTTGAAATTGTTAAAGGGTTTAGTACGCTTAATAAGTTTAAGTTTCTTATTAGCTATTTATATTTCCTAACTTTTGTATTATACTAATCCCATGTTTTGTTAAAATGTTGGTTTCTTATTACTATTTATGTGTATCTTATTGAGGACAAAAACTGTAGATGCCTAGATGTTCTGCGACTTTGGAATAGATCCTTAATTGATATCAGGAGCTTCAGAAAAATCATGTAATTTTAAAACTAATTTAAGGAAATATATCCTGATAGGGCTAACACTTTAAGTGATTTTCGTTTTCGAACGAGCATTTACATCGAAACCTCGAAGTATAAACGTTTTCAGATTTTAAATGCCTTTTAATTAAATTCAATCATAGTTTTTAAAATTTGTTCAAGAATAAATTCAACCAGGGTTCAATTCTATATTTTCTAAATCCGATTTACAATAATCTTTTCACCCACATCCTTATTATCAAAACAATGATATACATTTATATCATAAGTCCCATACTAAAGTTCGGTTAAAAAAGGGTTACGGTTTTAGTGTGTTAAACTCACGCACTATCTAGAGAAACTATGCACAGCTCCAATATGTGAATTTTAAATCTTTTTATGTCCCTCGTAAAAAAGAAAAGAATTTTTTAATTCTCATAGTCTTTCATACATTATTTATTATTTTATATAATTTTAATATTAAATACAAATATTAATATTAAATACTTTTTTAATTATCTAGTAAAATTAATAATGTAAATCTATTAAGTTTTTGCATCATCTCCATAATGAAAATTTATTTACCCTTAATTCAAAAACTCTGTTAAAAACTTAAGTTTGGTATATTAAAAAATTCCTTAAGTTCCTTGTGTAATAATACGAGTTTACTAATTATGTAATATAATCTTTTTATACGAATAATATTGCAAAGTATACTAATTAATATTGTTTTTTACATTCTACATATAAGTAAGAATGATACTGGGATTTAAAAATACTTAATTTTCATCTTGTAGAAATTTTTTTATTATTAAATCTTACAATGCTTCTATTCTTTTCTAAATAAATTACTTCTGCAATGATTTTGGCATATCTTTTAGTATAAAAATTTTTTTTTTAACTTTAAAATTCATTGTAAAATTATCAACTATCTGTATCTCAATTTATATCTTGTTTGTTTATTCTGATTATATATGTATATATATATATATATAGATTCTTTTATCCTATAAAATAAACTTAATCATATTATTCTATGTTGGTGATATCTAAAACTCATTGAGACATTAATTGGGTTGCTTAAGTTTATATATATGTTTTATTTGCATTTTTTATATATATGTATAATATACTTGTATATATTTTACCTGCCTAATGAATTTCTTTCTTAATTATCTTCATTAATTTTACCAATTTCATAAATATATACAGTAGTCAAATATAGTATATAGGTACCATATTTACAATCTCTAACTCTTTTTATATAGAAATGGGAAATTCTTTTCCTATTTTAATTATTCACATATCTTGTTCTGTATGTTATTTTAACATTGATATTGAACTGAACTCATGCGGTTGTACAAAAGAAGTCCCAAAACAAAAATGGAAGAAGTCCCTAAATTTTGAGTCATTTTTTTCATTTGTAAAAATTCCCCAAAATACACTATTTAGAAAAGTTCCCGAAAGAAAGAAAAAAATTCGCCAAATTAAATACAGTTGCTGAAATATTTTTTATAAAAAGGGGTCTTGGAGTTGGTTACAAAACCAGAATCCAATAAAGTTTCTAGCGAGGGTTTAATAATAAATGCATTGATACTAATTTATTTTTTATAAAAAAAGTTGGAAGGGTATTCAGAGCTGGTTACAAAACTAGGAATTCAATAAATTGTTCAGAAAGGGTTCAGCGAGGGTTTGGAGCCGACAGTTCCATTATATTAAATTCTTTGACACTAACTTATTATTTTTGAATAATAGATTAGAAGTTGGTCACAAAATCATCCGGAACCCAATAAATTGTTTAGCAGGGGCTTGGAGCAGGCAAAAGCCCCCATTTAATAAAATGCTACAATAGGGGTAGAAGCACGCAGATTTATATTATATTTTCTGGAAAATACAGGTTTCCATATATCCATAACTGAATCTAACTGTTATATACTCTATAAAAATACATTTGGTGACCTATTTCATATGTAAAAAGTCTTCAAAATACAATTTTTATTAATCCCCAAAAAAAACAGATAAAGCCTCAAAATTTTCCCAAGTTTAGGATTTTTTTCTTAAATTAAGTTAAATACGAATTTTGCAACTATTTTCAATTTTCTTTTGGGGACTTTTTTCATACAGCCAATGCTCATGCATATATTAAATAACATTCTAAGGTATTATACTTGTAGATAGCAAAAAGTAAATTATTGGATACTGTAGTGAAATTATGAAAATTATACATATGGGATATAGAATACATTTTCCATTAGTACTCTATTAAAGGAAAAACAAAAAGTACAAAAAAAAAAAAAAAATTTCTAACTGTATAATCAAAACACTATTATTAGTGCAAAAATTTTCTACTGAAAAATTGCATTTGGGATCAAATTGGTTATATTCTGCATTAGGGATTGTATTGGTCATATGTATTTTAAAAAAAACCTATTATTATTAAATTTTGTATTAGGTCTGCAATATATGGTTATTTTTGTTTTCTCAAATGGATTGAATTTATAAACAAACTTCCAATCTAATCTTATTTTAAATTTTTACCTTAATGGTAAGTTTTTGCAATGTATTCAATGTTTTTTGAAATCTATGACTTTAATTTATGCAATGTTTTTCTGACGTAATATGGGAATTAGTAATTGTATAGCTGTTTTTCTGCATCAAAGAATCTATAAAGAACTTTTTAACAGTTAAAAAAATGTTGTTGCAATCTGCTGGATACTTTATAATATTCGTAAAAGATTACTTTATAATTCTGCAACCAACTTGCTTACTTTCTTCTTAACCATTTTTCTACCCTGACGTATACCAGATCAGGTACATTCAATTTCTATAGTCTGGACTGTTGTATTCACATATTTATTTTCTTAAGTTTTGTTTTTCAAAAACAAGTGATTTTTGATTAATTTGATGTCATCCGGTTTACAAGGTTACTATGGTAACCGGTTGATGTAAGATTATTATTAATAAAATTTTAGCTTGGTTGTCAGTTCCCCGGTCCCACAGGTTCATAGGTCTTAAATACCTATGAGAGATGTTAGTTCTTAAAAAATTGCAGAGTTAACATGTAGGGAATGTTGAAACCCTTTTTTAATCAAATTTATTATAATTTGGAATAACGGTTTTATTCTATTGGCATCTACGAATAAAATACGGTTTCCAGCGGTACTAGAAGTAAGTTATAAAATTGTTTCTCAATATTGTAAGAGTTGTGCTCTTGTGAATGTAACATGTAAATATATTCTTTACTCACAATATTTTCTACCCTCCTATTCCAAACACCGTATGGCAACCCTATATATTTGTTTTACATGGATTTTTAATTCTTTTAAAAGCATCTGTCGTTTGGCGTTTCGAGATTGTAGATATTCCTTATATCTACTATAGTATTATAAAAATTCTAATTTAGGACTTCTTCGAACTTAGGATAGCTGTGGATCCGTAAAGGCTAGGGCTAAAATAAAAATCTGTAAAAAGAATCAAAATTTTTTTGCGAATCTCATCCGTCAGCTAAATTTTGTTTTTTTATTTAAAATGGTATGGAAGTTCACACGGATCGGCATAAAGGCGGACCTATTGAAACTACAAAGGTTTTTTAAATTCTTTAATATGCTAAAAATTGTAAGTTTAATTAAAAAAACTTTCAATATTAATAATAAATAATAAATTCATTAATTTTTTATTTTAAAACTTCTCTTCAAATTACCGAATTCACATTTTAAAAAAGTTTTGTATAAAAAAAACTTGAATAGAAAATGTCTTTTCGAATAAAAAGCATTCTATTTTTTTTTGAATTTTTAAAATTTATTTCCAAAAATAAAAAAAAAAAAAAAAAAAATTCATGTCCTTGTCACCAGGTACATCAGAATTATTACACCGTTATTACAAACTTATTACAAAAGTTGTTACAAGATAACCAACGCTATGTCATTTTAAAGCAATTTATCAAGTATGTCAAGGGTTACCTGTTATACTTTTTTTATTTTTTTTTTTTTTATATTTTATGTCCCGGAAAATATAATTTGCTATATGTTTTCCATTATTCTGCTGTTGTTTGTTTGTTTTTTTTTTTATTTGGTTCCTGGGAGTGGGAATATTCCATCTGATAATTTAACAAAAGATATTTTTAAAAAGAGACTCAAAAAAAAAAAAAAATGGAAATTAAAAATTAAAGAAATAAAAAAAAATAAAAAACAAGAAAAGCAAATAAAAAATACACTGCCAGTGTGTTAGTGTCTAATGATGAGAAATTCTTCGCCACACAAAAGTAAACATTTTGATTCCAAAGAGATTAACTAAAGATAATTTTCCATTTAATTTTTCTAAGTCCTGTTTTTCATTTTAAAGTCCGAGGAAAATGCATAAAAGATTTAAAATTTGTTAAATTGTGATTTACATTTGATTTTTATTAGAGGCAAGATGCAACATCCTAACGGAGGTGAAATTCTAATGAAAAGAAAACACAGTTAGAAAGGAAAGTAAAAATTAAAGAATAAATTTTAGGATTTAGATGGTGGATTAAAGGGATAACCTAATCAAATTCAAACTATAGCCAAAAGTAGTGAAGTGCTTGTGCTTCTTCTCCCTTTCTAAACACAAATTTTAACAACAGAAAGCTAGTGTTATAACTGTAAATGCTTATAGGTCATAAAAAAAGCTATTTTTCTCTAGAAATTCTTAGCACTTTCAGGGCAGTTGTCTGAATTGGTGATCTTAAATTTCTAGGCTGCTACAGCATGCTTAGACCCTGAAAAATTGGTTACTGGCCCACAAAACTTTGTGGAACTAGCAGTATACTCAGCTGCAAAGTTATTGATCGGCCAAATTCCACAATTTCAAATTTGGAAATGACTAAAAACTTTGATAATGAATTTTTCTTAAAATGAAAGTTCAAAAATTACCTGATATCGGTGCTATAGTGTATATCCATTAAATTGAACCTGCTTTCACCATTTCAAATAAAATCAAGGTATTTTAAACTAAAATTTTGGAGATCTGGAAAGTAGCAGCGAACTGGCTTTCACTCTAATCATTATCGAATTGAAAGTGGAGAAACTAGACCAGAAAAATTTGGCTGTCTTATTCTTATTAAAGATCAAACAACCTACTGACGCCTATCTCACCAAAATATAGCTAGAATATTACAAGTGTATACATATGGCATGTCTAGGTATACCATATAACAAATCATGCCATACTTGTGGTGAAAATAACAGAAAAACAAAAAAACCCAGCGCTGGCTACTCTAAGTAGCCGTCAAGCAGCCTAGTAGTAAAGCAACACGCAGAAATTCTCACGTTTTCGAATATTACGAAATAAAAATCTAAAAGCCGTAATACAAGTACTAGCCAAACGAGTTTAATCAGGACCAGTCATATTACTCAACCGAATATAACCACTACCTTTTTATTAAAAATAATGTTTTAATTTTTGTTTCAGGTAAAAATATTTTCTTAACAATTATGTAGTTGTGTTCTAATTTTAAACAATGTAGCAAAATGCATCTAACTCTTAACATAATCTATATTTTTTTGTAAGCACTTTAAATTGCAAAGCAAAAATTATATTTTGCCTAACAGTATGCAATTCCGTTTTATATAACATTTTATTTTTCTTTCAGAACAAATATACCGTTAAATTTGCAAAAAGAAAAAGAAAATACAAAAAATATGTATGTATATAAAAATTTAATGAATTAAATAAAAAAATAAAAAAAAAATCCTTTAAATTGGAGCATATCTCTTGTACTTATCCTACATATGTATGTTTTAATTTAAATATAAATTTCATTAGCACACTGCTTTTGTTTTTATCCATTTTTTTTTGTATAATGCAATATATACTTGTATTATATATTTTATATTATATATAGATACATGCTCTTAAATTTTTAAAAAATAAATTTTCACTTATAACATAAAAGAAAAATAATATACAGTTCAATAAATTTTAATTAAATTTAATATATGTATTTTGTAAATCATGCTTTCATAAAAAGATATATATTATTTAAAGAGTATATAAAAGATTGTCAGTAAATCCGACAAAACCAACCTTTTTTTTTTTAAACATATTTTTTTTTGAATATAAAATGCATATGATATTCGAATTGGAGGTGCGAAGATAGTATGGGAAAAAAATTCAAATAACTCATTTTTTATTAATTTAAATATATTTTTTTTTGCATTATTGAATTATTAATTTTTTTTAATTCCTTTTTTAACTCACATAAGTATCATAGTAGAAGTATCGGGAACTTGCCGAGTCATTAGATTTCACCTTCATTTTATTAATCTTTATTTTCAATAAGTCGTTGATTACTTGACTGCAGTTGTGGTATTAGATATTTATACACATAACAAATATTAAATTTTGTGCGCCATCTATTATCTGACGTAAGAGTTATTCGTATAATAGACAAAAACAATTTCACGTAACACGAGGTACTCACGTAACGGAGGATTTGAACAACAGTGCAAATTGTTTACAGAAATTGTTGTTGTTTCAGGTATAAAAAGTATGCACTGATACTTTTTCCTCTACTAAAATATGCTCGACCTGACCTTTGGTGTATATTTAATAGTGAGTAGTATGAATGACTAATTTTTTTTTACATTTTTTTGACATTAGTTTACAAGTTTTAGAATTTATCGGGAGGGGTTCAAGTAGAAATTAAAAGAAAAGGGTCTCTATTATTTACTGTTATCTTACACTTAATGGAAGGTTGGTGTTTTAACTATACTATGCACTTTTTGATCAGATCATATTAATTATTTGATGTTGGTTATTGAATAACTTAAAAAGATTAATAGCAATCAACGAAAGATGACTATCTGATCAATCGTTTAGTGGTATAGACGCAGCTTTTTATGCGAGGTCTCGGGTTCAAACCGCGGTCAGTTCATATCTAATAAAAAAAAAATATCGTAAAATTGCATAATTATATCGTAAAAGTAATATAAAATAAGATTTAATAAAAATATATAAATAACTTTTATGTAAAATAATAGATGGCGCACAAAATTTACATTTGTGTATTCATAGTCTTATATGCAATAGGTACAGCCGAGTAATCAACGGTTTTGTGAATATAAAGATTAAAAAAAACTTAAGTCTAGTCTGAAAAGACTTGGTGAATGCCCCATATTCCTTAAAGAAGTGGAAAAGGAGAAAAAAAAAAATTAAAAAACAACATAAAACAGTTGAATTATATGGCAGTAGAACTACCTTTAAATCTCTTTTTAACTTTTCCTACTCCTGGAATACTGCTATTAATTAAATAAACTTTTAATTTATGTGATTCAAATCTAATAATAACTTCATTATGTTCAACATGTGTCAATAGAACAAGAAAACCAATTCAAAAGAAATTGTTTAACATTCATTAAAATTACAGCTAGAAAATTATTAATTAAAACCTGTCTGCGAGATACAATTTCATGATATAATGAAATTTTAAAAAAAATCTTAGTTTTCATATTCATTAAATCTTAGAACCTTCTTATTTATCTCATTTGCTTTCACTTTCATCTCAAATCTTTTAATCACATTTGGAAGTATTTTGTATAATACCTCTTGTATTATATAATTTAGGTGAGAACGAATGGAAATGTGATTAGAAAAATAATTCAAAAATCGGAAAAACTGTAAGTTTCTTTAAAATTCCAGATTCTATGTATTGTTTAGATTTACACAAAATATCCGGCTAAATAAAGAAGGCTTTGAATACGTGTTAGATAAGATAGAAAATAGCAATGATTCCACACAACGCTCTGGGTCAACCCGCAGTATCGAAAACATTGCTCTGACATTGCCTACATATATATTATAATCTAATTTAAATAATGATTGAATTAAATTATAAATAAATACAAATGGCAGAAAATGAAAGACATACATCAAAAGAACTCCTTATTAATGAGGAAGGAATTGCACGAACTTAGTACTGTGTGAATGGATGGACTCATATTAAAATTATGACCCCCTCAAATAACGGAAAACAAATTTAAAAACGCCTATTTGGATATCGGGATGAGGATGATTCTGGATGATTTTCTTCATTCAACATTTTGTAATGAATCCAAATAAATAAATTTTATACACTGTTTTTCACATTTCCTTTAAAGGGTAGATACATAATACGTTAATTTACTTATATCACACTATGTGACACTAGGTGGCAGGAAATTGTGTTAATTGTCATAACCAAGTGATTAAAAGTGAGATACGAAAAATAAAAATTCCCTTTTCACAATTTTTTCTTACTTAGTCGTGAGTTCGTGAGATGCACAATGAGACTCTTATACTCCAATTACATTTCAATATACATATTTAAACTCAAAAAAAAAAATTTTTTTCTTATTTTTATATTATTTTTTTTTTTATTTCAATTAATTATTCATTTCATTTCCATTTATGTTTTATTTTCATTAAAATTATTATTCAATATAATTATTAAATATAAAAATTGTTAAATATTTCAAAAAAAAAAATTCAAATTGTTATCGAAGAAAAATTAAATTTCATTTCTTTTAATTACATCATCATATTCTTTTATTGCATATATATATATAGATATACATATATATATATGTATGTAAATGTAATTTTATTTCACCAACATCGATAACAGCAACAACAATAATTACATGTAAAAGAAAACCAGAACAAAGTCAAACCTGACCCAAAAAACAACTTCCTCATCAACAAATTTTCTCATATATATATATATATTTATATATGTACTCTATATATAGTCCCTAGTTAGTTATTTACCTTTTTGTTTTAATTTCTGCTTTTTTTTTTTTTAAATTAAGAGAAGAAATACACAAAGCAGCAGCAGAAAATAAAAAAAATATGCATGCATATTTTTAATTCGTAACAACAACAACAACATCAAATACAACAAAGAAGAAATGAAGAAAACAAATTTTTTATATATATATATATATTTTTAATTTTTTTTTTATTTTTATATAATGATAAATGCAACATACATCATCATCATCATCATACATAAATTATTACAACAAATACAAATGCAACAACATCAAAAAAAAAGTAACAGAACTAAAATGTATATGGATGCATATATAAAAAAAAAAATTCTTTGGATGCAGCAGCAGCAGCACCATCAGTACAAGTCATATTTTTTTATATTATTATTCCTTTTAAGTTTTTTGTTGTTGTTTTTTTTTTTTTTTGACTTTCTTTCTGTCTTGTTTTTGTTGTAATACACATGTACTGTTATGTAAAAAGTATGATGGTTATTTTTTTTATTTTTAGTTTTTTATAGCCGGTATAATTTAAGATGGTACTGTAATTTTTTTTTTTTTTGTATTTTAGTCCTGTTATACTTATACTATATAATATGTACAACTGATGATAGTAGTATTGCAATTCTGCTGCTGGTTTTTATATTTGTTATCATTAAAAATGAAATGCAAAAAAAAAAAAAAAAAATACAAACGGTATAAAAAGCTTTCAATTCAACATTTTGAACATTTTAAATATGTACCAAATAAATAAATGAAAAAAAAAAAATAAATGTAAGAATTAAAAAAAAAATATATATATATTTCTTTTTTAAAAATAAAATTAATGAAATTCTAAAGTAAAAGCAACAACAATAATAACAACAACAACAACAACAAAAAATTTCAGGAAATTCATGAGATAAATTGTGTTCCCAGCATAAAAACAGAGAAAAAAAAAACTTACAACAACAACATCAACCAAAATATCACTGAATATAGATACATATACTCGTATATATGTGTGTACTTAAAATAAAAAGAAAAATTATATATATTTTTCTATGACCGACTTTTCATGACCTAATTTTAATGACGTCATTAATGGATTTTTTTTTTCCTTTTGCTGTTTTTTATTCTTTTATCTTTTTTTTGTATTTTTTTCAACACAGTTATACATATATATATATATATATATATATATATATACAAATATATATATACATATATTCGAACTAAATATGTTTTTAATAATATATCATTTCTTTACATATAAATAAAATTCACCACAATTCTTTTTTTTTTAAATAAGCATGATACGTAAATTTTATATGCATTCATACTTACATATGTATATACATATATATAAATATATATTAATTATATGTTTATGCATGCAGAAATTTGAATGCATATTATACACATTACATACATTTATAGGCTAAAACCAAAAAAATTTTAACAAGAATTTCATATATATATATATATATAATGAATTTTCCATTTTCTATACTCAACTATTCCTGTAATTAATGTATGTATATATGGAAAAATGCATGTATGTATGTATGTTTATTAGTATTTTATATTAAAATCAAAAAATACTATACCTATATATACATTTAATAGCAGTAAAAAATCATAGTAATAAAATAACATACATACTAAAAAAAAAATATAATGTACTATATACAAGAGAGAAAAACTATTTCGCCTAAAATTATGTATTTCTATGTTTTTTTTTTTTTTTTTTTAAAACATAATTTTTGAGGTGAAAAGGGAAAAATCCGGAAATAACTTTTCTACACATTGATTATGATTGAAATTTATTGCAATATTATTAAAATAATGTTTTATTCTTGTTTTGTTTTTTTTTTTGTTTTAATTTTAAATGTATTTCTGTTATTTTTTGTATGTTTTTGTGTTAATTTTTTTCTATTTTGAAAATTATTACATATAATTTAAATTGAAATATAATTCATTGTAAATTTTAATTTAATATTTTCAATTTAAATTTCAACATAACCTTACAAAATATTTGAAAATATTAAACTAACTAAATTAATATAAATTGTAAAATAATAAATATAAAATTGTTTAGTTTTTTTTTTTTTTAATTAAAATTATTTATATAAATTGTTATATAGAGTTTTTTTGGGTTTTTGGTTTTGGTTTAAAGTTTATATTTTTAGTTTTTATATTTTGTTATGCGTAATATATAAGGAAAGTATTGAAATAATTAAGAGATTATTATATTATTTTTGAGATATTTTAATCAATTACAAATTTTTACTCAAATATATTTTTTGGTATCTGTGATTTAAGATTACATATTTAAGTTTATGGTAAACCTATTGGATTATTCTAAGGGATTCAATATTTTGTGCTGAATGGAGAGGTCTTGTTGTTTTAAACCTACTTCTAACCTACTTCTATTAAGTCTGTTTTCGAGAATGTGAGCCGCCTCAATATTTTTGTGTACTTCAACACGTTCTTGATGTTTTTTTAAAATAATTTTATATTTTTATTTTAACTTTAGGAATTCATAAATCTCAATGTAGATCATCAGGGAGAATAACTATGTTGTATAAAGTTTATTTTGAAAGGCTTGTATCTCGCTTAGATACCTTTGTTTGTGCATAACCCCAACGTTGAATTCCATACAAACATATAGGTTATCTGAATTGATTTTAAACTAACACTTTGTTATAAATTGTTAACTTGTATACCTAGGATTTTTAGCTTAATTTTTTCTATTTAATATGTTCTTTGCCCCTTAGCTTGGCATCTAGTATCATTCCAAGATATTGTGTTGAGTAAACTATCAGTACGTATACATTATTTAAATTGATTTTAATTTAATTAACTATTTTTTTATTGATGAAGTTCACTTGTTATCCCATTTAATAATTTTTCTAAAGAAAGTAGGACTCGTCGATATTTGGTCTTAACTGCCCCAAGCCAATATGGTAGTATTATCAGCCAATGTTGCTACAGTTATATTTTCAACTACTAGTGGATTACTATTGTATTGTGTAAGTGTTATAATACTTTTTTAAAGCACGTCTGCTTTTTTTTCTTTTAAGGATGAATAATCATTTACTTGTCTTATTCGAAATAATCTATCCGAAAGGTATGACTCCAGTATTCTAACATATGGTATTCTAACACTTAATCATAAAGCTTGTGTGATAGACTTTATCAAATGTATGGCTAAATGTATAAACATCATGTGTGGCTCTTTTAAGAGATTGGGATAATTTGTTAGAAATCCTATGATCATGCGACTGACGCATCAGTTGCCATCTACATATGGATTTACACTTTAATTTTAATACTAAATCAATTATTCTTCTAGATTCTAGAACACTTACATACTTTGATGGTAGCTTTCTCACTTAATTTGACATTTTGATTGTATTCGAAAAAGTCAAAAGCTGGACTGTGCTAAATTTTTACATCAAAATAAATTTTAAAATATAATTCCCCATGTAATATTATATTTAAATATTTAAATGACGTTTACTGCAGTTGTATTTTTCATAATTTATCAAATATAATGTAATACGAAATATCATTTATGATAATAATCAAAATCAAAAAAAAAAATTTAAAATATTATTATAAAGAGTACCTAATATATTTAATTTAATTATGTCAAAAAATAACTAATAGAAACAGAAATTTTTTTTGATTGATTTTGAAATTTTAATATTTTATTTTTATATACATACGAGTATATACATAAATTTTACAGTTACTTTATGCATTCAGTTCCATATTAATTTTCATTTTCAAACTATATATATGGGTAAAAATTCTGTTTTAAAATTAAATTATAATAAAATATTTTTGTGGTATTTTTCATTTTCATTTATGATATAAAAATATCTTTTTATAGAATATAAAATAATATTAAATTTCCAGTGAATTTTATAATGAAAATTATTATTATTTTGAGATGAAAAATTTTCGAAAATATATATTTTTACACATTTGACATTTTAAAATATGATTTATTTACTTTGATGCACATTAAATATGTATTTGTATTTTTTTTGAAAATAGTGTTTAGAGAATTTTTTTGAATTTAATATTTGATTTCTCATTTTACTTTTGGGCTTTTTACAATTTTCATTTTAAATTTTAAATGAAAATAAAAGAAAATATTTTTATTAGTTTTGATTGAATGAAATAAATTGGAATTTTCCATATTAAATTTCGTGGTAAAAAGAAAACAATTTGTTTAGAAATAGGTAATAAATTGATTTTGGGTCTTTGGTGCATAGTACTATGTAACTTTAATAGAATATTTTTTTGGGAACCAAAGAGTTTTGTTCAAGTTATTTTGAAAAAGAAAAAATCAATTTGTATTTAAAGAGTTAGTTATAATATATTTTATAGTAATATTAGAAAGTATGTATTACCATTCTGTACATGTTAAAAGTTCAAGTGTTAGACTTACAAAGCTGTTTATTCCACAGGTACATTATAAAACAGGAGTTAAGGTACTGGACACATTATATTTTTTATAAGTTAGAAAATCCATTTTGAAGCATCTTAGATTTGCAAAAGATAAAGTTCTACTTTTTTATACCCGTATGACTATATAGTCCAAAGGTATAATAAATTTGCCATTACGTTTGTGACGCAGAGAAGGAGGGGGGGTAGATATAGACTCAAGTGTATGGATCGGATCAGAATCAAAAAATAAATCGATTTAGCTATATATGTCCGTCCGTCATCACGATAACTCAAAAAGTAAAGGAGCTAGGATTATGAAATTTTCACAAATTCGTTTTTATGCAAAAAACGGAATTGCTATTTAAATTCAGACATTTTGTTCCACGAGTTCGAGTACCTGCCATACAACTTCTAATTTTATATGAGTATATATTACTCTATATACCTATGAAAGCTGCGTGTCGGAAATTTTGCCAAAAGTAGTTCAGTATAATGGCCAAAGTTACTGCAAAATTTGGTTGGTCTACTGCAGAGGGTTCGAGTAGCTGCCATACAACTCCTTCTTTTATATGAGCTTTACACTACATCTGATGAAGCTGGGTGTCTGAAATTTTGCAAAAAATAGTTTAGTGTAATGGCCAAAGTTACTGCAAAATTTGGTTGGTCTACTGCAAAGGGTTCGAGTAGCTGCCATACAACTCCTTCTTTTATATGAGCATTACTCTACACCTAATAAAGCTGAATGTTTGAAATTTTGCCAAAAGTAATTAACCGGATGATATAATGTATATTTTACGGTCATACGGGTATCCCAGAGTTGACACAGTCTACTCTACTTCACTCTTCCTCGTTTTATCCTGTAATATATACTCAATATTTTTTTTTTGAGCTTTGTGTTATTTATATATCTGTGAGTTATATTATTCAATTCAAATTATTTTAATATTTATTATACAATTGAGCATTTGATTGAAATGTATATGGAAGAAATAAAAAACTAATAGTTTCCTTTTAATTTCACTAAAATTATTTATTTTTACTAAAACCAGTATTTCGTCTACGACATGAAGACTTCCTCAGTGCCAGTACTGAATTAACCGGGTTAATTGCGGTTTTGGATATTTTAGTTTTGGGGTTTTTATCTTGGAGAATTTTGTACCCGCTTTATTAAGTACAGAGTTTGATCCTAATATAAAACAATTATTATAACTATTAAATTTATCATTCTGTACGTGGTAAAAGTTCAAGTGTTAAACTAACAAGCCTGTTTATTCCACAGGAACATTATGCTACAGAAGTTAAGGAACTGGACTCATTATATTATATAACATGGAGCATCCATCTTAAAATTCTGTACTAACTACTCGAACTCTTTAAGCATGTTTGCTCAATTACAATAGCAAAGCCGGCTCTTATACTGTAACTGCAACTATAAACGCATTCATACATTTGAGTCTATTTAATCCTTCGCTTCTACAACATCAGAAATGGTGTAACAAATTTAGTATAACCATAGAACTACATTCGTTTGGGTAAAATAAAGTACAAAAAAAAAAACAAATACTAATCATTTAATCATTTTAAATAATTAAATAACAAATATTCATATTAAAAAAAAAAAATAATTCAATTATATACTTAACAGTTTCAATAATTATTCTTTTAATTTATTTGCTAACTATTTTTAAATCATTGAAATGAAAACTGAAAACACAATACAAAATCGATTCAATTCTCTTTTGTCAACCTGTAGAGAATTGTTCCATATTCATTTACAATACGAGTAGTGAATTGATAGTAAAAATGGATTTTCTTTCTTTTATTTATCTTTCATTTTCTAATTATTAATGCATTTCATTATGAAAATTATATTGTGTTATTGCTATAACAATTAATTAACATGAGACATTGTTACTTACTACTAGATTTGTAAGTACAAAAATAATTCTCTAAAGATTTAATGAGATGAAAAGTTTTGGTTTATTTATTCATTTATCAGTATCAACTGATCATTGAAATAGTAAATTAGACAAGTAATGAACAATGAAATGAAAAAATTAAATAAAATCATTTAAAAAATTATCAAATAAAAATGTATTATGAAACATTTAATATTAGATTTACAGAATTGAATGGTGTAATATTTGAAGAATCTAGGTATAGGTATGTATAAGAATAACGTAAACTAAGAGACTTCAATGGTGATGCAAAGAGCATTCTGGCGATAGGGATACGGATATGAATTTATAAACTGAAATATTTAAAAATATTTTAAATTAAAAATCGGGTATTTCCCTTTTTTACCGCATACTTTTGAGAAAGAAAAACATGGACAAAATAAGTGAACATTGTCAAATGAAGTTATTTCTAGGCTTTTCAAAAACATATTTAACCTTTGAAATACGTTTTACTGAATTGTCATAAAAAGTCTTGAAACAGAGTTAAATTTTGATTTAATTAAACTAAAAAAAAAACAAGGAATTGAATAATAGAGTAATCTGCGTAAAAACTCTAGAATATCCATATAAACATAATGCAAGCTTATTTGACTTTGAGTTGTGTATAAAAGAAAATATAAGTTGTATGACAGCTCTTCGAACCTCTTCTAATTCACCAATTATGTTGTTGCAGACGTTGGCCATTAAAGTAAACTTCTATTGACAAATCCTAGCTGCTTTTTTAGAATCAGAATCCTAGCAGCTCTTCGAACCTCTTGTAATACACCAATTATGTTGTTGCAGACGTTGGCCGTTAAAGTTAATTCCTATTGACAAGATTTCAGATACTCAGCTTCATTACATATGTAATTATTCTCACATTGAAAAAAAAAGGTGGATGACAACTACTCGAACCCAAGATTGATTGATCAAGATCAGAATCCCAGCTCCTTTATTTTTCTAGTTATTGATGGATGGGTATACATAACTAAATCGATTTACTTTTCCATTCTGATACGATCCATGACTGTGATTAGATACCTGACGCAGTGCTATATCTACCGTCATTTTCTCTGCAAATTTTTAATATTTTTTGACCTATAATCATACTAAATATTAAAATGTTAGTTCTATATCTGGGAAACTATAGAGACAACGGCATACAAAAAAACCAAATTACCTTCACGAAAGGGCATTTTTTACATAGGCACAAAGCGGGCCATTTCATTACAGGACTATGGGGATCTCCTGATCATCGGTTAAGTAAAAATCTAGGTAATTTTTTCTTAATGAATGATTTGAATTAATTCGCTAAGCAAGCCGAAAGTCTGTATTGAACTTGGTTTTATAACTCGCAAACACATCAATCACTTTTATTACTCACAGATACTAAAATATCTTTAACCTTAGTAACATCATCCTATATGTAAAATTCGAAATTTATTTAAATAATTCTAATTAGAGGATTTTTAAAGTTCTAGTGTTACCATCCTAATTCAACTTTTTGACACAATCCCCCTAATACAGTTATATATTGAAGGTATATTCCATCTATAAAACTAATTAAAATTAATTTCCTTTATTTAACTTTTTTGTTAACTGTATAATTTTATTTATCTTATAAAATATTTATTTAAATGTATTTTTTTTGTATCTTTTGTATAAAAAATTATCTTTTATAATTTATAAAGATAAAAAATAATGAAATATTTTTTCCTTTTTTTCTTGTTTTTTTTTTGTTTTTTGTGATTTCTTGACGTAAATTTACAACCTTCATTTGATATGCACATAAATTGACCGGTTCATATTATTACCTGAGTGAGATAATAATCAATTCACTTTGTATAAAATTTTCATTCTTATATACCCTGTCATATTTAATGAGATACCTTTTTTTTTGTTTTTTTTTTAGTTTGTAGATTTGTTTGTGTTCAGATATCTTTAAGTTTTTTTTTGATTCTAATTTAATTCTGAAAATACAATAATGAGTACAATAATAAAATTTACTTTGGAATGAATTTGGTTAAATTATGAAAGGGGAATCCCTGTTTAAAGGTAGAGAAGTTGGGAATTTGTTGCTTATAAATTTTTTGTATTTTTGTGTAAAATAACATTTTACGACTTCAAGTTATTTAGGACCGGCTCTTTATTAGAAAAACTATAAAAAACCTAATATAGAGACGATAGTAAACTTTGTATAAATATGATAAGAGGATATGGCACATGAATTGTGAAGTTTGTGCTAACAGGATGTAGCACATGAATTAAGGATTTAATACTTTTAAAGCGGCGCATATTAGTGAAAATGTTGTGCTACATCTTACACCTAATTATTTTTGGGCTTATGAAAGTTTTTAGAACATCAATGAGTTTATCCGGTCGGTGGCGTAGTGATTAGGACGTTGGTCTTTCCATTAAAGATCCTCAGATTCAAGCTTTGGTCGGATCATATCAAATAAAAAATATAATATATAATTTTTATCTTAATAGGTTATATCAGAATATAAAATAAAATACCTGCCCTACCTGTAAGTAATGGAAAGGCTGAATCACTTGCTTATCACAATGTGACATTGTATGTGGAAGGGGGCTTTTTATAATTAAATAAATAAATAATAATATTTTGAACCTGCGGAGATTTAAAACAAGCACTTATTTAAAACTACAGCATTTCTAAAATTTGGAACCTTGTATGATTTCACTCATGTTTCAACTTGTTGTATAACCTAAAATTTGAACTATTAGATATCAATGGAAAAAGTATCTGAAAAACAAATTAAGGTTTGATTATGTCTTTGTGAATGAAGTAGAATTATGTTCACACTTATTATTTAATTGTTAAAAATATGAAATAAAGTGTTCAAATATAGTGTGTTCGAGCTTAGATCGTATGTATCTGAAGAAGCTTTTTAAAAACTTTTTAGAAATATGTCATCGAACATAAGCATTCTTGTCTAGAATTTAAATTTTCTAGTCAAATTTTTTTTAAATATTATTAGTTGTGTGTTATTACTTGTCTCACTCGAGTTGAGACTTAATCGAATGCTCAAACTGCTTCTTATAGCTTGTTAAAGCAACCAGGTTTAATGTGTTTCACGTATGCACCTCAAATCAAGTAATATAATAAGAAGCTTTTTTGATAAAGTTTTGTTGCACCCAAACAAAATTTGAAAATAAACCAATGAAACTGGATTAGTAAAAACTTAATTAGTGATATGATAAGTCATTGAAGCAATAGGCTCTAGTTCTATTCTTCTAAATCAAAAAATATAAATTTAATATTTCTGAATTATGCTATGTCATCTTTTAAAAAAAATAAAGTTTAGTTAAAATTTTCAAGGTTGTCTACTTAAAATTTTGAGATAATCGATTATTTTTTTCGATAAATCGAAATATTTTGAATTTTTTATGTCCCTTACATGATTTTTCAATTTTTTTTTATTTTGAAAATCTACAAATATAAATAATTAATAATTTATTCATTTATTTATAAACAATTCCCATAAATTCGCAAACAATAAGATAAGCGTACTGACATTGTCAGCCTTTCCTTTTCAAATGTGACAGGTATATATATTTTATATTATGGAATAAATATTGAATTATATTTTTTATTAGATATGATCTGACCAGGTTTTGAACCCAAGACCCTTCAACTGAAAGACCAACATCCTAACTATTTGGCCATAGATCGGAAACCAATTAAGTGGAGGCACAGTCTTAAATGTTATTTTACTGTCAAACTGTCAAAATTTAACCATTAGTATAGTACGAACACCTATTTTTAAAACGAATTAATTTCCAAATAAACACCCATAGGTTAAAGAGGGTATTAAGTACTATTTACATTTAAAATCTCAAATATTTTTAGAAAAAGAAAATGGCTAAAAACATAAATGCAAATTGTTTTATTTTCCTACCTATTTGGTAGCTATATATATTTATATATATACATATATGTATAAAATTGTTAATAAACTTAATATCATAAACGTTTTTACTTAAAAACTTAAAAATCTAGATTATATATATGCCCATTTGTATTATATATATATAAATATACATTTTTTTATGAACATTTAAATTGTTCTAAACATAAGTGTTATATTATTAGCTTAGATAGAGATTTTCATTTATATTCTTCTATTTTATAATATTAAATAAGCAGCAAAATTTTCATTTTTATTCTTCATTTTGTATGTATAAATGTGTATATATTAATATGTTCATATATAATTATGTATATATATATATATATATATTCCTTTACTGTTTCTTTGCCTGTTGTATTTTTTTTTTGTTAGCTTTTATTAAATTTAAATATTAAATAATATTCCACTTTAAAATTTAAATATAAAAAACATATTCACTTTTTTATATATATATACATACGTATATCTTTATTGTAAGTACCAAAAAGTCCCACTAGTGCTAAAAAAGCAAAAAAAATTTTTTTTTGTATAAAGAGTGAAAAGTATGGAAGTGAAAATGAAAAATTTTATATATATATATATATATATATATTTTATTGTTTTCCCTTAAAGAATTTTCCTTTGGTTTATTCATGCGTTTTGCATGTGTTAAAAAGGCACAAAATTAAAAAAATAAATACATACATTTATATGTACATAAATACAAAAAAAAAAATTAAGTTTTACAGTTATTTTGTTTTTTTTTTTGTATCCCCATGTTAAATTCAACACAAAAACTGAACCAAAAAAAAAAAAAAAGGCTGACCGAACTCATAGAATAAGACAGAATCAGAACACAGAAGAGTAAAATATAAGAGAAAAAAATTGGATTGAAAAAGAAGGACAGAAGGGGGGGAACGTCTGTGTAACTAAACTAAAAATTAAGAATCACTGCTGATGAATTTTTCACAAGGGATCCCTAATAATCCCATTTGTTAACGTATGTAAAAATCTTTTCATTTTGTTATTTAATTTTTTTTTTTTTTGTTTTTTTGATTCTCTTTTAGTTTTTCTGTTCTCATATACACTTTTAGAAATTATACGATTATAATAAAGTTTTTTTTACTTTTATTAATGCTGGGTATTATAAAATTTATATAATCCGATTGGAATGTATATTAAAAATTTAACACATAATAAAAAATGCCACATTATATGATTTTAAAATATTTCGATTTTGAATATTTTTCAACAGATTTTTTTTTATATAGAAAAAAAAGCATCCTAAAAATATGCAAAAAAAAAATTTGTGAAAGTTCAATAGAACATTTTTAGAAGACGCAGAAAAACTAGGTTAAGTATTTTAAATTAGACTAAGTTAGTTTAAGTTTTATTTAAAAAAATAATTCAGTGCGGGTTTGGGTAGGTTTTTAATACCCCAAAGATTTTTATCAAAACTATATTATAATAAGATTGTAAAATTTGTACAATTTAAATAAGGTTTTAAATACTACGATAAATTATTGATATTAATATAAGATTTATATATGATTGGTTTAAATGTTAATCAAAATTTATATTATAAGCTGTTTAATTTTTTTAAGTTAAGGGTAGGTTTTAAAATTAAAGACAAATGATCCGAGGTTTTTTTGTACCAAATACTTATCACTAGTCAAATACTATTGATTTTGATAAGTAGATGTTTTTAACTACATAAAACCTAATTGATTTGTAATTTAAATGAAATAGAAACTCATTTTTGATCAGTAATCATTTTCAACACCATTATTTTCTTATGTGAAAAAAAATCGTCCTAAAAGTATGCAAAAAATGTTTATTAAATAGAACCTTTTTAAAAAAACGCAAAAATATAATTAAGATTGCATGACTACTCATGACCTTTATGTATTAACAACTTATCTCTAATCAAATAATAATTTTTTTGATAAGTGGATATTTTTAACTTATTAAAAGTTCATTCGGTTAAATTATTAAATATGATTTACATGAAATGATTATTTTTAATAAGCGTTTTGTGAAAAATTTTCCAATTTAAAGTTATGTTTAAAATATTTATTGTTTTTCCTTGAAAAAAAAACTTAAGATACAAGTGGAGGTCGAATCTGAACGATCTACGCCACCGCCCGTATGTGATTATAAAATTTTTAATATTTTTCAATATAGTTTTTTTATTTTATGGAAGAATCATCCTAAAACTATGCAAAAATAGTTTTTTTAATAGAACATTTATAAAAGTTGCAAAAAGTAAGTTAATATTACATTGCTATCTAAGGCTTTTTTGTACCAACTATACGTTTATCAGTTAATTCAACTACTAATGTAACTGTACCAACTAAACAAGTAATTGGTTTTGTTTTTGAAAGTGGGTGTTTTTAACTAAACAAAATTTCATTGAATTCTTATCAAAGATGAATTAAATGAAACAGAAAGTTATCCAAAAAATAATTATTTGATAAGTGTTGTGTGAAATAGGGCCCAAAGGGTTATATTTAAAACTTTAAATTTCTAGCAAATTTAATTTTAGTACAGAACAGAAAATTAGACAAGTTAATAAAAACCAAATATTATAAAGAGTTTCTTTTCACATAGGGATACCTGCGAATCTTTTGTTGCTATTGAGGAGAGTGCAAGAAGGTTAGGCTTTCAAGTTGGTGACTACAACTTTGAGGTGGTGAAAGTTTTTGTATATATCGGTTGTCAAATGAACGCAGAAAGCATTAACACCAACCTTTAAATTAGGCGTAGAATAGTGCTAACCAAACATTGTTACTTTGGGTTAAGTAAGCCCATGAGTTCAAGAACTCTGAGTAGAAAGACACAGATCAGAATGTACAAAACACTCATCGTACCAGTTCTGACCTATGGTGCAGAATCATGGACCATATACCACTACGATGAAAATCTGATAGGGTCTTTTGAAAGGAAGATTCTACGTAAAATTTGTGGTCCAATTAACATCAATAGAATTTGGGGACAGCGACACAATCGCGAGCTTTATGAGCAGTAAGACGATACTGATCTCGTAACTTGGATTAAGACGATTACGCTGGTTAGGCAACGTAGTATGCTCCAGCAAGATCGGTTTTTGACCCCATTTCGGAGGGTAGACGCAGAAGAGGTCGACCACGTTTTCGATGGAAAGACGAAGGTCGTAAGAATGCTGAATATTGTTTGAAGTTGAGGAGAAGCTGCGCAAGTCAGAAGCCAATAGAATAAGGCATTGGACACGGCTCAAAAATAAAAATTTGTTATGCCGATAAAGCAAAGTAAGTAAGTTTCTTTTTAAATTCAATAATTGATTAATTCAATCTTTTGCAATTGTTTTAAAAATAATTTGTATTTGTCTAGTATTATCAACTTTGTTTGATATATCCTAGTGATTTAAATCAGTAATTATTTTCTTTCTTAATTTTAATTTAAATTAATTTTAAAATATGTGCGATCATAGAATGACATAAAAACTCAATTAAAAAATATTTTTTGTTTTTTTTTTATTTAAAAAAACAAAATTGAAAAATTTTAAACCATTTTTGGCTTAAAAATTGGATTTTACAAAATACACAATTTTCTTTATATGAATTGAAAAGAATTTAAGCTTTATAATGTCATTTCATTATTATAATATATGAAAAAATAAAAGAAAAAAGTTTTCAATGATCCATGTGACCTAAATAACTATATTTTTTTTTTTTGGTTTAAAACTTTAATCCTTAAATTGATTGATTTTTTTTTCTTATTATTTTTATTCTGTGTACATTATTTGTTTTATAAAATGTATATATATATATATATATACAAAATTTTTTAAAACTATTCTCAGTCTATTAATTCGTAAACATTTTTCAATATCTTAAGTTATTTTTACAATATATTAAAGGTGATCAAATAGTTTATTTTTATTTTTTTTAGATTTTTATTCTTATACTGAATTATTTTTGGATCATATGTGATTTTTATTGAAAACTGTCCGACTGTTTCATTGTCATTTTTTGTATAGTACCTAGTAATTAATTGATTCGATATTTAGCTGTAGAAGAGTATTTTACAACAATTTGTTTATAAAAACAAAGTTATGAAATCTGAATACTATACTATGGCAGTATACACTTATCATTTGTTAAAAAATCAAATAAATTTTTATTTCGCTAAATCAATTTTCAAATAAAATTTTGATTACAAAAATAGACCCTCATTTATTAAACATAATTTGATAACTGATAAGTGGTTATATAGTTAAATAGGACATTTATTAATTTATTAATTCAATCTAAAAAAAGTTTTTTTTTTAATATCAATTATTATTTCTGTGGAAAATATCCAAAACTTGATAAGCGTAATTTTTCCCTTTTTGAGATAGCATTTGAAGTGGACTGTTTAACATCAAATCTTTGCACTGCCAAAAATAAATAAGCGTTTATTTAATTAAAAATCCCTCAAATGGTTATTAATAATGTTTTAAATAAACATTTTGTGTCACAAAATATTTTTAAAAATTTTCAAACACGTTTATTGAAAAACTGTAATTTTGCGCTTATCAAGTTTTGGATATTTTCCACAGATTTGTCTAAATTCCATTATAAAAATCAAAATAAGAAATCTCAAAAATAAATAAACTAAATAAATAAAATAAAAAATAATAAATTGCATAAATTTAGGATGAGTTAAAGTATAATATTTACATTTTGTATTTGTCATTCCTCGCCGCCTTTATTTGATTTTGTCTTGAACTTGAACTGTTAATTTATAATATTAGATTGTGGTCAGATTGGAAAATTTTCTAATCAAAACATAGAATAAATAAATAAAAAATATATAAATATATACATATGGGATTTTTATTCTGTGTTCATTGACTAGAAATTTTGGCTGTATACCATTTATAACTTTATTAAAATCTCAAATATATAGAATTTAATTTTATTCTATTTCATATAACAAAATGATATTGTACCATGACATTGTTTTTTTTATTTTATTTTTCTTTTTTTTTTTGTAATTGAAATTCTAATTTTGTTTTTTTACATAATTTATTTTTTTTTTTTTGTAAAACTAAATTTTCCCAAAGAAAATAACCTCATTTCATTTATATATGTATAAAGTATACATATATACAATCATACAAAATCACATATATGAAACGACCACACACATCTTATAACCATTTGGTTTAACCACTAATTTAACAATTTATTTGGTAAAGAAAATTTTTACGAACGAAAATTTTTTTCATATATATATATACATTTTTATGTATATAAATATATAGACATAAAGATATGTACATAAATATAAAATGTTAATATAATATAAGGATAAGAATTTGTTATTCTTATTATAATCTTTCTTTTTTGTTTCTTAAACTGTTAAAAAAAAGAAAAGTTAAACTTTTTATTGTTGTTGTTGTTTTTTTTTTTTTATTTTTGACAACAATACAATCACTAATAACAACATATAAAAAAAAAAATAAACAAAAAAAAAACAACAATGACATTAAAAATGAAAGGAAAAGGACAAATATTCGATACAAGAAAATGAGACAAAAAAAAAAAAAAACAAAAAACTGAATATTTACTTTATAGTAAAGAAATTATTTTATAAACTCTTTAGAAATGTCAAATTTTCATTGCAAAATAAAAAAAAAACACAAACACATACACATACAAACAAAATAAAAATTATATTCGTATTATGTTCAATGTAATATAATATACATATCTATCATTTTATGTTTTTTTTAAGTTTCTTGTGTTCGACTTCATCGAATATTTAATGTTTTTGAATTGGATGAAAATTTAAGATGAAATTTACATAATACATATATGTATATATTTTATACATATGTTTTAAGTACATGATTGTTATATATATATAAAAATGTATAGATATGTTGAAATTTTAAAATATCTTGAAGTTTTTATATTTTTTAAGTTCTTGTATACGAAAAAAAGAGTATAGAAGAAAAAAACTGAAAATATGGTCAAGCGGAACAAAAACTTCTTAAATTATGTTGCTGATATTGTTGTTTTTGTAGTTTTTTTTTGTATATTTTATTATTTAACTACAATAAGTGTCAAAAGTTATATGTTAGTGGGTATTAAAAATATGATTTTGATTTTGGGTGGGAGGAGACTATAAATACCATTGCTAGAAAATTGAATATATTAAATGTAAAATTAAAAAAAATAAAAAAAAATATTTTTTTCAATATATACTTTTTATTAAAGTAGTACTAGGCCCCTAAAATGTAGAAAACAAAAAATTGAAGGTATATCTTGGGAGTTTGCTACTGTTTTAATATAAAAGTAAATTGCTAATATAAGAAACAGTTCTTTTAATGTTTGAAAACTTTTAAGCTTAAAATATTGAAAAATTTCATTAGCCAAAAATAGATGGTAGATCTTTTGCATTTAAAAGTGTTTTAGTATAAAAGTAAATTGTTGAGATGGGAGACAGTTGTTCTTTCAGTTAGTCTTATAAAATTATAATTTTATTTGTAATTTTTGTTATTATTACTGTTGAATGTAAAAAACCAAAAAAAACAAAAACCTTCATATTTTAGCGATGATTGAACTCAGATCTATTTACACTAGAAACTACTTCGCTAAACACTGAACCATACAATTCTTATAAATTTATGGTCAGATTTCTAATATAAATATATCACTAACTGACAGAATTTAAAATAAATCCATAGACATCAGGTAAGTTCATATAAAACTATATAATAAAATGGTGACTACTCTAAATTTCTCATTTTTTTTACAAATGGCAGTATGGTCGAAACTCTAAAAGCTCAAAAGTAAATTTGTAAAATATTAAGTTAAAATTTTGATATGATATTGATAAATTTACAAAAATTTTATTTTAACATAAGATTCCGTATAGCACTAATAAGGATTCGATACAAAGAAGTCAAAATGAAAATTGCTAAAAATTAACAAAGTTATTAAGGTTTAAATTAACAAAGTTATTTAAATGTATTTTGGAAAATTGATAATTTTCAAAAATACAATAATCTGTTTCCGTGACATGTTCTTGAAAATTATTGTAAGCCCTGTGCGTAACTATGGGTTTGATTATGCAGATTATGTTAATGAAATTGGTATACAAATTAGTCATACTGTAATTATACCGTATATTTTGCATTTTCGAATCACCCTTTGATATATAATGTGAAGCCAAAATAATAAGGAAACTTTTTAGACAAGGCGACAATATATTGACAACAACGTTTTAGACAATTAATTATCTCTCATATATAATCTGACCAATGGCATATTGCTAAAGACGCCGTCTTTCATGTGGAAATTCTCGTTCCAACCCCAGTCGGATCATATGATCATATTAAATAAAAAAATATCGTAAAATTTTATAATTATATAGTAATAGTTAATATCGTAATATAAGATAATATTTAATATAAATATATAAATAACTATTGTGTAGGATAATAGGTGGAGCACAAAATTAACATATTTAATTTCAATTTATTATTCAGAACCTTATTAGAAGCTGGAGTTTTCTTAAATATTTGATTTACTGGAACAAATGTTAATTCCTACATTATATCTGTAAAGGAGAAAACATTTCAGAAGAACTTTATTTATTGAGCAAAATTTTAGCTTCCATTGTTTGGGTTACTGTTCAAGCATTTTCTTACACACCATCGTTTATTTAAATAGTGGAATATAAATTAACCGAAATATTAAAATCAATTATTTAATTAACTGACAAAATGCTGAATTTGCGGTATTTTATAGCTTTTATCAGAAGGAGTATATATAAATTATACAAGCTTTTACAATCCGGAAGCCTCCGAAGTAATTACATCATTTTCAAATGTAATTTAAAAAGTACATTAATTTTAATTTATAAATCATTAATTGAAATTCAGATTAATCACTTTTAATTCAGAAATCGTCAATTGTAATTAAGATTGATCAGTTTCAATTCAAAAATCGTCAATTGTAATTCAGATTAATCAGTTTTAATTCAGAAATTATAAATTAAAATTTCAACTGCATACATCGGGCGGCTTTACAAATCCACAGACTTCGCTGATTTCTTTACATTTGATACTTTCTGAATTAAAATTGACTAACCTCAATTAAAACTGCTGCTTTCCGAATTAAAATTCCTACTTTCTGAATTACATTCGGAAAGGGTGTAATAAGAAATAACTAACTTTTGATGCTAAATGTATTTTTTAGTTTATTTTTTTTTACCGAATTTTCATCTTAATTTTTTTTTTATTTTTACGAAAAACTTTTTCTTACTTATTTTTTAGAAGTATATGTATGTATATACAAGTGTATTTTATTTGTATTGTGATTATATTCTGTTATTTTATACTGTATCATTTTGTTAAATGTATTTTCTTAGGTCATTGATTTTGGAAATCTTCTAAACAAAAAAAGAAATTACTTTAGTTTCCTTAAGTTTTATTCGAATGGATTTAACTTTTTTGTTTTCCTTCCTTTTATTTTTTTTCTTTATTTTTTTAGAAAAAGGGTTTTTTTAGTTTCCTGGACTGTTTTTTATGTTGTTTTTTTTTTTATTAGAAAATGTCTTGAAAGTTCTTTCGAAAAAAATTTAAAAACATTTGAATCGAGTATATTTGTAAAGTAATGAAAAATTTTGTAAAACTATTTATTGCAAGGATTTTTAAATTTATTTGTAATAAAATATTTTTATAAAAACTTTTAGAACTTAAATAATAAAGCAATTTGAGTGAACTAAGACTTTTAATGGCCGCGGTTACGAGCACAACAAGTTCTAAGTGTTTTGAAAACCCTCAATGTACTTCAGAAAATCTCTGAAGCATTCTGGCGTTAATGGGTCGGTGGAAAAGTGGTTAGAGTACCGACCATTCATGCGAGGTTCGATTCCACGTCCGATTCCCAATGAAAGTGATTTAATCTCATGATTAAATTGTATGTGATCAATTTATATAAGAAGAATATAATATGATCCCCGTTTTCCAACATGCACCTACGGTATAGACAAATTTTTTAGTCCAACAGTTGAACAGTTAACACACACACAAGAAATTAGGGATTCTTTCCTCGAATTCAAGATCTTCTTAAAGGTTTTAATTGTCAAAGTATGTTTAAAAATTGAGACCCCAAACTACGATTAGCTGCTTTCTTACTTTTCATCTAGCATTATAAGTTTCCAATAAGACAAAATTATTTATTTTATTTATTTATTTATTTAAAATGCACTACTTACGATCTGAGCGGGAATCAAACCCGCACTCTCTCGGTTACAAAGGAAGAGGAAAAGAATTCGAAACTCGTTAAGAAAATTACATATTTTTAAGATAAATTTACCCTAAAAGTTTAAAAAAGTAAAATTTAAAACCTCTTAAAATTAATTTTTTACTTTTTTAATTTCTTCTTGTTATCTTACTGTAATATTTCAAAAAAATTCTGTTATCTTTCTATAATTTTCATTTAATTTTCAATCAATATAAATCTATACCAGAGACGGGATATTACTTTATCAATATTATAATTTAAAGATATTTTATCTTGTGATGATGTATTAAGCGGTTTACACACAACTGTGTCAAGTTTAACAATTTAAAAATTTTTGAAATTCGTTGAAGGGAAGAGCCGATTTTAAAGTAAAACAGCATGTACCGTTATTTTTAAAAAAAATTTAATTTTGAGGAACTAAACCCTCTTATGGGAGACTGATTAACTGATACACTCGTGGTAGACAGACTATTGATATAAACCTACTCACAAAAGTACGCCTTCAAATCTGGCTAAAATAATGGAATGAACACTCAAATTCCTTGATCAGCGTAATGGTTGAAAAGCGTAAGAGTAAGGCAAAGTAAAGGATAGGAAGAGACATATCACGTCCATCAAGGACTGAATAGGAAACCCAGAACGATTAAATGGGACTTCTTTCTAAATCAAATGACTTGGGAAACACAGAAGGCTGCAATGATATGTATAAAAGAGTTCTTATATTTCAGAGTTCTAGTTCAAAAAAGCTCTATATCATATAAACGAGTTTGAGCTACTAAGTCATAGTATTACGAGTACTTCGGAATGCTTTAATTTTTGAATATTTTAAAATTCTCTGAAGAATTACCTACAAGATATATTTATAGAGCATACAAACAACTCCTTTACATTTCGACAGCAACTTAAACCTGATTCAAAATTGCCAAACTTATTAAAAGCTTGCACTAAATGTATGGTATAAATCGCAGTATATACAGCATATTTTATATAATTCGTTTTGCCATTAGATACGACATGTTGGTTGGATCTAATTGGCAAAAGAAATTGGTCATTGATGGATTAATATATGAACATAAGAAGCAATCGTGCAATACTGTAAGAAATTGAATATTATTTCAAATCAAAGTTTAAAAAACAAATGTGTATAAACACCTTTAAAAAAATTCTTAATTTAAGGTTAATAATAATTCATCAAAAAAAAAAAACATTAACCATAAAATAAAAAATAAAAAAAAACACAAAAAAAAAGTGTAAAACAACATGCTATACAACAACATACAACTTAAAAAACAATTAAGTAAACTTTGTTATAGCAACACAGATATTATATATATATATATAAAAAATTTGTTCCTTTAAAGTGTTTTCCGCTCTTAATCGATTACCATCGTCCTTAATTTCTTTTCGTATACTCTGGTGTATTTTTTTTTTTTTTTTTTTTTGTTCTTAATAACAACTTAAAGTTTACCCACATTTTTAGAATAAACATTTTCGCTTCCTAATATTGTTTGTTCTTTTTGATAATATTTTTTTCTTCTTATTTTTTTTTGTTTTTATTTTTTTTTTCATTCGTCTTTTTAGTTTCCTGTTACGGAACTCTGTAAATTACAGGGAAATTTATTTATTTCAATATTGCCCACTTTTTGAATAAATTTAAAAAAAAAATATTGAAGGAAAAATATGAAATAATAATTTAATTAGTTTTGACATTGCATAAGACATAGGCGAAGTTCAATAATTGTGTAATAGAAAGTTTTATTTTGTAATTTTAGCGAACGAATGGCGCGTGAAAAATATATTTAAAATCATCATTAGCAGTCCTTTTTTTCTTTTTTAAAGTTTATATTTAGAATAAAAATTAATTAAAATAAGGTTTTGACCTTTGACAATTGAAAGTCTTTGAAGTTGTCCAATAATGGCAACTGACATCAATTAAATCATCTTGTATGACTGTTCAAATGCTTTGAAGTTGCCTCATTGGGTTGGGTATGAAATATCCAAGACAAAATCCCCAACGAAAATGTCCTCAAACCCAAAATCCCCAAAGCCAAAATTCCCAAAACACAAAATTTTTAGAAAAAAATTCCCAAAGTAAGTGAATTGTTTTATACTTATTATTAGATGTATTCGAACCCAGATTTTGCATAAAAATCTGAAATCACTCTTTTCCACATACCTACAAAAGTATTTAAATTTAACATTTATCTATGAAAAATAGAAAATTTTTTGAAAAATTTGACGTTTCTTATAAGAATATATGAAGAAATTCAATTTTGAAAATTTCTAGATTTAGGGATTTTGGTTTTTGAGGATTTTATCTTTAGAAATTTTGTTTTTAAAGATTTTTAATAACTGGCAGTTTTGTCACCGAAGATTTAAAATTTTGGAGATTTTTTACCGAAAGCTGCCTCATTGCAAAATTAAACAACTATTACGCTTTGAAGTCGCATTACTGTTTTTTGACATCAAATTAAATTCTTAAAATGATTTTGAAAATCTTTAAATCAAAATTTTGGAAAAAAAAAAAATTAAAACCCAATATAATAAAAAACAATTTAGATTTTTATTGAGTTCAACCCAACTGAGCAATGTGATATGTTTTTTTGTTTTTTCTCATTTTTCAATCTTTCATATAAATGCGCAATCAAAGTTTCATTTTTCCAGATAATTGAACATAGGTTCGATTGCAATCAATTGCAATCAATGAATTTTTTTTTGTATTGTATATATATATATAAATCTATATACATATAAAATATAGCGTTTCTTAAAGGTATGGTTTTTTTTATTTATTGCTTTATTATTTTTTTTTGTATTTTCTAGACTACATATTATAGTAATAGCAGTCAATATAAAATAGTAAACTTTAAAGTATTTATTAAAGTATTTATTTTTTTTTTAAATATTACATACCTTTAGGCGCCTATATGTAAGTACTTACATAAATTTTCACTTTAATAGAATTTGTGTTGTTGTTTCTATTTATTTGCACATTTATTGAGGAAATTGGATTATAAAATGTTTCCCTCAAAATAATTTATTTTACCTAACAGTAAATACATATATACAGACATTTTACATATGTATTCAAATTTATAAGTGTATAGGTATATACTACTATTAATATGGTATAGGGAATATCCCTTTTTTTATTAAAAAAAAAATAAATTAGCATTTTACTATTATTGTCTCACGATTTGCAGAAAGGCAATATATATATATATATATATATTTTATGTGAGGTTAAAAGTGAGGTTAAGGGCATATTATGACATACGATTATATTTTATGGTGTGCTGTTTTTAAAAAATAATAAAAACAAGAAAAAACCAAAAGTGAAAAAAAAGCAGAATAAAAAAATAAATATATATGTATATTTTTTTTCGCCGCAGGTCCTTAAAAAGTGATTTTTACCTTTTCCTGGGTGCTTCTTGTGTTTTGTTGGTTGTTTTACTTTAATCTGGTAAGGGTACTCTGTGCTGTTTTTTTTTTTTAAACTTCCGTTAGAATTAATGCTCGATGGCATTAGTCAAAATTTTAAGGGTCTTTGGAGAATTATTTTGATTCTATTTTTCTATAAAAATTTTTTTTTTTTTTCTGACTGGTCTCAAAAATTGTTCCTTTTTCCTGTTTATTGTTGTTGTTGTTCGTGTTGTTGCTTCGTTTCTAAATAAAGTCGTTTTTTTATGCGAATAACGATGATGATTATGATGACGATAGTGATTGTATGACGTATTTATAACCTTAAAAAAGAAATTTGTTCGTTTTTTTTTGAATATTTGTTGTTGTTGTTGTTTTTATTGTAATTTTGATGGTGATGATAATGGGTAGTATATATTGGTGGTTGTAGGTGGTGGGTTTTGAACTTTGCTACGGCTATAAAATATAAAATAAATAAGGGAATACTTGGAATGATAGAAAACATAAAGCAAAGCAAGTTGAGAGATTGAGAGAGAGAAAGAGAGTGGAAGTGAGAGCGGAAGAGAAAATGACACAGAAAAATAAAAATAAAAAACAATAACAACAAAAAAGTAAAAAGAAATCGTTCATTTTGATGATGTTTTAATTACGATGAGATTTTTATTGTTATTGCTATTTTATTTTGTTGTTGTTGTTGTTGTTTTTATTGTTGCTTGTGTTGTGCCAGTTTTGCTTTTTTCGCCTTACTTATTATTTTGTTGTTGTTGTTTGTGTGTATCTTATACAATTTTGATGAGTTTATGATATTTTACGATATGACGCGGAAAAGACCGAAAAATATTGCTTTAATTTTTTTCGTTTTATTTTTTTTTATGGTTGATTTTGTACAGGTCGATATTTTTTTGATAAATTTTTTTTTTTTTTTTTTTTAATTTTTTTTTTTTTAAGGATTTTTGTTAGGGGAACACTTAAACTTAATGTGATGTATTTAGGTATTTAGGAATTGGGGGTGCGGTTTGGTATAGAAAATACCCAAAAAAAAAAATTAAAATAAATTTTGTAATTGAATAAAACAAAAAAAAAAAAGGAAATATTTGCAATATTGTGATATATTTATGGTAATTTGAATATAAAATAAATGTTCAAAGTTGTACGTAATGAAAAAAAAGAAAACCGAAATTGAAAGTTATTTTTAGTCCAGTAATTTATGGGTTTTTTTGAATTAATTTTCGAAAAAAAATTAAGAGGCGTTGGTAAAAATTTATGTAAAAATTAATTTTTAAAATTTATACAGGAATTAGTAAATGAATAAATATAAAATTTTTTGGAAATATTGAAATATCTAATATATGGTAGGGGGTCACATGCCTTGATTTTATTTGTTCACAGTTTCATTTGACTGTTTTTGACTGGCTTGAATTTTCCAAAGGCATATATGTTTAGGTTGTACATATTTTATAGAATATTTATGTATTTGTATATTTGAGATTTTAAGTTGGAAGAGATTTTAGAGTTGGTTACAAATTAAGAGTTGAAATAATTTTTTTAACGGGGATTTGTCGGTAATTGATAAAAGTTTTAATTGGTATATCAGTTACCGGCGAATGAAAAATAGGCTTGGGATAGTAATCCTTTAGAATATATAGTGTTGCTCTACTGGAAAGCGTGGAACATCATTAAGAACATCATGAATTAAGCTAATTTTTACTTTTTTTAAACTTTAGAATTAATGCTTTATGGCGTCATAGGGCATTACCTAGACTTTTATTGATTGCCGTCTGAGGCTTTCACTTAAATTAAGCTAATATTTGCAAACGTATTCCAAATTTTCAAAATTGTTATGCATTATACTCAAAAAAAAGTGTAAGAACTGTATGGGGCAAATTCAGTTATATTGAGTAATACAGTTAGTATTAAATTTGGTTTTAGTGATTGGGGAAGTGCTTTAACGATTTATGGAGCATGTATGGTTACAATGTACATATTTATTTGTTTCCTCTAGTATTTTTGAAGTTCCATGTACATTATAGTTTGAGGCTCGGATAGCCTAAAATGCACTCCAAATATTCTTAGGAAATAAATGCAGTCACATTATTATCTGAATTGAAGTCTTCCATGATTATACATGTTTTTACCAATGTCTTGTAAAAAATTATGGATTTGAAGAACTTTGTTTTTAAAGAATTTTGTTTTGAAGAATTTAGAGTCAAAAATTTGTCATGCTTATTAAAAAGGACAAATTTTTTTAATAATTTCTTGTACCATTTTTTAACAATTGCGCACCTTTTCTTGGCATTTATTACTTTAAATTTTCTACATTATAATTTATATTGATCCATGCTCCATTATATAGTTACGTCTACAACTTCATATATCTTTTCTACCTCTCAGTCTAATTTAAGCTTTTTAATAAATTTTTTCTTTTAGCGTTATATACAAATAAAATTCGAGTACTTAACTATCATTCGAGTGGCCCGGGTTCGAATACCTATAAATGGCAAAGCACCATTATCAAACTTTTAACTAATAATTAATAGTTCTATATCTTTCATATCACTAATGAAAAATACATTAACATAATAATAATAATTTAATATAACTTACTGTATATCTCAATATGAGTATCTCATACAGTACCTCATTTTTTAATAATGAGATACTGTATATCTCAATGTATAATTCTAATATAAAATTATTACAATATCTTATAAATACAATTGCATCTATTGAAATTGAAGATATTTTCACATGTTATAATGCCTTTATTAAATGTTGTATGAGGAATTCATCCAGAAACAGACCCTTTCTAATTAATGGAATATAATATTTTCCTTTGTTCCCTGTGCCAATTTGACTCCTTAAACCTTATCTTTATTACAGAAACCTTTGTTATAGACAAGCTTAATAGCCTAACATATTAACCAGTTATCATTTTTATTTAAAAATATATATATTTATTATAATGATAGTCAAAAAAACTCAAAAAAAATTCATATTCATATAATTTTATCAAGAACAAAAAATCTATACAAACCCTTAAGGAACCCCTCCTATAATAAATATAATCTTTTTATCTATTAAATATCAAAATAAGTACCCTCAATATTTTTTAAAAATGTTTTTTTTTTCTTTTGTTTCTTTTTTTCTATCTCTTGAAGTTAATTAAAGATCAGAATTCAACCCCAACAGAATGTTGCCTTGTGTTAACAATTATGAGTTAAAAACAATTAATTAGATTACCAAAGAAGGCATAGTTCAGCAGATTAAATTTCACAAAAAAACAAAGAAAATCAGAAAAAAACAAAAAAAAAAAATACCAAGCAAACACGGCTATGAAAAAATTTTATTTCCGTGGAAAGTCTGATAACAGAGAGAAAAAGGTCATGCATAATAAAAAAAAAAAAAAAAACACAACAACAACAAAAGAAAGGAAACGAGGTTAAAAATGGTTAAATGATTAGATGAAAAAAAAAAAAAACAAAACAAGTTTGAAGGTTAAGATACAAAAAAAACACAATAATGATGTTTAGAAGAAGATACTCCAGTTAATATTCTATATTATATAATATGTATATAAATATGTACAAAATATCACATTTTACTTAAAGATAAAATTAACATACATACATACTTTACCTATACAAGTTTTAAAATTTTAATAATAAATTTGGGTATTGATTTTTTTTCTTATCAATTTTTGTGTTTATTAATTTCGGAAAATTCTCAATACTTTTAACAAAAATAAAGTATTGTGTATCGCATAATTTAACTTATTAACAAAAGTGTCTTACTTATTAAGTATTAACCATATTATATACGTCCTTTTTATATAATGAATTCTTTCAAATCATTAAATGGGAATTTTTATTATTTTGCTGAAAATAAAAACATGCAAAGAGTCCATATAAATAAAAACTAACTACAAAGGAATAACTTTTCTTGTTTTTTTTTTCTTCTTAATATTCTACACTCAATATTCCCAAAATTTACTTGGGGGTTATTTTTTTTTTATTAAAGAACTTATTTTAACTTTATGACTTTAACCTTATAAAGAAACGATTCTCTAACTTTCTTTACCTTCAAAAAACTATTTTCAAAGTAATTTTATAACACTTTATTAAAGGATTTGTAAAAGGAAAACAATTTTTTGTTTTTTTTTTTTTTTTGTAAGGCTATTTATGTAAATCAAAATTTTTACCTTTGAAATTTTTCCCTTTAATTCAAATTTTCCCCCCTTTATTTCAGAAATTTTTTGAACTAAAGTTCACGAATCTTTTATGATTTCTTGAAAAAAAAAAAATTGTTCGCCTGAAAATATGCAAATTATATGTAAATTGAATAAAACTGAACTGAATGTTTTATAGTTTTTGCACAAGGTTTATCCTTTTTCTCAGGTAATAATTTTTAAGGTAAATTGTTTTTGTAATAAAAATGATAAAGTTATGAAATATTAAATATGTATTATTATGTTTAGATTATAGTTCATAAAGGTATTCATGTAATAGTTGTTATATTATAGTAAATTTGATAGTTCATTGGTTAATTTTAATTCTGAGTTATTGCAGAATTTTACTCTGAAACATTGAAGTTTTTTCCTGTTGAATTATTAGTATTCCTTGACTAAATTAATTTAATGAAATTTTTCATTAAATATAAATTTAAAATTTCATTATAATTTTATGTAATTTTTTTCCTTAAGCAATAATATATTCTATTAATTTTTAAGTACTTTAATTAAAACACATTTTATTAACAATTTGTTACAAAGACTAGATAGCTCTGTTACGAATTTTAATTTAAAAATATAAAGAACTTGTTATTCTACAGAAGGTAACAATTATATTATAAGATAATTAAGTTTTATATTTAGAAGATATGCTAAATAAATGTTAAATGAAGAATTATTGTTCCATTAAAAAAGAAGTCCTCTGTTTTTTTAATGATAATTGTATTACTTTATATATAGAACAATATAAAATAATACAATATAGAATTAAGGAAATAGAAATAGAATTTTTTGGACACCAAATTATTTCTAAATAAAGGAAAAAAAAAAATGCCACTTAAAAAAAAGTTGGGAAAATAAATTTTTTTTTGTAAACTTTAATAGGACATTTTATTTTGAGCTTTTTGCAATTTGTTTTTAATTTGAAAAATTTAATAAATTGTTTACTTTAAATAATTTTTTAATTATAATTTAAGGTGAAAAACTGCACCTTGAGATTCGAAGAATTTTATTTAGTATTTAATGAGCGAGTTTAAATATATTTGGTCAGTTTAACTGTTAAATATTACATTACAGTACTGTTAAGTAGTGAGTCTAGATCTGTGTTAAAAATTAAATTTAACTAAACAAATTAAACGCCTTTAGAACTCAATCATTACAGCTTTAATTAAAATTTGGATTTTCATAGTTTAGTTTATTAGAAGATATTATGTGCTTTTAGTCTAATTGGATTCTAATTTTTACAAAAGTAATACAATCTTAAAATTGATAATTTTGACTAAGATCTTGCCCTGTTTATACCCGTGCACACATATATGGATCAAGTATATTTAAATTGCTTCTCCGTTTGTAACGCATTGATCTAGATGAGCTAGATATAGTGTCAAGGGTACGTATCGGATCAGCATCGAAAAGTGTAGCTATGTGTGTCTGTCAGCCCGATCGCATTTTAAGAGACAGGGTAAAACCATATTTAGTTCAAGCCAAACTATGAGTGATAGTTAGAACTTCATACAAACTTTAAATGAAATAACTTTAATGTACCTGGGGTTCATTACACTAACCATTTATCACCAATCTTGCTATTTTGGCGTTAAGTTTTACTTGCACTAAAATTGTATTTGATAGCACCTAACTTTTTAAGTTTTGATCAGTTAAAAAATCATTTATCAAAAAACAAACTGTTAAATTATACGATCAGTGATAAGATATAATTGCAATCGGGTTCTGATTACAAAAATACATATATACATATAATATTATACATATATATAAATTAAAATATAATTGCTTTAATTCTCATAAAGCATAATATATTCTGACATATTATTAGAAATGCAATTTTTGGGTTTTTTTATTTGAATATTAATTTAGAATAGTTATACAGGATGTTGCCAAATTAAGTGCAATGCTATATACTACTGTAAATATACTTATGAGTAGATTAAAAGAAAAAAATACAAATTTGGACTTCTCTTTTAAAAAACTAATTGTAAAGTTTTGAAATCTATTAATCAAATCATTTTATCAACTCTATTACGTTATTTTAAGTTTACATGATTTTTTCTAATTCAGTGCACTGTTTTATGCTGCTATATAGTTATACAGGGTGTTTTCTAACTCAGTGCACGGCTATATGTCATTGCATACATACTTATAAACAGACAAATTTTACGTATGAGAGCTAAGCTAGACTCTTCTAGTTTCCAAAATGTGGGGGGTTTAAATGAAATTTCAATATTTTTATTTTTTAATTTTCATAATTTTACTCTTAACCTATTCTAGACTACTTATGAAAATCTTTTTAGTTTTGAAGCGGGAGCTACTAAATTTAAAAAATGTTTAAATTTAAAATTTTTTTTTTTTTTTAAATCCAAATTTGTATTTTTTTCTTTTAATCTACTCATAAGTATATTTACAGTAGTATATAGCATTGCACTTAATTTGGCAACATCCTGTATAACTATTCTAAATTAATATTCAAATAAAAAAACCCAAAAATTATCAAAATTAAAAAATTTATACCAAAAAAAAAAAATATCAAATTAATTATGTAGCAACTCAATACTTATAAATATAAATCTATTAAATGAAATAAAAAAACAATTATAGTTTCCTTTTAATTTCATTAAAATTATTCATTTTGACAAATACCAGTATTTCGTCTACGACATTTCACATTTCACAATTCCTTTTGATCAATAATTTGAAGTCAAATCATCATCCCATACATTTATAATATATTACTATATACATACATCAAAATTCAATCAAATTATATTAATAAAAACCTACAAATACACCACATATATATTATATACATCAAAATTACAAAATTTAATTATCAATGTCATGAACATTAATTTGCAATTTGTGACAACAGCAGAGAGGCATAGACAACGTTTGTATTGAAAATGTGACAAAATGAAAATCAAAAGTGATTACAATATTTCATTATATATATAATATTTGGTCCATGATTGTTATAAACGTTTAAATTATACCCAAAGGGATGTACAAAAAAAAAAAACCAAAAAAAAAAAAAATCCATCTCTCAGCAATAAAATAATTTTCAAGTATAAAATCTCTTCTTTCCATTTTTTTTTTGTACTCTTCATTTATCCCCAAAAAAAAGTACATTTTGCACGTGCATGAACCGCTTAAAATAATAAAATAATCAAAAAAAAACATAAGAAATAAAATAAAAAGAAAAACATAAGCAAAAAATAAAAAAAAACAAAATTGGACTAATATAAGTACGAGTACTAATTTTCGCTAGATTTGCTTCATTTCATTTTATTTTATTCTGTGAATCATGAAAAATAAAATTTTCAATCCTAAAACAAAAACACAAAATTTATATATACGATAAGTAATAATTTACCGTTAAATGTATATATGTATATATATATATATATAATATAGGTAATAAATAGAAAGGATATGATAACTGTATATACTGTAAAGGAGGTGGAAAAAGAAAATAAAAGGTAAAAAACGGGAAATAAAAGGAATTGAACATATTTTTTTTTTTTTTGAATTTTAGGGTAATTGAAAATTGTATACGATATAAATATGTATATATATGTAATATGTATGTATATAGATTTGTATTTTTGTGTATTTCTGAAGGGATTGTAGCCGTAGTAGTAGAAAATTGGAAGTGGTGGTGCATGTGTAATTTTTTGCTTTGTTTTATTTTTTAGTTTTTATTTTTTTGCATGCCTACGTTTTGTATATATATATATGTATGTATATATATGTATATTATATGTGTGTGTGTATATGTATGTATTTTTTTTTATGACCTATAAAATTTTATTGCCAATTAATACAATAGGGGAGATTGACTGATTTTTTTGGTTGAGAATATATATATATATATATATATATATAATACATATATTTTGTACAAATGTATGTGTGTGTGTATTAAAAAATAATTATTTTTAGCATAAATTTTGATTATTTCTATAATAATATTTAATCGAATGAAAATTTACTATAAAATATATATATTTATTAACTGTATATTTTTACCTTTAAAGTATATATATACTTTTATGTGTATATGCATGTGTTTGAAATTTTAGTACCCATATACATTGTATTCTGGTAGATTTTTAATACCTGTAATAATGTGGTATACTTAAGGGTATACTTAATTCGCCATTATATTTGTCTATATCTATCTAGACTCAAGTGTATTTATCTATATAAATGTCTATAGATATCTAGACTCAAGCCTTTGGATCGGATCAGAATCGAAAAGTAATTCGATCTAGTTAAGTGTGTCAATAACTCTCTTTGGTATTGAAATCAAACCACTTTAATCAGAGGGTTCAGGGAGCTAGCATACAACTTCTTTTTTTATATGAGCATGGTTCTGTATATAATAAAGCTATAGGGCGTGCCAAAATTTTTCAAAAAATTAGTTTAAAGTTTATGGCAAACGTTTGGCTTCAAAAGTTGCTTAATGTAACGCAAAAGGTTCGAATACCTGTCAAATAACGTTTTTATTTTATATGCATAACTTAGAGTTTAATTAAGTTGCGTATCAGAAACTTTGTCAAAAGAAGTCAAGTTTTTCGTATGCTTTAACTTTTTTAATCCTCTCTTATAAAATTACGAAGTTCATAAACTTTCATTTTTCAATTAAGCTGGGCTAGAGTAGCATTTTAAAAAAATATGCTTCCTTAAAGCGGATGGTATTATAATGTTTATATTATGTTTGTATGGAAATCCCAGAGTTGACACAATGTACTCTTTCTTTCTTCCTCATTTTTGTTTTTAATATAAATAAACTATTCACAATTAGTTTTTTTTTTTTAAAAAAAACTTATTGTGAATAAAAAAAGAAAATTTTGAAAAACAAAAACTTTGAGTACAAAAAAGAAAAAAAAAATTTAAGGTTCTAATAATTATAAAAAATTTAATTATAAATGAATGAGTAGGGTTCTATTACTATAATATGTACTTGAAGTTAAATGGATTAATAATGAGATGTTCATTTTAATATAATTTGTATAGAATACATTTTTTGTTTTATATTAATTAGAAATTTTTAAATAGAGATATACAGGGTGTCCGGAACTCAAGTACGCGCACTCCACTCAGTGATTGGGGGCAATAAAACAAACAAAAAATTGTACTGGAGGAGGGAGTCTATTGTGGACCCTTTTCGAGATATGAGGGATTAAAGATTTAAGACTTTTCATAAAAAAAGCAATAACTTTTTAACAGCTTCCTGTAGAGAGATAAAAAAAATCCATTTTGTAGAGTAAGTTGTCAGCATTAATTTTTGTGTACTTATAATCCCCATATACCCAACATTTACAAAGTTATGAAGGTTCAAAATGATTTAAAATGAAAAAATTATGTTTCAAACTCTATTTTCTTTTGAAGCACATTGTATTTGGAGTACTTTTTATGGCATATTTCAAGACAGCTTTTCAAGCCCTATAATTAGTACATAATAACTTTTTCTCTCTCTCAAAACATTTTCGATATGAAAAATAGAAAAGTGTGTTATTTTCAATCGGTTCAAACAGAAAAATTATGAAATTTTTTTTTATCTATTTTTTTTTTCATTAATATTTTATAAGAAATTTTAAATCATTTTGAACCTTCATAACTTTGTAACTGTTGGGTATATGGGGATCATTAGTACACAAAAATTAAAGCTGACAACCTGTTCTACCAAATGGATTTCTTTTTATCTCTCTACAGTAAGCTGTTCAAATGTTATTGATTTTTTTCTTTAATCCCTCATATCTTGAAAAGGGTCCACAATAGACCCCCCTCCTCCAGTACAATTTTTTGTTTGTTTTAATACTCCCAATCACCGAGTGTAGTGCGCGTACTTGAGTCCCGGACACCCTGTATATAATTTTTAATAAAAGATTTTGCATTTTTGATTCTAAAAAACTTTCATATTTTTGACAATACCTTGTCAAATTTTTTTTTATTTTGGGGAAAATTAAAGTCTTTTTTATTTTTTTGAAGAATGGAACTGATATTAGGGGTTAATTAACAAGGCTGTTGTAATATATAACATTATTTTGTGAATTCTCAATAATAATTTTAGGAATCTGCATCATTTTGTTGTTGTTTTGATATGGAAGATAGCATGTGCCATAGCAAGTAGGCCTGGCGGTCCGTTGTGCACCCACTTTTAATACTTTTTATCAATTTATACGTAATACTATTTATTTTGTTTATATTATAATATTTGTTATTATAAATTATATTTGGTTACCATGGAGAATTGTAAAGAAAAATTTTTGTGTGGAATCTAATAACTCAAATTAAAGTTCGGCATTTGGAAAGCATTTCTCTAGTTAGGACAATGTTCAATTTTGATAACCAAACAGTTTATAAAACATTTGAAAAAAACATTTATATATGTATGTATAACCAGAGTGGAGGCTTAAATAGCTGAAGATGAATTTACGAAAAAGGTCCAAAAAAAAAAAGCTCCTAAAACAAAAATTAAAAAAATTCCCAAATTTTCAGCACTTTTCTCAAATGTAAAAAGTCCTTAAAATACACTATTTATAAAAATACAAAAAGGAAGGAAAGAGTCACCAAAACAAGTGTGTATAATAAATGTGTTAGAAGGATTTTCAGAGCTAGATACAAAATCAGGGTTCCAGCCCTTAATTTTTATTAAATACTTTATTAGGAGGTACTTTAGGGTTTTTTACAAAATCAGGAATAAATTAAATAGTTGAGCAACGGTTGTTCCAATAAATGCTATATTAAATGCTACAATTAGGAAAGATAAATCATAATTATATATATATATTTTCTGGAAAACCCAATACCTCTGTGGCGGGATTAAAAAAAAGTCAAAATTTGGTAGACAGTCCTAAAAATATTAGGTATATAATTTTAAAACTTTATCGTCAGGTTATCTATTATAAAAATCCAATAACATTTAATTAATTTCAAACTCATCATTTTTTTATTATTTTGTAAAAAAATTGTAATTTAATAATATACAGTATATTGACTTAAAAAGAGTTAATTAATTAATTAAATTAAAAATATTTAAAAATAAAAAAACCCATTTTAATTAAATTAAAAGTTAAAGTTTGGGATAGAATTTACTTTTTTTTTTTTTAAGTTCCCAAAATCATATTTTGCAACCAATAAAATTGTATTAATTTTTAATAAAATTATTCAATTACTCTGAAAAAATTTAAATTTTTTTGCATACCATTTGTAACCATAACAAAAAAGGATAACCAAAAAATAGGATCTCCAAAATAATTCTTTTCAATTACTAACACAATTACTAAATATTAATCAATTTACTAATCCTTTATTCTATTCCTTTTTTTCGTACTAAACTAATCAAATTAACAAAACTGTCCATTCAAAAAGTAATTTTAGAATATATTTAATTTTATATCTTCCATATTTAAATAGAATTTCACTAATCTAATTCAATTTTTACTTAAATATAATTAAAATATATAAAAATTATATAAAATGAAATATTTTTCAATTAATTAAATTGAAATTTTTCATTTTAAATTATAATTTGATCTTTTATTTTTAAAAATTTGTTTATTTTATTTTTTTTTAAATTTATTCTTTTACACAGAAAAAAAATATAGAATATAATTATCCTTTATCCTTTCTGTAAAAGTAAAATATATACATATTAAAATAAATATGTATATATATATATATAGAGAGAGCAGGATAATAAAATTATAGTAAAAATGTTTTTTTATAACTTGTATATACATCTATTTTTATTTTTTTTTATTTTTATAGTCAGTTAACAGTTATTTTGAAAAAAAATGAAGATGAATAATATATTTTAGATTTAATAAATTTTTAAATGTTACCACTCGGATGTATTTAAGTTAAGCTTAGGAAAGTAGGGGTTTAATTAAAATTTGCTTTGAAGTGACTGAGACTTTTAAAGCAAATTCATACTGTAACGCAAAGATAATTAAAATACTATGGTTCGTAATATTTCAGCACAAACCTTGTTATATTTCAACCTACTAAGGACGAACACCTCTCTCAAAGGAAATGAAACAATAATTGCCTTCTCCACAGCAACTTAAAAATTTGGCGCGTGGAAGAAGTTCTTATCCGTATACACTGTATAACTGTTAACATTTCCTAATATTTTGAATCCACGCAAAGTTGTCATGTAAGGTTCCTCTGAGATCAATCTTTAGGATTTTGAAATTAATACAGATATTATGTTTGGTTTTTGGAGTAAAGATTTTAGTGCAATTAGGAATAACCAATTATGTGGGTTAAATGGAGTAAATGATATATTGAAGTGGTATTATCAAGAACAGTGGACATGTTTTGAGAGAACGTGCTCCTAGTTCCACGTAGAAAAACTTTGAGTTGCTTGAAGGAAGACAATTTATTATTGTTTTATTTCCTTTGAGAACACTTACCTCAACCTTTGAGAACATATGTCCTTACTAGGCATGAATATAACAAGGTTGGTGACCAAATCTTTCAGGGAAGGTCAAATAAACATTGGGGCAGCACTAGCATCGTTTGAAAGAAGAGTAGCTCAACTTTACAATTTATCGAAATAACAATCCTAATGAAACATTTTCTCAACGATGAAAGACCGACTGATGACACTTAGTTTATGTAAAAGAGTAGCAATCAGAATCAACGTTGACGCCTTAGGCGTAACCGTAACCGGACCGACATAATTTGAAAAAGGTAATCACCAATTTTTTTCGTAATTATTAAATTAAATTCACCAAAAACACGTTTAAAAGTAGGCCATAATTCCTTTGATATTATTAGAAATACCGAAAAACAAATTATCATCAAATAAATCTTAATTCAGGGGTTCGGAACGAACTGATATTGGACCAAAATTTAATTCTTATTTAGCATTTTAGATCTTTAACATCTTGTGACCAAGAAGTGGGGAAGACTTAATTTAAAAAACCTTGTTCCCGATTTTACAGTTGACACTAAAAAGCCAAAAAATATGTAGAAAAGTCTTAAAAAGTGACATCATAAATCATTTTAAAGGGTATTTGTTGGGGCAAGGTTTAATGCTCACTTAAGAGAACCTTTGAAAGTTTTTTTGGTGAATTTAGTTTAATAATCATGAAAAAATTGGTGATTATCTTTTTTAAATAGTGTCGGTCCGGTTACCGGGTTCCGTGAAACAGGAACTTTTAGTTTTTGTTTTGTTTTAATGGAACTTTATTTTCATCAGGACTTTAGTTTTTGTTTTTTTGATTAAAGTTTCATAAAGAACGTTATAACAATTTAGTTCAGATGAAATTCCGGAACGATATCTTAAATGGAAGTAATATTTATTTTTCTTCCGTAATAAATATTTTTCCGAAACTCTTCATCTTCATTTCGTTTCCTTCTGGACCCCTGTCTGAATTTCAGGTCTTCACATATAAATCATTAGGCATTTAAAATGTTTAATAAAATTCATCCAAACATTATACTTCCTATAGTCTTAGCCCGAAATCGTTTTAAATTCACAAAAAAAGACTCGTACTTTTCCAAATTTCGTACTTTTAACAATTCCAACGTAATACCAGAGGAGCAGCAAGTGCTCATTTGTAAGCTGTGGAAATTTCAGGATGGTTTAAAATTTGGGTATGGAAACTTATTTGTCGTGAGGACTGCTAAGATGTAGAACATGCTTCCATCTAATGTGTTCCGTTCTTTTGATAATATCCCATACTACAACTTGCAAAAATTCTAAACGAATCTTTTCAGATTCATTTCGAAACTACCTCCTAATTCCTCTCTAATATCCTATTTTCCTTCCCTTTCCAACTGAACCTAGATGTAATGTACACAGGAATTCGTTCCTAGCGTTTAGTTAGCGTGTAAAAAAAAAAAAAATAATTCTTATTACAAATAATAAATCCATCTTAATTAAAGTTTGCTATATATAAACTATAACAAAGATAAGCCATATGTCCTTACAAAATATCCACTAAAGTCAAATGTACTTCATTTACATTTAATACAAATGATCACTTTATGATATTATTGTAGTTGATGGAAAACTAAGAAACAGTGCTAAAAAAAAGAAAAATTAGTAAATAAAAACAGCTAAAGAAAAATTAGTAAATTTATACCCTTTTTGACTCTGTACTTACCAACTATGGATACAAAAAAAAAAAACACAAACAATTCTTAAATAATGAACCAACTTATCAGTTAAAACAAAACAAGATAAAGAAATTAACTTTTAATAGAAGTAAAAAAAAAAAAAACTTTAAAGAGCTTTTATCAAATAACTGTTGTTTAAGTTATTAAATTATTTTATTTTGTATTGTATTTAATGGTGTTCAGAATTTTTTTAAATTTTTTTCTTTTGTTTTCAAAGATCTTTTATACTTAGGTTTTAAAATTTTTCTAAAAACTTAGTGTTAGAGTTTTTTTTTCAACATAATGAAGCTTTATTTAAATCTTTTTGCATTTACAAAGGAAAGACTTTACTACAACTCCTAGTTTCAGTGTAACTATAGTCCTTCAAATTCAAAGCTATAAACATTCTTAAAAAAAAAAGAAATTTCTTTGAATAAATTCCGAGGGTAAATGAATAGATTAGACAAATAGTAATTATTTGAAAATTTAAGTTAGACTTCAAATCTGTCTAGTTGAATCTAAGCTTAGCTTAAGTTTTCTATTAAATGGAGTTGCCACATTTAAAACGACTATTTGAATATGTCTTACATACAGTACGGTTTTGATAATTTTTAAACCGTGTGATGAACGCCTAAGTTTAGATGTAATCAGATTTATTAAAGTCAAGTTGAATCAAAGACTAGATTAATTAGTTTAGTTATACTGAGTTAATTTAATTTAAATGATTTATAAGCCGGACTTAAAAAAATATGATTTTGATAATTTATAATGTTAAAATTAATGAAATGTCTAGAAATGCTTAAATTAAATTTAATACATTAAAGCTTAGCTAAACTAAAGTCTAGTTGGATCGGAGTCTAGTTGAATGCTTGATATAGTACAAATTACGTATTTAATTTAGACGACTTTATAAGCCTGACTTAAAAATAATATGATTTTAATAATTTAAAACGTGTTAGAAATATTTAAAATAAATTTAATCGGATACATTAAAGCCTAGTTGCAAAAAAGTCTAGTTGGATCGAAGTTTAGCTGAATGCTTGATATTAATTTAAGTATTTACTTTGGACGAATAAGCCTGATCTAAAAACAATATGACTTTGATAATATAAAATTAATGAAAGTCTAGATGAACTTAAGCCTAGTTTGACTCAAGCCTCGCTTAAAATTTTATTGAAATACACTTTTTGTTTAATTTAGGCTAGACTTTATAAGCCTAACCTTATTCCAATAAGATTTAGGTAATTTAAAAATTAATAGGAATGCTAAAGTTTAACTTTAAACAGATTGATTGATTAAAGTTTAACGGAATTTAAGTGTAGTTGAAACCGAGCTTAACAGTATTATAAAATATAATTCTCAATTAATTTATTCGACCTTGTAAGGCCATCCTAAAAATCATAAATTAAATTAACCACTCAGATTACAATTATCTAAAATATGTTATATGATTTTTGTAAAAAACTTTTATAAAACAACAGAGAGGGCATGACATGCGTCAGATTTAATATATTTTTTTTTTTTTAAATATTAGGTAATCCCTAGTCAAAATTAAACAAAATAAAATAAATTAATGTTTTTTAAAATAAAAAAAATTGTTATTTTGTCAATCTCAACTTCAATCAATTTGTATATCCTCCTCAGTATATATTATTAATTCGTATTTAAATTTTGTTTTAATAACAATTGCTTTTTAGCTTTTTTTTAAAAAGAATTCCTCAAAGAATTTAATAATTTATATGGGAATACACTTAGCATGTAAATTGTATATTGTATGCTCTATATTAGTATATACTTTTTGTAGAATTTCAATTCTTTTCTCAAATTTTGTTTTAGTACAATACAAAAAAAGAGACATTGTTCAAAATTGATTTAAAGTTCTTTCAAGAAGAGACTGGGCTGGGTGCTATCATTATTTTGAATCTCATAATTGAAAGAATCTTTATTTCATTTGAATATGAACAATAAAAAATGCAAATAAAAGGATATTCATAAACCAAAAGATTGTACAGAGTTCTATTATATATTTAGAGTAAAGAGTAGCGGGATGACAAAAGTCCCAGAGAGACTTATTACTCGACAAAATTAGACGAAAAGCCTCGTGGGAATTATGGCTTAAGATGAGTGGATCAAAAGCCCTCCGGGGAATTTTGTCATACCTCTAATCCCTCCTCCGGGGACTAAAGAGTTTGTAAACTGAATGACAAAATATTTAGAAAAAAAACATTTCCAGTATTAAAACAAATAATTATTTTAAAAATTTATCATATAAAACTATTAATAGAAAATTACAAAATTTTAGCTTTAGTTCATTATTTAAAACAGGCAATTTCCCCATTTTTCAAAACTGACATTTTAAAACCAATTTAAAATTCATTAAAAAGAATTAAGAAAGGGAAATAACAATGCGTATCCAATTTAATATGCTTTGTATTACATAGAATCTTTCATAGACGAGTATACAGGGTGTCAAAGATATCGAACAGCGAGATTGAATAAATAGAGAAGTTCATCACAAACATAAAGTTGTTCTGGAGAGTTGGAGTCTTTTTCTAACAGTTTCCGAGATAACTACTTTCAAAGTAATTTCGTAATTTGTTTAATAAAATAACATCGCACAGAAGATCCTTTTAAGAGACAATTGCTAGTTGAGATTATCGACTTTTATTATAATACTAGCTGTTGGCCCGTCACAGAATGACGGAAGGTCAGTTGAAAGAAGAACTTTTTCTAATTAAGAACTATTTCTAATTTAATTACATATATTACATAAACATATATTATATATCAATACCATTTTCTTAAATAAAATGGTAACCGTTGCATTCTACGTAATACAGACTATGCTTCAATTCTAGTTATGTACAAAAAAAACAAAAACTTATATGTTGTTGTATCTAAAAATTTGAAGATGAATAATTTATTTAGTCTACCTTTTTTATGTTTTGAATTTGATAAAATTTTGGGGCTGTTAGTTCAAATCCCTTCTTGGTGAAATGTTTTTTTAATTTCAATTAATATTTTTTTTTTTATTCAATTACGTACTTTTTAAAATTAAGTTCGATAAATTTGTGTTAATAAGAGATGTGAAATAGATTTATTTTGTTTCAATAATGATTTATTTCTCCAACTATTAATGTTTTGTATATACATTTTTAAAAAATGTTGTTATACATTCTATATTGTTTCCTTTGTTTAGATTCAAATCAAAATACTTGTTTGAAGGCTAACCGTTCTATAATGTACTTATTCAACATGCCAAATAATGTATCTATTTATATGTACGTGAAATTGTATTAAATAAATGTTGATTTTTGAATTGAGTTTTGCATTATCAAATGCAAATTATAAATTTTATTTGAAATTTTTTTAATATACCTAACCCTAACTAAGTTTAAAATCTATTTTGTCTGGTTTTTATGGTGCATTGAACTCAGAGGTATTGTATACCTGAACCCACTTTCCCAACCGTCAGTTGTTACATAATTTTTTTCCATTTTAACTTTTAAATAGATAAATAATTAAAAAGTTATGAAGGAAGGGATGAGAGATAGATGAGGTAGAGTTGAGAGCGAGATGAGGGGAAACTTTGAAATTACTTTAATACATTTCTTGGTTTATTTGCTTAAGCAAACCAAGCAATGCATCAAAGCATACATTGGGCTTTCGCCCTTATTTCAGATATTTACTGAAAATTATTAAGACCAACTACACAAATGTTCCTGTGAAGCATTGTCTTCTTAATTTTTATTGACAAAATGTCTTACTATATATTTAAAATTTCCAGAAAATCTTCTGTGATTTTTAAAACTGAAATGAAATTTTTCATAAACTAATAAGTAAATTTTATTTCAAAAAAAAATTTTTTTTTTTTTATTAAAAATAAATAAAATATTTTTTGGCCTGCTTATGATAATTTATGATATTTTATTTTCTAAAATAAAACACATCCAACAAAACGTCAATATTTTATTTTTTTATAATTGAACACATCCAACAAAACACATTTAATTGAATGCGTTTGTTACACCTCATTCTAGACAAATATATTAATAAAATAATAATAATAATAATAAATAATAATAATAATAATAATAATAATAATAATAATAATAATACTCATATCTAATGTCGAAGTTGTTTAATTAAGAAGTTTAATGTTTTAAATAAAATAACTTTAGCTTTAAGGGGTGGGAAGCGCCCTACTTTATGGTGTGGTCGAATTGTATAAAACCCAAATTCCACTTGTACTAAATAGACACAATTAAAGGAAATGTTGAATTTTCTAAAAATAACTAAATAATAAATGAAAGTTCAAATTTATAATATCCAATAATCAAAAGAAATATACGTTTTATTGGAAAAATGGTGGTGGAAAATTTAGATGCTTAAAAAATTATCTGAATGAATAAATGAATGAAAATATAAATAAAGTTTAGATCATAACTTTCAAAATATTTACAATAAAGCCAGGTGGTACCAATACAGTTTTTCTAGGAAAGTTGGAAAAAAAAAAAATTAAAAATTTCCAAAAGGATTTTCAAAAAGAAACTTTAAATCAATAAAATTTTATAAATTTTTTAGAAAAAAAAATGGATATTTAAGAAAATTTAAAATAAAATTAATAGAAAGGTCAATAAAATAATTAAAATTTATTACCTACAGATTTTGATTTAATTTTTTATATTGATTATGAGAAAATAAAACACATCCTAAAAGTATGCAATGTGGGTAGGATTATGCAATCTACATAAATTTCTTTCATTCGTGTTCCACAGAATTTTTATTTTTTTTTTGTTCAAAAAATTTTTCCATCAAAATAATTTTGATAATTTTTTTGCATATTTTTAGGAGACTTTATAATTGAACACATCCAACAAAACACATTTAATTGAATGAGTTTGTTACACCTCATTCTAGACAAATTTTTTTGCATATTTTTAGGAGAATTTATAATTGAACACATCCAACAAAACACATTTAATTGAATGCGTTTGTTACACCTCATCCTAGACAAATATATTAATAAAATTAAAAATTTTCATTATCCTTTCTAATATCCCTTACAGTTTTCAAGACAATCATCTAAATGTATGTGTTTTCTGTGGGAACGGTAAGAAATCACGAAATTTTTAATCTCGTTCTTTAAAATCTCACTTGTTTAAATCTCGCTTTTTTAAAGATTTTAGAGTTGGATACAAAACCAGAAGGGTTGGTTCTGAAAACTCGGTTTAGTAAATTTCGTTTTCACAAAATTTCGTTTTAGAAAATCTCGTTTTAGAAAATCTCGTTTTTAGAAAATCTTGTTTTAGAAAAACTTGTTTTTTGAAAATCCTTTTTCTATATTCTGGAAAACCTGATAATTCTGATTTTGTATCCAACCCAAAAATCCTTAAAAACCAATTTTTTCAATTAAAAAAAGAGGTTTTCAATAAAAAACGGGATTTTATAAAACGAGATTTTAGATTTAAAAAAAACGAGATTTTTAAGAGTGAGATTCAAAATGTTGATATTTCGTACTAGGCCCGTTTTCTGTACGTGAGTCAGTATTTCTTGGAATCTTCCGAGGACTTTTAACTCCGGAATTTTTGTCACCCCGCCGTAGATGGTACATAGTAAGTAACTAACTATATATTATCTTTTCTCTTCTCTATTCTCTTTCTATACTTCTTTCGTTCTATTCAATTTGAATTTTATTTTTCTATTGAGTTTTTCTTTTTGTTTTTATTATTTAATTTTATTATCCTACCAGAAGTTACGCTATAATTCACAAAATAATTTTTTTTTTTTTTTATTTTTCTTTTCTATTTAATTTTTTGTTGGTTTCTTGTCTTTAGCCCAAAAAAAAAACCCTCCTCTTTATTACTGTTTATTCTCCACCCAAGTAACTCTTTTGAACTATATATATATATATATATTTAAATGATTCCTATTCATTTATCCATTCAAAGTTTTTATGCTATTTTTAGTCCTTTATTTTTTCTCATTTTGTTTTTTTCGTAGTTTTCCTTTCTACACTTTGCACTATTTTTGTTGTTGTTGTTGTTTTTGTATTTTGTTTTTCTCATAATGGAAATTTTTTTGAGTTTTTTATATTCCATGCCTCTTCTTATAATTCTGCTAAAGTTATTTTCTTTAATATTTTTTTCTTGCAATGTTTTTTTTTGAATTGTTTGTACCACCAAGCAAACAGAGGGCGCAATTTTTAGTTTGTTCTTAAATGAATGAATAGAGGGGGTAGGAAAGAAAATAAAAAAAAAGAGAACTTAAAGACCGTGAATACAAAAAAAATTGAACTATGAAATATAATATGTGCATAGAGATACTTCAGATATTAAAACGCAAATTAAAAAACATCCAGAGAAAAACGAAGAGGAAAAAAAATGAGTGGATTCTTTGTAGTAATAGATTAACTAGGTTTTTTTTTGATTTATTCACTGTTATTGTTAGGGCAACGCGGCTATCTTAAATATGTAAAATATCCTTTTTTTTTAAAATGAGTGATGCGAAAGTCCAGTAATTAAAATAGTTGCCTCAAAATGGATTTATGAAAATTTATTTTGTACAACTTGAGCAGTATTAAGTTTTTTATGATTTTCAGTTTATTAACTATTAGCGTTCCGCTAATTAGGTTATCCGTTGTTGACTGGGTTCATGGAGTTGTCAGAACTTAAAAACTTAATTATTAAATACTTGTATTGATTTTTACTTCAAATTTTTAATTAATCACTCAATGACCGAAACACAAAATTTGGATAATTTCTTAAAATTTTATTGTATGAGCAAAATTGGATAAAAATTAAGAGACACTTTTTTCAATTTTAAGAAGCCCTTTGAAATTAAGAAAAATCTTTAACACACATTAAAATATAATATTGGACCTTTTATTATTCTTGTATTACTAAAAAAAATTTCCCCAGGTCAGGTATTCATGTTACAGGTGTTTAAAAACATATAACTTTGCTATGGCTTTCCCTGATTTGGGAAAGCTATGTAATAGGGTGAGATTTAAGAAAAAATTTCTTCAAAGATATTTATTTTTTTTTGCAAAATCTATCCCAGTTAAAATTTCATTTCTTAATTTCGACAGATGAACGAAATTAGTTATACTATGTCTGTGGGTGTTTTTAAATTGGCAAATGACCGATTCATCTTCCCAATTCTCCGCCTGATTATTTGGAAACAAACTGATTCCTCAGAAAACTGTAGTCCCATTTATTAATTTATCAGATTTTTGTATCTCAAGAATCTCTTCATAACCTAAAATTGTTTGGCGAATTAGAACAATTTCATAAGAATTCTTCAAAGTTAATTATATTTTCCTAGAATTTTTATTTACATGATTCCATATTATATAAATAGTTGTTAGTCCAAGAATTTAATAAATTTGTCACTACTTTATATGATATACTCGTATAATTAAAATAACAACTTACAGCTTATATTGTTACTTATACCGTTACAGTATTCACCATCCCACTGTATCACGAATTGTCAAACTTTTCAATATTAAATCAAATGTCAATATGAATTTAAATATCAGAGGCTTTAATACAAAACTCGTACCATCGCAACTTTATAAATTTATGTACATATATATAAATAAATTAATACATATATATAAGAACCTATCATTATGTATACATATTTATTAATTTTTCTCTGGACAATAGAAACTATTTATATGATGACAATTTTATTATAAAAATAAATCATTTAACAAAAAAAAAAAAACAAAAACAAAACAAACAAAAAATGACAAAATAAAAATAAAAAAATTAAATTCACTTAAAAATATTGAAATAGTGTCCATGTTCATAAATATACAAAAGTTCTTTTTATGATTGGAAAATTTATAACCTTTTTACATATATGTATATAAATTGAAAAAATATTTATAAATACATACATGTATGTACATGTATGTAAATATATATATTTTGCATTGAATCAAATATATATGCGTGTCATATTTCATGAATTTGTGTAATTTGTTTTCAATTTTAATTTTGTAAATTTTTTTTTGTTTTTTTTTTTTTTTTAAATTTATCTACAAAAACATTCCAATGAATTCGATTCTCGAATTGAATTAAAAATGAAAATAAAATTTATGCCCCATGAAGTGCAAAAATAAAAATAACAATAAAAATGAAAAAAAAAACAAAGAATTTTATTTTTAAATGAAAAAGGCGTTGCAAGGATCAAGGATCAAAAATGTAAATTTAACAGAAAAAAATGAAAAAAAAAACAAACAAACAAACAAAAAAACAAGAAATTTAATTGTTATGAACATTTGACATAACAAACACATTTAAATGGGTGTTACTATGTTCTAATTCTATTTTACAAAAACAAAACAAAATTCTTTATTAGTATAAAAGTTTTATTTTTTTTCACAACTTTTATGGGATTTTAAAGAATTTTCTCTTCCATGGAGTACATATTTACAGTGAAAGTTCTCTTAGTTAAACGTTCTTTTATGCGGACATCTCCCTTTTAATTTCTTTTTTAATGTCCTTTAAACGGACATTCTAAATAACGGATATTTGCGAAACTCGATTCATTGCCAAATTCTTCACCCATTTACCCACTTTTTATTTACCACTCTTTATATAAAAATTATTACGAAACATCTCTCGTAAATGGACACTTGTAATTAACGAGCCCGATTTCTTGTCAAAGATATTTTGCTCCAAAATAAATTCAGGTAAGAAAGCTTCTAAAATTGAAACAAAGTATTAAAGTGTAAGAAGCTCTGTATTTTATAAAAACCGCATGAAACAGAGGGTCTTCTGAAACTATCGCAAATTCTTTTTTCAAAGCGAGGTTTAACAAAAATATTAATTTAACTTCGGAAGTTATATTGGACATGATGGAATCTTACGAAGCTGAAAATGATTTTCCTTTATCTAAATTATCTGAATTAATGCAAGGATTTCAAGAATTAAGAGAATACCAAGAATTTGAGGAATTTATGACTATAGATCACAATATTTTTACTGGATATCATGAGAGAATAGAAAGCTTATTTGTCATATTTACTTGTCAGAATCTATAAATTTTGACAATAAATCGGAGGAGGAAATCTCACAAATTTTTGAAAAATTGGAAATTAAAACCTACAATAGTGAAGCCATAAAATTCAAGCTTTTAAAAAATTGACGATAGTAAAGGTTTCAAATTATTTTCAAAAGACTAATTCATTAAGACTACTAATTTAGTCTTAAACTCTGAAATGGAAGTTACATACATAATATATAATAGTTACATACATATAATGAAATATATTCAATTAACCGGAAAATTCCCATAAGCGGACTAACATTTTGGAATCGTGAGTGTCCGTTTATGGGGGCTTTCACTGTATATACAAATATTTTTTGGTAAATAAATGGTGTGAGAAAGAGTGTTTGCCTATTTTTAGAAAAATTTTTTTCATTTTCAAAATTTTTATTTTTGTTTTACCTTTTTTTGTTTTTAGTTCAAATAAACTTTATGTAACCTTACTGCATTCAGCATATGTTGGAATTTTATATGTATGTGGGTACATATGACCTCTAAAGTCGAGTTACATGAATAATATATTTATAAATTAATTTTTTTTAGAATATTTTCAAAAAAAATTTTGAGAGAAATATGATGTGCCTATTTCAGTTTGGCCATCTGTTCGGGTGTCCGAGAGTTTATAAATATTCTACACTTGAAATTTTAAGATAAGGATATGTATAGATGGTCATAAACTGAAATTTGGTTCTTAAGTGGTTCTACTCCATCCGTCCGCCTGGTCGTCTGTTTTACAGTAGGTATAAAGATACTTAAACATCGGTTGAAGCAAAGAAAGGATATTTTAACTACTGGAAGATATAGCAAAAAAAGTTGATTTGTAGAAAAATTTTTGTCTGTAGTCCCAACCGTATAATGGGACCATTTGCCCAAAGTCTGGAAAAGCAATATTTTTAAATTTTTTGTAACAAAACTTTTATAAGGAACGTTTTCAACGAGGAGCACGTAACGATACCTGATTTTAAAAGCCTTACAAATATATACATAGCGCAAATGTATAAGGTTGCCATACGGTATTTTAATTTACCGTTATGCGAAACTCAATTTATTGCTAAATTCTTGACCACATTACCCACTCTTTACCCAAAAATTATTACAAAACATTTTAAAACATTCTAAATGTCCATTTTTAAAAAACTTCTGGGTTTTTTCATTACTTTTTTTAAATATAATATGTTTATATATCAGATCAAAAAAATTTACACAATTTGTAACTGTAAACGATTTAAAGGTGGTACAAAAATAATCAATGTGATAAAAAACAAATTTATAAAACAGTAGAATGATTATTGCATAATGATTATAATATCAATCTCTCATTCAAGAAATGAGAATTAGTATCGAATTACTTTTTATTGAAATTTTTGACTTGATTTGACTTTAACTTACGTTCCTAATTAAATACATATTATAATTTTAATTAATATTTGATTGCATATGTTTTATGTAATTATATTATGTTGAAGATAAACGAAAGAAAATATTTCAAATTATGGCAAAAAAGTTTAATTAAAAATACTTTTTCTTCGTAATATAAAAGTTAAAAATATTGATTAATACACTCAATAGAATTGTATTGAGGTATGAGGATGATTAATTTGGCTACAATGTCTCATTATCTTTAAGTCATAATGCTCCCCTTGTGGGACATATCATAATTTTTTATCTTTCGAACCACCAAAATAGACCAAAATACCATAGTTTACGATATTTTGACTCACCTAAAAAAATTCTAAAAATAATTACAGTTTTTTATTATTCGAATTCCAAATTTGCAGCCGACTGGAAAATTTGAATATTTTCAACATGTTTCAAAACAATTTTCTATATTATAGTGAGCCCAGTGACATTCGCGCTCCTCCTTAAGAGCTACTCTTTATCCCTGAAAGCCTTCGTGCTTCCCTTGAAGGAATGGGAGCTTCTGCACACATATGGAGGAGACAAATATCTAAGTCTACTCAGTTTCAACTCAGAACTAATCCATACATTTTAGTCTAGAGAAGTGATATTGTTTACAGTGCCACAAACATCTCCCTTCTTTACAGTGTCACAAACGTAATGGAAAATTGAGTACACCCATAAAACTACACTCACATATATATAAATATTTTTTAAAAATTTTTGCATCCTTCATAATTTAGCTACTTTTCATTAATATTTAGCAGAATTCAATCACATTAATTCTATATGCAACATTTAATCCCTACCTACAAATTTTGTAATTAAATTATTCTGCTTTTAAAAAAAGTTGAAACTTTCAATTTAAACTTTTGTACGTGGATGGTAACAAGTTTCAAGCACAATAATTTTAATAGAAAACAACATATGGAAAATTTCCAACAAATATACATATATGGATATGGTACTTTTTATACCCGTGCATACATATATGACATCGGGTATATTAGATTTGCTCCTCCGTTTGTAACGCATCGATCTAGACGAGCTAGATATAGTGTCAAGGGTACGTATCGACTCAGAATCGAAAAATTAGTCGATCTAGCTATGTGTGTCTGTCCGTCCGTCTGTGTGTCAGCACGATAACTCAAAAACTAAAAGAGCTACAGTTTTGAAATTTTCACAAAATATTTTTCAATAAATTTCTAGGTTCCCTATTTTTTTTGGTTAAGATCGGACCAAAACTTCGGGTAGCTCTCGAACAGCTAACTTTTTTAACTCCAACATTTTCATACACAAATTTGAAATTTTGCTATGCATTAACATGAAATTATATGAATTTTGTTTTTTTTTCTTTTTTTGTTTTTTTTTCTTTTTTTGTTTTTTTTAAAGATAACGATTTCGAGTTAGAATTTCATATGATTTAAATGATGCGTAGTTTATTTAAGATAAGCAAAAAAGAACACAAAGATTTTTTTTAAGTAAATGGCTTATTGATATTGATAGATATAATGATTATGAATATGATGATTAATATCTATCATGATGATTATTATATGAATATGATCATATGAAGCTTATTTTGCTTAAGTTTAATATATTAGTGAATTAAAAATTAATTAAAAGAGATAGAATTGAAAAATTAGAGCTAGAGTTTTGAAATTCACACAAAACATTTTTTGGACATTTTTGAGGTTCCCTATTCTTTTTGGTTAAGGCCAGACCAAGGTTTCGGGGAGCTGCCACACAACTTATTTAAACCAATATGAATTTTTTCAAAAGTAGTTATACCAGGAAGACAAAAATTACACACGGTTAGTTTTATAGTGAATCAAGCACTTATATGAAGTTTCAAAATGTTACGGCTCCATTTTCGGGGGGCTGCCATACAACTTCTTTGCACCAATATGAATTTCTTTAAAACTAATTACACTACGAGTATGAAAATTATACACGATTTGTTATATAATGAATCGAGCACTTATATGGAATTTCATAATGTTAAGGCCTCATTTTCGGGGAGCTGCCATGCCAAGTTATCAATTCGATAACTGTGAATCTAATGAAGCTACGAAGTTAAAATTAAAACTGGCTAGGTAAAGTAATAGGGCAAGTTAGTTGGCAGAGTTGGATATCATCCAGACCAACTTTTATGGTTTTTTTTTGTTTTTAAGCAATAATTATGGTACCTATGGTAATTATGGTATGAATTAAAAATTATATATATTAATTAATTATATTTTTTTTTGTAATATTTATAACAGCCTAAGGGAAATAAATAACGGTTAGTGGGTATGCACGGGTATCTAAAAGTTGACAAGGGCAACTATAATCTTCCTCGTTTTTCACTCATTTTTACCACGTTTAATATAATTGTGTTTTTTTATCCGGAAGAAAATTTTAAATTAAATTTGAAAGTTGCTGTCAAAATTACTTTTTCTACAGAACTTTTGGCAATACATTTAATACTATTTGGTTAATTATTTAATTGATTTAACAGACTGCCCGGTATCTATATTAAATGTATTAACAATTAAATTGAAAAAAATTTTCCATTTTTCAATTAAATGGAATTTCAAGTAAATTTTAAAGAGCTTTAAAGTTAGTAATTAAAGTTTTTTAAAATTTGTTTTTCGCTTCAGTATAATTTAATTTTAAATATATGTACAATAAATATGCATATACCTATATATATATGTACATAATACTTGATTTTAAAATATTTTAATATTCCATTGAAAATTTTTTAATAAATCTCGTAAAATTGTTACAAAAAAAATCATTTATAAATATATATATATATATATATACAAAAGATTAAGAGTTACCAACTTTTGACTTAAGGGTTTATTTTATTATTAATTTTTTTTTTTTTTTTTTTGCTTGTGTGAAAAAAAAAACCTTAAAAAGTTTAAAATAACAGCCATTAAAGATTAAAAATAATTATGAAAACTTTAGTTGTTTACTTTAATTTTTTATTTTTTTTTTTTTTTGAATAAAAATGACAACAACTGTCAAAAATTGATTGGATAATTCCGGTATTATGTGCTGTTAAACGTCAAAAAAAACTATACTAAAATATAAAAAAGAAATGGTGATTTTATAAAAGTAATGATGGAAAATAAACTGTCATATAATAAAGTAAATAAATGTTATTTACAGAGGATTTAATGGGTTAAATATGAATTTTGAATGTTATTTTAATAAATAATCAAGATTATTTTTTGATTAATTTTTAAAAAATGACTCAGCTACTTTACTTTGAATTGAATAAATTCGTTTTTTGAGATTTTTAATGATTTTAAATTTAATTATTTTTAGAATATTATTTTCAATTGTCAACAACAATGGCGAGGATGGTCTGAGTTAACAATAGACTGTAGGAGAGTTTTAAAGAAATTTGAACTTAGTTTTTTTTTTGAATTGTCTGGAATGAAATTAAATCCTTTCTGTCATTTCAGGAATTTGATACATAAAAGGTGCGCATAACAGGAGTACATAAAATGTTACAAGTTTAAAAAGAAAATCTGGTCAATATTAAACCAATATTTATACTCACATGAACGTAGATATAGACTCAAGTGTATGGATCGATTCAGAATCAAAAAGTAAGTATTTGTATACGTTTGTTGGTCCTAAAGTCTATCAGCTGTCATTCAATTTCTTTTTTAATATGAGCATAACCATATATTTAGCAAAGCTGAGTGCCAAAAATAAAATAAGTTAAAATTTATGGTTAACGTTTGTGCAAAATTGGATTAGTCTAGTGGGACGGGTGCGAGTATATGCCATACAACTTATATTTTAATATAAGCAAAAGCAATTATATCTAATGAAGCTGAGTACCTACCCGAAATATTTTCAAAAGTAGTTCAGCTTAATGTCTAAGGTCTGCACAAATATTATTTAACCTAGTATTTTATTTTATTTAGACATCTGAGGCTGATAAGTTGTGTATTAAAAATTTTGTCAAAAGTAGTAAACCGACACTTTACCGCTGAGCTATTGGTCAAATCTGATAAAAATATTGATAAAAATAGACTTCCGTATACACGTTATAAGAATATAATCATCAGCATAGCTGTCATAAATTTATTTAGCAATTGTAAAAAGTCAAATTATTGAGAAATTTATTTTATTCTGGTAATAAATTTTGGTGTACTTAAGGACTGGAAACAAAGAATGAAATAATTAATAGCTCTTATGTGCAACAGACCAGTGAGAACTAAATAGAAGATTTGTGTATCAGTGTATGCTAGAAGCTAAGAATTTCAAAAATTTGCGTCTCAACATAAATCCTAAAAAAATAATAGCACGAATCGATTGCCATTGTTGAAATCAGTAAAAAACCTCAGTTTGAGTCTCTGAGAATCTGAGGGCAGTTGAAGCAAACCTGTGAAATGAGTACATCTTTTGAAAAAAACAAAAACAATTTTGTTTGTATATATTTTAATCCTGATGTTTCCACATTAAAATTTGTCCACTTTTTTGAATAGTTCTTAAAGTTTTTTGACAAATTCAAAATTATTCAGTTAGTACATAAAATGAAACGTGCACGTGTCTTCAGTTAGTATTTTTGCTACTTATTTATTTATAAATATATAATCTGGTATTTGTGACCTTCATATTTCATAATTTTAACACAAAACTGAAGAATGTAAATGATTGATTATTGTAAATATATATATATATATATATATATATATATATATATATATATATATTTATGTTCATATTTATTCTCTTTTGTATTCAAATTGGGAGGAATTTTTTTGAATTTTGATTGAAAATTATTAGTTTTATTTCATGTTGTGGTTAGGTCAAGGGAAATTCATATTTGCTTTATGTTTTTTTTATTTTATTTTCATTTTTTTGTAATTATTTCTGTTAAAAAATGGTTTTTCTGATTGTATTTGAAAAGCTAAAAAAAAATAGGAGTTTTCTCTTAAAAAAATTTTCTGCCAAGGCCATTTTGGAAATTTTAATATTTTGATTTAGGATATCTGGAATTGTTGTATTTTGTAGTTGTCATTTTATTAATTTATTTCTGAATAAACATTTAAAGTTAAAAAAAAAAAACCAAAAACTGTTTTAGTTGTTCTATTTTAGAAATCATTTTGTTTAAAATTTTGACAAGTTTTATTTTTAAAATTATTTTCCAAAATAAATTAAATAAATGTGAATAAATTTGAAATTTTAGAAATGAAGAATTAATAAAATGAGGTAACATCAACTATTATATGAAGAGTTATTTTAAAAAATATTTTAAAATAATTATACGCTCTCTTTATAGGAAACATATTGAAGAGTTTCCTATAAGTTTTTTTTATTTATTTATATAGAGTCTCCTACCACATACAATGTGATTAACGATTGATTGATTCAACCTTTCCTTTTTAGGTGGGGCAGGTATTTTAGATATGAACCCGAGATACTTTGATTAAAAAGCAGGTTTTTCAAAAAAAATTTTTTTTAATTAAATATTGTATCTGTACCTGACCGGGAACCGAACCCTGATCAGCTCGCTTAATAAGCCAAGTGCTTATCCACCAAACTAGCGAGGCTCGATGATACTAAGTAAGTCTTGAGTTAAAAACACAAAAAAAATGTTTCATCTTTTTAGCACATTTTCCAAAATATCTTAAAAAAAATATTTGCATACAGGTTTACTTTGGCCACCTGGTCGTTTCTCTAGATGCTGAAAAAGTTTTGCACTTTTTGAAATAAGGCAATTCAATTTGAACTTCCTACTGATAAGTATTGCGGATCATCTCATCAGCAACCGCAACTTGCTACAAAGCTACAATCTTTCAAAGTTCAAAATAACCCGATATTTAAATTGTTATAACCAAAATTCTTGAAGATATATTAAATCTGGAACAGCTAAATGAGCGCTTAATAAGCTTTAAAAATATTTTAAATATAATTATATAGCCATAAACGGTATTTCTTCTGGAAATTTTTTTTTGACTCTTTACATTTTCCAAATGGTTTAAGTTAGAAAATTGACATTTTAAGATGAGTTAGATTTTTGAAAATCTTTGAATTTGAGTCATTTCAGAAATTATTTTTGTATTCTGTATCAAAAACTGAACATTCGTTATTTTTAAAAATCTGAAACTTGAATATCTCTACAAATTTTTTTAATACAATATGTTTTCAAGTTCAAAGCTCCAAAATTGTATTTCCATATTTTTTCTAATTATTAAGTCCTTGCTATTTGTAAAACCGTTAGATAACTTCCTATTTGTAAAAGCGCCTAAAAATATGCAAAATATTATTTGGTTTTCAATTATTATTTTATCGTGATTTTATCGCGTCCTCCACCTCAAAAGCACAAAAAAAATTTGGAAAAATTAAATGTATCCGAAATATATAATAATTCAATATTCAAAAAATAATAAAAAAATATTTATATATAATCTTTATTATATTTTTAATTACATAATAAACTATAAGTACTTATATATAAAAGAAAATAGAATAATAAAAAGAAATAAATATGAATTATATATTTAAAATAATTGAAATCTGTTTTAATTACAATGAAATTTATCGATTTTTATAAAAAACAAAATAAGAAATTTCCTAATTTCATTGTTTTTTATTTGTTTGTATATTTGTAAACTTAAATTCTTTTCCTCATTTCAATTTAATTTAATTTAATTAAACCCAATTTAAATATGATTTATATTTTATATTTTATTAAATGCTCTTTATTTAGGAATTTATTTAATAATTTCTCAAAATTTATTTTCAGAATTTCAAGTAAATATTTTATTTATATATATATATATTAAATATCTAATTATATTTATTTTATATATAATATTTAATTAATTACCTCAAATATATATATATGTAATATTTATATCTATATAAAATATATATATAAGAAATATTTCATATTATGTATACATATAATATCAAGTACAGTAGAAATTCTTTATAATGTTATATATATATATATATATATATATATTGAAAAATTACCTAAAAATTTTTGTAACCAAAGGCGATATATATATATATATATACATATATATATAGCTAATTAAAAACGTATTATATATAAAAAGAATTCGTAAAATAGATATTTTCTAATATAATTAAAATGTATATAATATATATATATATATATATTATATATATAATTTATAAAGAGAAAAATATAACCGATTTCTACTGTACTTTACTTGTGTGTACTTATATATATATTTATATATATATATGTATATATATAAATTATTTCATTATACTTGTGGGAATAATAACAGAATGAGTATTAAGAATGTAAGTAATTCGATTCCAAAAAAAAAAAATACATATATATCAAAATATTGTTTTAAGAGCAGTTACTTTTTCAATGAACATATACATATATATATACACATGTACATATTATATAAATTATGAATATGGTTATTGGTTATATATGAGATATGAAAAAAAAAAAAAAAAAACAAATATAAGCAACAATTGGGAAAAATTTAACTTGAGTTGAACAAATATTTAGAAATATACTCTATGGATTCTGTTATTATTTTTAATTTTTTCTTGTTTTTTTTTTTTTGTTTCCTTAAATATAAAAACAAAAACTAAGAAATAAAAAAAAAAAAAAAGTTATTTTAGGTGAAAATTAACCAGAATAACTTTATTATGGAAATATAAAAAGTTACATAAAATATATCTGATTGAAAATAATTGTTAAAATGTTAAACTAAAATAAAACAATTTTTTTTTTTTTATAGATACAGGTTTAATTAAGTTGTATCTAGTTTCTATTACAGTATAGAAATTCTTACCTTACATATAGTGGTCAAATCTCTATGGAAATATTTTAATAGTTGAACATAAAATAACATTTAAAATAGAATATCTAAAAGATATAGTTTATATTAATTGGAATTTTTTTGCAATTGTTTGTAATTTTTTTAAAAGTTAAAAATTGAATTTTTGGGAAATTGAAAGTTTAAATAATGGAAAACAATTTTGTAATTAATTATAATTAATATTTGCCATTTTATATTGAATAATAACTTTATAATTAAGGGTAAAGTTTTTAACCGTTTTATAGCTACCAGGCCTTAGTAATGTTTTATTAAAAATAATTTTTAATCTTTATTTAATTATAGGCAACACGGTTTTTGGAAAATCGTTTGTTATGCGCATCTCGGAATTATGTTGCCATATTCCGTCCAATGTGTCCTCTAAAGTTGGTAATTTGCATCTGTACGACTTTATCACAGTTAAGAAGAATATTAAAATCTTTCTCCATAATATTCCTCAAATTTTTTTCCATCTCCCATAGTACAAAATTCTCAAAATAACTTCCCCATAATCCCAAATATCCTTCCATATTCCTATTCATGTAACCAAATTGTAGATTTGTATCACAGGTTCCTTCCTAAACTTTGGTTCAAGAAGGGAGTGATTTAGGTGTGTTAAAGCTGCCCACTACCTAAAAACCGGACACCGCACAGTTTCAATTGGTGGCTTTCGAGCGTTCCGTTTCCTCGTATAAAAAAAATGAGAGTTAGGTAAGATTTTCCTTTTAAAACGTGATACCTTTCTAAAGCTTTGCCATTCCTGTTACATTTTCCGTAATATTATTTCGAATTAAAATATCTGTGACGAGGCTTGAACTAGCATGCATATACGAAAACTTAATCGAGAGTTCATAATTTTTAGAATCCAAAACTCATTTCATTTTAACCATTTAATTGATTTCAAAACGGTAAATTTAAAATAAAGACCAAATAATTACAGAGTTATAAGAGAAAATATAGCACCCGAAAAAAAGTTTCAAATCAGTTGGGTGATACAGTGGTTAGAGTGATTTTTATTCGAAAGACGCCTTAAGTTTTTTTAATCATTATATTCACTAAGCCGTTGATTACTCGACTGTAGCTAAGGTATAAGATTATGAATACACAAAATGTTAATTTGAACGTCAACTATTATCTAGCACAAGAGTTATTTATATATTTAAATTAAATCTTATCTTATATTACGATATTTCTAATTTTTACGATATAATTATATAATTTTACGGTATTTTTTATTAGATATGATCTGACCGGGATTTGAATCCGAGACTTTCCTCATAAAAGGCGGCATCTTTACCACTACGCCATTGATTAGATAACAATATTAACAACAAATAATTTGAATTCATAATATAACTCACAGATATAGAATACCATATAACCGAAATGTAAAATTAATACAATATATAACAAATGGAATTATATCTATATTGAAAATCTAAAACATTTCTACATGTTATAAGGTGTAGTACTATCTCATGTTTAAAATTGTATTTGGAATTCATTAAGATTAATTCTAAAAATAAAGAATATAATATGACTCCCCTGTTCCAATATTTACCTAAGGTATAGACAGGCTAATTAACCTCACAGTTAGCACTTAAAAAATAAAAAAAAAAAAAAGATAAATTAATACCAACCAATGTTACAAATTCTCATACCTTAATAAATTCAACATTTTTTACAAAAGTTTTCAACTCTCAAATATACACAAATATATATACCTTATATTACATTCATTCTATTCCACTTCTATTTCCTCTTGTATTCAAACTTAAAAAAATCTGAATCAAACTCAATCATCATTTCAATCAAATTCATATTGATTCAAATTCAAATATAAGAAATATTGAATGTTTTCAATAAAAAAACAAAATATAGAATGTATTACCTTTTGTTATCTGTTGTGAAAAATTATTTGTGTAATATATATTAGATTGTTTTTTTTTTTTTTGTTTCAAATATACATTTGTTTTTTTTTTGTTTTTGTTTTTTCTTTTTTGTAGTAAATGTGAACTGCCACAAATAATAAATATTGGTTGTATATTAAATTTTATATTACTTCTTAGTTATTCTGTTTCTTGTTTTTTATGTTTCTTCCTTTTTATCTTCCGACATCTTCTATATATATATAGAGGGTGTTTCACTAGTAAACGGCGTCTTCGTAAGATGTGATAGGGGTGATAAGAACAAACAAAAAACTTGGTATTAAGTGAGGGCTTTTCCATACAGGATTTATAAATTTTATCTTAAAGCTTACTAAATAACTAATTTAGTAAGCTTCCGAAAATGGTATTAAGGTTGATCTTACGTTTGTTACTTCTTAAATTATAAACAAAGTAATAAAAAAAACCAAGGGTTTTGAAAAAGCATATTTTCAAAAATATATAGTGTTTCTTATTGAGTATTTTATCGAAATATAATGTTGAAGCTTCAATGTTAACTTTTCATTTAGGAAATATATACACTGGTGACTAAGTTACTGCTTACTTATAAAAACAGTCAATTTTTTATTTTTAAGTCCAAATAGCCCCTTAACGGGAAAAGTTGCTGAATTTCTCGAGAATCTAACCTCACTAAAAATTTTAATTTTCGAGTCCTTATAACTCCTAAAGAGTGGGCGTGAAAAAAAAAATTATTAACCGACTCCTACTAATTTCTAAAGATCTCACCTTTCTCAAAATTTCAATACTCTAGCTTGAACCGTTTAGAAGATATGTAGGGCCAAATATTTCGCAAATTGAGTTTTGCATAATGGTAAATTTTAGTACCTTGTGGCAACCATATACATTAACTCTATACATTAAAAATTTATAAAGCTTATAAAATCAGCTGTCTTTTACCGTTTTCATATTAAAAATATACCTAACAGAACTGTTGTTATAACAATTTAAGTATAGGGCTTTTTCCGACTTTGAGGGGCTGTAGCTTCCTAACGGGTGGAACTACAGAAAAAAGTTCGTCTATAAAATTATTTTTTTTACAATACCTACCTCCGGTTAAAATTTCTTTTCTCTATTTCAAATGATGTAAAATTTTTTGTAAACATACGGACAGATGGAAAGACGGACGTACAGACGGACTGACAAAGTGAAACTTTATAAGCACATTTTTACAAAATCTTTTAAAAATGTGCTAAAAACTAGAGAAAATATAAAAATTCCGTTATCTCTAAAGACCTCACTTAATATTAAGTTTTGTGCTTATTTTTATCTCTCCTATCACCCTTTGCAGATGCCTTTTATTCGTGAAACACCCTGTATGTATCAATTTGGATATTCAGTATTGAACTTCGGTCTTTTGATATATATACAAAATTTTTGCATTTTCTTTCATATATTTATATATATATATATTAAATCAATCCGTCATCACACACTACTTATATTACATAAAATTACATCACTATTTTTTTTTTATTTTTGACAGGAACAATTGATTCAATATATTAATTTTTATTCAATATATATATATATATATAAATATATATATACCCATACTTAATAGTGCATATGCATATCACAATAGTACGTATAAATCATAAATGGTATGTTAAGGTAAATATTTGATAAAAAAAAAAAAATACCCAAGGTATATAAAGTGATAACAAATTATATATAGGTACACTTAAAGAAATAAGTTGGTAAAATTTAACTAAAAGTTCGTTAATTTAACGTAAAAATTCGTAGTTTTTGATCCAAAGGAATTTTCCGTTAAAATTTTTCGTAATACTTTGTTTTCATCCGTTAAAAAATAGCTCTGTTAAACTTCAACTAAAAGTATACGTTAATTTAACGTAATAATTCGTAATTTTTTATTCAAAGGATTCTTCCGTTAAATTCTTCCGTAAAATATTAATATTATACGTTAAAAAAAAGTCCGTCAAATTTAACCTACAATACGTTAATTTAACGCACAAATTCGTGACTTTTTTCTAAAAGAGTGTTTCGTAAATAATGTCTGTAAAATTTTTATTTTGTCCTTTAAAATTTATGAATAGTTTAATAACGTACTGTTTCCTTACTAAGGTTTTGTTATTCAGATATATGATACTCTTTTTATCTGAAGAAATTAATCCGTACTTTGGTTTTATTGATTTAGGAATTATCTGAAATTTAAAAAAAATTTAAAATTTTGTTTTACAAAAAGTACAAATTAAAACTGCGTTTGTTAAATTATTTCATATTTATTTTTAATTTTTTTTTTTTTATAATAAATTATATACAAAAATAAAATAAACAAATTAATTCATTATTGATTAACAAAATAAATCTAAAACACACATATTATATAAAACAAAAACGATTAAAAACAAAACCCTAAAAACAATGCTTATACTACCACAAATTAATAATATTATTTTACAAAACAAATTAAATTAGCGTTAATTACATACCGCGGCTAAGCGGCTGAAAATTTATGATTTTTAGATCACTTTTCTTTTAATATTTAGGTAGTTCAATTAATAAATCCAAAAATAATTACACATTTTATTATATTTTTTACTACTTCTCGTTATTTGTATGTTACACTTCAATCGGTCGTCACAAACTAAAGAACAATATTGTTTATTGTTTATTATTACAATTCCACAGAATTTGTTTTTTTTTTTGTTTAAGAAATGCAAAAATTTTGTATTGTAGGTACGTTAAAATTATGTAACAAAAAATGTCCGTTGAAATCAACGTATAAATACGTAGAATTTCCGCAGAAACAAACATAAGTCCGTTAAAATCAACGTATAAATCCGTAGAATTTATTATTGGTTAATTTTTTTTTGTTTTGCTTTATTTTTTTTTTGTTTTATTTTTTTGTTTCAATTTGAATATTATTAAAATTCAGAAACGGAAGCGTTTAACTAACTACGGAGTCAATAAATGAAAGTCCGTAATACAAATGTTACGGATTTAGTACGTTAATTTTAAAAATATTAACTAAAAATCCGTAAAAATCTAAAAATTCTACAATTTTTAACGGAAAACGGAATAAAATATGTTCAACGAAATGAATTCGTTAAATTTTTACGAACCTTTTTTTTTAAGTGTATATAAAATTTTCCATTTTCATAATCTGTTTTTGTTTTTTTTTTTTTTTTTTTTTTCATTAATATGTTCTATCTTCCAAAATCTAAGTTATATTCTTCAAGTACTGTTATTTTTCAACCTTTGAAAATATGCACAGATAGAAAAAAGAAAAATAAAAATAAACCCAAAATTATAATAAAAAGGTATAAAATAAAAATGAAGTGGTTGTAAAACCATAAAAAAAAAAAAAACTCAAAAATATTAAAAAGGAATAGAATAAAGGAAAATGGGAAAACGGAAATGAGAAATGGGTAAAAAAAAAGAAGAATATACCAAAATATTTGAATTTTATAAATTCGTATATCAAAAAATTCAAAAAAGAGAAATTTTTTAACACATCATACACAATTTTTATAAAAAAATTTCACATTTTTTTGGTATAAATACATATATGTATATATAAAATATATATATATTCGAAATTCTCATTTTTATTGAAAAGTAGCAACCAAATTTAATATCAAACACTTATCATCATTGGTATATTTATATATATTCAAAATATCTTTTTATATATGATCGCATCATATATAAATATAAAATATATATACCAGTAGGTAGTGATACTTTCTTATCGTTTTTTTTTTTTTTTGCTGTTTTTTTTTTTTTACACAAAACTAATATACCATATAATTCGAAGCAATTTACAACAGTAGTCATATAAACTATAATAAAAATAAAAAAAAAACCCCTTCATTCTATTTTCAATAATATCAAGTATAGTTTTTCTTCTAATATATAAAAAAAAAAAAAAAAAAACAGAACCAAAAAAAAAATATTGTATGCTACTTTCTTATTTTTGTTTTTGTTTTTTTTTCTCTTATTATTATTGTTGTTGTTTTTATTTTATTGTTTGTATACCTTTGGGACCTACACCTGTGAAAATTTGCGCATTAACCCATCGGCGTTTAAGAAATAAAATAATAAAAAAAAAAATGCAAAAAAAAAAAAAAATAAATAAAAATTAAGAACCGTTATTAAATAGAGAGAAAACAATATTCGAAAAAAAAAAAAAAAAAAATTTTTCTAAAACTTTTCAATTTTATTTTTTTTTCATTTTTAAATAATATAAAAATGGTACATAAATCTATTTTTATATACCTCAATATATATTTATATATATATATATATATATATATATAGAAGTAAAGCTTTATATAAACAAATATTTAACTTATTTTCAGAATTGTATCCTTACAACAATTTTGTTTTTTTTCATTTTTATTTTTTTTATTTTTTCTAAGTTACAAAATATTTTTCTGCTAATTCTATACATACTCCTACAATATTTGGGTAGATTTGAAAAAAAAAATTATATTTGAAAAGCTTTTTTTTCTTTAATTTTTTGTTTTTGTTTTTTTTTTTTGTTTTTTACTTTCCTATTTTTTGAAATTTTCATATTTCTTTCTATTTTTTTTTGTATAATTCAACATACCATAGGAAAACATCAGCCCTAAATATCATTGCCTTGGGCATTTGGGAATAATTATTTGTTGTAAAAATATACATATATATATATATATATAAATAATAAAAACAAATATATATATAAAAATAACAACAACAATGGCAAAAAAACCAACAACAAAAAAGTAATATAACAGAATATATAAAAATCAGCACAACATTTTTTGTAATAATCCTTCAGATTCATTGTATTTGAATATATATTTATATTTATATCCTTTTTTTTTTAATTTATATATAAATATACATTTACGCATACAAATATAAATATATATGTATAATAAAATGAGAATTTGTATAACACGTCAGGCCAGAACCATCAATAGAAAAAAAATCATAAAAAAAAATAAAAAACACAAAAAAATTGATATTAAATAAAACTGAACCTTACTGTAGAACTCATATACATATAATATAGTTTAGTTGCGAGTTTCATGTCTGTACTTTAAAACACTCATTTTTTTTTTTTATCAAAATACAAAATACAAAAAAAAACCTAAAATAAAAAAAAAAAAATTGCAAAAAAAAAATAAGAAATAATATTCCAATTTTTCCCCAATTTCGCAGAAAATATAATAGTGAAGGTGTGGTAAAGCTTTTTATTATCGTCATACGGTCATATTAAAAGTTATAAAATGACATTTTGTCTAGTTTTGTTCAACACAATAGAACATATATATATATATATATATATAGAAATATATATACTTCCATTTTCAACACAGAAAATATAAAAATTAATATAATAGAAAAATCTTAAAATCAACACACAAAATTATTATAAAAGAGAAACAATCAAAACAACAAACAAACAAACCCATTAAAATAAAAAAAAATATGTAACACAAAAATATAATTGAGAGAGAGAGAAAAATTGAGATTGAAAATATCAAACGTACCATATAATATATCTACATACCTAAAATCAGATGTAATGTAACTCAAAATAATATGTTCTATTTTATTTTATTTCATCAACTTGAAAAAGCTTTAAAATTTTTTTTTTTTTCTTTTTTTTATGAGAATTTCCAAAAAAAAAAACAAAACAATATTTAAAAATTCTCAACATACTTGAAAGTTTTCAAACTATTCCATGAGTGGTGTTCAATACAATAACAACAAAATTAAAAAAAAAATAAAATAAATATTTAACATATGTATACGTATATATGCTGTATAATGTTGAACTAAAAATAAAATAGAGAATTAAAGTACAAATGAGAGAGAGAGAGAGGGAGAGAGTACCATGAAAGCTTTCTTTTTATTTATATATTATTTTAAGATTTTTTTTTTTGTTTTTGTTTTTGCTTGTTTTTTTACATTTAATTTTATATTTACATTTAAATTGTAGTTGTATAATAATTGTAAATTAAATATTCGTTTTTTTTTTATATATTACTTATTTTTTTTTTTATAATTATTTATGTAAATATATTCAGCTAAATGTATATGACTTACATTTTGATTATTAATTATTCTTTGCATTTATTATTTAAACAATAAAATGAATATTTTAAAGATTTATTATGAATCTCTTCATAATTTCAAAGTTTTATTGTAAGAGTGATATATATAATTGCATATTTTAAGGCGCTTTGTTAATTGTTTGTTTTTTTTTTGAATTAATAACATTTTTGTATATAATTTACAGATTATCAATATATTAAGTCTGAATATAATATTATATGTATATATAAAATATGAATGAAAATTGGAGATTAAATAAATTTAAAAGTTTTATATAATAAATTAAATATATATACACATATTGAAATTATTAATTTTCTTTAACTCAATTCTAAGCATAAACTATGAATTTTATGAAATATAATATGACAATCATAAAATTATCATAAATTTGTTGTTGTTGTCTCTTTTTTTTTTATTTATTAATAAGAATTGAAGTGCAATTAAAGTTAATATTATTATATTTTAATATTACACAAGATATAACTAACAAATTTTTAAAACTGAGATTGAATAAACTTATTCTAAGATTACACAAAACCACTAGATTAGTGATTCAATTTAGATCATTGATTATAAAATTTCAAATGGCTGCTTAACTTATTAGCCTTAGTATGAGTAGAAATTTAATCATCATTCTGTTTTTCTTTTTTGACCCCCAAAAGTATGCAAAATATTAAATGTTATTTGAACTTTCATTTATTCTAAAAAAAACATTTATGCTACCTGGGATTTTTTTTTCAAATTAATATATATTACATTTGCATGTATATATACACATTTTACCATCTTAATAATTTACTACTTGATTTGTTAAATATCTGTGTAAATATCTGCATATACATTCAATTCAATATTTTTTTTTAATTTTATTTTTTTAAATTATACACTCACCAAAAATATAAATTAAGCTCTCAAATATATTTATTTCTTCATATTTGTTTTGTTTTTGTTGTATTTTTTTTTTTTTTTACTATAGATTTGTAAAAGATAAGAAACATAAGATAAATGTGGGTCTTTTTTTTTGCATATTTGTAGGATTTTGAGATTTTTCTTCTCAAAAAAAAAAAAAAGCTTTTTAACATTTATTTAACATTTCTTTTTTGATCTTATATGAAAAATTTCCATTTCCATTTGAAAGAAATTATCAATTCGAAACTAATACAATCATACAATTTAAGTAAACATGCTTTTTTATATTTCGGAAAATTATATTCCAAAAAAAAACAAAAAAAACACTATAACAGATACATAATAAATTTTTTACATTTTATATATGTATATATTATTTGTGTCATTATAAAAAAAACTTTAATATAAAGCTGTTATTTCAAATACAGACATTCTTTACGGAATTATGAGGATGCTGTTTAGCATCTGATAATTTTTGTTTTATTTTTTTTTTTTCTGTTAAATACAAAATTCCTTTTTTTTTTTGGTGGTGGCGGCTTTTATATTTAAAAAAATATACAGCCATATTATAGGAACGGCTGACTGGCTGTTTAGTATACACTACCGCTGCTGCTGCTGATTATATTGATGCTCCTATTTAATATTTCTATATAATAATATTTGTGCTTTTTTTTAGTTTTATCATCTCATGAGAGCACATCTTGGCTTTTACATTTTGTTTTTGTCGTTTTTCTTGAAAAATATTCTGCTATAGTAGATATCTAAAATGCTAGTCACTCTCCAGATTAGGTAGTCAGGTGTAGTCAGTTATCGAGTTCGGTTGTTAAGAAACGGAAATAAATTTTTAAAAAAACACAAAAAAAAAAAAACAACAATTTAATTATAACTAATATTAATTTTTTTTTTTGAGTTTTTTTTTTAAAAAGTATAAATTTATACAAAAAAAAAAAGTAAAAGAAGTTAAAATAAATAAAAAAAAAAATTTTCTGTGAAAATTAATTAGATTATTTACTAAAAAAAATTAATATATATAATAATAATAATATTAAAATAAAATAAATTTTATATTTGGAAAATAAAATAAAAAGTAATAATATATATATATATATATATATATATTTTAATAAGACACATACAAATATACAGATTACAAGATAAATTGAAAATAATACAATAGAAAAAAAATTTAATTTTAATATAACAGGATGATAAAATAAAAAAAATGAAAATGAAAATGAATCTTATAGATAAAAATACAAAATTATAATATAAAATTATATTATCAAAATTTGGAAAAAATTTATTATTTTATTTAAATGATTATTACTTTAAAATAAAATTTATTTGAAAAAATTGTATTTTTTTCAAATGAAAATTTCTTATAATATAAAAAATGTTGAAAGATTTGAAAAAAAAAAAAAGTTCTTTTTTTTTTTTTTTTATTTCTGTAATCTTTTCATATTTTTTTTTTTGGTTTTTCTTCGCTTTAATATGGAAAATGTGGAAAATTATAAAAAAAAAAAAATTTTATTTTATGAAAAAAAAAGAAAAGTTCAGGATAATAAAAGCTCTTCATCAATTACATATATATATATATAGTATATATTTTTCATTAGAAAAATTCACCACACCCATATTAATGCGTTATTTTTTTTTTGTTATAGTGTTAAATTTGAATCTTTTGTTATTATGTTTTTTTTTTTCTAACTATTATATTTAACTTCTAATTTCTCTCCAACTCAACAAAAAAAAAAAAAAAAAAACAAAAAAGAGGAGAATATAATTTTCTTTTTTAATTATTCTTTTGTTTTTACAGTTATCCCTTCCTTCTCTCAACTTTTTTTTTATTATTATTCGCTTTTCCTTTATATTATTTAATTAAAAACAATTTACAATTTATTAAGGTTTTTTCTATTTTTGTTCAAACAATTAATTAAATTTCCCAAAAAAAAAAAAAATTTCCAAAAAAATAGGAAAAAAAAAACTTTTATAAATTTATTTTCAAAAAAAAAAATATGTTATTCTCATTACAATTTTCCTTTTTTTTCAGAAATTTTCGTTTTTTTGTAATAGAAAAAGTTCAATACACAATTAACAGTACTAGAAAAAGTTTTTCACCTTATTTTAGGCTTTCTAGTTTGCTCATATATATATAAATATATATATTTGTTTGTATATATGTAAATAGATATTTCATTTATAAATATATGCAGATCCTATATTTTAACGGTTTATAAAATAAAAAAAAATTATAAATAGAAAATCTTTGTGTAATAAATTTCAACTCAATTTTCATTTTTGTCCTTTTTTCTTCTGTCTTCTCTATATGTTTATGTATTCATATATATTAATATATATATTTTTAATATGTGTATAATATATATATTTTTGGATATATTCACCACAAATAATAATTTTGATTTTTTTTTTTTTTTTGTTAATAATCTTTTATACTATAAATGGATTGATATCCTAAATGTGTATAATAAATAATAATCGCATATCGGATTGCAAAATATAAAAAAAAAAAAAATAACCATAAAAAAATTGAGAAATTATTAAAGTTGTAGGGTCAGGCAGGACAATTTATTTATCCTTCCTTAGGTTAATAATATATATATATATATATATATTTTTTTGCCTTCCTATTCTTTTTCCCACTTTTTTACCCTCGAAAAATAAAATCCTTTATTTTGTTTACGTATGTACTATTTATATTTAAAATACAGTTAGTCTGTTTAAAATAACCGTCTGATTTATACCGTTATACATACATTTTTATTTATAATTATTTTTTTTTATTGAATAATTGTTATTGTAATATATATACTTACCTAAATATATATATATATACCTATCAAATACATATTTAGTATTTTAATGATTTCGATTAGCGTGTAATTAATTTATCGCGTGTTTATTATTTTTAAATTATTCAATTTTTGATTTGTTTCTTTTTTTTTTCAACTAAATTCTTTTTAAACAAAAAAAAATAATTTAAAAAAATAAAAATGATTTATAATTATTTATTAATTGAATACAATTTAATTTTTCTTTTTTCTTTAATAATTTATATGTACTTTTATATTATAATTATATTATTAATTAATTAATTAATTAAAAAAAATCTATATACAATTTTTCTCTTTATTTAAATAGTTCAAAGTTTTTTTTTAAAAATTAACCCAATTTTGAAACAACCGAATTAATTAATATTAAATTAAAGCAAAATAATTAACAAAAATAAAGTGTTAAAATTGAAAAAAAAAAAATATATATATATAAAATTTTAATACAAGTTAAATTAAAAAAAAAAGAAATTAAAATAAGTAAACAAAAACTCTTCCAAACAAAATTTTTGCAGTATTAATATTGTAAATTATAATAAAAATTAATTTTAAAAATAAATAAATCTAGATAATACAAAATAATAAAAATATATAAAATATGTTGGTAATAATTATCATCTCGCATTTACAATAATTAAATTATAAATTAAAAAAAAAAACGATGAGTTAAAAACACTAAAACCTAAGAATAAAATAAAAAACTTAAAAAAATTATCTGATAAAGTATCTTTAATCAATATCTTTTGGTGGAAAATTCAAAAAAACCCAAAATACAAAATGATATGACAAAACACAACAAAGTAATAATAATAAATAATATTAAATAATAAAAATGATGAATTTAAATTATAATAATTACAAAATAAATTTTAATAAAAAAAAACAATAACATAAATTGTTAAAAAAATCATAATTTAATATATATATATATATATTTAATATAAAAAATTTCAAAAAAAACTTAACTCCTTTATACTAAGGACGAAGATAATATTTAAAATTAAACAAATTGTCAAATATAATAAAAAAGTTCTCTCAGTTCATCATAAGATCAATTTTGTTTTAATTTAATTTTAATTTCTTTTTTTCTTTGTGTTTTTTTTATTTTTTTTTTAATTTTCTCAACTTTTTCATTTGTTTTTTCTTTTTTATTTTTATTAATTTGAATTTTTTAAATTTATTTTAATTAATTTTTTTTTTTATTACGCAAAAGATACGTGAAATAATAAAAAAGACACAATTATATTTAATCGTTATATTTGATTACTACTACTATTATTACTACTACTACTGCAACAACAACTGTTAGCGAGCTACTACACTTGTGACATCCGTTTTTGTTTTTAACAACAATTGCAACAAAAAAATAGCAACAAAAAAATAAGAAGAAAAATCACTTACAACAACAAAAAATATATTTTTTAAAATAAAAAAAAAAAATTCAAAAAGCAAAAGACAACCAACTAGATAGTTTACATTTTTGTATTTTGATTAATTTTAATACCGTTACAATAAAGATATAATTGATATTTGCTGCTGTTATCAACTTGAAACACCAACCAACCAAACCAACCACCCCCATCAACCAATCCACCACCACCATCGTTAACATTCACTATATATACAACAATAATTATTATATAAAGTGGGCAAAAACATAAATTTTTTTTTTTTTGAAAAATTCCTTTGTGTATTTTTTTCAACAATTCTTCAAAATAAATTTTTTTTTTTTTTTTTGGGTCTTCTATATTTTGAAAAAATATTCTTTGTTTACTCTTTAAACGTTTTTCTTTCTTTTTCATAATTTGAGTACAAAATAAAAAAAAAAAAAATACGTAACTGTAAATATATGCTAAAAAATACTGAAGAAAAATTATATAAAAAAAAAACAACAACAACAAATATAATAATTTAGCAATGTCATCTTACTTATAATAGAGAGCAGAGAATAAAATAATAAAAAAAAAAAAAACAACAAAGATACGAAAAAGAACTTCAAATTCAACTTTAGAATTTAAAAAAAAAAAAAAAAAAAATAATAAGAAAAAAACCAACCATTCAACACACACATTAAACTTTTCTTATATTTTTTAAATAAAAACGAAAAAAAAATTTTTGAACAAAAGAAGGACGAAAAAATCATACAAAAAAAATAAGATAAAAAAAAGTAAGAAATAAAAAATAGAATCTCACTTTTAGAATACAAAAAAAGCATTTTTTTAGACGAATAACTAAAAAAAAAAAGTAAAACAAAAATATTGTTCCATCAAAAAAAAAAAAACACACCACAAAACCATACTCAACATAAAAATCCAAAAGAAACAACCCATCAGATAAAGGTATACATATATATACACAATTAGTTGATCTGAAGTTAGGGGTGCTGTGAAAACTAAAGTTGAACTGAGCTGTGAAACAAAATTAAAAGAAGACAAAATACAAATATATATATACAATAAAATATATACATATATATATATATATACAAAAAAAAAAAGTTTTATACGAAATTCAACAAATACAACAAATATACGAAAAAAAACCAACAAATAATTCTTATTTTCGAAATTTTTTTTTTTATTTTGTGATCCTTTTTTTTTTTTTGTTTTTATTTTTCTTTTTTTTTTTTTCTTTTTTCTTCGTTCTATTCTGGTGAAAACTAACTAAGAAAAAAAAAGAATTCTTTAAAAAAAAAAATAACAACAACAAAACAACAAAAAAAAAACTTGAGTTATATTTACTGGGAGATCGAAAGGAAAAGATTAAGTGAGAAAATAAAATAAATAAAACAAAAAAAAAAATATACAAAAAACAGATAAGAAACAGAATACGAAAAAAATCCAAAAAAAAAAAATAAAAAAAAAGAGAGAATAAATAAAAATTAAATTCGGATGCTGACTTAACAATTAAATTCGTAATATAATAAATAAAAAAAAAAATACAAAAAAATAAATAAACACTAACAAACGTATATACATATATAAAAAAAAAAACAACTATACAAGAAACTTACATTCATTACATCTTAGATGTATAGTTAGTTTTTATCCAAAGAAAAAAAAAAATACATAATATATATATTAATTTATATGTATGTATGTATTATATAAATGTGTATATTATAATCTCAAAGGTAAGAAATAAAAATAATTTTTTTTTATATTTATTTTTAGATATTTTATATATATGTATATAATATTTATTCAGGTTCCCTCCTATCCTCTTTTGGCACGGACGGTCCTCTTGTCCAGTACAAATTTGTCTTCTTTCGTGGCTATTTTTGATAAAGTTAGCATACTTTTAAAAAATATCCTTTTAAGGATTTTTTTATTAATTAATTAATTTATTTAATTATTATATACCATAGTACATGATTGGACCAGATAGCTGCAGCCCTTGTTTCTTATTTGAAAAAAGGAGCGCTACTATGATATAAATTGTTAATTAAATTTAATTTTATTTGATATTATCTGACCAGGGTTTAAGCCCGTGACCCTTCGTTAGGAAGTCTGACGTTCTTACCATTACGTCATCGGTCGGATTATGTTTGTTTTTATCCAGATTTAATTTAAGATAAATAATAAACCACTTTCTTTTATACCACTTTCGAACATTATATATTTTGATATTTGACCAAAGAAACCGCTTTTCACGTGGAAGGTCTCGGGTTCAAACTTCGGTCAGAACATATCCAATAAAAAAAAATCGTAAAATTGTATAATTATATCGTAATAGTTAATATAAATATGTAAATAACTCTTGTGTAAGATAATAGATGGTGCACAAAATTAAATTTTTTGTATTCATAGTCTTATGAAATAGCTACAGCCGAGTAATCAACGGCTTAGAATGTAGAAACTGAAGTTTAGTCTAAATAGACTTGGTGAATGCCCTATACTCCTTAAAGGAGTGAAAAATGAATAAAAACAACAATCACTTTTTTTTACATTAAAAATATTTTGTTTTGCGAACTTTGTATCTTTTTGACATTTGAAATATTACATGATATTTTGAAGTAAACAAAGTACGATTACATGAATTTAACTGAAAAATTTTTTTAAGTTCCAAAGAAGTAAAGAATATGAAAGTACAAACTACTTTTAAAGATTCGTGGTTTAAAAATAGATCCAACTAAAAACGATTCTGTATATTAAGTATGTAATGTTAAATTCTAATGATTTCTTGAAAAAAGCCTTTCGCGCACTTAAGGACCATGAAATTCCTATTAGTTTTCCAGCTCTTTTTCAGTATAAATATACTATAGAAGTAAAAGTTAGAAGTTCCCTGGTGAAAAAAAAGGAATAGAATTACTTCCGTTCTAACAAAAGTTGTTCCATTTTTAAAAATTTGGGATGATTGTTTTCTTCGTCAATAGTTAGGTTTAGTTCTTACATGGGCCAAATCGGACCACAGGAGCAGGAGGCTTCCATAAAATAAGACCAATTTTTTTGAGAAATCTTAAGTTTTAACAGTTGGAATGAGCTCAAAATTGGTACATAGTTTATTGGTGGGTACTAATGAAGTGTAGCTTAAATAAATTGATTCTAGTACCATGGAGTTAACAAATTAAAGGAGTTTTGGGGATGCCAACTTCTAATAATTCATCAAAATCTCAACTGATTTAAATGCAATTTGGTTTAAATGATTTTTTTTGTCAAAAGAAAGAAAAGCTTTGCAGATGGGCCACATTGTACTTAGTGATCGAGGGGATTCCCATATAAAATAACTATAGACTTAGAAATATTGAAAGAATTTAAATATTGACTTTACTCATTAAATTTTACTTTACGAATTTACAATTTATTTTACAATATAAACCACATTATGTAAGAAAAAACGATTATACAATCCATCTTGGATTTATTTCTACGTTTTGTATTATTTTAACCGTTTTATTTATTATCGAATTTTCAAATATTTTCTATTTAGTTTTATGGTTAAGTTTTGCCAAAAATCAAAAAATCAGGAGTTTAATTTTAATTTCAGTAATTTGATTTTTAAATATAAAAACATATTTCGTCTAAGAGTGCGTTTATGTTGGAGCTGCGATAAGTGATATGAGCGTCAATAAGAGCATAGGCTAGAAAACAATATACATGATTTATATCTACATGCTCTTATCGACGCTCTTATCACACATCGCAGCTCCAACATAAACGCATCCTTAGACTTGCAGATTTCTTCAGTGTTCTTAGCCGAATAACATCGAATTACATCGTGTTACTTTGGTTACCACATATCGAAGATTTTTTATTTTGTCCTTTTGCCTGAGTCTCTTTCCAAAGGTTGCTCTAATATATCCAATCATCTTAAATAAATATATATTTTTTGCAAACTAAGAACCTTCATTCTTTTCTAAAAATTAATAGAAGACAACAAACAAACAAACAAATGCAAAATACAATAAAAAAAAAATTATATTAAGAAAATGGAAAGAAATTTCCCAAAAAAAAAAAAAATCATAATGAAAACCTTTTCTAATTTTTTATGTTTTTACTCTCTTTTTTGTTGTTGTTGTTGTTGTTGTTGTTGTCATTTTTATTTTTTATTTTTAGTCTCAAATATATGTTTTAAAAACTTTTAATTTATGCTTAACTTTTACATAAATTTATAAAAACATAAATATATATATATTTAGGATAGAGTACACTTATATATACTAATATATATATATTTATCAAAATATATACATATTTATAGTTTCTAAAAAACATAATATAACATACATCCAAATATAATTAAAGGGAACAAATTTATTATATATATATACATGTACATTATATATATACATAAGTACTATTATATTGTATTTTCTTAAGTATATACTTGTAAAACATAATAAAAAAACATAACAGAACATAAAAACAAACAAAGAAAACAAAAACATAAAAAAAAAATTAAAAAAAAAAAAAAAAAACATAAAATTATGTCAAATGTTTTATGTCACTTGTGGTAGGTGGAATATAATGTATTTATTTATACAATTATAATTATATGTATGTACGTATATATTTTTAAAACATAATATTTCTTATTCTTTCTTTTAATATTTTTTTGTGTTTTTTAGATTTTTGTTTTTTTTTTTTTTGAGACATATGTCAAAATAAATCTCGTGAATATATACCATATAAAAAATGGAAACTTTTTATAAGTTTTTTTACATTTTTCTTTAAGTTTACTTCAGTTTTATACATACATATATATAGTATATACATATATATGTTCTTTATTTTAATCTCTTAAATATAGTTATAAAATTTAAAATTTTTCAAAATGATAAGAGCAAAAAAAAAAAAACAGTAAATTATAACAAAATGTCAAATTAGTTTATTGTACACCTAAATTCATTTTGATTCAAACTGTCAGAATGATTTAAAATTTATTCTACTACTACAATTACAATTAAAATTAATATGATTTAAAATGAAAATACTGTCAAATTATTTAATATTATCTTGATGCAAGTTATTATTTCTTATCTAACTAATAATTTTGACATTTGGTAACTTAATGGAAAGTCTTACAACTAACACATTTTTATTTTTGAAATATTTTAATATTTTTTTTAATAATTCGTATATTTATGAGATTTGATTGAAAAATGCCAGATAATTCTTAAATGACATTAAAAATCTTTGTCCTATAAGATGTTTAAATCTAGGGTCGTTGACTGTAATAGACCAATTTCTTTTGTTAAGATATTATTAGGATTTTTTTATTGTAGATATTTCTATATAAACAGTTTTTATAAACTTTAAAAGAATATAAGTTATATATACATTTGTTTGTACAATAACTTTTTTGTAAGTAACAATGAAATAATATATATTAGAGGTCTTAGTTATGACAGCTTTGTTTTTTTTTTTTTTATTACGAGGGTTGGTGGAAACCATCGAAAGCAGCCCAGAATAATTTAAAGGGGTTCATCTGGGTTAGTGTTGAACTTTAACCAACTAAAACCAAACTTAGAATAGACCGTAAATACTATAAATATGTAAAACGGATTCGGAAGGAAATTAGAGATAGGATTTGGGAATTGGGATTATGTTGGATAATGGAAATAATTTAAAGAGATGCTATGAAGATGCATGTTAATGTTCTTCTTAAACTTTTTTGGATCGTACATATATAAATTACTAACTTTTGGAAACATATTACATTGGAACATATTACTTGATTTCCATTAGCCGTTTGTCATCAAATTATAATTCAACAGTGTAGAAATGAGCATCTCTAGCAATCATTGTTTCATGTCGAAAAACTTGTTTACAATTGATTGTGACAAATATGACTAATTAGATTAGATGTTTGACCAATGGTGTAATGGTAAAGACGCCGCCATTCATGTTGAAGGTCTCAGGTTTAAACCCAGGTTAGATCATATATTTTAAAAAAATATCGTAAAAATGTAAATTTATATGGTAATAATTATTAATATCGTAAAATAAGATAAGATTTAACAAAAATAAATAAATAACTCCTGTATTAGGTAATAGATGGCGTACAAAATGAAAATTTGTGTATTCGTAGTCTTATACAATAGCAACAGCCGAGTAATCAACGTCTTAGTGATTATTACGATTAATTAAAGTGAAGCCTAGTCTAAATAAACATGTTGAATGTCCTATACTCCTTAAAGAAGTGGATAAAGGAAAAAAAACCCAAAAATTGGAAGTAAATTTGACATTATATAATGAAGTTGTATATCGCGAATGATTAAAACTAAGAGTTTAAATATGTACTAAAAGAAGAACTTAGAAAATTCATAGACTTAAATATATTATGTAAATCCTAGTATATTACGTAAAATGACAAGCATATCTGCTCTTTAAATGTACTTTAGACTTTAGTGATATGAAACAAATGTTTACTTTCGATCCTGTAGATTAGTAACGGTAACGGCTGCAGAAACAATTTCAATGAAGCTTTTTACGATACAAATACCCTTGCGTAAAGTTTCTTTTCTTTAATTCAAGCAGTGTAAAAGTTTTGTAAACTCAAAAATAGTCAACGTACAAAGGGGTCTGAAATTACAGACAAAGGCAAGTGCATTTTTTCTAGTTTTTAGAAATCTACTTTTTAAAATTTGTTCAAAATAACATTTAAGTAAAATTTTCATTATTATTTCACATAATTTAATTATAAAATCTTGTTTTTTTTACTCTTAATTATTTTTGTTTTTTTAAAAATTTTACAATTGTCCTCTGATTGGTTTGTTGCAATATCTACCTGGCTAAATTATATATTCCAGCCCTCAAATTATGTATTCCAAAAATTTTTTCCTTTATCGTACCTCATGATAACCATTTTTTTTTTATATAAAATATAAATCTATTCTCATTTAGTTGATTATGCACTCGTGAGCTTCCACAATACCTTGTACAATTAGCAATTTTCTGTTTTTAATTTTTTTTATCAATTAAAAATCAAAATAATTTGAAAAAATAAAAGTTTTAAATTAAAGTTTTGTTTTTTTTATTATATTGCTAATTAAATTGTAACATCGAATTGAAAAATTCGATTTTTTTTAACAAAGTACATAATTGAATTTGAAAAACATTTTCCTGTATTGAATCATCAAAAAATAACAAAAAATAAACCAACTATACTTATATATAAAAATTTTCGTGAAAATTGATTCGATTCGTTACCTTTCAATTTTTAAAGGGAGAACATATACAACGTATATAAAATCAAATTACATGCATCAATAAAACATTATTGAAAACATCGGTAAAAATATTTACGACTAGTAAATATTGAAAGACAACACAAAAAAAAAAGAACAAACAGAAAAATTAACATGTCCGGTAAAATACGGAAATCCGGGTATCTCATATTTAAATTAACAGACAAAATAGAATAAAAAATAAAAATAGAAGTCAAATAATATGCATCAATAATCTAATGAATTTTCCTCAAATTAATTTTGTGAATTTGTCACAATAAATTTTTGGAAATTCTAAAAAAAAATTGAAAAATTTTTCGTAATTTTTTAAATTAAAGATATTGTGTGTGCTAATAGTGTTTAGTTTAATTTTAATTTTCGATTTAAAAATTTTTTATTAAAAACCTCTTTTTTTTTTTGAGTTTTTAATTAAAAACATCTCTTTTTCGAGTTTATAATTGATAAAAAGCATATGACAAATCATGTTAATGTGTTGGGCATATGATTCAGTAAAATTCATGCTAATTTTAATTAAATCAAAAATCAATCAAAGGAGCAAAAACCACTCTAAATTTCCGTGAGTTCTAGAAATAGAATGCAATAGATAAATTATCCTGAATCCTTTTTTATAAAACTATATTAGACTAATATTAGTAGTAAATTTATTAATATTTCAAAAAGTTTATTTTAGTAAAATTGTGTGTAGCTTAGCATACAAAGCAAGTATTATATTGCTAGTATCCTAATAATTATTAATTTTTTTATATTTTTAATTTTGCAAAACGACCACGCAGTAAGTGATTTTTTAAAAATATTTCAAACATATTGGTAGGCAAACATAATAATCACGTAAAAGAATCGCAAGCTCTATTTCTCTATTTAGAACAGTGATTCTTAACCGGAGCATTTCTGCACCACAACCTTGTATCAAGTGCTTCATCATCTTTTACAAATAGATTATATATATTAAATATTAATTTATAGATTTATTTGTTTATACATTTAAAAAAGGTTTTTTAAGTCTATAAATATTTAAATTGGATCTAATAATGTCGAAATGTGTGCGGCTCGCCAAATATTGTAAAACATTTTGGTAGGTTTAGTTTTTATATTTCATTTTAAGTTATTGTCCTTCTTGATTTTTTTTTATATTATTTATAAATTATATTTATAAATTTTAAAACTAATAATCCGATATTTTATGTATAAAATTACTACCTATTTGATTTGTTGGTTATTAATAATTTTTTTTTAAAATAAGTTAAAAATAACGTGTCTTCACTAATATTTCGTGCTCAATATAAAATTATATTAGGAATAATTTATTAGTTTCAGAAGATTTTTAAATCAAATATAAAATCATTGTCTCATACTTATTAGTACTAATAATTATCAGTTTTTTAATATTAGATAATAATAATGGTAGTTTTATAAACTGGAGAATTGGTGTCATAATCAAAGTGCTAATATCGTCAATAATAGATAATATAAAAGTATCCTGTGGTGGCATTCATTGCTAACTGTTAAATTTGAAAATATTCTTAAAATAATAGATTTTTATTTATCTTTAAACTTTTTGCTTTTGGATGAACTAAAATATATAAAATTGACTTCAATATATTTCTTGAGAAAATCAAAAAGAAAATTAAAATTATGTTTTGTAATACTAGAATACTTATTCTATTTATTTCATTTCGATGACGTAGTGGTTAGATTGTCGACTTTTCAATCCAAAAGTCCTGGATTGTACTTCTACCCCTGGTCAGACCATATCTATTAAAAACATAATGTATAAAATATTTATACCTGACACGCCTCCAAAGGAAGTGCTGACCCACTTGACTATAAAATTGTATATACGAGTATTTGTCATAACATTTAGAAAAAACCTCATTATTAATAAATATTTTTTAAATATTTTACAAAACTTTTAAGATATCGGATCACATTTTGTGCAATTAAGGTTGAAATCATTAATAAAAGAAAACCCAATTTAATTATTTTGTGATTATTCCCAAATGAAAATTAAAGAAAAAAAAATAAATCAAAATAGATATAAAAACTTTGTGCCCCACCCTGATTCTAAATATGTAATAAAAATTTATATATACTCGTATATAATATAAAAAATATCTACAATATTTTAGTTTTTTAAATGTACTTTTATTAAACTTTTGTAAAAAAAATATTTAAAAATATTTTTTGTTTTTTTTTTATCAAAATAAAATTCCTTTTGAAACCAATCTAATAGTTCATAATATTTTTATTTTTTTTTATTTATTTTCTTTACTCCCAAAGCGACTTTTTATGAGTTTATTGACAAAGTTATTTATTTTTTTATGTACTGAGCTACACTACATACATACATATACAATTATAGGTTTTATTAAGAATTTATTTCATATGACACTTAAAAAAAACAAAAAGGAATTTGTCGAAAAATATCATTGCAATTTTGAAAATAAAAAATCGAAACGAATAAACAGGACATAAAATAATTTTTTTTTTTATACCTTTTACTCTTCTGTTATCTGCAAATGCAATGTTCACTACAACTTATAAATGAAAATAAAAAAATATGATATTAAAAAAGCAAATTCCTTTTCAATAGATACATTCAGCAGATATACCTAGTTCCCAGATGTATGTAATTGACTTTATTGTATTTTTCATTTATATAAAAATTTCTTAAAATTTTCAAAAATTTTCCAATGTATATTATAAAATTGTTTTTTTTTTCAAATTCGTAAAAAAAGAAATTTGAAAAAAAAATTCTGAGTTTCTATGTATGAAAAATTGTATAAAATTCCATACAAAACAAAAAAATATCAAAAAAATTCATTGCATACTTTTAGGGATTCAAGTTTATGTAATATTTGATTAAGTAACATATTATGTATTTATTAGATTTAAAAATAATTTTATGAAATTGAAAATATTTTTGATTTAGAATTTTTTCAAGAATTGAATTTTTTCAGTAGTTCTTTTAAATAGAACAGCTCTGTACAAAATATAGAAGGTAACCTAATCAATTATCGAAAAAAAACTTTTAATTTAATGTTACAACTCGCAGATGATTCAAATAATTTTTTATATAAAGGCAGTGGTTAGATCAAAATTTATTTGGAGTTGTCTGGGTAAATCCAACACTTGTATTACCTACTGAGGAGTCAAATAGTGTTGGTTGTAAGAACACTCCTATTGGACATTTTTGAATTAGAAAAAAATGAAATGGTGTTGTTGGCATGTAATCATGTCTAAATGCATTTGCTTGTAAATTAAATTTATATTTCACTTATTGTTTTTGAAAACACCAACTACTCTCAAAAATTACTCTCATGGAAAAACTTTTTTCTATAGCCCTATTGGTACTTGAGAAATACTACAGGCCTTATAACATGTAAAAACATCTTAGACTGTTCATAGATACAATTCTATACATTTTTTTTGTATTGTAGTAATTTTATATTTAAATTATAAGATAAATCTGTATCTGTGACGCGTATTATACAATTAAATAATTTGTTTATATTTTTTGATTATTGTATTAATTAATAGTTATGCCATTAATTTGAACCCAAAGGCGAATTCTATCTGAGTCGAGTCGAAAACCAGATAAGTAAAGATTTTTAAATTTACCAGGTATTGATGCCGCATCTCTCGAATGAAAGGTTGCTTCTGATCTCCTAACCACTGTGCCACCCAACCCTTATTTTAGTTAACTTTTTATATAATTAATTAATTAACAATTTTAGTTACTTTAATTGATAATTATTATAAAGTTTATAAAATTTTTAATAAATACTATAAAAATAATATGCGAAAACCTCTTCTATACTTCGAAATATAATTTTCGAAAAACACATTTTAAAAAATTTTGAAAAAAAAAAAAAAAACAAAATTTAAACGCATGTATAACAATTTTCCGCATAATTAAAAGATAAAAGAAAATACAATTTTATTTTTATAATTTTCTTTTTTTCAAAAAGTGGGATTATTTTTTAATATATATAATATTTTTAATACATACATAAACATGTAATATTTTTTAAAATCATCATTTTTTGAATTACACTTTATCTAATCTCATTTTAAAAATAATTTTTTTGCATTAAAAGGAATAATTAAACAGGATTTACAATAAAAGGACATTAAGGAAGAAACAAACATAAATAATTGAAAAAAAAAAAATAATAATAATAAAAAATATTAAAAAAAAAAATTTTTTTAATTTTATTATACCATAAATGAAAATTTGAATCTTTTGTCTTCTCTTTTAATTTTCCTTTTTTTTGAATTCCATATTAGAATATTAATATGAATGAGTCATTCTGATGATAGATGAGGTTTTTTTTTTTTTGTCTCTTTCATTTTCTCTCATTTTTTTTTTTCTTTTCCATTTTTTATAAATTTATAAAAATAGCAAATACCTTTTCACCTTTTATCTCATTTCATTTCTGTTTTTTTTTTTGGATGTTGCTGTTATCTTTAAATTCAGTTCAAGAAAAAGAAAAAAGCATTTCTCAAATAATATTATGATGGGGGTGTTTTGTTGCCTTTAATTTTAAGTACCCACCATTTATACTTAACCTGAAAAAAAAAATGTTTGAGCAAAAAAAGCAATTTGAAATGAGAGAAAAAAAAGAAATGGAAAGTCCCTATATTTTTAGTTATTATTTTTTTCTATGCTTTTCTTTTTCTCAGTGTATTTATAGTATTTTTCTTTTCAATTTTCTTACTTTTTGTGTGTATTTTTATATTTTATATATTATATACATATATAATACATAAGTATATTGTTATATATTATATATAATGGAATTTCTTTTCTCTTGTCATTTGAATCATATCATAGCTTTAAGCAAATTATAAAAAAAAAAAGAAAAAAATATTTTCACATTGAATTTCCGACAAAAAAAAAATTAAAAGCAGGAAAAATGAAAAGCTAATATGTAAAAACATTTAATTTTGTATATATATTGTATATATATATACATTCATATTATAGTTTTGAATATATACAGTCGAATTTGATTAAATTGATATTTACGCATAGTAAATTTTTCTAAGTGGATCTAGATTAAGTCCTGTAATCTCTTGATTGTTTTCAAGTGCTCAGTTTTCTAAGTTCTCTCTGAGTTTTTTTAAGTGCTAAGCTGTTAGACTATACGTCTATAATACCGTAGGTACATTATGGTTCATGTCAAAACATTAGGAAAGTTTGTTGGACATATTACATTCTTATATAATTAGAATTTATCCTAGTTAATTCCATGTACATCAATTAGTACATGACATAGTAGTTAGTACTAGGCCTAATAACGTGAAGGGGTCTCTTTAATTTCAAAAGATACAATTCTATTGGATAGAGGAGAGGGAAAAGGCCAGACAGAATTCGAAAATCAGAATAAAGTTATGATGGGATTCCGAAGAGTCGCAGGTACTAAAGTGGGAATAAAGCCAGAGTGAGAGTTAACAGATTCGAACCAGAACTTTTCGAAGCAGGAGTTTGTCACTCTAAGAATTATTCCATCCGTAGTTATTAATAATTTTTAATTATAAATTTTGATATTAAAATATGTACCTTAGTTTAATCCCTCATCCAGAATGCAGTTCATTCCCACCTAAGATCCACATCAAAACCAAAAACATGAATAAGTAATTATTAAAAATTTCTATAAGCAAATCAAATAGATATTCTATCTTCAAGGAATTCAATCTTATATTTAATCAAAATCTGATTTTGCAAATCCCTACAATAAGATATTTTAAGATATTTTTGGCTTAAATATGAAATCTGCGAAAGCTGCCTACGAAATTAAATATAAAGGAATTTTTTTACGATCAGAAAAAAATATTAATTTTGGACACGCATAAAAGTATTTGGCACGTTCTCATTTCGGCAATCTTATTAAAATATTATTAAAATTATCACCATAAAGCCAAAAAATTTATAATTTAAAAAAAAGGTTGTAAATATGAAATGCATAAATGTTTTACGACTTGAAATAGGCACTTTACTTTTAAAAAAAATTCTCCTAAGAGTTTGGGCTTTACTTTTGTACACAAAGTATAATAGATTATAATACAAAATGAGTTAAATTAAAAATGAATAGTATCTGATACTAATAGTGACTTAAAGGAGGGTTAAATTAAAAAGTGAAATTTTTTATAATAAACTGAGGTAATTGGGCTGATTACATAAAACAGTAGAGCTTGAACTTATGAATTTTAAAGCAAAACAAATGCTGAAGTTCATTGGTTTGATAATAAAATAATCTAAAATGTGGTTCTAACTAACCCAATAAACATAATCTTGAAATATTTTGAGCTAATAGAGCTTCTAACAGAATTCGATGGAAATGTTAAGTACAGGACTTGTGCTCCTAAAAGGACTTAAATTAAAATTACTTAAATTCTACTGTAATCAAAATTTTTAATATAAATGTTTTTTATTTTTTTTTTATTTTTATTTTTTGTGAAAAATATTAAATAAAAAAAATTTTATATTTTATATATATGTATATATATAGAATATATTATATTTATTAATAACATATAATATATATATATATGATATAATATTATGAAAGCTTCAGGAAAATTTATTTTATTTTTCAATTTACAAGCAATACGTCATAATATAAAAAATCATGATTTCCAAATATAGGTAAAGATATAAAAATAGCAAAATATTTATATATAAAAAAAATTATATATATATATATATATATATATATATACATATAAATAAATTTGAACAGATTTTTATGATCAATGAGACATAAATTTGATGTGATGGATTTTGCCAAAAGGGATATTTTCATGTATATGTATTTTTCAATTTTTTTTTTTTTTTTTTTTTTCTTCTTTTTGGTTTTTTTGCCAAATCAAAAATACAATATTTTAAAAGAAAATCAAAAATTATACAAAAGTTTTTCTCTCATATTTTCCTCACAATTTAAAATTTTTCCTTTCTTATTTTATGTTATTTTTTTTTTTTTTAATATTTAAACAGCAATTTAAAAACGTTCAATAATTTCCACTTAACAATTTTCTTTTAAAGCTTTAATTTAAAAAAAAAAATTTCCCCAAAATGTATTTCGGTTTGATAATATTTCATTATCAACTTATTTTTTTGAAATGAAGTGCAAATCCTTGCAGTGTCCTAACCACTTTAACTGAAATATGCACTTGTAGAAAATGACTATGACTTGTATAAATGGACTATGTATAAAATATTATTATTCTTTAAATATCAAATACATACTCGTATATTTGCTTTTCTTTCTAGGACTTCTCTTGAAAAACAAAAATTTATTGTCTTTTCCCAAAAGTAGGACAAAAGCAATGGTTTATTATCTAAATGGTTTTGAATTTTGTAACTTATTCTGTTGTATTTTAGGATATCAAGAAATTTTGTTTTTTAAATTTTTTAGTTTTCAATATAGTGAATGGAAAACATTCAGAAGTTTTTAAGAGAACTTTTGCAATATGAGAGGTGAATTTTTTTTATAGTAAAGCACTATTTCATATCTGAACTGATTTTGTCAACCATATTACGGAAAAATGTGGTTTGGATGTATTGAAGTTCACTTCTGGTATCCAGAATTTTATATTAGTTCAAAATGTTATCAAACATATTTTCTAGTTTTAATTGTGTGCAAATTACAGTGCTATGCTCAAAATAAATTTATAATATTGGAAGCAAAAGCTAATGTGTATGTATTTGCCTTTTTCGGATTTTGTTTTAATTTTATTTTAGTCTTCCACTCTTCTACTTTGGCGGTACAAAAAGTCTATAAGAAAAAGTTCCCAAAATACCATTTTTATAAAAGCTACCAAAAGAAAAGATAGTCTTCAGAAAGAAAGAACCCAAAAGAAAAATCCTTAAATTTAAAGACTTTTTTGATATTTACTTTTTATTAATTTGTGTAATTATTAAAATTAAATTTTATTTTATTAAAATTTGTGTAAGAAATATCAATCGATATTTAGCATTTTTGAAAAAATAAAGGTTTCCCCATTTTCGGAATATTTATTTATCTGTATGTATGAGATCCTGTATTCGGAGAGACTTTAGAGTAGAAATCAAAATTAGAGTTACTCCCTTTTTCCAGAATATTGAATGGGGGGCATTTTATTCAAAGCTTTTCTGACATATCATTTAATTGAACAGTTAAGTTTTGAATATAAGATCAGAGTACCAATAATTTGTCTAGCGGGGATTTAACTTTTTGGAATTTTAATATGCTTGTTGCTTGCTGACTTTATTAAAAAAAGTTGAAGAGATTTCAGTGTTGAATATGAAATCAGAGCTTCAAAAATTTGTTTAACAGGGATTTGGAGGTGCTAGCCCCCCGTTTTATTAAATGCTTGTTGCCAACTTATTATTATTATTATTAAAAATTTAAGGATTTCAGAGTGGGATACAAATTAAATGTTTCAATAACAAGCTTTGGGTATTGGGAGCGAATTAGTTATTTAAAATTAAAATAAACGCATTGATATACTTTAAATATCAACAGTAAATGCATCTTCCAAAAATCGCTTGGAAAGTTAAAATATATCCGAAATATGTAAGGAGTGTTTAATTTTTCTAAAACTACTAAACTCATCACTATTCAGTAGCCAATATGGAGTTTTAATTGTTTAGACAACTCCAGTTTAAATTTTCAATTTAGTCTAATATTCAAATGAAATTTTCAGAACTTCATCTGTAAACACTATTTAATTTTAATTAAGAAACAAACATATACTAAATGTTGGTATGCTTTGGTGTGAGTTTTTAAGGTTGGCCCAAACTAAATGTGATTAAACGTAATATGTTATTATTTACCATGTGTTTCAAAAACTTCACTTATGATTTGAAAGCTATATATTTTTCGAATCCTGCATTTTCTGAAAATACAAAATTATTTATCGTATATTTTAAAATTAGTTATCACTTTCTCAATAGTATTTCTCAATTTCAGAACAAGTTTTGTTTTATAAGTTTTAAATTTAGAGAAAAGTTAATTTTGAATATTTAAAACAATTGATTTGTAAATTATACATAGTATCAGTTATTCCTAATAATTTTCAAAAGTTTTGCTGCATTCAAGTGTTTTTTGAGGCATAATATAATGCCTATAAAAAAAATTTAAATTAAAAGTTACAATATATGAATAAGATTGCATAACCGCAGGCGCTAAAAATTGTAGATTTATAACCTCAATGTTAATTTATTTAAAATTTAAATTTTTGTTTTCTAATTTGTTAAACAGACAAATTAGAAACTAAAAATTAATACCATATGGTTTATAGTCATTAATTATTATACAATAAATAAATTAAGCCTTATACTGTAATCCCGTGATTTGTTACCTTAAGTTAAACATATTGCAGATAAAAAAAAAATTTTTGAATTATTTTCTGATCCTATCATCAATATTATCTTTTAATTCGACAGAATTTTGTATGTATGTACATTTGAATATGCCCATTTACATATATTTGATATCCTTTCTTGCCTGGATATTTGGTATGTGATTTAATAATCATTAAAGTAACCTTTATATCTTTATAAATTCCTACCTCCTTTTCACAACTATTAAATATGACTACCAAATATAATTATGAAATTAATAAAAGTATTCTCAATTTTTATTAAAAATTAAACTAGTTTCTAATAAGACATTTTATTCATACTTTAATGTCTTTATTTTCATCTGCAATAAAAAACATCAAAAAAAATCAAAAAAAAAACAATAAAAAAAATTATATCAAATTGACACCACATTTATATTCTCTGGTTCTTTGGAAGCTCTAAATACCCTTTAAAAAATTGTCATTTTTCATTTAAACTGTTATGTTCCTGAAAAATACTTTACATTTCATGAATTATTTTTGTATATATATATGTTTATATATATATTTTTATATTTGTATAAATATTTATACATTAAATAGGAACAGTAGCACTTCAACTAAAAATCGTCCATTTATAGTTCTATTTTTTTTTCTCTTTCATATAATTTATTACCGTTATATCCATAAAATCTCACATAGTAAAAAATAAAAAAAAACAAAAAAAAAACAAAAAATATCAAAACGACTATGAAACTGGTAATCTCGTAAAATGTATCACTTAGAATGCAATTTCAAAATGCAATTTAATGTTATCTTTATTCTAACTCTGTATAATAAAATACCGTTAAAGGATGCTATAAAAATTTAGCACTTATATGCAATGGAAAAAAAAATTATAGAGAATATCCTGTTAAAAAAATGGTTATTTAGAAAAATGTTTTTGCAACACAAAATATAAATGAATTTGAAACAATAATTTATCATAAAACATTAATGAAAACTTTCCTTTTAAATGGGATCTATAAAAGTAGTTAGGCTTATAAACAACAAAAGATTAAAAATTTATTACATACGAGTAGTATTCTTATAAGATTTTTGATTATATAATGGTCTTTAAACTCACATTTCAACCTTTTGTTTTATATATAGATTAACCTGGAAAATGTGTTGTTGCAAAGGTGGAATATATGGTTTTTTAAAAAAAAATAAATAAATATATATAAAAGTGTGTTTATGGTTTACACGTGAGTTACTAAGGAGTTAAAAACACTTTGTTCCATCTGAGCACATATAAAATGTTTAAAACGCCATAGAGAGCCTACAAAATTTCTTACGCGATTCAATTATTTTAGGCCTTGGTCGCGCAGAATGTGGGCAAGCGATTTTTTTTCGGGCGATTTTTATACATATAATTAAATAATATTAAATAATATTAAATAACTAATATTAAATAATATATTTACTAATTTATATTTAATAATTTAAATATATATAGTTTAAACATGATATAAACCAATAAACAAATTAATTTGAATTAAAAAATTAATATATTTCTTCATTTATCGCAGTTTTTCCGCTAAAAATTCAAAAAATTTTGACTTTCAAAAATCGTCGCTTATCGTTGTTCTGTAAGGCCACTTACTTATTTGAAAAGCCACATGTTTGATTTTTTTTCAGATAATTTTTTATTGCCCGCCCGCTTTCTACGTGGCCGTCGTTTTACAGTTTATTTAAAATATGTTTACTTCAATATTCAAAAAAAACTTAGGAGAATAATAACACCAATGTCTAAATGTCTATCCAAACTACCTCCTTCATCTAATGTTCACATTACTATCTTCAAAATAGTTTTTACTCTCCTCTCTCTCTCTCTTCGAACAGTAAATTCATATCAAAAAGCTTATAATTCTGTTAAATTTAATAAAAATATATTGTAAGCTGATAAAAGCATATAACATAATAAAAAAGAATTTGGCTCATGGTTTTCTTTGACGTCTTCCTTTATCATAATACTTTGAAAAAGTAAAAAGCAAGCAACATTGATAATGAATTTTAATTTTCGTTGTTTTCATTCGATTCAGGATCAAAATTTAACTTTATAGCACTTGAAACACGCTTTATTACACATAAAAACAACAACAACATAACTCATATAAATTGGTAGGACCGGTCGATCTGTGATCTTTATAAAAAAAATTACATATAATTGCAACAGATGGCGTAGACAGATTTTTCTTATAAATAAAATATTATGTATATAAAAAAAATAAAAATTTTAATTTTATTATGAACAAAACCTTCCACAAACAAATATAATATACTCATTTCACTTTTGACACTTCATATTTGACATTTGATATTCGAATACTCATTAAATTAAAATCTGTTTTATTTGAGTGACACATATTGGTTCCTTTCAAACCTTGATACTGAGCCGAATGGAAAAAATACAGCTATTATCTTTGAAATTCAACCGCAACATTTGGTTGCACATTTGACTAAGGTATATTCAAATTTTAAACTAAAATTTTTTTGTATGAGTGACCCATATCGGTTCTTTTTAAACCATAATACTGATACGAATGATAAAAACACAGCTATTGTCTTTGAAATTCAACAGGAACATAGAATCTTTAATATCCTAATCCCGTTTCATATCGAGTAGTCAGTGGTGATGAACAGTACACTGGTTTTCCTAGTCTCAAAGAATGAAGTATAAAACATATACATAAATAAATGTACAAATAATTATTAAGTACCTCCACATCTGTCATTTGTGACAACAATTTAACTTTTAATAAAGAATGGTTTAAAAATGTATATCCCACTTAATTAATCGTAATTGGTTTAAAAAAAATTACCAATTTGAACACAGGATGACCATAACCACCATCTAACTAAAAAAAAATAAATGACTAAAATTAAAATGAAGAAATAAAAATTTATAATTCCGTTTAAAACCATGTATTTACAAAAAAAAATATTAAATGTCATTTATCACAAGGATTACATTTAATAAACATACATATAAAATGCTTTAATCTTAATTCTATTTGTTGTCCTTTATAACCGTTACATTCATTTTTATTTTTAATTTTTTTTTTTTTTCAAAATTTCATTGAAACATTACAATGAAATTGGTTAAGATATTACTCTTGTAAATACATTTTATATTACTTGAAGGTGAATGCAATTCTATTTTTAATTTAATGTCAGTTTTGACGTAGAAATAAATTTATTTTCATTTAGTGTATGTATGTATACACATATATCAATATATACATAGCTACTCTTGAACATGACATGTAAGAATTAGACATCCTATTCCTAATATCAAATATAGAAGGATAAATTTAAAATTAATTATTTTTATCACCCTCTCTTTTTCATTCTGTTTTTTATTGAATTGCATCCAATTACATGAACAGGTACCTAATCGTTTTTCGTCTTTCAACTACTTGTCCACTATACATATACACAATTTAATTATTATTTAATAGATGATAAGTTTGACGTAAAAGTAAGATTTCAGAGAAAAAAAAAAAAACAAAAAATCAATTTTAATTTGTCATTGCAAATTAAAAATCAGATGAAAACAATTCTTATAAAATGTATTACAAAGTAAATAACAAAAGGTCATGGAAACTTTGAATAAAGGTAATTAAGTTTGATAGATTTGAGTAATATGAATTGGAATAAAGACAATAAGGCCATAAATTAAATTAAGCTTATTTTCCTTTTAGAATTTGATTTTAAAGCCAGAATTGATTAATGTCATTTAATAAACAAATCTTCAGTTACAATGAAAAGTTTTTATTGAACTAAAAGTGTCCTTCTTTTTTTTTCGTTTTTTTAAGCGCTAACTGTTCAACTGTTAGGTTAATAAACCTGTCTATACCATAGGTACATGTTGGAACAGGGGGTCATATTATATTCGTGCTATTAGAATTGATCTTAATGAATTCAACATACAATATAAACATGACATAGTACTAGGCCTTATAACATGTAGAAAAATCTTAGATTTTCATAGATACAATTCTGTTTTGTTTACATTGAAATGTAACATGTTGTTTTTAAGTTGTATGGTATTCTATATCTGTGAGTTATATTATTCAATTAAATAATTTGTTTATATTTTGCATTTGTTTATATTGTTTTATTAATGTATTTTTTATGAGAGATATATAACTATTAATTATTGATTGAATTAAAAAAATCCTGAAGGTAAAATACAAATTTTTCAGTTGAAATTTGAAAGAAAAGCAGGTATAGTAAAGTAAAATTGCTATATACACCGCAAAAGCGGCCAATCCTGATTTTGTAAAAAACAAATTCCGTTGACAAATTTTAATGTTATTCTAAAAACTTGTATATTTTTCTAAATATTCACATTAGTTGAGGTGTCTGCTAATTGCTTTGACAAAGGTCCGCTTACTAGATCTGGGTAATTCCGTGGCCGTCTAAAACAAGCACGCGCCATCCAATGGGCCGCTGATCGTGATCTGTACCAGAATATAAAAATAAATATGCTTATTGGAAATATTAATAAAATATTTTTTAACCCCCCAAGTACTAAATGCGCAAACCCTTACTAAAATGCGCAAGCCCCTCATATTGATCTTATAAAAATTTTTCTTTTTAAATGAAATTCAAATAAATTCGAAATCTTTTGGAAACTAAATTTTATATATTGTGGGTTAAGTATATAAATGTTTTACATAACAACAATAACAACAAGAATCATTCAATTTAATATTAAATTTCTTTCTATTTCAATTTAATATTAAAAAAAATTTAATCGAAATTCCATTTCAATTTCGATTAAATTTTTAAAAAATGTCATTATTAAAAACTTATGAATAGAATTCAAAAAACTAAAATTGATATGAGTATATTTTAATTCTATATACTATCAATACCAATTGTTAAATGCACCATATTTAACCATTTAACACACATTTATTATGGCGTTCTAAATTACATTTCATCTGAACAATATTTCATATCTTTTTCTTAAACTGCCACTAGCTAAAGTTATCTAAATCTCATATTGCATCAAATTAAAGGTAAAACCATGTGATATCTATCTATAGTACATATATATATATATATATATATATATATACATAATACGTGTATACAATATTTTATTGCATGTACATAAAACGGTGTTCCAATTTTTATTTAATTTTTTTTGTTTTTTTTGAAAAGCTATTAAAAAAATCTGATCCTTAAATCTTTGTTCATGTTCATCCATTTATCAAAATCTGTCTTCTACATTTGCCACCTCAATTTTATACCGCTTGATTTGACTATAAAAATAAAAAAAAAAACCATTTTTTTTTTCTATATTCTGAAACTCAATATTTGTGGTTAAAAAAAAAATATAAAATAAAAAAAAAAGTGATTAATTATAATTTAAAGGATGATGTTTTAGTACCGTTATTTTTTTTATTTTTTTATAACTTTACTTTGAAGTTTAATCCTTCACTTATACTTGTATATTAAAAATAAACTTATAATCAAATCTCTGTTAAAAAGTAAAAAAAAAAAAAAAATATTAAATTTATATAGCCCCTTCTTTACTCAATATTTCAAAAGTTAATTAAAAAAAAAGTTTATTGTTTTTTTTTTGTTTTTTAGCTTTAATACTGAATTTGAAAGATATTTTTAAGTTAAAAAGTTTCTTGCCTTAAAAGTAATTCATTTCCTTATAAAGTAAATTATATCCTATTAAATATTTACTTTTAAATAGATTGAATCCGATCGGTGACGTAGTGGTTAAGACGTCGGCCTTTCAATCGACGGGTCTCTGTCGAATCATATCTCTCTTGGTTGAATCATATCAAATAAAAAATATAATTTGTATCATAATATAAAAATGAAATACCTAACAGGTATGTTAGGTGGGGAAAGGGCAAGGAAATGCAAGGGAAAGGGGACTGTTATACTTAACACACCTGCACTTATAAGATTGTATATGGTAGGGGACTATTTATAAATAAATAAAATATATTTATAAGGTCCGTTTTTTTAAAAAAAAATTAAACTATATAACAATTGTACCGTTATTTGTGTTTTATATTATAATTCAAGTACCGTTATTTGAGTCCTCCATATCAATAGATTATAGCTTCCAACAAGTGAAAACCAAAGAAATTTTTTATAATATTGATTCGATTCAAGTATAAACGTCCAATTTAAAAAAATGTTATGAGAAACAGAAGGTACCCTTTAAAACTGCACCCATTGAAAATGTAATGTACGGAGTACCTTTGGGTAGTTCCAGATTTTTGTAATAATATGATAAAGTCAATTTTTGAATTAGCTTGGTTCACAAAATGTTAAAGTCTATTGTATAATACAAAGCTTCTCCTTCAAATGAAACGTTCAGAATACCTATCACTAATTTCCACGACATTAGAAAGCTTTGAATCAACATTTATTTACTAAATTTTAGAAAATAGCTGACATTAATTAAAATTACATTGATATATTGTCTCTCAACCTCCAAATACCCATTTCAGAGACATTCTCCATATTTTCATTTTTCCAAAAATACGAAATTGAAATTTTAGTAAACCTTTTTTCACTTTTTAATTGAGACCTAACCTATTAAATTGACAATGTAAAATTTCTAAAATCAACACTTAATTCCCCTAAAAAACACAGTAAAAAACAATTAAATTCTATTAACTCATATATAATACTATTTTATATAATATAATGTGAATACTATAAAGCTATATAAATATATATATATATATTTATATAACATTGGATACGCTACTATAAATTATGTAATTAGAATCATGTCATAATATATGAATAATATATATATATATATATATACATATATACACAAACATGTATGATTTGTAATTAATAACTTAAAAATGATATATGAAAGCAGTTTTTATTAATAATAATATCAAAATCATGTATACATACAAATTATATATACCTACTTATACATATTAGATAGACATAAACATATATACACATTTGCTTGCACTTTACTTGTAACTTAATGAAAATAAAAGCATAAAAACAAAAAAATTCTTTATTTTTTTTTTTTGTAGAAAATTATTAATTATCCATTTGAGACTTTTACTTATATTTTCTCCACGAGTTTTATTCTCTTATTTCTAGTTTTTGTTTTTGTTGTTGTTGTTTTTTTTTATGTTTATTTTTTCTTATGTTTATTTTTATCCTTCCTTTTACTATTACATGACTATTTCATAAATTAAAAAAAAACAAAAAGAAGAAAATAAAAAACACAAGAAATAAGACATGAACACATTAATTTCCTATACTATAATACTTTGATATATATATATATATATATATAACCTTCTTCCTTTAATCATCATCACATCAAAATTAATATATTCACTCTATATACACCAGTAGTAGTACTTCATCATCTTAATATATATGTATATATATTTATATATATATACATATTATAATCATCATCAACATCATTTTTTTTTTTGCCAATAACACATAAATATAACATTTCCTATTTTTTTTTTTATTTTTTGTTATTTTTGTTGTTTTTGTTGTATGCATATAAAATTATATTTTTTCTTTCAGGTAATACAAGTCATCAAGGTGAAAAAAAAAAATGATTATTAAAAAAACTTAAAAAATGAAAAAAAAAAAAAAAAACAAAAATATGAAATAAATAAATAAATTCATTATTTTTTTTTTATGTACATCCTTACTGCTGTTATCCTTCAAACCAAAAAATTTTCTCAAGTACATTATTTTGACCTTGTCGCTTGTTTATATATATATATATATATATAAAAATGTTAAAAAAATAAAAATTAAATGGCCGACGTGTCCTTTTTATGCTCTTCGCAAAGGAGAAAGTTTTTTTTGAAAAAGTATAGTACATAAATATAGAGCTATAAAATTATGTTTTAGAATTTTGAAAAAAAATGGAAAGGGGGACTTGTAATCTGTACATAAAGTTATTTTTAAAAAATATGTATATTATAATATTTACTTAATCTAGATATTAAAACGAAGTTTTGAAGTGCAAAACTTTAACCGTCATTAAATTTGAAGTATTCTTAAATTCAAAAATTTGTTTTTGAAATTCTTTCCCTTCTTTAAGTTTAAATTCTTCCCATCTTCAAGGATTTTATAGCACTGACCAATTCTTTTATATTTATAAGGGGACATATTTTATATTACTTAATATTTAATTTAATATCTAATGCTCTTGTAAGTTCATTTAAATAAAATCTACAACTTTTAAACGATGTTGTGGTGTAATGCTCTTCTAATATTATTTTATTAGCTTATAAGTATTCTAAAGTAGGACAGTCGATTAGCTGTCCTCCATATCAATAAATAGCTTCCAACAGGTGAAAATCAAAGAAATTTTTTAAAATATAGATTCGAGTCAAGTATAAACGTCCGGTCTAAAAAAATTTACTAGAAACAGTGGAAAGCTTCGAAAGATACCCATTGAAACTGTACTGCGCGGAGTTCTTTGGGGTAGTTCGAGACAGTCCACCCTGTTCTCAAGCTATGTAATAATATGATCTGATAAAGTCAATTTTTGAATTAGCTCGATTCACAATAGTCCATTGTATATTACAACTCCCTAAAATGAAACGTTCAAAATTTCCAGCCCTAATTTCCGTGAGATTATAAAGCTTTGAGTCAAGTTTTGTACGCTAAATTTTAGAAAATAACTGACATTAATTAAAATGATATTGTTATATTGTCTATCAACCTTCTACCGTGGTAATTTTTTAACTTTCATTAATTTTTTTTCCTTTACTACTTTCTTTGAAAGAATAGGACTTCCAGAAAGCTACTTCTACTTCTATTTTACGCAAGGACTTCGTTTAATGTCTTACGCATTTGTGCTATTTCTCCCTATATTGTGCTGCGCCTTGTATCTTGAGATTTTCCAACATTTTTCTTTTCTTTAAAGGTTCCATTCCAGTGCCTCTTTTGCTAAGGAGTTTGAGGATCTTCTAAAAATGTAACTTATCTATCTGTACTCACTTTTCTCAATTGCTACTTATATTGGTTCTTGATCTGTAGCTTCCCAAAATTCTTTTTTACTTATTCTTCTTGGCCAGTGTATTTTGCATATAATTCAAAGACATTTATTTACGAATACTTGTAGTTTGTGTGTTCCCTTCTTGTTTACAAACCAATTTTTTTGCTACCATATAAGAGATTGGATTGCTTGGAATATTCTGAACTGTGTTATCTTGCTAATTGCGATGATTTCCATATTTTTCAAGTTCATACAATAAATTGATTTTACCTCATCATATATAAAATATCTTGCATGTCAAATACTATGCTTAGACTTCTTGATGTTTCCATAGTAACTAGAACAACTAAAAAATATAATAACCAAATAGTGATTTAGTCTACTGCAGTCCACCCTGTTCTCAAGCTATTTTCTCATATTTTTTTTTTTGGAAATACTAAAGATCTGTACTCTATTCACTCGTATTTTCTTTGACTGATACAAGATATATATCGGAGACAAAGGCCCGATATACCTCTGCTCTCTATGTACACTATAGCTATTATGCGCAGTATTTTTTTTTTTTTCAATTGACGTCATTCTTTATATGAATATGACTTGCTATGATGTGAAATCAATTTATATATTATGAGGTACCAAGATGAACTTTTGACTGAATTTTGATGCAGAATCTTTTAGAAAAAAAAAACTAAATACATTCTACTTATAAATATAGAATATTTAATTAATTGTAAGGACATGAACATAAAAGTTTTAAAAAACTTTTATATGTTTTTATATTAATAAATAATAACTAATACATAAAAGTTGATACACATTTATAAAACTTGATGCATACTATGAATTAGATATTAAACAAATTTAAATCGTTATATATATTATATACAATTTATATAATACAGTTTTTTATTTCAATTCTTTATATCTTAATCTTAAATATTTTGAAGTTGTTATAAGTTTAAAAATTATATCCGCTATTTTAATTGAAAAAAAATTACAAAAACATTTTAAATTAATCCCTAAACAAAATATATTTAAAAAAACCAAAAACAGATAGAACAAAATAAACAAAGTGAATAATAAAAATAATAATTTTATTTATTTTTTCAAATTATTATTATTATTATCATTATCTTTTCGAATTTATATTCTCATTTATTTTTTTTTTTTTTTTAAATATATACACAAAAAATAGTAGGTATAAAATAAATAAAATTATAATAATAATCAAGATAATATCCTTCCTCTTTAAACATATATATATATATACACATGTACTAACATATAAATATAACAAGTATACCTATAATATATACTCTTTTCAAATGAATTTGGTCCTTTTTTAAATGAAGTTTTGTCTATTTTCAAATAAATTTGGTCTTTCAAGTTAATTTGGTTCATTTTTTAAAATCGACCCTGTATCTTAAAACCCAAAACTCGAACTACTATTTATTTTTTAGTAATCAAAAAAACATAAATGTTGCAGATAGCTTTTACTCCTGCTTCCTAAGTGAAATGTGCGGTGTTCTTATTTGTTTTTTTTCTTTTTCCTTATTATTCCCCCAGGGAACATAGGGCTTCCACATAGCCTCCCCAACTGTCCCTATTTAGCGCTAGACTCTTTCTTTCTGACCAGGTTTTTCTCGATAGGTCACATTTTTTCTGGACGGTTCTCCTCCAGGTTGTTCTAGGTCTTCGCCCATTTCTCCTGTCCTGTGGTTTCCAATCTAGGGCTTGGCGTGTCAGTGATGTTATTGGCCGCCTTTGAATGTGACCAATCCACTTGCAATTCTTCTTTCTGATTTGGACCCATATCGGCTCTTTTTTGCCTTCCCCAAAAGCTTTTCAATCATTATTCGCCTAGGCCAGAATATGCGACATATTATTCGTAGACATTTATTCACAAAGACTTGTATTTTCTGAATGTTGTTTCTTGATACAAGCAATGTTTCGCTTCCATGTAGCAGTATTGATTTGATACATGCTTCGAAAATTCTTATCTTGGTTTCGCGTACTATGTGTGTTGACATCCATATTGCCCATAGACTTCCGAAGGCACTTGCGGTATTCTTATTACTTTCAATTGCAATATTATTTATTTTGTTTAAATCATATATTTTATATTTTACTATATATGTTTGGTAACCATAGATATTTGTAAAGAAAAATTATTTCTCACTAATTCCTTTTAAATTAAAAATGCATGCCCTGTACGGGAATCGAATCCGCACCCCTTTGGTTAGTAAGTCACATGTTTATCCACTAATTCACCGCGACCCCTCGAAATGACATGATTTCAAAAAAATTTTTCTGAATTCTGTAATGGAAACTAAAAAAAGAGGAAAATTATGATAAGTCCAAAAAACTGGAATCTAAATTGCTCAAGCCTTTGTTTTTCGGACGGGCTTAAGACTTGAACTTTTTTAATATTTCTTACCGTATTTAGGTTCTATAACAAGATTGGTAAATTCGTTTGTTTTAAATATGTTGATCCAAATACGGGATTCCCAGAAACGGGGTTTACTAAGAAAAATATCAATTTAAAATAAAAAGAACAAATTCATGTGAAAGCAAACTAATTTCATATAAAAAAGAACCAAAATCATGTGAAAAGAGTATAAATTTTTTTAACTAAGTATTCTCTAATATTCATTAAAAAGAAAATCAAAAACAAGAAAAAATTTTACTTTCTTAATAAATTTTTTTTTTTTTTTGTATTTTTTAATATTTTCCATGACAACAGCTCCAATCACAATATTGTCATAATTTATGTAACGATCAAAACATAACAACTTAAGATTCTTTATGTATATATATATGTATATGAAAATATATACAATATAATGGGAATTGTTTAGTATCTAACATACAATACAATTTACAAGAAATTATTTATATATATATATACAAAAGTATTTATGTTTATTTGAAAAAAAAAAAACAAAAAAACGTTTAAATAAAATATCTTCACCTAGGTACTATATAGGTTGTAGTTATATTTAAGATTGGTACACCTTTTGTGCTTATAATTTTATTTCAAGGATATTAAAATATCAAAAAAACCCAAATCATACATACAAATATACCCACATATGCAGAATATGTACAAATATATACATATATATATATTTTATATTATATATGATTTTAATAGAATATGTATATTATTAGGATATTCAATTTTTGTTTTGTTGTCCCGCGTTACAAGAAAATTTTCATTATTGTATACATATGTATATAAATATTTTCTAGATTTTTTGTTGTTGTTGTTGTTTTTAATAGATTTAAGATACACTAGATACAATTTTCTTTAATTTTTCATTTTCATTTTTTTTTTCATTTAGTTGTCTTTTATATTATTATTATTATATTGTTTTTATATTGAAAATATATTGTTGAAAATTGTCTTGTGTTGTATTACTGTCATCATCATCGTTGTTGTCATCGTCTTCGTCGTCGTCGTCGTCGTTGTCGTTGTCGTTGACATCGTCTTCGTTTTTATCGTTGTTGTCATAGTTCTTTATTTTTGTTTTTTTTTTTTGTTTTTTTTGTTATTATTGTTGTTGTAATTTTATTCATGTTTTTTAAAAGAATCCTATTGGGGTGTATCATATTATAATGTTATTTTCATTTTTATTTTTATTATATTTTCTTTTATATATTTTGTTGTTGTTTTCTAAATTGTCTTAAGTTTTGTTTTTTTTTTCCAAAAATATACACATGAGTATTACCAGATACACATGTTATTTTTTTCCCATCATAGATTAAAAAAAAGAAGAAAAAACAAAAAAAAAAAAATAAAAGAAAAACAAAATGTAAACGGTGTTATTTTTTTTGTATCTTAAAGTAGATTTTGTTATTTTTCTCATTTAAGATTCGATAAAGGTACGTGTTGTATTTTATATATGTACCTTTTTTATATATTAACCTATTTATATATATATATACCTTACACATATATTTTATATTAAATTCTCTGTTTAGATTTTTGAGGTTTATTTTGTTTTTGTTCCATTGTTTATGGTATTTTGTTGTTGTTGTTGTTGTTTTATACCCGATTTCATGTCACCTTCTTTCTTTTGTATATATACATTTTTATATTTTTATTAAAAACGTTTTCTATTTAATTCTTTTGACTTTTATATTTTTATTTCATTGATTTGTTTTTTTTTTTTGTTTCATTTAAATTTTTCTCATTTTATCTCAAACTTTATTTGCTTATATTCGTTTTTATTAATTTTATTTTGGCATTTTTTTTTTGTAACACCACTATTTTGGCAATATATATAAATACACTATAATATAAACCTGTGTATACCTATACCTAATTTTCATTTTAATACATACATACCTTACCTATATATCTTTGATTTAATCTACCATTTATTGCAAAAATGAAACAATCAAACCCAGCATCATAATATTAATAAAGATCCTTACAGTTGAAAGTGATGACAAAACACAAACTATCATTTTAAACGTCACTTTGATTAAAAATTGTTATTGTTTTATTTTTTGTCAAATGAAATGTTGTTGTTTTTTTTTTATTTGTATTAAAACGTCATTATTTCAATATGATGTTTTTTTAGTACAGAAATATTACCGTTTATATATGATTATAGTATTAATACTACATATATTATATCATATATATAAGTGTTAAATATTAAAATGTAAATGAAAATTATTTTTAATTTTTTTTATTGTTGTTGTTGTTTTTTGTTTTTATTTGGTGATTATAAAGTTTTTCTCCCCAAAAAAAGTCATATTAAATGAAGTAATTTTCGCATGATATAATAGTTAATGGATATACTGACATATATATTTATATATATATACTGACAGAATATAACATGAATAAAAATGAAAAGAAGATGATAATGATGAGTGAAAATTTTTATTACTGAAACAGGAAGATATAAAAAAAAAACAACAAGCAAATAATATGAATTAAAACAATGAAAAAAGAAGATATTAAAAGGAAAGTGAAAATGATCATAATAAGTATATGTTAAAAGTAGATGTTTTTTTTTTTGAAGAAAATTACATTTATTTAAACATTAGAATATATTATAAACAATGTTCAAAAAAAAAAAAAATGAAGAAATGGAATATAACGGAAAATATATGGAAAAATTAAACAAAAAAAAAAAAAAATTAGATTTTTAAGAAGATTGAATTATATATATATAATTTTTCATAGATTTTTTCTATTTTTTTTTTTACCATCTCACTTTTCTTCCTTCTAAACTACCTACAACCTCACTCTATTTTCATCTTGATATCATATTTTATATATAATTGAAAAATTCAAAGTCAAGTGTCCGTATATAGACGCATATATATAAATATAGAAACTGGCTTTGTACATTATATACATCCATGCATAATATATTGTATGTATAAAAATATATATGTTTATATATTAGGATCAATTTTACATTTTTTTTTTTTTTTAATGTATATTAATGTTAAGTTTTATATTATGTTATATATATATATATATATATATATATATATATGTCATAATATTTTTTAGATGAAAGATGAAATATAAAGATGAAGAAAAAGAAAAAAAAAACAAAAACAAAAAGAAAAAAAAATTACGAAAAGCTTTTATTATCATTCCCAAAAGGTATACGTGTAAATGACGAGATGACATGTTATAACTTTTGTAAATTATAGTGTAGTGATTTTATTTTTTTAAATGTATGTAAATGTTAAAATAAAAAAAAATAAAAAAAAAAATTGTTATTTATTTGATGTTTGTTTTTTGTTTGTTTTTTTTTTTTTTTTTTTTTTATAAATCAGTCCTTCAAATTGGATATTAGAATAATATAATAACTGGTTGTTGTGATATTGATAGTCTGTCATTTAAAATATTATGAGCAATATTAATTATATACCTATAGATAAATTAGTATGAGGGAAATTATACATACAGTTAGGAATTTTTGTATTTAACAAAGGAAAAACTTCAGAGTTTGAGAGCATTTATCTACAATTTATACTTTGTGATTTCCTATAAATGAAATATTATCTAGAATTAAAACTGTTATAGTTAAGTAAATTTGAATTATTTTTTGTCATTATATGCAGAGGAGATGTATATTTATTATGATTGTAATACTTGATATTTAATTCTATGTTTAATTATTTAAATTCATAAAATTCGAATTTTAATTTATTTTTAAATTTAAGTAAAATTTTTTTTAAATAAATATTCGAAATTTTATTTATTTATTTATGAACAGTCCGTTACCACATATAATGTGATAAGTGCGTAATACAGCCTTTCCTTCTCAGTTGGGGCAGGTATATTTTTTAATATGACATAAACTTACAATTGATATAAATTATAAATTATATTTTTTTTATTAGATATGATCCGACCAGGGTTTGAACCCAAGACCTTTCGATTGAAGATTACATCTAATATGAAATGAATGTATAATAAATTGATAAAAACTTTTCAAAATTCATAATTTATTAAGCAAAAAAAAACAGCTCTCAATATTTTTTAGGTAAATCACTTACCATTTATTATAATTTTTATTATTTCAAATCGTAATCAACCATAATAACCAAAAATAAATTACAATAGAATGAAATAATGTTTAGTTAAGGCTTTTATTACTTCCAAAAAAAAAAAAAATATTAATTGTTTCAAAAAAATATATATACGTATATAAATAAGTTTTCTAAGTAAATATATTGTTTTTCTGACCTAAATTGTTGCGTTACCTATTAAGGTTTTTATTTTAATAAAAACAAATATTGCATGTTTTATGTAATTAATATTAAATTCGTTATAATTTTCAATAAAAAATTATACAATAATTGTTAACGGAAATTTCTCATATATTACCTAAAAGGCATAACCTGAAAAATTTTATTTAATAGATTCTTGATAAAAACGCCTGATAAATGATCATTAATACAAAGTAATATCTCTTAAATAGAAACCATAATTATTTGTTAATATAATATAGTGAATATTTTATTTAATTAATATTATATGATCTAAGAGGTGTGGTTATACATTTGCTATACAAATAAAAAATTCTGAAATTTTTTTTAATGTTAACTAAGAATTTGTATTATTATAGATATGAACATATTTGTATAATTGTTTTGTTTCTAAAGTCTAAATATAATAAAAATAAATATTTTATTTTATTTATTTATTTAATAATATTATATATCACAAATGATCATGCGAATATTTTAAAATAATTGGTTACTGAGACCAATATAGGTACTTTTATACTGTTATTAATTTATTCTATAATACTATTATATTTATTTAATTTTATTATACTATTATTATATTTGGGCGTTTGGGGATCGAACCCGCACTCCCTCGATTGATATGCTATAAGCCATAGGTATTTTACCACTAAAATACCGAGGCCTCCCAAATTAAATTAACTATTAAAAAAAATACTTAGCAAAATATATTGCATATCTTACGGCTCAGATCTTAAGTAGATCACATATAAATAATTGTTTTTTATCGGTTTTAAACTTGTTTATAATGTCTTTTTTTGCTGAGGAGGTTTTAGTCGATTCTTAACTATTCTGAAGATTATCTTTTAATTTGAAAATAATATATTTATTTTAATTAACAATTTCAAAATTTTTTTTTTATTTAATTTGCTTAATAATAAAATGTCAAATTTTAAATGAACTTTTCAGAGTTAAGGTGTTGACAGAAAACTCGCGACGCTTTGACGTGCAAGCAGAATACAATGGTTTGAATGAAACTACACCAAATAGAAGAAACTTCATCCTAGCGACGTTAGGGTAAAGCAACTTCTACTTTTACTCTCGTTAACATTCTGAATTCTCCTTTTTTATTTATTTTATTTGTTTATTTATAATTAGTACCAGGACAATAGAAATTATTTTCTGATATTATTATAGCCCTTTAGCTATTTGACATTTGGACTTCTTAAATTAAATTCATTCTATTTATTTATAATTATAATATAAATTATTTTGTTTATTTTATATATTTGTATATTTAAATTATAATTGGTCACCATGGGGATTTGTAAAGTTATTTAATATTAAAATCCTTTAAGTTTAATTTATAATATCATTCAATTCGAAAGATAAGCAATTCAAAAGCGTCACTAGCATTTGGTCTTAATTCTGTTCAAAAAACGACGGTTAAAATGGCACTAGAAGCAAGGCTAGAAGCGAAGCAACTATTAGGTCATTCCCATCCATATATACGAAAAAAAATATTCAAAACAAAAAATTAATATTAATAAAATAAATTCAATAATATTTAATGGAGTCCCAGTATTATTCCTTCTGAAATTTTTCAAAAATTTACTGTTAATTTTTATTATAAACTCTATTAAATGTAAAATAAGATTAAAAAATCCCTTATTTAATCCTTTAAAACAATTTGTTCAAACTAATTTAATCCTTATTGCAATTTGTCCAATCAAATTAATCAAACAAACTATTTACACTGTTAGGTCATTTTCGATATACTCGTACATACAAACAAAATCTGAAACATGATCGTATTTAAAAAATTTTAGTCTAGTCTTGTTTAGACTAAAATTTTTAATACGATTATATTTCAAATTTTCAAAAATAAAATAAATTATCAATACAATAACGTTCATTTACTTGAATGTGTACTTATATAAAGTTTAATATATTGAATCGACTCGACCCTAATTGACTTTTACTGTTAATAGTTTTTTTTCTTCAAATTTTTTTATTGATGTGCAGATTTTTATACAAAAAAAAAAACAAAAAAAAAACAAGAATAAGAAAACTTAGATATAGACAACTAGTGTAGCGACGCCTTTTCAACTTCTGTTTATTTCATATATCAGAAAAGTCAACAGAAGAAAAAAAAAAAAAACAAAAAAAAAAATCAAAAAAAAAAAGTAGAATGATTTTTTCTCATTTTTCTTAATGTTTGTTCGGTAATTGAAAAGTTCTTTGTCAGGGAAGAACTTTTCTTTTTCAATTTTGTTTTTTTTTTTTTTTTGTTTTCTAATTTATTTTTGTTTTTTTTTTTTCTTTTTTTCTAACTATAGTTTTGTTTTTGTACTTGATATTTTTGTTGTTGTGAAGTTATGATGATTCTTTTCATATTAAAAAAAAAAAAAAAACAAACAAACGTATTTCGTTTTCAGATAATTTTCTGACTTTATTTTTTTTTTTTGCGTTTTTTTTTTTTTTTTCTGTAAATGAATAATGAATTGATGTTTTTTTTCATTTTCTGAGATTAAATATATCACATACTCATTATATATGCATATACATATATATATTTTTATATATATGTATAATTTAACATAAGAGATATATGAAATGTATTGCATATACAAACAAACATATAATATATATTAAATATAAGAAAAACAAATGAAATGATGTTGTGTTTCAGGTTCAAGGTTTGAAAGATATTCTTTAATTTTGTTTTTGTTCTTGTTCTTTTTTTTTTTTTTTTTTTTTTTTTAAATTATTCTTTTGTGATATGATTTAGTTTTTATTCAAAAGAAAAACACTTTTGATTTAGGAAAATTTTTTTTATTTTTCATTTTGTCTTTTTATTTTGAAGGCAAATTGTATTTATTTTTTTTTTCTGTTTTTTTTTTTTTTTTATTTATTTGTATGTTTGTTGGTTTTGTTATTTATCCTTTTGTAAGTTATTTGGTTGGTTGGGATCCCTTTTGACATTTTATTTTAATTTAACAGCACAAAAAAAAAATAAATATATATATATATACTGTTATACCAAAATGGAATGGATGTTAAATTTATTTTAATTTATAATTATTTCAAATTACAAGAAAAAAAAATAAAAATAAATAAATACATAAAATAAATAAATAATGTAAAATATTTAAAAATACATGGGTGTTTCGACTTGTCAATATTGAAAATATATGTGATGGTTAATATTGTGTCAAAGAACAAAAAAAGTGGTTTGGGAAAGTAGATGGATTTGTTTTTACTACATAAAAAATTTTTCCATATGGTATTACAACTTTAGGATGCTATTTAGGTTTTCTTATAATTGTTCAATTTTATAAATGAATTTATAAATTAGTTAACTATATGTTATTCTATGTTTTCAAAATAGGTTTACTAAATATATAGAATTACTGAATTACATAATCAGATAAATTGAAATATAATTAGCAAAATAAAATTAAATGTTTTATAGTTGGATGGCACAGTGATAATCTTTTAGTTCGGAGGACTCCGGTTAGAGTTTTAGTAAAGTATATAATAAACTATTTGCTAGTGGGATCAAATTAAAGGCTGAACTATTACTATTATTATTATTATTATTATTATTATTATTATTATTATTATTATTATTATTATTATTATTATTATTATTATTATTAACTTAATATTAGTATAACTTAGTATAACAGTTTGTACTGTGAGCTACAGATACAGAAATACATTGTAACTCAACGCAAACGTAAAAATTGTTAAAATATAAAACAAGTAGAAATTGTCTAAGTATAATATAAGTCGTTTGTCATGTTTTAAGAGTCTAGTGTATAGTAATTGTATGTAGAATTCACTTATACTAATCCTATTTATCGAAATTCAAAAAATGAAGTACCCTTCCCCCTGTTCTAACATGCACTTATGGTATAGAGAGGCTTGTTAGCTTGTAACAATTGAACAGTTAGCACTTACAAAAGGCATCATAAAGTACATTTGGAACAAAATGGCGTTATAGAATTATGAATCATCAATTTCAATGTTAGTTATTGAAATTTGAAAACTTTGTATATTCGATAATAGAAATTTGTAACAAATATGAGTTTTTAAAAAGAGAACTCTATCTTACAACTTCTACAATTTTGTTTTCTTTTCATTGAATTTTTTATTCCGCCAGTCAATTAAAATTGGCTTACCTTAGTTGGATGGATATACCGTATTGTATACAGTTACAACTATATCTCTCGTTTTAATAGCTAAACATTTTTTAAAATTTTACTAAACTTTTCATTCCCCTTCATTATGGATGTATATTGAATTTCATTTATACATCTAATTAATTTTGATTTTGAATAATCTCTTTGTTAATGTTTATTTTGTTAGAAAATTTTAACCCCCACTTTTTTAACTTCTGTTGTTTTTGATATGTTAATTATTTGTTATTTTATATTTTTTAATTTGAAATATTCGTAAACGTTTAAACATTCAAAATAAAATCACGAATAATTTAAATAAGTTAATTTATTTTATTATTTAATTTCTATATTTTACAAAATATAAACGTTTCAGTGGTATAGTGAGTAAAGCATATGGCTTTTCAATCAAGAGTAGTGCGATTTCAATTCCCAAAAATGTAATTTTAAAAACTAATATAAATTAAATAATATACGATATGCTTATAAAATAATAATAAATAGTATATTAGCTACATGAAAAAAAGCCATGGTAAGAGTATATCAATAAATAAAGCATTAATTACTGAAAAATAATTAAAAATAACTGAATAATAATAAATAATTAAAATTAACTGAGAAATATTTAATTAATTATGCAAACACACGTAAGCATATAATTTAAATATTTCATATACTGTGTTATATAATTAAGTTATTTATATATTAGAAAGTTAATTTTTATTAGAAAGACCTCCTGAATTAATTATTCAAATTGTTCGTATTCAAGCTTCAACCTTGAATCATCAACTCTCACTATAATTAAATACTTTATTGGTAAAATATTTTTAATTATTTGAATATTATTTATCATCTAATTATTGACTCGCTTTCCTTCAAATATCCAATTCCCATCTATTATCCTTTTTCATATTTGCTATATCTTTTAATCCTTTTTTCCAAACACACTGAGCTAATTTTTAAGAAGTTTACTATGACTCCCATGATCTTTGTAATGCTCATTAAATTATGTTTGTTAGGCTAATAAGCCTGTCTATAACATAGGTACATGTTGGAACAGGGAGTCATATTATATTCGTGTTATTACAATTGATCTTAATAAATTCCACATACAATTTAAACATAAGATAGTATTAGGCCTTGGAACATGTAGAAACGTCTTAGATTTTCAATAGAAACAATTCTATTTTTGTTTATATTATAATATTTTGTATTTGTGTTTATAGTATTCTATATCTGTGAGTTATATTATTCAATTAAATTATTTATTTATATTAATGCATTTAATTAAAGATATACAATTATTAATTATTAATCAAGCCATTAATTTGCCCCCAATGGCAAATGGTAGCTGAGACGAGTTGAAAACTAGAGAAGTTTTTTAACTTTCACTGGGATTCGAACACGAGCCTTTCGCATGAAAGCTCGGAACTTTAACTACTGTGCCAAACAGCCGTTAAAATTAGAGCTATATTGAATCCTGTATAGGATAATTCATTCTCGCTAATCTTATTTCGAAATAAGTTTACCAGAGCGCTCCACTTGGTTTAAAAAACTCCTGGAAATTTTTTTATTTATTATCTGTTTACTGAAGTGTATAAAACGAGGCCGCGTTTAAATTATACAATGTTATAACAATTATTGTTAATTAAAAATGGTAATAAAAACAAAAAACACCAAACAATTATTTTAAGAACCCATATTGTATTATTAGCATAACTGAAAATCACATTAAAAATGCATATTTTTCCATATATATATATTGTTTATATTGTATATATATATATTTTTTCCAGCTCCCAAAACATATATTTATTTTTTTTAACGTGTTACCTGTAAACATACGTATTATAATATATATATATACCATTTATTTTCCTTTAAAAATATTTAAACCATTTAAGTTTATCCTTCACACGCGAATTATAATTAACTTGTAACAAATGCATAAATATTAGCTTTATAATATGGTTGTAAAATGCTATTATATTATAAAAAAAATTGCTACATATATTACCTTAAATCAAAATCATGAATATTTAATGAATGTTATTACAATATACATATATAAAATAAATGAAAATCATTGCAACAACACCATAATTTTTAAACATTTATTAGTAATAAATTTGCATGACTTTTCTTACCTTTTTTACCTCTAAATACCTGTAGGTGAATTTTCGCATAATAGAAAAATTATTTTAGATTTATGACAAAAAAAAAAAACAACAACAAAAAAAAATTGAACTGTTTTTTAATACACATACAATGGAATTATTTACTTCAATATACCAGGTGAACAAAAAAATTAGGTGTGTGTATAAGTGAAATAAAGTGAATGATGATGATGAGTAATATGAATGAATGAATCACAATGCATTTTAATAGAAAAATATATAACATTTTTCTTCAGAAAACATTCAACAGGGGACATTGAATATAATAAAATTTAAAGTTTATTTCCTTAACAATAAAAATTTACAATTATACAAATTTGTTGAGAAATGTACAAAAAAATATAATTTGCAACAATTTATATTGAAATTAAAAATAGGAATTGGCGTGTTTATAAATGAATGCATTCGTTGTTATTAAATGATTAAAAATAAACTCCATTAAATTTTATACTATAGCTAATTGTGCTAATATTGTATTTAAAAAATACAAAAGATTTAAGAGAAAATAAATAATTATATATTTTCATAGGCATTTTTAAAAATCTACAAAGCTGTACTGTATCATTAAATAGTATAACATTTTTTTATAGTTCAGTTAGCAGGTATGATTTTCGGAACATTTTATAGTATCGTATATCAATTCTTTCTGTAAAATCAAGATTTTATAAAATAAATTTCTTCAACACTTCTTTAATTTTTTCTTGCAGACATTGTCCAATTTAGCAGGAGTCTTACTTGGTGTTGGATCAAGCCCCATTTTAAATAAGGCCCCTGTGAAATTAAGCCCCCGGGGTATTTTTTTCTAAAGTTTAATGAGATATAACGACCCGGGGCCTTGTTTCTCAAAGTAATAGAAAAATAAAGCTCCGTGGTTTTATTTATCTTTTGAGTTGAACTACGAATTCTGTCAGAAATAAAGCTCCGGGATGTTGTTTCACTTTCAGTTGAATCTTGGACTTCTTGAGAAATAAAGCCCCGAGCTATTATTTCTCATTAAATATGTTTATAAAATTCAATTTTGTTATATTCAAACCTGAAAAAAATTTAAAAATATAAACTTATATAGAAGTAAAATATCTGCAAAGCAATATGTATTTAATATTTATATATTTATTTTTCTATGCGAGATTCTATAATAGGATAAGATTCTATACTCTGAACAAGTTGACAATTTTCCAAAGTATTTATGAATTAATGTTTGCAAGACTTTGGTTACAAAATCAGGTTTATATGTGGAATTTACAGTATAAATGTAGTTTATATGTAAAATAAAATTGTTCCAATTACTATGAAAAAAAAAGCCGGGAAATAAAACCCCGGAGGCTTTATTTCGAAGGGCCTTAATTTAAATCACCATCTTATCCAGCGTTTACATTCTGTTGCAATCTTATGTAAATTTGTGACCGTCATCGAAGTGAATAAAATTGTTAAAATATTAATTTCAATATCAAAGGTGCTTCTTCGGCTGCTCCTTCATATGCTCCTTTCAATTTATTTTTTTTTTTATTTTAGCTTATTTCTAAACTTTCAATTATTTTTTTTAATTACTAAATAACAAAAATGCATTTCTTTCCTTTCTCGTTTATTTCTTTATATAAACAGTCAGAAACAAGACAATATTCGAACCTAATTTTGCTCTCAGACAGTAAATTGACATTTAAAAGTAGCATAATGAAAGTGGTAAATGAAACTAAAAGTTACCATTCACTCACTTTATAAATTCTGACATTTATATTTTCCTAAAAAGAAATATTTTTACAAATTAATTTATCCTGAATGCAAATAAATTTTTCTCCCTCTTCATTTAAATTTTTCCCTGTTATAAATTCCACGCCATTGAAGATCTTCTTAATTCCATAACATCCTCTATGACATCGTTTTATTAAACACATCATAAATAAAATATTTCTATTGCACCGTTTCTTATTGACAGAATTCTGTCAAAAATATAAAATATTTATATTAAAAAAAACACGAAAACACCTATTTTTTAATTGTACTCAAATCCAAAATAAAACAAAAAAAACGTGTTGCCTACTAATCTACAAACGTATGACAGTTCAAATAATAAACAAGGTAAAAAAACGTATGACAGTTGAAATAAATTCAAAAAGAACCTGGCAAAAAATTTTAATTTTATAGAACCGTAAACTTTTTAGAAAAATTTCATATTTTCTTGCGTGATATTTCTCAATCCATATATACATTAATGTATATGTATATATATTTTTCTTAAGACATATTTATAATTTTTTTTTTTATTTGCATTTCATGACTAAAATATATTTTCTTTTAAATATTGAATTTATTCATTCGAAAAAATGAAAAGTTATTTGAAGAATAAAGAAAATGAAAGAACATTTTTTTTTCCAGGAAAACCAAATTAACTTTTCACATTCAAAAATTAAAAAATAAAAATAAAAACAAAATACACTTCATTATTGTCATAAGAAATTATGTGTAGGGTTCTATAATTCGTTAAACAAAGATTTAATAAATTCTGATAAAAATAAACTGAAATGTATTTTGTCTCATATTAATCATTTATTTTTTAATTTCAATTTTAATTTAAAAAAAAAAAAAACAAACAAAAGAATTTTTTAAGAAATTGCATGAATAATTAATTTTTTTAATTTGAATACAAAATGACAGGCTGTTGGTGAATTCTTAAGCTATTAATGTCAAAATAAATTGGAAAAAAAGAAAAATGTCACCACTTAATTTTTTTTTTGTCTTTTGTTTCTATATTATAATATTATTAAAGATTTATTAATTTTTGAAACATTTTTTCGATTTTTGCTAAAAAATAAACATTTTTTAATTGTCTCTAATTTCTTTATTGCAAAGAAATTTTTGCGGAAATTTCTAAAAAAAAACTTTGTTAAATATATTTATTTTGCAAGTGTTTTTAAGAAAAACGAGGAAGAGTGTAGTAGAGTAGACTGTGTCAACTCTGGGATACCCGTATGACCATAACATATACATTATATCATCCGGTTAATTACTTTTGGCAAAATTTCAAACATTCAGCTTTATTAGGTGTAGAGTAATGCTCATATAAAAGAAGGAGTTGTATGGCAGCTACTCGAACCCTTTGCAGTAGACCAACTAAATTTTGCAGTAACTTTGGCCATTACACTAAATTATTTTTGGCAAAATTTCAGATACCCAGCTTCATTTGGTGTAGTGTAATCCTCATATAAAAATAGGAGTTGTATGGCAGCTACTCGAACCCTCAGCAGTAGACCAACTAAATTTTGCAGTAACTTTGGCCATTACACTAAACTATGTTTTGCAAAATTTCAGACACCCAGCTTCATCAGGTGTAGTGTAAAGCTCATATAAAAGAAGGAGTTGTATGGCAGCTACTCGAACCCTCTGCAGTAGACCAACCAAATTTTGCAGTAACTTTGGCCATTATACTAAACTACTTTTGGAAAAATTTCAGACACGCAGCTTCCATAGGTATAGAGTAATGCTCATATAAAATTAGAAGTTGTTGGCAGGTACTCGAACCCGTGGACCAAAATGGCTGAATTTCAAACTCGATTCCGTTTTTTGCATAAAAACGAATTTGTGAAAATTTCATAATCCTAGCTCCTTTACTTTTTGAGTTATCGTGATGACGGACGGACAGACGGACAGACGGACGGACATACATAGCTAAATCGATTTATTTTTCGATTCTGATCCGATCCATACACTTGAGTCTATATCTACCCCCCCCTCCTTCTCTGCGTCACAAACGTAATGGCAAATTTATTATACCCTTGGACTATATAGTCATACGGGTATAAAAATTGGCAAATATCATTATAAATTTTTTTTAATAAAATAAGAATTTAGTTTTTAAAATTGTAAGTAGTATATCTCAGATAGTTAATTAAAATAGTCAATTAATCATTTATTTTTAAAAATTGAATTTCATGGCGAAGTGGAAAAAGTACCGAAATCAAAAAGTCCCCTAGAGATTTATGACTCAAACAATTAGGTAGAAGTCACCGGCTTCCAGAAGATTTTTACTCAGATGAGTGAGCCAAAATTCCCTAAAAACTTAAATATAATTCCCTGTTATATCTTCAAACAATGTGATTAAATTTTAAACTTAATTTTCGAAGGAAATAAAGCCAATATTTAAAAGAAACAAAGTCAAATTTATTTTTTTATTCTGAACTTTATAACCTTAGTCCGATATCAAAATGAGTGTATAAGTGAAATAATAAATGTACAACTATAATACATTTTATAAATATTTTTTGTCTATTTTGAGTTTTAAATATTTCAGAAGGCTTTCTTTCAAGTCCAAAGTTCTCCGGTTTTGTCACCTCGTTGATAGCGTTACCAGGCGTCCCGATTTCCCGCCATCCCGACAGGATATTCAGAAGTCTCAAATTTAAAACTAGGTTTTTTGAGAAACTTTTTTCTTACATTTAAAATTATTAACTAATTTTTAACGGATATCCAAACTCAACTCCTTTTTCAGTTCCGTAGTTTATTAAATAATGAGTCAGAAAGCAAAATTATGCAAGCTACAAAGGCAAATGAAAAATATGGATATAAATATGATCATTTTATTTATTGTTCAATTGATTTGTTATTACAATCTCGGATATACATGGATATTATCATTAATTTATTTGTATTTTTTTAATGTTAAATGTTATTTTTATGGAATTTGAGTGCAATACATTAATTTTTAACAAAAGCTTGTCTTATTTTTCCTTTGTTATAAATGCGTTAAAAAAATGTAAATGCGACTTCGAGTATCTAAAATCTGGCAACCCTATTTGCACAATTTTACATTAATGATGTAATTTTTGGCCCTAATAACTCAATTTAAAAGTGTAATAAACTGGACATGCCGTATAAAAAAATTTGACAGATTCTTATAATGAAAACTTAAATCAAAACTGACAGATATATTTTCCACTTAAAATGTCAATTAATTTGTCATACAAGTTGACATATAAATAATCAGAATATTTTTTTAAAAACATTTTTTTTTTACTATAATTTGGTTTATATTAATAACTCTTCAATTTATCAATTAACGGAATTTGTTGACATATTTACCTATTAAACTGTCAGTTATCTTCTAATTTTATAAAATATTTTTTTTCGAAATAATAAAAAAAAACTATATTTACATTGATTAATTAATAGCAATTATTAAAATAGTTATATTTATTCTGAATGTTATTGCCCCATAAAAACTACATTTTATGGCAATTAATTTAGAGTTGGTTATTAATTTTAATTAAATAATTTTTCCCTTAATCATATGATTCATTTTTGTTTTTGTATAAAATTATATTTATATTTTGTACAACGTAATTAATTTTAACAGTATATTTGAAGTAAATACTAAAATAGTTTGTTATAAATTTTTTATAAAAAAAAATATTTTGTATAAAACATTTTTATTAAAGAATAAAATATATAAGTTTTTAAATAATGATTTTACTTTCTTTCCAGGTAAGTGGCTACTCCTAGGCATTTAATTTACGAATAAACTGAAAGGTATAATACTTTAAGTTTAACATATTGTCGTTTAGTTTGAAGACATTTTATTTCTAAAAGGTTAGTATATCTACAATAAAATTCAATAAAATTCGAACAAAATTCAAGAATTCAATTCAAAATTTTGTATTTGTTTCTTCCGCAATATATTTGGATCCTCCATCATTCCATGATAACTGTTTGATAACAATAACTTTTCTGATTTCAATTTTTTAGTAAATATATTTTACTATAATATAGCAGTTAGTATTCTTGAGCTCCCTTAATTTAATCGAATTAAAGAATGTTTTATGATAAGCCTCGAGCATCTTCATATTACCAACTTTTAAAGTCGAACATTCTGTTCCGTATAATTAAACGAACCAAACAAATTATTAAACGGCTCAGTAGTACAGTGGGTTAGAGCGCCGATTTTTCATGCGAAAGGCCCGGGTTCGAATCTCAGTGAAAGTAAAAAACTTTTATCTGTTCTTCGACTAGGCTCAGTTACCTTTCGTATTGGGCTAAAATTAATGACTTAATAAATAATTAATAATTGTATATCTTTAATAAAAAATACATTAATACAACAAAATATAAACAAATAATTAAATTGAATAATATAACTCGCAGATTTAAAATACCATATAGCTCAAATACAAAATTATTAATATATAAACAAAATAGAATTGTATCTGTTGAAAATCTTAGACGCTTCTACATGTTGCAAGACGTAGTCTTTAAATTCCATTTGGCAATTTGGTTGATCAGTTCCATTAGTTAGAAGGAAATATTTTTCCCTTCATTAATATAAATAGTGGAGCAGTAGCACTTAAAAAAAAACATATTCAAAAATTATAAGCTCACATTTCGAATTAATTCTCGTGAGTAAATGATTTTTTCTTTACTTAAAAAAAAAACGATTTCCTGATTATTTAAAAGCGATACCGAATTTCTATTCCGTAATTCCATTTTTCTTCCATCCAGTTTATGAAAAATCTGTTCATATAGACAATCATTAACAGGAACTGTTGCAATATTAAATCATATCTAATCCTATGCTATACTGGTTAACTTCTTAGTTAAAATATAGTCTTAAAAACAACAATAACGGTTTTAATTTGTCAATAATTCCACATTTTTGCAAGAATGTGTCATTTATTAACGGTTTTAATTTTATCTGTCAAAATCAAAATACATGTTAATGCAATGATAATGCAATATTTGAAAACCATCGATTACTGAGACTATTGTTAATTGGGAAATTATTATTTGATTGTACTAAAACTATTTATTATATTTATTTAATTATATTATAATATTACTATTTTTGATAGTAAGGAGGAATTGTAATGAAAATTTCCTTTTTTTTAAGTAACTTTTCTTAGAAAAAACTTGCGATCTGAGTAAGGATCGAATCCGCACTCCTTCAGTTGATACGGCAGGTACTTAACAAAATCAATATATAAACGATTTTATTATATAAAAAATAATTTAAAATATTCCAAACAAATTATAAATACAAAAAATTTAATTTATTTTATTTTTAAATGTTTTTATGCGGTTTTAATATTAAAATAAAACATTTTTTAACTATTTAAAAAACAGTTTTTCAAATTAAATGAACAAAGAACTTAAAAAATAACCAATTATTTAAAAAAAAAATACTCTTTATCTTAATCAAAAAAAATAAATGATTTATGTGTTCTTTGTTCTAACTATAATAACCTGAAAATTAAATATTTTCAAATTATTTTCTTTTTTACAATTTTACCTATATATACTTTTATTTTCATAAAATATGTTTTTTTTTATATTTTCTTAAAATTTATTTGGTTTTTTTTGGATAATTTATAACTTTATCATAAAAAATTCATCATTAAAATATTTAATAAAAAAAACACATTAATAAAATCTTTTTTATTTTTGATGAACATTTCTTTTTAAAAAAATGTCCACATTTTTCCATTGGGAATTAAATGAATAATAAACTGATTACTGATGATGATAATTATGATGATTATGATGAAAAAAATTTATTTATGATTGCATGATAGTAATAATAATAATAAAATAACATGGGGACACGGACTATTCTATAAGATAATATATTAATAAATTCATTGACTTCTTCATTTAATTAAAAACAATAAAAACAATAACAACAACAGCAGCAAAAAGATATGAAACACCTTTATAACAAGATCATTAAAAATGACAAATAACATAAGAAATTAAATGTTTTATATTGGATAAGAAAATAAATTTTTTTTCAATTTTAAATAAATAAAAAAAAAAAATATACACGAGAAAAATAAAATAGAATTTTATATTAAAAATAAAATTTTTGTAGAAAAACATGGAAAAAGAATAAATTAAAAAATTAAAATTTATATTCGTGGCGCTATAAAAATTTTCTTTTGTAGTTTTTAATATAGAAATAATATTCAATATTAATTTTATATAGATTCACGAATAATCGATTATTAAAATTTCAGTTTATAACCTATACCCACAATGAACGCTCCCTTTTCGCTCTCTACACACAACTATCTGTCAAATTAAGTTAAATGTATTAAATTATATGAAAGTGTCTACAATAAATGCAGCTTTGACGCAGACTTTAAAAAAATTGTTTAACTTTTAACTTTTTCGCTTTCTCTAGGTATTCAAATGTCAAATAACTGAACCGTATAGAGTCAAAATAAAAAAATATATTATCAGAATAAAAAAAAAATTAGTAAAATTCTTAATTTTAATTCTATCCAGGATAAAATAATATCAAACCATTATTCAAAATAGCTATAAAATAAACTTTAAACTACTGAATACTTTTTAATTCATAAAATTTGTAAACACAACAATGTCAAAAAATACTGTCATGTACATTTCATTGTAGACACTCCTCTGTTCACTACGTAATTAGAGTGAAACAAGAGCGTCATTGTAGATATGCATTTAATTAAACTTGATTTCTGAAATTATTATATATAAAATTTAAAAAAGTCAGATTTGAAGAAAAGTAATCTTGTACGAGAACGACTTTATTTTAAAAAACTAAATATTATAAAACGAGTTATTTAGATACGAACAATCGTACTCAACCCTAAATTCCTAATAAATACTTTATTTCTCAAAACACTTTTCATTTCAATACTTTTAAATATTTATTATATAAAAAAAAGTTTTTCAACAAAATTTTAATCTTGAAAGTACTTTAGTTTGAAGTGTTAAACTACATTATATTTTATTTAAAAAGTTTCCGAATTATTTCTAAAAGGCAAAAAATGTCAATGCAATACATATTTGTATGCCAGATATTTTGTATCTATGTGGAATTGTAAAATTTTTTTACAAATTACTATATACATATATAGGTACTTATTATATTGTACATGTATTGATTATCTATATATAAATATTACCGTTATTTGGTAAAACTTGGCTAGTAATATATGTAAATATATAAGTATATACTCAATTTATGGTAAAATACGAGTATTGTTTCCAAATTATAAAATGTAAAAATTTTGTTAAAAAGAAGAAATAATTTTTCCAAAAAAAAAAAAATCAGTTTTAACAGAAATTTAGAGAAACATATTTCAATGAAATAATTCTTTCTATGGAAAGTACAACATGGCAACACTACCATAATATTTGTTTATATGGCAACACTACTTTCAACGTTTGACGTTACCAGATTGAAAATCAAAATACAAATTATAAAACTTGTGTTATAACAATTTAAGGAAAATACTTTTTCAAACTTGTAGGGGGTTGTAGGTCCGATGTTCGATAAATGTGGCTACAGTATAAAATTACTTTATGAAATTCATTTTTTTGCAATACCTATCCGTAGTAGTTAAACTATTCTACTTCATTTCAAATGGTTTAAATGTTTACTTAATACCCAGATTGAGGGGCACCGAGATTGAAGTCATTATTTTAATAAAATGCGTAACTATAGCAACGCATTTTTAAAAAATGTAATAGAAAAAGTACTATATTTAACAAAAAATTTTTTTAGAATTTTGTCTTAAAACTAAATTGTCATAAGAAAATTACGTTCTAAATACAATAAGTATGTACTGAAACCACACTAAAAGCAAATGATATAAGTATTATAAATTAATAGTATAAATTAAATTTTTAAATTTAAAGCCATGGCAAACAAAGTACATGCCTTGTGAAAAAAAAAAAATTTCTCATTGACTTTTTTGGAAAATTTTTTTCAAAACAATTTCTTAGAAAAATTTCTTTTAGAATTAATTTTACAGCAAAAAAAATCATATAAAATATAATTCTATAAATGAACATCCACTTATTTAATTTATTTTAATTTATTAAAAAAATGATGTCATTCTTAATATTTTAAAATTGTTTATTCAATTATCTTTCATTTTATATAAACAGAGACCTTTAATGTATTTCATAAATTTCATTATATCTTAATTTTACTCTAATTTAAAGCTGAACATATTTTGAGAGCCATATGATATATGTTCTTAAACATATTCCATCTATATGGTTTCTTTCAAAAATCATCAAAACTTTAATATTAGATTTTAAATTTTTTTTTTTTTCATATTCCCTAAAAACTATTCCCATTCTTTTACTCATTTCCCCTTTCCCAAATTGAAGCACTGGGTGTTTTTAATTCAAATTATAAATTAACAATGTGATAAATATTAAATTATATATGTATTGTGTAGGTATACATATATGATTCTTTTATTTTTATTTTGGTTTTTGACATATATCGAACTTGAAATGTCGATTTTCTGTTGTTGTTGTTGTTTTTTGTTTAATGAATGTTGTTTTATTTTAATGAATTGAGAATTTTTAAAGTGAAATTTTCAAAAAGACTTATTTTGTTTTTATTTTGAAAATTTCTATAATTTTGTATGACAGAAATCATTCATCATGAAAAAACTAATTAAGTAAAAGAAGAATTTTCAAAAAAACAAATAAAAACAAAAATTAACACTTGATTTGTCATATAATATTATAATAATAATTGATGGGACAGGGCTTAACAGTATTATACTGGTAGCGAACCATGAAAATATAAAACTTTTTTTTTTGTTATTCTTGTGTTCTTTTTATAGAATATTTTTGAAAAAAAAAATTAGAAAAACAAATGTGCCTATATAATTTTATTCTGTTCGTCTGTTCTTCTGTCTAACCAGGTGGTAATTGGATTTGGAAATCTCGAATATTAAGAATGACGTAATTTTTAATAAATTATATAATTGACAGCTGCTTTTATTAAATATAAAAGCATATAAATATATTAGGTTGCCAAACGGTTGCTTAATTTACCGTAATATGAATCTCTATTTTTAATATAAATCAAAATTTTTGACAGCTTATATCTTTCATATTGCTTAGGTTAGGAACTTGAAACTTTGGGAGGAGTTAGATTTGAATATGAATCACTTAAAAGAATTATTTTGTGGAATCCTCCGCTTTGGAGCTTTTTAAAAACTGAAAATTTGATATTTATATTTATTTATTTATGTACAGTCCCCTATCACATAAAATGTGATAAGTGAGTGAATCTACCTTTCCTTTTCAGATGTGACAGTTAAATTTATTTTATATAAAAATATAATAAAAGACAAACTGCTGCTGCTGCTGATTAGTGTGCCCTATGTTATGTTAAGTGTTATTTTACATACTTTTAATTACTAACACTTACGTACATAAGAGAAAGGAGAAAAGAAAATAATAAAATTTTAATTCAGAATGTTCTTTAAGTAAACTTTCATACATAAGAATAGAAGGCCAATACATAATAAAAATAATTTGGGTATTAAAAATTAAAAACGTATAAGAAATCTTTTAGAAGGTTATTTATCAGTCACTGAGATATCCTCACCCATGAGGTATCGGTCAAATTATTTGATATATAATATACAAAAATTAATTCCCAACATTCTATTTTAACGAATATGAACAGCTTTTTTTTCAGAACGGCATTCCCTTAAAATTGAAGAAAGTGTTTATTAATTTTACATAATTTTTGTCTATAAAATAAAATTCTTAAATGAGAATATGTTCTTTTTCTTAAACATCTTGATTTTTTTCATTACTTTTTCAGATTTTTTTCTTCATCATTTATTTATAGAACTCAAATACATAATAAAATGTCTCTTATCACATTCAGTGGTTTTTATTTATTGCATATAAAAATAAAAAAAATTAAAGAAAAATGTAGATATTATAAAAATTGTTTTGAAGTCAAAATAATAATAAAAAAAAACAAAATGATATTCAAAAATTGAGATAGGTCAGATATTCAAAATTTTAAGAAGAAAACCATTAAATTTTAATAACATATAATAAAATTGAATTTAAACTTTCCATTTCATTCTTATTTGAAGTTTCACATCATAAATCAAAATTACTACAAAATTTTTAATGAATTTTCATTTAAAATAAATTCTATTTACTTGTTAATTATTAAAAATTATATTAGTTTCTTTAATTGTTTTTTTTTTTTCGAAATTCAACTAATTTTGAAAGTGTTGCACACAGTCATATTTAAGAATCAATCATGCGAGATTGAATGAATCAATAGCGGGATATAACGTTTTTATTACATATCTGTGACGTGACTGACATAAATGAGATTTAGTTATTACTAAGAAAAATCGATTAATTAGTAATTTAATGACATTTTAACGATTTTTTAGAAAAATCGATTATAAAAAATTAATAATTTAATGACATTTTAACCACTATATGATGTAACACTTTACATAAATCAATATAGGGCCCTTTGCAGCAACTACTTATAACTAACCTAAATATAGATTACTCATTTCACTGATAAGTTTTTCGTTGTGTTATATTTAGCAGTTAATACTTAATTAAGTTTTAATTAGTTGAAAATGCTTATTAATCTAAGTTTATTTCATTAGTTAGTTATATAGGGGCATTAGTGTAATAAGGCCTTGATATAGAACTATGTCATGATAATAATAATGATAATTTCATAAAACATATTACATAAAACGTTTATAATTCCAACAAATAATAAAATACTCGCATGTAAAAATTAGCTGAAATAGTGAAATAATATATAACTTCTTTAATAACAATTAACAACATGGAATGTCAGGTGACCGTCACTTTAATAAAAATATTATGTGCCAAATAATGTCTTAGGTAATAAAAATAAGAATTTTATATAAAATATTTTAAATTTTTTTAAGTACCTATTAAAAGATAATATTTTCTAAATAATAAAATATAAATTTTTGGAATAATTCGTTACGACAAATTTTATAACATCTACCAAAGTTCAAAATATCTTTTTAAATGTATTTTTGTCACCAATGTGCATATATATGCATTGTTCTTAAATTAAATTTTTTTTGGCACAGAAATCTTCTTTTTTTAATAAAAAAATTTCATATATTTTCAAAATTTTTAAATTAAATTTTGTCTACAAAGCACGTGAAAATAAATATTTAAAATTTATTTTATCCGTATTGTTTTTTAATAACATTAAAATCCAACCGATGGTGTAGTAGTTAGGACGTCGACCTTTCAAACGAAAAGTCTCGGGTTCAAACTCTTGTCAAATAATTTCTAAAAAGAAATATGATTTATAATTTATATCATATCTAAATTTATAATTAATATACATCTAAAAAGAAAAGCTAATTCACTTGCTTATCACATTGTATTTGGTAGAGGCTTGTTTATAAATAAATAAATTATCATTAAAAAATTTTGATACATAATGACACGGTTTTAAAACATGAAGGCTTTGCAACATCAAAGAGATGCCAGTTTTTTAATTGTCATTTTAAAATATAAAATAAAAATTACATTTTATTTTTAAATAAAACAAAATAATATTTAAAATAAATTTCAAACATTCAAACTAATTAAATATTAAATTAAATAATTATCACTTAATTAAATTATTTTCGAAAAAAGCTAAAATAAAATTTTTAAAATAATTGGCCAAATTGTCAAAATTATTGGACAATTGTCAAATGAGTTGGCCATTGGTGTCTAACAAAATTTGTTGTTTTTTTTATTTAAATTTTTAAAATTAAACAATGAAAAATTAAAATAAAATTCAATTAAAAACAACCACCAATAATTTTAATAATAAATAATAATAAAAATAAATATTTAATTTCACAATTAAAAAAAAAAAAAGAAATTAAAATCTGACAAAAATTTAAGAAAAAAAATTAGAAATAAAATTTATATTTATATTATTTATTCAATTAATAATCGTATTACAATAATCAATAATTATTTTCAAAATAATGTTCCTCTTATATTCAATATTTATTGTGCCAAAATATATACAATTATTGGTAATTTAAATTTTTTAATTAAATATTGAAAGATGATTTCATATATACATATATCATTATGATTTTAAGTATTTTTTCTAAATTTTCTATTTTGATAAATTTTTTATAAATAAAAACTTTATAGATCTTCTTTTTAACCCTTTTGAAGTTAGTTGGTAAAATTCTGTAAATAAAATATAAAATTAGATAGTATTATTATTAATATATTATGAAACTGAAATTTGGAAATTCGTAAAGGTCCTACAATGAATACAGAAATTTTTCAAACTTTTAAATTTAATCTAGTCTTGAGTACAAGTACCAAGCACACTTTGAGTAATAAACACTACTGAGTACTTCTGATATTCTAGACTTGCATAACATTACTAAAACACATGGTATTTTTTTTCATTAATTCCACTAAAGAGCATAGCGCTTCCACTTGAAGGTTCCAATCATCTCTGTTTGACACTTTCTTTTGGATTATATTCCAGGACAAATCGCATCGACTTATTTCTTGTACCAAAGTACGCTTCCATGTAATTCTGGGTCTACTTTTTGCTCAAAAACACCCCTGTTGGTTCCACCATAGTAAAATTCTAGTTATGGCACTTATGTCTTTTCTCAAAGCCCATAATTTAGTTACAAACTAGGTTAAGTTAATTAGGGTTTAATAATTGAGCATAATAACACTGGGGTTAATAAATTGTAAAATAAAATTTTGTATATCGGTTTTTAATATGATAGTGTTTTTTATTTCAAAATGTGGGAAAATTATCAATTAAATTGTAGTGGTTTAATTTATTAATTATTCAATTATAAATTGACTTTTATAATTAAAAATTCTTTATAAAATCTTATACATTAGCCATTTTATATAATTAAATTCTTTATATAATTTTATGTATGCAAAAGTAAAAATTTTTGAACGGAGCAATACAAATTTTTAAGCCATTTATGGAACTGAATAATAATAACGATAATTGGTTAACCTGTCAATACAATCGAAAGACAGTTTGCAAGTTCAATTTAGTTTTAAAAGCATTTTAATTGAATTTCCTGATAATTTTAATTCTAAATATTCCATTATAGACGTCATAAGTGTATATTTGTTTATTTTTAATTAAACAATAATTTTTAAAATAACAAAATAAAATTTTATTATTCATAAATATTTGTAAATAAAAGTTTTTTTAATGTTTTTAAAACGATACCGTATTAATAATAATAGGAATTGATCTAATTTTGTACAATGAGTACATGGTTTTTATAGATATATACAAAACATTTATAACTGAATAAATTTATACCTAATCAAGGTAATCTAGTATTTTCGAAAATTTTGCTTGTTTTTAGATTAAATGACTCACAGAGCTTTTTGAGTCATATGGTGGTATTTCAAAATAACAACTCTAAAACGTGGTATTTCAAAGAATATTGTTTTTTGTTAACTTTAATTAGATTCTTTTTCGTACCTACTGCGAGAGTTGTTATTTTTCCAGTACCAGTAAAAAACCAATATTTTACACTTACTGAAAATTTTTTCAATTACCTGTACAAGTATAATTTACTTGTACTTAAAACTAGTAACCAGTAAAAATACTAGTACTGGCCATCACCAGTATTTTTCAGTACCACCAGTAAAAACCTGTACGACCAGTAAAAACCAGTAATTTCGTAGATTCTAATGAAAACTTAAAGTATCTTAGCAACGAATCACTTTAAAATGTATAATTTTTTAATGGTATATTAAATTTTATAACTAGAAGTTTTTATTGAAAAAATATTTTTTATTAACTAGGGGATTTTTGTGACTATAGGTATTTTTACTGGTTACTGGTAGTTTTAAGTACCAGTAAATTATACTGGTACTGATAATTGAAAAAGTTTTTAGTAAAAAATATTGTACTGGTGATGGTACTGGAGGATGAAATACTGGAATATGAACAACTATGCCTACAGCCGAGTTAGTTATTCGGCTTCAAAAGTTTCTAGTTCCAAATATTATAATGGAACATTGATTAATTTTAGAAGTGTCCAATATATTATTCGACAATCTTACAGATTCTAATCATGGTTGCCCACTTATTGCATTTGAATAAATTACAAGTTTTCATAAATAAACATCTGAGAAATTAAAAACTAATAGTGAAGCAAATCACCTAAAATAAATGGAGGTGGATTGGCGATATATTAAAAAAAAACAAAAAAGAATGCATAACAATAATGTCACTTACCTGGAATCCTCCAGGTCAACAGATTGATCCAGAGCAAATATGGATAAGAACTGTGAATAAAGGAGACACGAAATAGTATAGAAAAGCTCGCAAGTGGCGAAACAGGAAAATAAAAATAAAATCGACTATCTTGAATTACAAAGTACTATTTTAATATTTAATTGAAATCTAACCATCACTTTTCTAAAAAATTTTCAAATAATTTATTTAAATTTTTACTTTTAATAGATTTTTAATTACAAATACATAGTTTTACATATAAATAATTGAAAATAATTTACTATAGTATTTATATAATATAATATACAAGTCGATAATCCTAGTCCTATATAAATAAAATGTAAAAGCTCAAAATTTGGCAATAAAAGTGTTTTTTATTTCAACATGTAACAACTGTTAAAATTAAATTTTGGACTTCTATTTATTAATTTTTATGTATTTTAGATAAAACTAAATATAGATCACAGCTTCGTGAATATATTCACTAACAATTTAAGTTATTCCATGTACTATATTATAAAATAATTACAATTAGAAAATATATTTTTTACTTTAAATAGAGATTGTCGAAAAACAATTACCATAATTAATTTGGATTTAAATTTTATTTTTAATTTGAATTTTTTGGAAAATATTATTTTACCATTTTACTAAAATTGAAAATTAAAAAAAAAAATACAATTTCAAATTGAAAAATAATTAAACTTAATTGCATCATTAATACTTAAAGACCTGAAAAAAATATTCTAAATAAAAAATTGGTTTACAAATAAACAGTATTACCAACATTACAAAAATTAAAGTCCCGTTGGATTACAGGATATTTGTATATCTATGAGTTATATTATTAAATTAAAATATTTATTTATATTTTGTATTTATACCCGTATGACTATAGATCAAAAGGGTATACTAAATCTGACATTACGTTAGTGACGGAGAGAAGGAGGGGCTAAAATATAGACTCAAAGGTATGGATCGGATCAGAATCTAAAAATAAATCGATTTAGCTATGTATGCCTTTCCGTCCGTATTTTTTATTAAAGATATATGATTGTCAATTATTAGTTATGCCATTCATTAAACCCAATACCGAATGGTAGCTGAATCTATTTCGAAACCCCAATAAAAGTTTTATTTTTAACTTTTACTGGGAATCGAATCATAGCCTTCAAATTAGAGGTCAGCATTCTACCCACTGTGCCATCCAAGTGTTATGGAAAGAATAAAAATAAAAAACATTCTACTTATTTTAAATGAGTCTAAGAAGTTAAATGTCTTTTCCAGGGTTTCTTTTAACTTTAAAAAATTTACCAGAATTAAAAATACTTTTTCATTTTCCGTCATTCTTCTAAGAAATATTATATTTTAACTATAATTTGATCCTCTTATTTTTTTCATAAATTTTAAAATCAAAATTTGATGTATATGGCAACACTTAAATTATAATAAAATTGGCTAAACCATATAATGAATTTTTATTTTAAATGACATTTTGTTTTAAAAAATAAAGCCATTAAAGAAATTAAAACTTTTTGGTTTTTATCATTTCATTTTTCAAAAAAAAAACTTACACAGGTATATATTTGTATATAGGTTTAAATAATATAAATTTACATTTTTAATTGAAAATTAATTGAAGTTATAAAAAATTTAGAACATACCAATAAAAAAAAATATAAATAAAATATGCTTAAATTAATTTTACTTTCAAAAAATTGGTAAAAGCTTTAAGCAAATGTTTATAATTCAAATTTTAAAGTTTTTGAATTTGTTTTGAAAAAAAGTCTTATAAATACAATTTTAGATAAAAAGTGCATACTGAATAATAAAATATGTAATAGGTCATGTATGTAATAGGTCATGTATGTAATAGGTCATGTAAAGCTTCAGTTCATTGTGCCGACTTTAAAAGTACTAAATAAGACCAAGTTCAGTAAATATTTTCATTTCTGCGGAAATGCATTGTCTAGTGCTTCTTTAAAAATTACACATTATTAAGATTGTGAAAACGTTTTAGGTCCCTTTTGATAACTTATAATCAATAAGAAATAATCAATTATAATCAATTCAATTTATACATTGAGTATTCTATTATCATTAATTGTAGATTTCCTATTATTTATTGAATTGAAGCCGAACTTTTAATTTGACTAAACTTTCGTGTATGGGGGCCGCGGTGGTGTAGTGGGTAGGCACATGGTTTACTAAACGAAGGGTTCGATTCCCGTCCAGGTTATGCAATATTTGATTAGAAAAAAATCCTTTACAAATCACCTTGGTGACCAAATATAAATTCAAAATATAAAAATATATAATATAAACAAAATAATTAATGTTGTAATTATAAATAAAAATCGAAAGTATTTAATTTTAGAAGCCCAAATGCCAAATATAGGCAAAGGACTATTATAATATCAGGCAAAATTTACAAGTGGTACAAATATTAAAAAAATTTCAGATATTAAAATCTCTTGAAACACCTTGTATTTAAATAAACCAATGATACTTATTATTATAATAGCAACACTTATCATCATTTAAGTATACATTTTTGTTTATTTTTTTTTTTTTTTTTTTAATACAACGGACAAAACAATTATTCTAATTCTGATATTTTCATCGTTTAATTTTCACACTTGAAAAGCAGTACTCAGTTTAACTATAAAAATGAAAAATCCTAGCATATCCTTGAAAATATTCAAATAAATAAAATCCCGTATAAAGTACTATTTTAGTTATTTCTGCTTTAAAATAAAAAAAGAAAAAAACAAAACAAATTTTTTAAAAAACTGACAAACATAAATACTTTCATCTTCTATAAATAATTGAGTCGTTTCTATAGGCTTTTACATAAATTATACATAAATTAAAGTTACCAGTGCACTCAGTCATAGATTGGACATGCGATTATTTTAATTTTTTTTTACGAAGGACAATGGAAAGCTTAGAAAGCCATCTATTGCAACTGTGCTATACTCCTTTGGGTAGTGTGCATCTTGAATCAAACTTTAGATTTTTCAATTGGACTTTTGAATATTTAGGATATTTGGATTATGAGGAATGGGGAAAATTGGATGGAATATTTAGAAGAAACATGTTAATGGATTTTTCAAATTTAGGTAAATCCTTCACTTATTTATTATCAACATGGAATATAGTTCCATAAACGTCATACGCGCATGACAAGCGATTTATTTGTCAAATTGACTGATAATAATTTTTTTTTCTAAATTGAAAAAACAAACAATCAGAATGACAGTTTTAATTTTAAAAATTTGACGTGGGCTTTTACAACGCTTATTTGGTTGTAAAAATGATGATTTAATTTTATATAAAAGATTTCTATACTTAAAAATGTGGTTATAATAAATTAATCATAATAAAGTATGAAAATGAGTTTAAACTTCCAAAAACACGTTCACTGATTTTAAATTTGATAAAATTAAAACTGAAAGCAATCTTAAAACACAATCATATGGTCACCTTAAAATAATCAGAAGAAAGAAACAAGAAATTTAATTTTTCTTATTTGTAGACTGTTTTTTTACGCCATTTCAATTGTGAAAATAATAAAAAAATAACATTTGTTGGCAGCTCAAATTCTTTACTGCTTTTTTTTCTCATTATTTTATTTTTTGAATTTGTTTTTTTCAAGAAAATAAGAATTACTTAAAAGTATAAAAACAATTTTTTAAAAAAGAAATTTATTAAGATTTTCCTTTCCATTTATAACATATTTCAAAAGAGAAATTTCAAAAAAACGAGTATTAATATACGAATAAATATTCTGCAAGAGAATTTAATATATAATATTAAATTGATTATTGTAGTTAACATTTCCTAAAAATAAAAAAAACAAAGCTTCGAAATTAGTTTTAAAAATAGAATTAAACAATCCTACATTAGTAATAAATAAAAACTTAGATTAACAATGGGATTACTTAATTAGCAGCTATATTAGGCTAGGTTCACTGATAAATCGAAATTTTTTTAAAATTGAAAATCTACAAATAAATTCTTCAATATTATATTCCTTGTGACTTTTGACAACTCCTTAGATACAATTGTAGATAGTTTATATAGTTCTTGAGGCACTTTTTTTTACACGAAGATCACTTCAGCCAACAAAAGTCCCCGATTTTAATACCCCACCTAATATAAAGAAATAACAACCTAATGTACCTTGGTAGTCTAACACTTTACTGAATAAAACTATACTTATCAACGGCAAAAAAAAACGCTCTCGATTGGAATCCTCAAGAAAATTCCTTAGTAGTGTGAAACTTTTACTCAAAAGTGTGATAAACACTCAAACTGTTTGTGTCCCACAAATCACTTAAATATAGTAAAAACTGGAACCCTTTGTGCAGTATTCAGTTTGAGGACGGGTTGTTTAAACTTAGCTGATATTGGCAAGTCTCTATCTTGTATAGATAATAAACAAATAGGTAATAGTTGTTTCCTAATTGTCCAGTCTTTTTCAGAAACATAAGAAAATTCAAGGAATACCTGTGTTACCAAGTGCTATTAACCGAAATTTAAAGGTATATATAGGATTAGAATGTATGTCTGATTAATTTATTCTAAATTCTAAACTAATGATATTCAATCATTCAGAATAATAAAACTTTTACTAAACAAAACTATGTAGTGTATACCTTTAATATGTAATGTTCTAATAACACAAAATTCAACTTATTTCAACTTATTTATTTCAATCAATTTATTTAATTCAAATATATTTCCAAAATCCATTTTTTTGTTTTAAAATAACCACAGTTCACTGAAAAAATTTCAAAAACAACTCTTCTTTCAATTAAATTAAAGATTTGTAAATTGTAATAAATGTAATATTAACTATAAAATAAAAAACAACAAAACCCCTTTTTTTAACGCTACAACCAAATTTATTTTGAATATATTCCAAAAATAAACCAAAACTTTTGTTATCTGGTTCAAATTCTTCTATAAATATTCAAACGATTTCCAAAAAAAAACGATTTCCAAAAAACAAAAAAAAAAAACACAAAAACAAAAAATACTTTTACAAAAATTAATTTTTGAAAACAACTTTCATTTTTAAAACTGGCAATCAAGTAAAATGTAAAAAAAAAACTTCCAAACTGTTCTATAAAAAATTAAATCCTAGATTTTATTGGGCTAACTGTATATTTTTATTTTTTATTGTTTTTTTTTTGTTTTTTTTTCTGTACTTGGAAGTTTTTTAGTGTTGTTGTTGTTGTTGTTTTACTTTATTTTTAAAAAAAAAGTAAAAAAAAAAACAGAATAAGTGACTGGTTTTGTTTCATGAAATTTGTTTTATTTTCTATCTCTTTCATACAAATATTTTATTTTCAATTTCAATTTCAAATATTTTCTTTTTTTTTTTTTTTTATATCCTTGTGAGATCTTTATTTTTGTGTGTGTTACCATCTTTCCTCAAAGATAAAAAAAAAAAAACACAACAACAACAAAATAAACCCATGAAAAATGGTTAGAAACTAAAAAAAAAAAAATTGAAAAGAAAATAAAAAAATAAAAAAAACGGAAAAACAAAAATTAAAAGGAAGGAAAAGAAAATTAATTTTTTTCAATTTTTTTTCATCCTAAACTAAGATCTTAAGAGTAAGCAATTTTATATTTTCTTATCCTTAATACGGAAAAATAGAATGAAAAATATGTATAATTTTTATTTTATTTTTTTGTGATTTTTATTTTTTTTTTTTTTTTTTTGCTTTTTTTACGCTCTGATAAATTTTTGGGTTCCAGAACGTAAAGCTTACGTGAAAATTATTTGGTCAAAAACAAAAAAGAAAAACTTTATATTAAAATTAAGAGTATTATTCAAAGTTTAAGAATCGTGTATTTTTTATTTTTTTTTTGTTTTTTGAAGAATATCTTTCTTTATAGATTTCATTTATTTTATAGTATTAAGTATAACAGTGTTGCCATTTTACAAAATTGGGTAACTATTTGGTAACATTTTCTTTTTTTTGCATTTGGTATATATTTGGTAAAATTTCAATCAATTTGGTATTTGTTTTTTTTAAATCAGAAAATTGTTTATTTTGGGAAAAAAAAGAAGATCTGGTAACGCTATATTTAATTTTTTTGACATTGACAACATTAAACTGTCAAAAATATTATCTTAAAGTCTATAGGGGTTTTTTTTTTATTTTTAAATGTGAGCACCGCTGTTATAGAGAGCTCAGAGTTTGTGATTCGTGTTATTTTTTAAATCAGAGCGAACTCAGAGAATTTTATGTGCTCAGTTCGAATATTTCGAGTACGGTTGAGAAAAATAAAATACAAAGACATTTTGACGTTTTGACGTTTGTTTAAGATTAGCTTGTAAAGTAAAAGTGAAAATGTGTTGTTTATTATCAAAGTTATCCATTTTTAATTTATTTTTAATTATTTAATTTAATTTTTTTACAATTTAGGACGTAACTGAGATAAAGTTTTTCCAAAACGTGTTTCTTTAATTAATCTGAGCTCTGAGCGTACTCTGTTCAAGTTTTGCTCAGAGTTTGCTCAGATAAAAAAAAAACGCCTAAATGTCATATTAATGAGTTTTGGGAAAAAGTCAATTTTATAAACAAATGGTTTTAGACGAATATTGCCTCAAAAATTTTACTGATTTTATATTTAATGTAATATATATTGCTTATGAGCCGTCATGGTAGAACGCCGTAGTTTTAACTGCCGTAGCAAGAAAATTTTATAACATAAGTCTAAAGGCTTACAACATAATAAATTGATATAGAGAAATTCCAATTTTAAATCAATTAATAATATTATATGTTGACCAAAGAACTACATATATGCTTTTGTACAAAAATTATATACATTATGTATGGCCAGCTAATAGTATATTTTTAATCTTCGATCATATATAGATAGAGTATAATGAAAAAAATATTGTACGCTATCTTCTATCAAATTATGTATGAAAAATAAAAACAAAACAACGAATTTTATAATACATATTTACAAAAAATTTCTACTTTAGTATGACAAAGTTTTCTTTTTAACAATTTTTCAATTTTAAAGGTCTTGAAAGATAAAAATCCATTGACGTGTTAGTACAATTTAATAGAGGAAGGTTCAAAGTTTACTCTTAAAAAGGTCTACTTTTCAATAAAATTCAATGTAAGTTCAATAAACCCTAGAACAAAAGTTTAAAAATAAAATATTTTAATGTTTAATGAATTAAAACATAACGAAGTTAAAATAACCCAATTTTTTTTGACTGACAACAAATTAAATATGCTTACAACATTTTTAAATTTACAAATGTTAAATGGAGAATTTGTAAATTAATAAAGAGATTACCGTATTATGAACGTATTATTTCAAACTTTTTAAATATCTAAATTTCGTAGTGACAGCCCTGGATACTAAACTCGCCATTCATCCCACTTCTAATATTAAAAAAAAAAAAAACAAAAACAAAAAAAAAATACATTTATATATAGTAAGGGCTTTTTTTAAAATTAAAAATAAGTTTTTTTTGTGACTTGATTCTTAATTTGTATAATGAAAAAGGAAATTTACAAATAAATGAACAAAAGGAAGAGAAACAGAAAAGATAAAGAAAAGTTCTTTCTCTATTCTATCCAAAAAAAAAAAAAAAACAAAAAACCAAACAAATACAAAATAAAAATGACAGTGATATGATAATTTTTGTTATAACTTCCCTATATTTGTCCCCTACTAAATAGAGCCTATTTATATTATATAATACTTCCTAATTTTTTGTTTTTTTTTTTTTTTAAGAATTTACAATATCTTAAAGATTGACGTGCTCTTGTTGTTATTGTTGTTGTATATGTATTTAATGTAATGTCATTAAAATGATACACAAAATACAAAATACAAAAACAAAAAACATTGAAAATATATTTCTATCGTAAGTTAGAAACGGTTATTTTCGTTTAATGGCACATTAACTTTCATTGATGATTGTAATAAATATCAGTTCACAATTTTCTTCTCTAATTTTTTTTTATTTATTTTTTTTTTTTTTTTTAATATATAGGACTCAGATTATTTTGATGTGACTGAGATTTCTTTGATGAAGTCTACAAATTATAATGGTTAATATCCTAAAAAAAAAAAAAAAAATTCAAATTGACAAAAAAAAAAAAAATTTTATACAAGTCAATTATTTTCTGTATATGTCAGCGGGAAAAAAAGAAATTTCCTAGACGCAAAAAAAAAGAAATTTTTTTAATATTTTCTTGTTAAGGCTTCTATATTTTGGTGTAATCATATCAGATGAATTGGAAATTATCTTTTTAAATATAAAATACAAAAAAAAAAATAAAAATATAAATAAAAAAATACAAAAATGTTAAAAGATTAATAAATAATCTACTCAGGCAACCATTAATGTAATTTTATTTGAGACAGGATAATTATCAGGTCTCTAGTTAAATTTCGTGAATTATTTTTGAATTTTATACTTACAATAATTATTTTTTGTTTTACTTTTTTTATTTTCATTATTTTTCTATGTATTAGTAAAAAGACTTTCAAATATTGAATGAAAAATTCAATTAATTTAAATAAAATAAAAGTTTTTCTAACCATAAAATTCAATTACTTTGAAGAATATTTAAATAAAAATTTTTTTTTAGAGATATTTATTAACCGCTTATATGAAAGATAATAGGCGATAGGTATTGCATTCGCACCATTGGACCGTTAAGATTTTTGCATATACGCATTACTTCGATGTGCAAACATCTATAAAACGTATTGTTTTATGATGTCCGGCTGTGTTTATGTATGTATTCAAGTATGTTTTTTGTGCACACTTGTACAGCTTAAACGGCTGAACGAAGTGTTTCCAAATTTCATATACAAGATTTTGATGTTAACATCTTGAATTGATAACATTTTGGAAAAAATCAGGAAACTCCAGAACGCACTTCGTCTATATGTGTATATACATGTATTCATGCATGTTTTTGTGCACACTTGTACAGCTTAAACGGCTGAACGAAGTGTTTCCAAATTCCATATATAAGATTTCGATGTTAACATCTTAAATAGATAACATTTTGGAAAAAATCAGGAAACTCCAGAACGTACTTAAAATTTAAATTCACAAAACTTCGTCTTTGGTAATTTTTAGGTTTTTATGAACATTTTTTTAAACCAAAAATAGTACAAAAAATTTTTGAAATTAAAGTAGTTACACAAATAAAGAGCTAACAGAATTTGCCTTAGACAGTTTTTTGATTTTTATAGATATGCTGTTGTTGATAACGCATTACCCCATTTAAACTTAAAAAAAAAAATCGTCTCTCTAAATGATCGATAGTAAAACTTATGTTTTGGAATCTTTTAAAAATCTTGTTTTGATAAAAATGTTAACTAAATGTTTATGTAGGCTAAAAATCTATTAAAGAAATTTTGCATTAAGCTTTTTCTGTAATAGCGGTTGGTTCTATGGTGGACACAGCATATTTTGTTTTTTGTTTTTTTTTATATATTTTTGGATAAATTCTGAAACAATTCCTTTGATAATTCTTTTGAAAATAATTTAAAATTAATGACAGAATTGAAAACTGCAAAATTTTTAGTCTTTGAAAACAAAAAAAAAATTATTTTTCAAAGTCTGGAATTATATAAAAAAAAAAACACAACTGTTCTTTTAAAAAATTATTCATTCGAGTAAATTTAATTTTTTACTTTTTCATTGATTTAAAAAATAAATAAATCAAAAGCCGGAATTTTTGTATTTCAAATATAAGAATTCAATTCAATTATAAAAAAAAATAATTGGATTGAATATTAATAATAGAGTTAAATTCCAATAAACATTTTATTCAAATGTAGAATAAAACTAAAGAGACATTTATCGACAAGAGAGAATAGAGAAATTTTTACAAAAATGCTTTAAAATTATGAGTCAACTTCCTATTTGACATCCAACAAAAATTTAAATGTCATCATTGCAAACGAAATAAATGGCATTTAATGAGAGAACTTTGACGCGAAAGGAACGATTTGAATATTTTAATTTATTTAATAATATGTAATTATACTGTTTACTTAATATTATAGAAATGAACTTAGAAAATTTAATTTAAATGTTTATTTGTTGTATGAGCAATTAAGTACTTAAAATTTCATATTATAATTTAGAATAAAGTCTTTCTTTAAATTAATTTAGTTTGTAAAAGTCAGTAGAATATTAATCTTAGAAAAATTAGAAATAACTTGAATCATATAATTGTTTACTTTTAAAACAATTTAAACGATTCTTAGATAGAAAATAATATTTAGAAATACATATATATATATAAAACCGAAAGTTTGTTTGTATGTATCGAATATACGCCTAAACTGCTCAGCCGATTTTCATGAAATTTGTATATGGGGTTTTTGGGTACGGAAAGAAATCATGGGCTTGCTCTAACGGACTGCCAAGTTGTGGCTGTGGTGCAAGTATTTAAACTTTTTTGTTCTAAAACGAAAACGGTTTGACGAATTGTCAAAACATCAACTTAAATTAAACCTCCATTGAGAGGCGCAGCAACGGGCATCGGGTATTAGCTAGTAATTATATAATAGAAACAGGCTTTTATTTACAAAACTGATTCTTATACTCAGCAAAGATAAAGTCCTTTCGATTCTGGTGGATTTCAAATAAATTTTAGTTCTATTAAAAAATAATACTGAATATAATTAAATATCCAGAACACAACTATAACGGAACCTTCGTAAATAAATATTAAAACTTTATATAATTTTAAGAACTGTTGTCGCCGGTGAACGGTGAATTGAAGTCAACCGTATGGCAACCCTATTTATTTAAGTTACATATATTTTTAAAGTTTATAAAAGAAGATATTGTAAGCGTTCAGATTGAAAATTAACTTTAATGAACTTCTATAACAATTTTAATATGGGTCTGTAACTCCATAACAGTGTATAAGAAAAGTTTATTGTTATTAAAACTTCAAATATAAATTTAATATTAGAATATTATATATATGTATAAGAATTGTTGACATTTTCCGACCGCTTCGAATTGTTAAATTTAATCACAAATTAATCACAAAAAATTTAGAATTTTGGAATTACTGAAAATATTTCAAAATAAGCCGCCAAATTGGAGACTTTTAAATTTATTTTTATCGAAGTGATATTAATATAAAAATATTTAATTCATATTCCTAATATTAATCTTTTAAGAAATACAATACATATTATATTGATTTATGATACTTTTTTAAGTTATAACATGATATTATATAAATTAAAATATATTGAAAATTATTATAATATATTAATATTATATTTAAATTATATTAGTTGTGGGTCTAAGAACATTGAAAGTATAAAATTATAAAATTTACATAATTTTTATAAAAAAAAAAATATAGAATTTCATATTTTGAAATCAATATTATTTTCTTTTATTTCAAAAGAATTCATAGTTAACTTTCTACATTGTATAAATTACATAAAATTCTGAGATAAACTTTTCAAATATATTTTTTTGATTAGTTCTTAAATTTATATTTCGAAATATCATGAAAACCTTTAACAGAATCAGTTGGGTACTATTTCAACTATGAAAGTAATGTATCTTATACTCTTAATTTTCGGGAATTGTATTATTATTAATGAAATACCGTTATCAATAAGTTCCAGTCCTTAAATCGAAGCTTTATGTGGTCAAGGCTTGACAAAAATTTTAAGATAATTTTGTTTCTGGAGTCTGATCGCACAATATTAATTTCAATCTGAGCCTATATAAAGAGATTTTGCAACAGGCTGTTTTTTTAGCAGAATCGGGTTAAAGAGCCGGGTTTCTTCCATACTTACCTTCCTTCCTTGGAGTTCCCAACTATAAAGAGAAAAAAGCTTAAATTTTTTTATGAATTCTATCTGGGAAAATTTGTAATATAATATCTGGTTATTGATGCGCAAGAAAGACATTGAGGAGCATCTATCAAACATCTAACATTGATCTTCTTATAGTTCCAAGATGCTCTTATGTAGCTGATTATACTTTAAATAGAGACTTCTTTCTTGTTAAGCTCAATATCGTCAAATTGGATACTATTCACGAAGTTTTATGGAGCTCTATTACTGGTTAATATCCTGCTCTACCCTGGTTAAAGCACATAATTAGAGAACTTCTTTAGGGTTTTGAAGACTTGAGTACTGAGAGAATTGTAAATCGCTTAATTATAAATTCAGTTATATTATAATAGGCATATCTCTAAAAAAGCTGTAACAAGTTCTACAACTTTTGCCTTGAAATCCGAGTTTCAAATTTCTAACTGGGACTTAGAAAACCTTTAGGGACTTAGAAATCCATTTTTTATTATAATAGGGTACAATATGATACTTTCAACATTTTTTTTAAGAATAATTTCAATGTCGACATTGATAAATTATTGAGATAGTTTAGTTTAAAAGTTTTTAATATAAAATATATTCTTTTCAAACAATTATTTAAATAAAATATGATAAATAAATTCAATCAAAAAAAAAAAGTTTTTCTTTTAAATTAATGGCAAAGTTTAAGTTAATTACATCTCTTAAAACAACTTAAAAACTTTCAATTCCTTTTTTTTTTTTTGTATTTTAATTTGATAAATTTTTTCTAATTTATTACTATAACGCCCAGGTGTTAAATTCTTTCAAAAATTATATATATACAGAATAAATACATAATATATATCTAAATATATATATATATATATATATTTACATATAATACATATATATACTATAATAAGAATATTTATACCATAAATTTTAAATTATTCATTAAATATACAATTTCTTTTTCATATGTAAATTCAGGATTATATTTTATGTATATATGTATTTATTAGAATATCTCTGTAATATATTTTATGAAAATATATTTATATATGTATTTATGTATGTAATTGTTTAATAAAAAAAAAAAAAAAAAGGAGAAAAAAATCACAAGGAAAATATCATTTCATCATCATATCAAATTTTATTGTACTATTTTTGTTTATTCCTTCATGATTTTTTTTTTTTTTTTTAACTTTAAAACCTTTTCTTTACTTTACATATGTACATATATACGTATATATATATTGTATATATATTGTATAATATAATATGCAAACATATGTATATATATGCAATATTTATATTACAAAATATATGAGAAAATTTAAGTGTGAAAATTTTATAGAGCAGAATATATGACAAGTCATAAAATTCAATTTTACTTTCCATATTTCCAAAATTTGCAATTTTTTTTTTTTTGTTTTCAGTTCACAATTCACTAAAGAAAAAAAAGAAAAAAAAAATATAAAATAAAAATTGAAATAATATTCAAAAAATCCTTCAAAAACACAAATACCCAAAAAAAAAGCAAAAAGAATCCTGTTTTATGTAAATATCAATCAATTCATGTATGCAGGATACATTTATATCAGCAATATAAGACTATAATATAAAATATTCTAAATAATTTTTAATAAACGTGTTATATTTCTATGATTACGTTCATAATGTACTAAAAAAAATCCATTTATATAACTGTAAATTATTGGTAGTAATACTAATAGTCAACACCAAACCAACACACTGTAAACTTTATTCCATTGCAGACAGGTTCTCTGCTGCAGCTTAATTGCTTATCCATTAGTGGATGATTGCAGTCACTTCCTGAAGCACTCCTTAAGTTCTGGAAATATGAGTTGAGTTCTCTCAATGTTGCTAGGTCCGATCATTATCTGATATTTCCCTGTTAGGACATTTGTTTTCTACCAGCACCGGCTTTACCTTCAATTGAATCGTCCCAAAAAAAACTGTAGAATTGCGTTGTTGGAATTGTAGTTCATATTATCTAGATAAGTTGATTTCAGCGCTTGATTTTTAATAAGATTGTTTCTTTTTTCTTCTTTAAACTTTTAAGTATTCATGATATATTTAATATTCTGGAAGAAATATATACACATTTCTGACAAATGTTTGAAGCTATTTAAAAGCGTGTAAGTTTTTTGGGTTGACACTTCGTAGTTTAGCTGAATTGATCCATATTCAATCAATTTGGTATTTAATTCTGATTAAATACGAGTTAGAACGAAATTCCATTTAAACTTTCAAGAATCTCAAAGCTATCTGAATATTATTATAATAATAATTTAAATTTATTTGAAGGGTATTCAAAGTATCCGTGAGATCTGCCTGAAACAACATACATTATTGCAGGTCTTCACGAACAAATGACCAGGAATAAAATGCCAAATTTCAGGCCAAGGAATTCTGCTTTACTAAACATTGACCATTAGTAACTATTCAAAACTATTCAACTATTCAAAACTTAAGCAAAACACATTTTGGAAAAAAGAAAATGACGCATCCAACATACCCTCCAACTTCCTTAGATGCTCTATAATTTTTTGATTCTTAATGTATTTAAAATTTTTTTGCTATGTAATCAAATTTCATGTTAATTATAAGTTTTAATTTTAAGAATTTATTTTGTAAAAACCTTGTTTTGGTTCAAATAAATAAGTATATAAATAAAAATATTCTTAGATTCGAGTATCGAACTAAAGCCCTCAAGATACGAGAGAAAAGGAAAGACATAGATTAGACAACTTATAATATTTGCAAAATCTTGAAAATGTTTTGTATAAGTTATGAGACATCCGAATACTGGAGAGTCTCCTGCAAGCCCAATAAAATCTCAATCAAACACAATCTTACCCAATGTAGATAAATCGGAATCAATAAATCAGATGCATTATGGCTTTAATACCAACAAAAATATTCCAAAGTATACATTAATTTAATTATTACTTGAAATATTTTTACATCAAATAAATCCCAAATATCTTTAGATTTTTGATGTTTTCATTATTAATTACAAATTTTTTAGGTTTCAATTTAAAAATCCAGCAGAACCTAAATTGAATTCAACTGTAAAGAAGAATTAAATTGTATTTATTTTATAATCAACCTTTATTGTGGTTATAAAAACCTAATTTTTCTCCACTCAAGGGAATGCACTTTTAAATAAACGTATTTATAATACAGATTTTTATATAACAAAATCCAATAACCTTGTGTCAATCATCATAAAATAAAATTTCTATCTTTTACAAATTTTGTTGTAATGATCACAAAATTATAATTGTTTGACCACAAATAATCTAAATTAAATTTTTGAAAATTGAATTAAAATCCCAAAAAAGAAATGAAAATTCTAAATCTAAATCTGAAATTCTTCAAAATTTATATGGTTTATAAATCTTCTTGTTCTTACATTCTTATGTTTTGTTGTTTCTTGTTTTTATTTTTTTGCAATATCTATAGATTTTATTTCTAACCTCTGAGTACTGGATATGTGATTGTAGAAGGTAAAAATAAAACCAATATATGAGTATAATAATTTATAAGAAAATCTTTAATGTACATATATATATGATTTGTTAGAATAATGTTTTGCCATATTGCCCATAACATAATGTTTGTATATATATATTTTACAAAACCCTTAAGGTTAAATAAATTCCAAAAGCAGAAATTATAGTTCCAATTGACCGAATTTTGCAAAAAAAAAAAACAGAACAAAATAATAATGCGTGTTAATAGCCTTAAAACATGAATTTCAAAAAAGTTTATTTATATACAGTAAAATATGTTACAAATGTTTTGTTTTTAAATTAAAATTTTGTACCATATAGAATTTATAATTTAATTTTAGGTTTTCTGGGTTTTCTAGATTTTGGACATTTGTTTTTGGAAATTTATATTGAGAAATTAATTTCCAATTTATGTTGTGAAATAAATTTATTTACTTATTATTACTTATGATAAGTTGTAAAAAATAACAATTTATTATGTTTCATACAAAATAATTGTATTACTGAGGTTGATAGCTTCCTTAGTTAAAGTTAAGTTCTTCTTTCTTTGCTTTCTTTTATCAGTTAATAGTTTATCGTAATTTCATATCATAATGTCGCTTTCATTCCGCTCTCATTATGCAGTCAACAAATGAGTATCCACAATGAAATGTACATGACAGCGTGTTTTGACATTGGTTTGTTTACAAATTTCATGAATTAAAATATATTCAAGAGTTTAAAGTTTATTGTATAGCTATTTTGAATAATGGTTTGATATTATTTAATCCAAGCTAGAAAAAGAATTTATAATTTTATTAATTTTTTATTCTGATATATTTTTTTTTTATTTTTCAATAAAAAATATTTATCAAAGTTCAATTATTTGACATTTGAATACGTAAAGAAAGCGAAAAAGTTAAACAACTTTTTTAATGACTGCAACATGGCTGCGTCTATTGTAGACACTTTCATTTAATTCAATACATTTAACTTAGTTTGACAGATAGCTACTTGTAAAGAGCGGAATGAGAGCGTTCATTTTAGATAGGCTATAAAACTGTTATCTTATCGAAAAGTGTAACTAAACGAATTAAACAAACTAAAAACATAACGAATATAATGACTTGTTTACACACTATACTTGGAATTGACTTGTTCGAACACGAATATAATGACGTGTTTACATAGGACTTGGAATTAACTTGTTTGAACACCAATATAATGACTTGTTTACACAACGGATTTGGAATTGACTTGTTCGAACATCAATAACTTGTTTACACATTTGGAACAAAACATGAAAAGCAATACTTATTCTCTCTACCACTTCGAGTATTTTTATGTCTTAAATTTATATGAAAGTAGTTAGAATTTGTTACCCTTAAATGTTCTTAAACGGTATATTGATACAATTTTATAGGTGTATATACACAATATAGGAATTGTTGAGTTTTAAGTATGATTACTAATTTAAAACAAACTTATGCTTCAAATTTAGGTGCCAAAAATGGCCTCTTAAATCCTAGGGTACCATTTTCCCTTCTTTGTTCATACACTAACAGCTTCTTAAAAACATATGTAAAGAATCCTAGCTTCTTAGTTATGAGTTAGGCAATTTTAATTCATCATTCATCATTGTGAAGATTTAAGTTTTCTGATTTCAAAAAATAGAAATTTCAACTAGGATTCGAAAGAAAGAACAGGTCAACAATTTTTTTAAATTACTGGATTAAATGGACTTAACCATCCATTCATTGAAGATTTTCATCTATATTCTTTTTAAAGATGTTTGATCTTTTTTTTAATATCAAAGTAATGTGTTAAAACGTGTAAAGAATTTTGATCAAAAATGTGATTTAGTTTATGTTTAAGATCGGATTCGTAATGGTTTTCCAGTTATTAATAGTTTCAATATACATGTTCTATATACTTAATCTGATGTACAAATTTAATCCAATCTGTCATCCATAAAAATGGAATATATTACAATTTTACTATCATTAGCTATGTCAAAACATTATCCCACCATTATATTTTATTACCATTGAAAAAAAAAACAGCAGTTATATTTCTCCAACAGAGCGTAATCCATTATACCCGTAATAATACTAAAGGTCAAAGGATATAATAATTTTGACATTACGTTTGGATCAGAATCGGAAAGTAAATCGATTTACCTAGGTATGTCCGTCTGTCCGCCTGCCCCTACAATAACCTAAAAAATAAAATATCTAGAATTCTGAAATTTTCACAAATTCGTTTATATACAGTAGCTGACATCGCTGTTGAAATGCAGCCAGTTTGCGTGAGATTTTTTTTCCTAAGACTGATGAAATCCACGGAAAGTTGCTTTGATCTATAAACCTTCTGTATTGTGATTTTCCTATCCTCATAAAATACACATACCCCTCCTTACCTAAAATAATGGGTTAAGCTTCCAAACTACTTGCCCAGTATTGTAGCTTGAAAATAGCTTTGCAAACAGGATAGAAAGGAAAATGTTATGTCCTTCAAGGATTTAACCAATACCGTACTGGTAAAGCCGCTGCCTTTCATGTGGATCATATCTAATAAAAAAATATCGTAAAATTGTATAATTATATCGTAATAGTTTGTATCGTAATATAAAATGAGATTTAATAAAAATATATAAATAACTCTTGTGTAAGATTATAGATGGCGCACAAAGTTAACATTTGTGCATTCATATTTCATAACCTTATACAATAGCTACAGCCGAGTAACGGCTTAGTGAATATTATGATTAAAGAAACTGAAGCCTAGTTTAAAATAAGCTTGGTGAATGCCCTATACTCCTTAACGGAGTGGAAAGGAACAAAAAAAATGTCCTTCAAGGGTTGAATGGTGAACTTAAAAGGAGTAAGTTGACTACTTTCTTGAATTTTTCTAAATCATAAGCACTGGGAAACCCATTCGCTGGTAATATATTCCGGAATTTGAAGGTTCGAGTTACAACTGATAAAAACGTCCCCGTATTTCATAGTTCTTTAAAGTTCGACACCAAATTTTTGGATTTTGATGCTTTAATTCGAAAAATAAATTATTCCTATTATTGTAAAAATATTCGTATATATTAAAAATAAAAAAACACTAACACATATTACTTTTAACTTCAAATTTAAATTCGAACCATTATAACCAACTTATCAAAAATATAAAAAAAAAAAAACAAAAACAAACAAAAGACGACATAAAAAGAGATGCAAAAAAAAAAGTAAAAAACGTTTAAAGTAAACACGAATTATACCATCGCTATCATTACTACCCCGTAAAAAAAGAAACTTTTTTCATACATATATATATATATATATTGTAGCGATTTGGTTATTTCATCACCATCATAAAACAAGTGATGAAAAAAAACCAAGGGTTCTTAAAAAAGTACATTTTCAAAATTATATTGTATTACATACTGAGTTTAACTTTGGAAATATTTACTTGGAAATAGTTACTACTGACTTATAAAATTTACTGCTAACAGTAAATTTTTTATTTAAAAGTTGTTATAGCCCTTCAATGGGGAAGGTTGCCAAATTTCTCAAGAATCTAACTTCAACCTCCCCCACCCCCTTCCGCCCCCCCTTTCCTCTAGTTTTTTAGGTTCTAGGAATTAAATTGTGAATTACACAAAAATTTGGAATTTTACTTAGAATTTTATTATCTAAGCAAAAATGGCTAAAACTAAGAGACACTTTCTTCAATTTAAGGAACCCCTTTTAAATTTAAGAAAAACCTTTAACATATGTTAAAATATAATGTTGGACCTTTAAATTTTGTATATTAATAAAAAAAAAATTGGACAGGTATTCAAGTTACAGGTGCTTAAAAATAGCATAATTTAAATTTTCGAGCCCTTATAGCTCCTAAACAGGGGGCTTTACAAAAAAATTTTATTAACTGGCTCCTACTATTTTTTTAGGATCTAACTTCTCCCAAAATTTCAAGATCCTAGCTTGAACCGTTTAGAAGATATGTGGGGCCAAAAATTTTGCAAAAATTGAGTTTTATATAATGCTAAATTTTAGTACCGTATGGCAACCCTATACATTTAAGCAACATATTTTTGTAAAGCCTATAAAAGCAGCTCTCTAATACCGTTTTTCGATTGAAAATAAACTTAACAGAATTTTTGTTATATCAATTTAAATATAGGGCTGTTTTGGAAATTGCAGGGGCTGTAACTTCGTCACCCTTCAAAATTAAGAAAAACCTTTGACACATGTTGAAATATAATTATAGAGCTTTGAATTTTGTCTATCACTAAAAAAAAATTTGGACAGGTATTCAAGTTACAGGTGTTTAAAAATAGCAAAATTTCAATTTTCGAGCCCTTATAGCTCCTAAATAAGGGGCTTGACAAAAAAATTTTGTTAACCGACTCCTACTAATTTCTAGGTATCTAACTTGTCCCAAAATTTCAAAACCCTAGCTTGAACCGTTCAGAAGATATGTGTGGCCAAAAATTTTGCGAAAATTGTGTTTTGCGTAATGTTAAATTTTAGTTCCGTATGGCAACCCTAAACATTTGCCTTGTAAAAATTTATAAAGTTTATGAAACCAGCTATCATTTTCCGTTTTCAGATTGAAAATATATGTAACAGAACTCTTGTTATAACAATTTAAATATAGGGCTTTTTCCAACTTTGGGGGGCTGTAGCCCCGTAACAGGTGGGGCTACAGAAAAAAATTCTTCTACGAAATTATTTTTTTTGCGAAAACTACCCATGGTTAAAATTTCTTTTCTCTATTTCAAACGGTGTAAAAGTTTTTGTAAACATACGGACGGACGGACGGACGGACGGACGGACAGAGTGAAGCTATATAGGCACATTTTTACAAAATTTTTTGAAAATGTGCTAAAAAAAAATAAAGAGACATCATATGTGCTTATAAAAAAAACCTATTTTGTATATTTATTCTTTTTATATGTGCATATTGAAGGTTTATAGAAGAGTTTTTTTTTTTGCTTTTTTTTATATCTAGAATTAAAGGACATAGAAGGATTTTGTTTTTATTTACATAATAATGGTGTTAAGTACACGTTTTGTTTTTTATCGGTTTTTATTCCTTTAAAAAATGTAAAAAAAAAAAAATATTGAAAGTAAAAACTTCAATATCCAACCATCCAACTATTCAATCAACTAACTTTGAAAAAAAAGGACACCTAGATTCTATAATATATATATACCTATATGTATATATACAATATAATCTTGACTGAATGAATGACTACTATTATTTTCTTGGCTATCTATCATAATATCACCACCATTCATTTCAAATACAGAGCAAAAATATACAAAGAGAGAGAAGGAGAGAGAGAGAGCAACAAAACACATCAATGTTTGAATTGTGTGTGTTTTCATGCATAAATATCATATAAAAGAAATATAAGATTTCACACCAGTAGCAAAATATAATAAAAAAAAAACAAAATAAGCAAAATAAATTATTGATTTATGTGTATTATGTGTGCATATATATTTTATATCTCTTCCTTCCTTAACCTATATCCCTTTTTTCTTTCAATTTTTTTTTTTTTTTTTTTTTTTATAGTTCACATTTTTTTATTTTTACGCTATAAGAATTCTGTAACAGAATTCTGCAAAAACCATTATACATATTTATATATAGGAACGGTACAGAATCTCGGTTTCCGAAATCTGAAGTGGACCAAAATCTTGTTTTTAAAAAATCAGTTTCTTACAAAATCTAATTTTTAAAAAAACTCTGTTTGAAAAACTCTTTTTTTCTCTTTGTTAGGCTTAATTTCTAAATAGCTTACGAATATTCGTAAGGGTGCGTTTATATTGAAGCTGCGATAAGTAATAAGAGCGTCAATAAGAGTATAGCGTATGAAAACTATATGCATGATTTGAATGGAGGTGTTTATATTGGAGCATGGCTTTGATCATCTATAAACGATTTGAGCATAGAAAACTCATTCAGTATTTTACGCTCTTAAGGTGCGTTTATGTTGGAGCTGCGAAAAGTGATAAAAGCTTCAGATTAGAGCATAGCGTATGAAATCTATATACATGATTTAAATGGAGGTGTTTATATTGGAGCATCGCTTTGATAATCAATAAACGAATAAAGCATAGAAATCTCATCCAGTTTTTCACGCTCTTAGGGTGCGTTTATATTGAAGCTGCGATAAGTAATAAGAGCGTCAATAAGAGCATAGCGTATGAAAACTATATACATGATTTAAATTGAGGTGTTTATATTGGAGAATCACTTTGATCATCCATAAAAAATAATATAAATTTCCTACGCTATGCTCTTTTCGACGGTTTTATCACTTATCGCAGCTCCAACATGAACGCACCCTTAGTAATATTATTAGGCGGGAATTTAGAATTGAATTCAAATTTAGGATTGGTCTCTTTTACAAAATATTATTTATTAGTAAATGTGAGATTCTGAATTAGAAATGATTATTTTCTCTGTATGAAGACCATTCTTCTGATTATAGTGTTGGATGCAAAATCTAACCTCAATAATTTAGTTAGTGCGATGGTTTGATTATTTAAATAAATAATTTTTTAACCAATTTTATTTTACATTTTATTAAAAAAATTAGAAACTGACTTGTTAAAAAAAAAAAACGAGATTTTATCCACCGAGGTTTTGTCAAACGAGATTTTGAAAAATGAGATTTCGTAGCAGACCCATATATATATATATAATTTTTATATACAATATTACATTCCATATTGTATATATTTAGAAAAAAACAAAAAAATATGGTTGACCCGGATCGTTTAAAGTTTTTCATACTTTGTATACTTTGTTACTTTGACTTTTCCGAAAATTTATCTCACAAATATGTATATATATATAAATAATTCAAGCTTACAATATGTGTTTTTTTGCAAAAACTTCAACCAATTTTTTTTTTATTATTGATTGGGAAGCATTGTATACAAAAAAAAAATTATTCAATAGCATACTATTTATATAATTCAATTAATAGGTTTGGACGTGTCCTGGATGTTTCCATCAAAAATTCAACATTCTTTATTGAATTTTCTATTCAATATATATATATATACGTATATATATTTTTTTTTTATTTTTTAGAATAGATTGTATTTTATTTTAGAAATCCAACCTAGTTATCTCAATCAATTTGTCGATTGTCGAAAATCAATTTTATTTTATGTCAAAAAAAAAAGTGTAGAGATACTTCACTAAAATACTACTCAAGGAAATTTTATATTTGTTATTTAGAGCAGTTTCAACAAAATATTCTCTCACAGATTCCGAAAATATTATCACTATTATGAAATAAAAATATTCATAACGGTTAAAGATAAGCGGTTAAGATGAGAAAGGTAAAGGATAAAAAACCGCATAAAGATAATTAACGTTTATAAGCGCTGACAGCTGATTGAATTTATACGTCAATACTGTGTTATTTAAATCTCTATTACTAGTATTCTTCCTTTATTCAAATCCCTGACTTTTAAGTCTTCTTCATGTTAAACTTCGTTTTAATTGTCGCTCTTATAAATGTTTGCTTCTCTATTTCTTTTTAATATTCAGATTCGAACTTATTAAATTTATGCTTCATTTTGACAGTTAGATACACTTTAGTCTCCAATAATGTAATTTTGTTGAAAACAGAACTAACTAAAGCGTCTCACATGTTTATATTGCGTCAGAGTAACTAATGTCAATTTTTAAAACTCTTGAACAAATTAATAAGCACATAAGACTTTTTATTATCTATATATATATTATAATTTGAAAAACCAAATTCATAATACCTTACAAAAAATTCACTTACACAAGAATTCTCCAAAAAAAAAAACCGAATTGAATCCAGAAACACAACAATTTCATTTTTTTTTTCGTGGAAATAATTTCGCAGTAAAAATAAACGATAAAATAAATATAAAATATAATAAGTGAAAGGTATAAGAAAGGATATATTGAGGATAATGACGTTATAAGTAACGGTGTGAAAGCAATGGCCGATTTTTTATTTTTTTTTTTTTCTGTCATAATAAAAGGTGTAATTTATTTCTTAATGATTCACAAAAGAAAATGAAATGAAATTTTTATTTATTTTATATAATGACAACATAAGATATATATGTATATATTATTTTAAATGAAAAATATATTATGTGTAATATTATGTATGTTTTGTAATGTATATAAATATTTTTTGGGTTGGAAAATTTTAAATCATTAAATTTCAAGAAAATAAATGAAAAGAAATGGTTTTGTATATTTATATTTAGTTTTTTTTTCATATTTTTTAAAATATTTTTTTTTAAATTAATGTTATTGCATTTATATTTGACAAAAAAAGGGGGATAAAAACTAACTTGATGTCTTTATATTTTAATGTGCCAAAGAAATAAACATTTGTCGCATTTTAAATTATTTAAAATGTTTTTGTAAGTTATTATATTTATTTTTTAAGATAAATTTTATACGTTTAAATGTAGAATTTTTTTTAGGATTCCTTTTAATAAAATTTCCCCTTCTAAACTTTAACAATATACGTAACACAATTATATAGAATTGTCATAGTAAACTTTACCGTAATTTACCGTTATGCAAAACTCAAATTTTGCGAAATTTTTAAACCCTTATATTTTCCAAACGACTTGAGATAGGAACATGAAATTGAGACCTTATAAATATTATATATTTCTTAAGGACTCAAAATAAGTTTTGTACAGACCTCCCTCCGGTTAGAAGTTTTAGGGTGTCATAAACTTAAAATTTAGTAAGTAATATGCATTTGTTACCATCTTGCTTAATTAACAATTGTTTTTTTTAACACAAGAAATTGTCTTCGAATTTTCACAATTTTTCTTATAAAATAAATTTCTTAAAAAAGTTCTAAAAAATGATGACAAATAATTTTTTTAGTGCAACTTTTTACCCAAAACTTATTATGGAACTTAGTTAAATATTGAAAACATGTTATTTAAAAATCCGATTTCCTCTCCGATTTACATGCCAGCGTTCCTATACTTTTTATAAGTAATAATTCCTTAAGTTCTGCTTGTTTCTCCTTGAAAAGCTTTAAAAAATTTTCTTCTAAACAAAAACCCATCTCAATTTATGATATTTACTTTAACCGGAAGAACTAAATTTTTTGTTAAATTAAAATTATGACAGAACCAATTTAGTTTTTGAATTATGATTCATGAAAATATGAAAATATTATTTTCTATAGAAATTTATTCAAATGACAAAAGTTCATTATTTAATCTGATTTAATTAAATTATGCAAAACTTGCAAAATATATTAATATCAACAAACAAATTTTAAATAAAAAACTCTTTTAGATTTCTTAAACTTAATATACGTAAATTGCTTTAAGAAAGCTCTTAAAGTTTTTATAAACTTAATAAATTACACTTTTAAACTTTTTAAAAAATTAAATTAAAATTATTCAAAGTTAGCCCAGAAAATGAAAAATTCAATACAGCAGATCAGATTGTTTTTCAGCTTTCTCTTTCAATTTGTTTTTTTTTTAAAAACATATTATTTACGTTGTAGATTTGTTATTATATGTACAGTAGAATCCCAGTAATATGAACATATCTCAAAAATTTGCTCAAAGAGTGATAATTTATGAGAGGGTTGTGGGGTTCTTATTTGCATTGAAGTAAAATTGTGTGACATTATCTAATCAACAATTTTCTTTGAATACAAAATATAAACAAATAATTTAATTAAATAATATAACTCACAGATATAGAAATACCTTATAATCCAATATAAAATAATTACATTATATTACAATTAGAATTGTATTTATTGAAAATCTAAGGCTCTTCTATATATTTTGAGGTTCACTACTAATGCGGGTATTTTATTTATTAATTTATTTATTTTAAAATATCTTAAGAGTTTTATCTTATCACCGACTTAATATAAAAAAAGTTGTATTAACTTCACATACAGTTAATTCATTAATATCAATAATTAGAATATAATATATTCTAATAAGTACATATGGTATTGACAAGCTTGTTACCCTAACAGTTGTACAGTTAGCACTTAATAAAACAAAATTTTGCGAGTTTCTTTTTAATTTATATAAAAAATGTTTTTCTTAAGTCTGAACATAGATTTGAATACGCTCTGAGTAGACCATGTATAGAGCATGCTCAGAGCGCTGAGATTCAGTAAAAAACACGATTTCAAAAAACTGTCATTTTTATTTTAGTAACGTTTTAAATTGTCAAAAAATTATAAATGGATAACCTAAAATAAACAAAACATCTTGACTTTTATTTTAAAAGTATAATCTTAAACAAACGTTAAAATGTCTTTGTATTTTATTTTGCCCAGCCGTACTCAAAATATTTGAACTAAGCGCGCTTTGATTTAAAAAAAAAACGAATCACAAGCTCTGAATAGGATTTTTTTTTGACAGTTCATGCTCTGCGCAGATTTAAAAAAAAAAATGCCTAAACAAACAATCATACAAACACTATGTCAAATTTAAGTGTCAAAAATATCTTAACATAAAATTGTTACTGTGTTATGCACTATGACAGATGTCAAAAAAACACTTTTTTAATTTTAATACAAATTTAAGAATTCAATAAAATATTGTAGTACTTCAAAAATTAATATAAATATTTGTGATAATTCCTCACTGTATACTTATTTAAAAACTTTTAATTTATTTTCATATTATTGTTAAAAATAAATAACAAAATACTTCAAAATATACAAACTGCAATACAATTGTACTTTATTTTTATTTCAAAAATTAAAATACAACAAAATATATACAAAAACACAAATATTTCAATATCTCTATAGTGTTCATTTTCATTTTTAAATTCAATCAGTGTGTTAACAAAAGATATTTTTTTTTGTTTATTTTAGGTGTCATAAAAGTCAAATTTATTTATTTAATTAAATCTATAATAAACTTGGATTAAAATATAAAAATAAAATAATAAAAATAATTTATATTTTTATTTTGATTTCATTATAAATAAAATTATTTTTAAAGAATTGTATAGTTAAAATATTTTGAATACAATTAAAAAAAAAAAAAAAAAAACTCAAATAGGTACTGATTTATTTTTATATTTTTGTAAAAACATTTTTGGTTTTTTGCTTTTATTTTTATTGTTGTATGAGAATTAATTTGTATTGAGATTTTAAAATATAAAAGACATCAGATTAAATTTCATTAAAATTACCAAAAAAATTGAAAGATAATGAAATGAAAATAAAAAAAAAACATTAAATAAATTTGATTTTGGGTACAATTTCTTAAGAAAATTGTTAATAATATAATTTATAAGATAAACTTTTTTAAGATAACAGAGAAAAACATTTCTTTTATATTTTCATAAATAATGTTTTTTTTTTGGAAGGTGATTTGGGAAACAGAGTTCGAAGCATATTCTGATATATTCGAATATCTTTAACAGAGGTTTTTAAAGCTTATACCTTTTTAACAGAAGTAAAAAATACTTAATTTTAATGAATTTGCTTATCTATTGATTACTTGTCTACAGCTATTGTAGACAAAAAATTCTTAAACACAAACGTATTATTAATTTATTATCTTGTACTAGATCTGTACCCATAGTTAAATGCTAATTTTTTATGAATAACTGTTCATCTGTTAGGCTAATAAGCCTTTCTATATCGTATGTTATAGGAGAAGGTCATATTATTAAAATTAATCTTAATGAATTCCACTCACAATTAACACGTGAGTTAGTGCTGGGCCTTATATTATATTCATATTATTAAAACTAATCTAAATAAATTCCAATCACAATTAACACGTGAGTTAGTGGTGGGCCTTATACCATTTAGAAACGTCTAAGATTTTCAATAGATACAATTCTATTTGTTATATATTATATTATAATGATTAATATTGAATTTATACGATATTTCTGTATCTGTGAGTTATATTATAAAATTAAATTATTTGTTTATATTTTGTATTTGTTTATATTGTTATATTAATGTATTTTTTATTAAAGATATATAATTATTAATTATTGGTTAAGCCAATAATTTGAACCCAATACCGAATGGTAGCTGAGTCGAGTCAAAAACCAGATAAAAGTTTTTTTTCACTTTCGCCAGGGATCGGTTCCGGGACTTTTGAATAAAAGTCGCCACTCTAACTACTGTGCTACCCAGCCAAGTTTTAACCTAATGCAAATGACAGACTTTAGCCCAATTGGAGAATATGCGACAAAACTAGGTACCCAATTGAAAACTGTAGCGAATAAAATGAGAAAGAAACAATTGAATATTTTACCCGTAATTGTCCAGCGCAAGCTAGAATCAGAAGATAGTTGATTCCTTAACAGTAGCCATTAATTAAACGGTTAAAGGAGTCTAGTAAAGCAACCTTCAGAAAGGGAAATAAGGTGTATAAACACTATGAAATGCATCTAAAATGAAAATGAAATAATAAAATATTGTGGTTACAGAATGTCACAGGAAATCGGTTTTAACGCGCTACTAGGGATCACAGCAATGCGGTTTGAACCAATCACTTAAGGGATGTCATTTAAATAATCAAATTATTTATTGATTACCCTAAAACCTACCCTATCAGGTCATGTTCACAAAATTAAAATAATACTTCTTTGTAATTCAATATAATAATATTTTTTTTTTTAAGCCGAATATTTTCAATATTTTCCACAACTTTTCCAAAAAAAAAAAAAAACTACATTATTCAAAAGTAAATTAATTGCATCCCTAAATAAAATTTACACAATTTTTCAGTTTTTCTTTTAACATCAGTACAAGGAAAAAACAAAATGGTAAACTTTTTTTTTTTTTTTTGTGATTTCCACATTTCCTTATCTTACATATTTTAATGAAAATATATATGTATATATTTCACATTTTGTTAAAATACAATTTCAAGCAGTTTTTTTCCCATATTCACTGTATAGTTAAAATTTTTGTTTTTTTTGTTTTTTTGACATGCATATTTATGCAACCATGAAATTAAGGTTTAACGCGAAAATATAAAGATACATAATATAATATGACATATCAAATAAATGTACATTTGTATATGTATGTAATATGTACAATGAAAAAAAAGTGCTTATTAAGTATAAAATTATATTGAAATTGGAAAATTTTCATATTACAGGATAATTTTTTTAATGAATAACCTTAAACAGGGTGAGTAAACTATAAATTGTAAGATATAGATAAATTTGAAATAAATTAATATTAAATAGTTTTGAAATCTGAAAGGTTTTTCAATTGAATAATCACTAAAAATAAATTGGGGTTTACAGAATAGTTTTCAGTAATTCAGTTTTTTTAATATTTCATAAAATTCCAAATTTAAAATAATTTTATTTAGAAAGTTAATTGAATTTTTAAAACTTTTTTAAAACTTTCTTTTAAATATTTTTGTATCACTTTATTACTTTTTCCAAATTCAGTTGTCACAAGTGTCAATTATTAGAATTGTGATTTTAAAATATCTTAAACCCAAAAGTTGCAATGGTGAACTGTAATCTTTTATACAATCTGTAATCTTTTATACAAAAAAAAAAATTTTTCAGTCAGATTGGCAAGAAAGTCACTTGAATATTTATTTGGACCTGGAATATGTCGACTACAGTTTTCTTTTTGGCTCGTTAACCCGTTGCGGAACAAGAGTTATTTTTTGGATACACAACTCTTCTGCTAATGCATATATTTTTGAAGCCATTGATTTTAAAATTTGGAGATATGTTACTCCAGGTAAAAGTTACTAGTGAGCCACCTTGATCTTAGACTGAGTTATCTAGATCTTACTAAGATCAATTGGCAAGTACAAGAGTTTTTTAAAGTCTTATAATTTCTTCACCTTGAAATTAAAACTGTTTGGCCGAACATCATTAAAATTGTTATATGTATTATTCCTAGCTCTTTAACATAGAAATTTACTGTTATTTATACATACCATCAATGCAAGTCTAGGAAATTCAGCTAGTTTTCTTTCTAATTACAAAATTATATTTCAAATATAAAAGATAACTCCCACCTGCTAATTCCTAAGAGTTTATTTCAATGGAGTTAATTAAGTACTTCTTAAAACCATTTATTTGGAAACGACTCCTGAGAAAATTTTTCAAGAAGTTCCTAACATAGGACCTTTCAATTTAAATTATTTATGTTTATATTTATGTCAAATATACAGTAATTAGCACTGGCTAATTAATTGGTATATAATAATACTAATAACCACTAACAAACAGTGGTCATTATTAATCTGTAATACACACTATTAAAAAATATTAAATTTTAAATGAGCATGTTATCTGTTACATATACATATATATACCATAAATTTATACTTCAAAGAAAATGTTGAAATAATTGTAAAAAGTAAAATTTTCATTTTATGCTTATCATTTCTTATTCAAATGGAAATTTGTAAATCTGAAAATTAAAAAAATAAAAATTTGTTTTTTTCTGTATCTTTGATTTTTTACTTTGAAATATTTCAAAAGATAAAAAAAAAAACAAAATACGGACATTTATATATTCGCTTGATTTAATGGTTTAATGAGTGCAAATTCAATTTTTTATAAATTTTTTCCATTTTTATTTGATACAAAAATGACATCTGTCGAATTTAAACAAATTGAAGCACATAAAATAAAAATTCAAATTTAATTAATATTCCTATATACATATATTTTTTGATGATATCGGATATATATATATATATTTTTTTATTTTGATATTATCGTATTTTTTTTTTAAATACATATATAAACATTTTTTAATTGGTTTATTGATTTATTGAAATATTGCTGAAGTAATCACTCTCATCAGCAAAATATAGAATGATGGCACAATTAATTAAAAAAAAAAAAAAAAAAATTACATAACAGAATTGAAACTATACAAATTTGAATAAAATATAAAAAATAAACTTTAAATATATATTAAAATCAATATTGATATTATTAAACCAACTCATGCTTCATTACAATTAATCAAAAATATTTATAACCAAAGTTTTTATTATTAAAAATTAGTTTTAAAATTATGAACATTTTAAAAAATTTAAATAGGAATTATTGGGAATAATTAAGCTTTAAAACAAGTCACTACTTTTTATTCCCAAATTTCTTAAAGCCTTTAAATTTGAGTTATAACTTTTTAAATTTTTAAAATTTTTTTAAACGATGACGCTGAAGTTCCCGAAGGATATGAACATGTATATGTGTAAATTTTGGCAAAATATGAACGAACAAACAATGGGCTAAAAATTAATATCATCAAAAATACATTTTTTAAAATATGTTGTAAATTAGAAGTCTTATCTACTCTTATTAGTCTTCCTTAAAATTGGTGCACATAAACTTCCAAAATTCATTGAATGGGGGAATGATAATATATTACAAAAGATTAACTATCGATACAGTCCTTATAACTTTTATAACACAATTTCAAATTCCAAACGTTTTGTTAAAAAGATACCAAATGATTAATAATAATTCATTTAAAAAAACTTTTGAAAGTTTAGAAAGTTCAAGTATACTTTACAAAAAGTGAAAATATTGTCATAACCTCAATTTAGACAATAATATTTGAGGGCAAATTATCTAACTAGGGACCGGAAGGACTAAAAGTTATACTTGATAATGATATATAAACCTAGTATAGAAGCTTTTTTTTTATTTTCTTTTTTTTTTAATTAATAACTTAACTCAGTGAAACAAATAAGGCTTTATAATACATACTCCATCCTGACATTATAATTTAAGTTAACATTTATTTTGATGAAATTCATTAAAAGACGTACAGCTTCTATATCACATTATTATTATGTTTCAAAGATAATTTTTTTTTTTAAATCCACAGTGGGCAATCTATTTTTAATATTAAAAATTTATTAAAATATATTGTAAAACTTTTTCATTTAAATTAATATACGTTATTTAAATTTGAGATGTATGATTCTGGCTTCAAAATTTTGATACACCTCTCTGTCAGCTGCAGTACGATACATCATTCAAAACTGCAGAATGCTAAATTTCGAAATCACAGTTTAATTTCTGTTGTTATAACTACGAAATCTTCAATAATTGGAGTAAAAAGTTGCCGTGAAGCGAACTGTGATAGTGACCATTATCTAGTCAAAGTACGGTTTCGTCAAAGAATATCGAATGTAGCTGCCCAAAGAGGACTAAGAAAAAAGAAATGGGCAACAGATAAGTTTAAAGACAGAAATACTGTAGAAAATTTTCAATCCACTATCCATCAACTGATGGAAAATCAGAATACATCAACAATTGATGATGAATGGCAACAAATGGAAGGAGCGATAAACAGAGCTGCCAGTGTTAATATTGGGGTAAAATCTAGAGAGAGAAATGCTGAATGGTTTGATCAGGAATGTAGAGACGCGATTGAAGAAAAAAACACTGCTCGATCAAAAATGATGCAAAGAAATACAAGGTTAAATAAGGAAAACTATACTCAGAAAAGAAAAATTGCTAATAAAATATGCCGTAAAAAGAAAAAAAGGTATATGAAAAATAACATACTAAAAATTCAACAAGAACACAATAAACATGATATAAGAAAATTCTATTGTAATATAAAGAAAGAAATTAATGGATATCAGCCTAGATTAAATATTTGTAGAGATAAGCAAGGAAATATGCTCACGAGCGAAGACGACGTTACAAATAGATGGGTACAATACTTCGATGAGCTACTGAACGTGCAACAATTAGAAAGTCCAGCAGGAATTTATGATGTATATACTGCAGAGCCCTTGATACCCTCAATATCATTTGATGAAATAAGAACTGCAATACATAAGCTAAAAGATAATAAAGCCCCTGGAGAAGATGGTATAACAGCTGAACTGTTAAAAAAGGGAGGTGAATTTCTGCATCGTCAAATGCATAAACTAATATGCAAAATCTGGGATGAAGAACATATGCCAAACAAATGGAGAACAGGGCTGTTATGTCCCATTCATAAAAAAGGCGACAAAACTGAATGTACAAATTATAGGGGAATATCATTATTAAATACTGCATATAAAGTATTATCAAATATAATTTTCGAAAGATTAAAACCATATGCAGAGGAAATTATAGGAGAGTACCAGTGTGGATTCCGGAGCGAAAGATCAACAATTGATCAAGTATTTATATTGAAACAAACAATGGAAAAATGTTATGAGTACAATAAAGACATACACTTCTTGTTTGTTGATTTTAAACAAGCGTTTGATAGTGTAAGTAGGGATCAAGTTCTTGCTTCCTTGTTAAGACAGGGAGTACCCAAAAAACTTGCCAACGTAGCTATGATGACAATGAGCGAATCTAAAGCTAAAATAATGATACAATCAAAAATATCGTCAGAATTTTGTATTAAGTCGGGTGTAAGACAAGGCGACGCTCTCTCTGCCATGCTGTTTAACATGGTATTGAATTATGCAGTTGAGAAACTCGATAAGGGAGGAAACATATTTATAAAGTCTCATCAAATAATTGCTTATGCTGACGATATAGCAATCGTATCAAGAAGTTATAGAGATATGACTGAGGCGTTTATTGTGCTCGAAAGTGAAGCAAAAAAAGTTGGTTTAGCTATCAATGAAAATAAAACAAAATATATGAAAATGTCGCGAAATGAAAGTAGAAGATACCCACAGAATATTACCATTGGGGAATACAATTTCGAAGGTATTAAGAGTTTCTCATATCTCGGAGTAATAGTCAGAAATGACAACAGTATGCATCATAACGTACAAGATAGAATTAATGCAGGAAACAAATGCTACTACGTACATAAAAAGCTAATACAATCTAAATTAATAACCAGACAATCAAAATTAATAATTTATAAAACTATCATACGACCAGTGATAACATATGGCTGTGAAGTATGGAGTCTGACGAGACATGATGAAAATAGCTTAAGAGTATTTGAAAGAAAAATACTGCGTAGAATTTTTGGCGCAAAAAGACTCGAAAGTGGAGAATATGAAAGAAGAACTAATTCTGAACTCTCCGAGTTAATAGAAGGAAAAGACATAGTAAAATATGCAAAAGCGCAGCGCCTAAGATGGGCAGGCCATGTTGCTCGAATGAAGGAAAACCGCGCTCAATATAAAATTATGTATGCAATCCCTGAAGGAACAAGAGCAAGGGGACGACCAAGAAATAGATGGGCTGATAATATTGATAACGATGCTAGAATTCTTAATGTCCGAAATTGGAGATCAGGAGCACAAAATAGAGAACAATGGCGAGCAGTTGTAAAGCAGGCCAAAGCTCACCCCGAGCTGTAGAGCCATATGATGATGATGATGATGATAACTACGAAATCTATTGCCTTCCAATACCTCAATTTACCTCTACTTTACTTTGTATTATCAATTGAATACACTCGTACTTATTAATACATAATAAATGGACATGGTAGAATGTTCTCTGATATTTAACTCTTTAAAGTAGTTCTCAAGTTGTTTAGTATTTCTAGAACGTTCTCATTCAAAACATACTCAGTGTATAAAATTTTTAGTATTCTTCTAAAGTTCCACATTTCTAATTTAGAATCCAATCCAATCATACCCATAGTTAGTTCTTATGTCTCAAACTCATACAGAACAGAATACCAGAACATAAATGTTTTTATTTAAATTTATGATAATATTTTGAAAATAAATAATTTAAATTATTTAATTTTTCAATTTATGTTCCAACTGTATAAATCCCTTTAAAACTAACTTATATACTTACACATAATTACTAAATTATAATATTTTTAAATTGTCACAATTGTCTCAAATTATAATGTTTACTGTAATACTTTATTTATAAAAAAAAAAAATGTCTGTTTACATTTAAAGCGCATAAATATTTATATTTTATTCTCAACTATACATAGAATATTAAATTAAATAATTACACACAAAAACAAACAAAAACACAAAAATTAAATAATAAAAAATACTAAATAAAAATTAAATTATAATCAACTTTTTTCAAGTACCTACTTAGTACTTTAGAAGAAGTAATAAAAAATAAAAAAATTGATCTGTCAAAATTTCAATTCAGACTTATTTTTTTTTTCTTTTCTTTGACATATGTACAAAGTAAATATTTAACATATACATATATAAAAAAATATATATGTCCATATATTCACTTCAGTTTATCTTTCATTAATTATTTCTTTTTAAATGCTTATGATGTACATAATATTTATTTTTTCTTCAAAATAATTCTTAATTTTAAATTCATTTTATATATTTACATATGTATGTATATGTGATATATAAATATTATATTTATTATTTACATTACTAAGTTATACTATATAATATATTATAATATATCTAATTATATATTAACATAAATCTTACCTTATGTATTATGTATGTTAACAATTTTCTAAAAAGAAAATATTCATAAAAAAAAAAAATAAGAAGAAAAACTAAATGAATTGTCAAGAATGGAATGGAATGGAACGCAATGGAATAGAAGCAGCAGCAAAAAACGTACAACAACAACAAAAAGAGAAACAACTAAAATTTTCATAATATAATAGAACAAGTACACATGTTTACCACATGAAAACGATGTTTTTTCGCGCATAAATATACATTTATTTTCAATATAACAATATAAATACATAATATACATAATAATATATATAAAATAAATATGTTTGTATGTTTATTATTTTGTAGAAAAAAAAATAATAAGAAAAATTCATTAAATAACATTTTTCGACATTTAATTGTCAGTCCATTCTTATTATATTCAACAAAATATTAATGGAGTTTTTTATTTCATTTTTTTGTTTTTTTTTTATATTATTTGTTTTTTTTTTTTTTTTTGTGAAAAATTGATCGATTAAACTTTTACAATTTTTCATATAATATTTATGTTTGGAATTTTTACTTCAAAATGGTTTTTCTTTTTAACCACTTCAAACTGTGATTTTATCTTCCCATTCTCCTCCTCTTACACTTTCACAATTTCTTTTCTTTTTTCTGGTTATTTTTGTTATGATTTTAAACAAGAAACGATTACTTTTAAAGTATATAAAGTGGTTAAAAGATTAAGATAAATTGATGTTAATTTTAAAAAAAAAAAAAATAAAGGAAATTTTTGTACAAATTCAAACCATTTATTTTATTAGACTTTTTAAAAGTCTTAATTAAAACGACTCTGTGAAAGAAGTTCCTCAAAAACACTTTAAAGCCATACTTTTTGTGTGATAAGTGCAAAAAAAACTCTAATTTTTTATTATGAGGGGTTTAAGATTTTGAGGGGTTTAAATTATAAAGGGGCTTAATAAACGAAGTTTCGGACATTGAATTACTTTTTTCGTGGACTTGTTCGAGGTCTCATGGTCGGATTTTCTATTCGGATTTTTGACTCACTTTAATGAATCAGAAATCTCATGGGATTTTTGTATCAGTGTTAAAGACAGCCCCAATAGGACATGTGGCCTTTTCAATATTTTTTTCATGGGACTTTCAAGCGATGCATCAATGTGGCGTGGGTGGACAATAGGGTCGTAGCATAGGTGCTCTACTTGGACGAAAGAATATATTATTTAACCCCTTTTATATACGAGTTGGGCCCTCTTTTTTTTTCACCTTGAATTTTAAGAACAAATAGAATGGTATAAGACATGATTGAAAGCATTTTGATTTTACAATATTATTACTGAGTGTTAGATAGTTGTATGACAGCTAACTGAACCAATAAAAATTTCAAAAAAAACGGTAAAATACGTGTTTGTTTATATTGAAAGAATATTTTCGTATAAATTTTTGAGTCGGTAGCACATTCGGAAATACCACTGGAGTTGTATGAAACATAAATCACTGATTTTTTTAAACCCGTAACAAGTGTTTTTAGAAGTTGAATTGGTGTACCCCTTATCATCCTAGGAAGGCTATATAAACTCCAAATTTTTCGTACAACCAAAAGAGCCCAAAGCATTACACTTTTATTTGGTTGCTTTTTCTAAATTAGAACATTTTATAATTCTTAATAAACTTTTTTCAAATTCAATAAAGCCCCCCAAAATAAATTATTTTAATTGCTGTTTTCAAAATTTATTGAACTATTTTCTGCGGACTTTTTTAATAGAGACTAATTAAACTGATATATTCTTATTTTCTTTAAAAAATCAAATAGAGGAGTAAAAACTTTTTAGAATATTAGACTCAATATACTAAATCAAATTAATGGAAAAAAAGCTTCTTAAAAAATATATATATATATATATATATATATATAAATAATTGTAATAAATTATATACCTGTCTAAATATATAATAAAAAAATTTATAAAATCTATTATAAAATACTTTCCAAAATATATATAATATAAATCATTTTTCTTTTAAAAATAATTCAAAAAAAAAAATAGGAATTAAAACTTCAAAAAAAAACCGACACATAGTAAATATTGTTTAAATATCTAAAATAATTTAAAAAATTTTATAGTATAACCTTTGTTTTAAAATTATATTTAAATATTAAATCTTTTATTTTTCAGCCGAATTTCTTTGTGTAAAATAATGTATTTTAAGTTAATTTATTTGTGTTCTAGTATATTAAGCGGTTGCGCTTTAACGCTTTAGAGAAATTTTTAAAATTAATTGAATTGTTAAAAAAAACTTTTTTAATTGTAATAATAAAATAAATTTAATTTAAAATCGACAACGTGAAGATTACATTGATTTTACTTTTTATATAACAAAATATATTAATTTACTAAAAATTTTTTGAAAAACTTTTTTATCTGAATACGATTAAACAAAGAAAAACTATAAAATATTCTGATTTAATAGGATTAAGATAACAGACATCTTAAAATCTTTTATTTACATAAGTAAATTAAATAATTCATATATTAACAATTTTATTTTCATATATAATATAACAAATTATACATTTAACATAAAAATTCTTACAATAAATTACAACAATATAACCAAACATTTTAACAAACAACTTGTCATCCATATACTAATAACTGGTCACGCATACTCTAAAAACCTTATATGCTTTGTTAATTTTAATTTACATTTTTATAACTTTGGAGTAATGACTTGTAAACAGGGTTAAGATTTTGTGTATCTGTTTTATTATTTTCATTATGGTTATTGAGTTCTATATGTTCCATTTGACTTATATTCCTTTTCATTCAATTTGTTTCTCTATCTGAAATTAAGACTTCATCAAAATTCAAATTATGATTATTATTTTCGAAATGATGTTGAGACAGACCAGTCATATCATGTTTATTAATATTAGTTATATTTCAATCAAATTATGTTGTTATATTCTGTTTTTTAGGTACTGTTTAGTTTGTCAATGTGTAATCTGTAAATTCAATATCAAATTAAATTAGAACTAATCCGATCGTTGACGTAGTGGTTAGGACCTTGTCCTTTCAATGTAATGGTAAAAAAACAATTCCGACCATCGACGAAATATTCGCGACGTAAATTTTAAAACATATGGGTTCTTATGTATTTGAACATAATTGTGACGATTGTCGTCCAACCAAATTTTCGTCGTCGTCGAAATAGGTTTATTTTCTAATTTTTTCACAGTTGTCGAGTTTAACAACATTTCTAAACGTTAAAAATATATTTTTGAATTTGACAGAATTTTAAAACGTTTTTAATTATAAGTTTTTATTTTAAACATTTAATAATGAGTTCAATTTTGAACTTTGAAGAATTTTTCAAAAAACCCAAATTCTTCTCGGGATAAATTTACTTCGCGTACCCACCATCTTCTTCTACGATTTCGAATTCTTTAAGACAATCTATGTGCAGTAAATAACTTACGAACAATTTGTACAGTTCGTACAATTTTTAACAAATTCATTTTTAAATTTTTGATATTTTTTATTTTTCGCTTCGCTTCAATTATGTTTCATCTGACAAAAAATAGTTGAGCGGAGCGAATTTAGCTGGTGGTCGGTAGTTGATGGTCGGAATTGTGTTTTTACCTGAAGGGTCTCCGGTTCAAACCCTCGTCGGTTCATTTCTAATAAAAAATATAATTTATAATTTATATCAATAATATTTATATCTAAATATAAAATATATATTCGCCACATCTGTAAAGGAAGCGTTGAATCACTATCACATTGTGCGAAGACTGTTCATAAATAAATAAATGAAATAAATTGAAACTGTATAATTTGTCATCCCTTTCTTTAAATTTTGTAAAAAATTAAAAATAAAAGATTTTTTAATAATTGTGATTTTAGAAAATTTAATTCCAAATACCAGAAAAATAAAACAATAGTAAACATTAAGCTGGACACTTTATATCCAGATAAAATATTAACTTTTTTATATTTAATTTATTATTGAATCTAATTACTTCTCGAAAGAAATAATATTTTAAATTTATTAACAGTTATTTTAAATTTAAAACATAATTTTTCATAATTGAATTGTTTTAGTACATTACAAAATCACAAAATCAGTACTCAGTACTCAGTAACTTTTTAAAAAATAGTTTTAACCTAAATACTGCTTAATTTTAATACAAAGATAAAAAATAAAACATATTTTTGTTAAATTATGAATTGGGGCATTGGTGGGTTTCGGGTAAAAATTTTCCTTACTAACCAAGGGGGTACGGGTTCGATTCCGGTACGAGTCACGAACTTTTTTTAATTGAAAAAAAAAAACAATTGAAAAAACATTTTTTCTTTACAAATCCCCATGGTGACTAAATATGATATAAATATACAAATATTATATATATACTACTTCAAAATTTTCTTAAAAGTTTCATTCTAATTCTTAAAGATCTAACTCCTCTCAAAATTGCAAGCTTCTAACTCAAAGCATTCGGAAGTGGTCTAGAATTTGGGAAAGTTTTATTAAACGATCAATTAAAATACCGTATGGTAACCCAATAATTATAATTTTTTATTTTCATTTTTGACAATTATTCTAATACCTATACATAAACTATTTTGAATTCATTTTTTATTCTCATACAATACGTATGTAGAAAATAAATTATATTTGTAGAGATTTTTTTTCCCACCATAATTTATGTAATATTAATTGTTTTCTTTTATATTAAATGTGTACCAAATTCTATAAAAAAATTAAAAAAATCCATATAAATGTATCCCTCAACATAATGGGATACATATTAATATTTTCCATGTTGCTATTGTAAAAGGAAATCATGATAATGGATAAAATTACAAAAAAAAAAATTCAAAAAAAAAAAAAAAAAAAACAAAAAAAAATAAGAAAAAAAAATTAAAATTCAGAGTAGGTAAAATTATGTTGAGACTGAAATTTTAAAATTTTAGTTTTTTTTTATTATTTTCTATCGTTCTCTTTTTTCTTTTGTTTTTTTTTTCTATCTATCCTTTTTTACTCTTTGCTTTGAATTATTGTTTTGTGTTGTTGTTGTTATTGTTTTTTGTTGTTGTTGTACGACAATTTTGTTTAACAGAGAAATTTAAAAATAAAACAAAAAAACTAAATAGAGAAAAAAAATCTCAGTTGAAAAAAAGGACTTCGTGTCGAGCTTTTTTATTTTTTATACTTTTTAAATGTCATAACAAACACTTATACATTCGTAATTCATTTTTTTTGTTATTTTTTTACAAGTAAGTACATTGTATATACATTGGTAAATTGTAGTTTAAAAAAAATAAACTAGAACAAATAAAAAGAAACATAATTTCTATATATATATATATACAAGTATAAATATATCAGAAAAGGGTGTTGTCAGATAAATTTACTACAATACGACAACAATATAAAGCAAAATTAAAAGAAAAAAAAAATTCAAAAAAACCATCCATTTTATTGTAATATTACCAGACTGATTTACAAAACAAAAAAATAAAAATGAATTACATGATTTACATGTAAGTATTGTTTCAATATTAGTTTGACAGTCTTTCCAGTTTTTTTCCTTTGTTTTAAAAAAAAAAAACACGTTAGCGTAAAATGAAATCAATAATTTATATTTTATAGAAAAAAACTTATACTCAAAGGAATAATGAACCATTTATAATTGGTTACAGTTTTTAGACTTACTATTATTCAGAATTTTTAATAAAGTTTAACAACTTTTGAACTTAAAAAAATTTCCAACTACTCATTTCATACGACATTTTTTTCTGTAAATATCTTAAGAATTCTAAAACTAATTTAGTTTAGATTCAAATAGGTAAGATTAAACAAGTTTAAAAGATTTATATCAAATAAAGATATTCTCTTATATTGACTGTACAATTAGTATTTCTTAAACGTTCGAAATAAAAAATCAAACTTTAGCATAGGTACTTTTAATTTGAAAAGAACAAAAACCTTAGAATATTGTATATTTTATATTAAATCCAATGATACTAACTTCTTCATCCTTTGTATAGTCGGTCTATCCACTTCCATAACATTAGTATGCATATAATGAGTTCTAACTCTGTCTACACTTAAACCATTACAACTATTCAAAATACTACCTATACCCTAATATCAACAATACGATAAAAACTATAAATAAAAAATCCTTGAAACTATGAAACAATAATTGCATACCTACAGGCGTTAAAATAATATCATAGTTTCTAACTATATTAATTTAAGTTATTATTTAATTTCAAATAGAATAAAATTACAGTTTACGTGTAAACTCTAATATTAAATTTACATATTTATTATTTTGCTTTTTTTTCGCGTGTTTATAAATAAGTAAGTGAGTATTAAAAAAAAAAATTACAATATATTTTTTTTATTGATTTGCATTTAATTTGTATTTTTTTTCATTTCCATAATACAAAAAATATAACATTGTATAAAAAATTAATAAAAGAAAATCAAAATATAAAATGACACAAGACATATATGTTAAAGCCATAATTAAATATTAAAATATGATAATGAAATTTTTTAAAATCAATATAATATACATGAATACATATTTATTTATTTTTTAAGGACAAAGTAATTTTACTACAATTAATCGTATTAAAATTTTACAGTATTAAAACAAACAAATACATTATACTTAATTTTCTTATTTAATTAAAAAAATTATTTTTAAAATATAGTAAAATATATTTAAAAGGACATAATGGATTTACATAAATATTTTACATAAATATAATTTTCTAGATATAAAAACACTTCTTAGAACATATAACGCCTGCAGGTATGCAATTTTTTTTTTTAATTTTTTAATTCAAGGATTTTTGATTTATACAGAGCGAAATTAGTTAAATTAAACAAAATTTGATACATTCAACTTATTTTAATTTTATTTTGAATATTCATTTAATTAATTAATTATATAATATTTATTACATCCTTCATGTTTGTCTTAATTTAAATTTGAATAACGAGTAAATGTTAAAATTCGTAATAACAATATTTACATGTAAGTTTTCTTGGATTTTTTGAAATAAATCTATAAGCTTTCAAAGATACAATGCTTTTTTATTTTAAGGCCAGAATCTTTCACATTTTTAAAAGTATCTTAAGACTAAAGTAGTTACTAATTACATTTGATGATGTTCTTATTGCACATAAAATAATACTTATATAATATGTATGTAACTGATTCTTCTGTTATATATAATAACTTTTAATAACGTAAATTTCACTTCCTATATACTTAACTAACTTCAATTTCAATAAAAAGTTTATCATTTACAAAATACTGAATTCCTTAAAAAAAATATATACATTTTCTAAGTTTACTTATAACTTTATATTATTTTTCTTATTTTTTAAGTTAACGTTCTTTACAATAACAATAGTAAAATAAAGTTTACTTGTATTTCAATAACAGAACAACACTATATACAAAATGAGTACTGACTATATAAATTATTTGTTTTTATATTTTGTTTATTTTTTTTTTTTTTTTTCATTTTTCCAAAATTTAAAATGGAATTTACGTAAAGATTTTCTTTTCAACTTTTGAATTATTTTGTCTTATTTTTAAATTTATTTTTTTTTTTGCTATTTCTTTTATAAATTTTTTTTCTATTTTTCTTATTTGATTTTTTTTTTTGTTTGTTTTTTTCTAAAAAGATTACCATTTCAAGAAAAATTAAGCTTTAAAAAAAAAAAGAAAATTTTCGTGACATTCGCTTTCTTTTCACGTAATATTTTTATTAAACTCTGAGATTTTTAATAAAACACAATCCCATATATATAATTATATATATATATATATATTTATATTATATATGCATATATTATTTATTATATAATGTGTATAGTTATATTTATAAAATATATTATATGCCTACATGAATATATATATATATATATATATATATATGAAAATAAAATAGAAAATTTGTTTGTATTTAAATTATAAATTTAAATGGCAATGATTTAAAAAATAAAAAAAATTATTTAAGCCGAAAAGTTTAACTTAAGAATTTATTTTGATCTCTAAGATGAATAGGCATAAAATTCGAAAAGTTCTAAAAAATAAAGAAACAATCTTATTTAGAATTAGAAGATATGAAGCTTTCAGCATTTTTATTTTATAATCCATAGAATTATAACAACTGAAATAAAGTACAAAATTCAACAAAACTTAAATGTTGATCTATCTTTTTATATTAGCTATGAATATGAATTTTGACGAAGTGACAAAAGACCCGGAGTTAAAAGTTCATCAGAGATTTATGACAATATAAAATATAATCACATTATTTGAAAATATTTCAATACGAGACATCTTTTGCCCAAACACAATAAGTCATAAATCCCCTAAGAAACATTTAATTTTTTTCGAGTCATAAGTACCCAGGGGATTTTTGAATCCGAGACTTTAATCTCTCGAAATAAATTTATTATTTTATTAAATTAAATATTTATAAGGGCATACAATGCATTTGCAAATTTACGGGCCTATTTCCTTCCGGGTGTGGGCCAACATTTTGTATTAATTTTATAAATGATATTATTTATTTTGCTTATATCATATATTTTATATTTTACTATATATATTTGGTTACCATGGTGATTTATAAAAAAAACTTATTTTTCAATAATTTAACATAATTATAAATTTCATAACCCGTACTGGAATAGAACCAATAAATTTTATAAAATTAATCCTAGAAAACATATTTTTTTTTAATTTTTAATTAAATTTTCTAATATCGCATAAAAAGGGAATTTCCCAATAAATTTTCATTTAAAAAATTTTACTTTCACTGTTGTTAAACATATTTTTAACACTCAACAGCTTTTTGTTTTTAATTTAAATTAATTTAAAAATATTATTCTACAAGTAATTAAATTATATCTTTAATAAAGATAATTTAAAAAATTTTTTTACTTTAAGTTTATGATAAAGTTTATACGAGTATATACGTAAAAAAAAAAATAAAAAATTTATGGAAAAATTAAAAAAAAAACAAGATTTTATTTTAGAATTTTAATTAGTCAAACAACGGTATCTATACAAAACAAAAATAGAAAAAAAACATGTATAATAATAAAGTTAAAAGTTTTATTCTAAGAAAAACTTTTAATAAATGCAAATAAATTTTATATAATAACATATTATTTTTTATTAAAGTAACATTTACTTAATTTTAGTTTGTTTTAAAAATATTCCATAAAATTTATATACAAAAATATAAATATGTAAATTAAATATGCATAAAAATTTTTTGGAGAAGATACTTTATAAACAGTTTAATATATTAAAGTTTATTCAAACAAACTTAGTCCTGTTATTTCAAAAAAAAATTAAAAATCAAAATATATAATATTTAACTTATTTTACACTATAGGGTAAAATTGATTTAAATTTTAATTTTTAAAAATAAAGTATAATTAAAGAACATAATAAAATTATACTAAAAGAAATTTTTAAAATTGGCTTTTAAATTCAAATATGTTGCAAAAGTTCATAAAGATAAAAACTAACTGTAAATCCTAAAAATTTGGGAGAAATTAAAAAAAAATCAGTATATAAAAAGATATCATTGCATAAAAATTTATTTAAGCCATTATATACCCGGCCTTCTACCGCATTTGTCTACTTTAAATTTGGATTTATACTTCAAATGTTCTACATTACGGCAACTTCCTTCGCCTAAAAATATGTAATGATAAAAGAATATATGGCTTGCTGTACACTCCAAAAGTTTGGTTAAATTAAAACAATTTTAGGGTATAAATTAAAATCATTGCATAAACATTTATATATGAACTATGACCCTATTAAACCCAAAACTTATTTTTTGTTTAATTCCTTTAAAATACATAGGGCATACATCGAATCCATTTAGACTTGGCTTTAGTTTCCTTAATCGTTATATTCACTAAGTCGTTTATTACTCAGCTTTAGCTATTGTTAAGATATAGATTGCACAAGAGTTATTTATAAATTTTTATTAAATCTTATTTTATTATACGATATAAATTTTTTACGATATTATATAATTATACAATATATTTTTTTTTATTTGATAAGATCTGACCAGGGTTTAAACCCGACATTTCCACATGAAAGGCGACGTCTTTACTACCACCTCTTTACTACACCACCGATCATAACTACTTATTACTAATCAAATAACTAAATAATTATTTATTTAATTAAATTTTATTGAATATCCAAACAACAGTTAGTAGCAACAAACTCCCCATGAAATTTAATTAGTCACAAAACAATCACCTATCAAAATATGATTATTTTATTAGTAATAAGTGGTTGAAGCAATAAGACATAGTTATAATTTCTATAAATTAAACATAATCATAATAACAGAGAAAAGTAATAATTATCTCTAGGAAAAACTTTCAAAAAAAATTAATTAATTATTTATTTCCTTTAAATAAAAAATCCCACCATATTAGTTTTTAAAATTCCTATAGTTTTCAGTTAATAATTATATACATAATTCCCACAACAAAACATTTATTTATATCTTTAAATTATTTTAAGAACATTCCCAAAAAAAAATAAATATATATATATATATATATTCATATATAAAAAAACAATATTGTTGCCATAAACAACTTCAAGTAAAATAAACATTTAATTTAAAATGACGTGACATCGAAAATTCATTTAACATAAGTAATTTTTTACATATATATCCATTTTTTACATAACAATACATATATATTCCGAGTACAAGAAAATTGATTTACTGAGACACCTGATTTTCTCAAATTCTACAAACATATTGTATATATACAACAATTAAATTCTACAACTAAAATAAAGATAGTAAATTTAATTTATGTTTTGTAATCCAAAAAACGCACAAAAAAACAAAAAAAAAATATAATTTTAAATCAGTTTCAACATGATCCTAAAGGGAATTCAACTCACGTATTCTCTAAGGCAAAAATTCAACTTTAAAAGTTATCTTGAAATTTATTTTCCATATAAAAACAAAAACAAAAAAAAAAAAATAATATAACTGCGTTTATCATTTATCATGTTTATTTTCTTAACGCATGTTAAAACATAACTGAACCAAAAAATCTCAAATTTTCATCCTGAAAATAAAACAAAAGTTAAAAAAAACAATAATAAAAACTTTAATAAGATACAATTTTTAGCATAGAAGAGGAGCAGCAGATCTTAAGATTTAAGGTTAATTTCATTTTTTAAATAGAACTTATGAAAGTAATCAAATTTTGTTGTGTACCCGTATGAGAATAGTTCTAAGGATATACTAAATTTGCCATTGAAGTTTGGAACACTATAAAAGAGAGGGATGTGAAGATTAGATATAGAATCAAAGATATGGATCAGAATCGAAAAGTATGTCCTAAAAATACCTGAAAAACCAAAGCGAGAAAATTTTAATTTTTTTTCTATTTAGTTTTTATTTGGGATCCTCCTTTGATCCTCCTAGTTTTTATTGAGATTTAGCTATTTTGTGAATAAGTTCGAATAGCTGTCATATAACTTCTATTTTTTAATATGAGCATGACTAAATTTCTTGGAGCTGAATATCTGAAATGTTATTAAAAGTAGTAAAGGCCAACGTCTGCACAGAATACAGTTGGTCTTAATTTCTCAGTTTTATAGATATCTTGTAGGTAATGACACTTTTTCTAATGAACTATTGTCGATTATGATTCCTCTTAAACAATTCCGACGTAACAACATAGAAACAGTAAGTGCTCATTTTTACACTGTGGAAATTCCAAAATGGCTTAAAACAGTTCAAAACTGGTTATGGAAACTAATTTGCCGTGAGGACCGCTAAGATGTGAAACATGCTTCCATCTAATGTTTTCCCCTCTGTTAATAATGTTCAATACTATAACTCGCAAAAATTCAAAACGAATCTTTTCAGAATCATTTCGAATTACCCTCAAATTCCCCTTAAATATCTTATTTTCCTTCCCTTTCCAACTAAACCTGCATGTTATGTATAAAGGAATCCGTTCCTAGCGTTTAGTTAGCGTGTAAAAAAAAAAGTTTAATGTGCTTATATTTATTTTGCTTATTATTCCATTAGAGAACATAGGCCTTCCAAATATAGTCTCTCTAACTATTTCTTTTTGGTGCAATTCTTTTTATTTCCGAACATGATTTTCCAGATAGGTCACATTCTCTTTGCACCGTTCTCCACCAGTTAACTTTTGGCCTGCCCAAATTTCTTTTGTTTTGAGGGTTCTATTCTATCACTAGGCGAAACCAATCCATTTCCGTTCTTTTTTTTATATTTGAACTTTTTTCATAATTCACCTTGGCCAGAATATACGATATATTATTTTAAACGTTTTAATTACAAAAAAAACTTACAATTCATTTGAGACACACCTCTAAAATTCTAATTTTTGTTCCGCGTACTATGTGTATTGATTTCCATGACAACCATATTCTTTCAAATGCACTCCTGACATTTCCTATTCTGTATTCTATATCTCCATTTTTGCCAGCATTTGTTATTAATATACCTGCCAAGTATTCAAATTCTAATATGTCTTCAATTTGGGTATTGTGAATGAATATTGGTGTTAGGTTTGTACTGTTGTTGTTTTCATGAACTTTCGATTTATTAATGTTTTTTCGAAAACCTATTCTCAAAGCTTTTGCTGTCTTGAATTGTATTTACATGAATAGCCCGAATTAATTCATTTTTCATTGAAAACGCTTCGCTCTTGTTTCGCTCTCATTACAAATTTCATGAATTAAAAAATATTCAATAGTTTAAAGTTTATTTTATAGCTATTTTGAATAATTTTTTTTTGTTTTCCTTTCTACTCCCTTTGGGAGCATAGGGCTTCCACAAAGCCTTTCCATCTGTTTCTATTTAGTGCTATGACTTTCGTTTGAGACCATGTTTTATTTAATTCTGTTATTTCTCGCTCTACTGTTCTACGCCATGTATTTCTAGGTCTACCAACATTTCTCTTTCCTTGAGGGTTCCATTCCAGGACTTCCCTGGCTATGCAGTTTGGGGGTCTTTTAAGAATGTGACCTATCCATCTACTAGTAGACATTTAACTTAGTTTGACATATTTTGAATAATGGTTTGATATTATTTAACCCTAGATACAAAAGAAATTAATAATTTTACTAATTTTTTATTCTGACAATATTTTTCAAAGTTCGATAATTTGACATTTGAATACGTAGAGAAAGCGAAAAAGTTAAAACGTAAACCACTTTTTTAATTGCTGTGTAATGGCTGCGGCAAGGCTGCATCTATTGTAGACACTTTCAATTCAAATTTCAATTTATAAGAACTATAATTCAATACAATTAATTTGGTTTGACAGATAGCTACGTGTAGAGAGCGAAACGAAAGCGTTCATTGTAGATAACCTATTAATATCAATTTTTGATTGACTTTGAAAATAAAAATATGGTCACTTAAAACATTTAAAAAATTATTGAGTGCTAATCTAGTCACCCTTTATAATTTCTTAAATTAACCAAACCAATTTTATATACACAACTAATTTGTTGTACATTATTGCAGAAAATAAAAAAAAATACACTTTAAACTAAACAAAATCTTGTTTATAAAATATTTATTTTCTAAAGTGCCACACAAAAACCAAATAATAATAAAGAAGACATTTTTATTAAAAGGTTAACAACAACCTTCAAAATAAATTTTTCTTTTATAAAATTTTGTTAAAAATTTTCTCACTCTGAAAAAAAAAAAACAAAAAAATAATAACAAAAATCAATTTAAAGAAATAAAAAAAAAAAAAAAGATCTTATATACACTTTAAAGTTTTATCATTGCATACTTTAAGGTTTTTTGAAAAATTTTTTTTTGAATCTCATCTTGAAAATAATTTAAAATAAAAAGTATATTATAAAGAAAACTGCTTAAAAAGTATTTTAAGTTTCCTTCTTTTTTTTTCTATAAGAACTTAAGTATCTTAATATTTATAAAACATTAACTTAAGTATTTCATTTTAGTTTGAGTTTAATTTAAAATAAAATTAAAAAAAAAAAAAACCAAAATATATTAAAGAAAAAGAGTAAAATAAATTTTTTTTTAATTAAAATTTAATTATTGATGACACTTTCAAATAACGTCAATTGATATTTTCAATATATATATCTATATATATATTAAATTTTAATTAACTTTATATTTTAACAGGATGTTTAAAAATAAATATGACAATAATTGCATATGCTGTTTTTTTTTAACCGAAACATTGGGAGAAGATTACAAGATAAATTAAATTTTAATTACAATATATGTACATTTAATATTATATATGGATTCTCTGAATTTTATAGCATAATTTCAAAAAAATAAAAAAAAAAAACGCATAAAGATTTTTTCTGTCTGTCTGCCACTTCATTTATCCGTCTGTATATAAAACTTCTATAATGTTTCAGATAAGAAATGAAATTTTAACTATTTTAACAATTTTTTCAAAGTTGCAGATCTTAAAGTTGGAAAAGCGATATATTTAAATTGTTTTAACGAAAGTTATTTTTAATTTTTTTTCAATCTCCGAATACGTTAAGCGACAGCTATTTTTGTTTTATAAATATATGTAAAATGTATTATTAAGATTGGAGTTAAACAGTATTAAAATATACCCTTTTGCAAAACTCAAAATTGAAAAATTTTTTTAAACGGTATATCTTTCAAAGGTAGGAACTTGAAAATTTTAAGGGAGCTAAATAAGTATAGAGAATCACAGAGTCATTCAGAAAACGAGGAAGAGTGTAGTAGAGTAAACTATGTCTACTCTGGGATACCCAGATTTGACAAAATTTTAAATACACAACTTATTAGGCTTTCAGTCATGAACAAAAGAAAATAAAAGTTGAAAGGCAGCTTTTCGAACCTCTTCATTACACCGACAATATTTAATTCAGACGTTGGCCATTAAAGTTAACTCCTATTGACAAAATTTCAGACACAAAGCTTCAATGGGTTTAGAGTAATACTCAAATAAAAAAAAGAATTTTTATGGCAGGTACTCAAAGCCATATTGCAATAGACCAACCAATTTCCACAAACTTTTTGACAAAATTTCAGACACCCAGCTTCAAAAGGTCTACCCGAAGATTTCAAAATCCTGTTCTGTTAATTTTTGAGTTATAGAGCGGACGCACGACATACATAGCTAGATCAATTTACTTTTCGATTCTGATCCGATCCATAGCTTTGAGTCTTTATCTATATTTTCCTGATTCTCCGCGAAATGGCAAATTTAGTAAATCCTAGAAAAGTGTTTTTTTAAAACCCTCAGGTCTTCATTACTTGTTCAATTTTTATTATCTGCTTTATAAAATCAATATATTAATAGAATAAATGATGTTTATGTATAAACTCTTTGAAAAATTGATTATTATTCATGTCAAATTTACAAGTATACAGTAAATATAAACCAGTACTACTCTGAAACACTCAATGTAAATGCAGATTTTTTTTAATGTAAATGAATAAAATTAAAATATTCAACAAAAAAAAACTCTTATATAATGTAAAAGTAAATAACATTACTTTTACAGTATAATATAAGAGTAGGAAACATAAATAACTTTAGGTTTTACATATAAAAGTTACATTCAAGATTTTGTCCGATTAATATTTTATTACCCTTAAAATATGTTAAATAAATTAATAAACATTTTAATAATACGAATTAACTATAATATTAAATGTCTTTTCATATATTTTTTTGTTTATTTAAAAATAAAATTTAAATATTGCGAAAGCTCAACAATATAAAAAGCTCCGGTAACGTATTGGTTTAACACATAGTTTATTAACGCACACTTCAAATAGATTTTAATTGTAATAAACACTAATACCTATAGTATTCCACCTGAAAATAGAGGCCGAATTCCACTCTTCATGCAGTTATGTATGATGAGGGGCTTTATATATGTGTCAATAACTAAATATAAAAAAAAATTTCTATCACTATTATTTTTTATACTTCGATATTTTGGAATGCATATGTGAGTTATAAGCTCGAATTGAAAATCTTTCCTTATACATATTTTAAAATTACTTTAAATATTACTTTTGAATTAAGTTAGTAGATTTCAGATTACGTTTTCCGGAATATTATTAAGGAAATTTTTAGAAGATGGAGTTCACGGTTCAAAAGCACTCATACAACATAAAAAGGAGCAAGAACAATGCATCCGTATCCCAAACATATTTTTTCGTAATTGAAATATCTACAGTAACAGTTAAAAACATATCATATCGATTACTTTAGATTTATATAAAAAATACGATTTTAAAATTGAAGCTCTGTTTTCCATCTCTGTTTAAGAATTAACTTAAAAAGTTAAATACATAATAACAAAATTAAATATCTACTAAATCAAATGTTGCTAAAAGCCAATCTTGAAAGCCTCTTTTCATCGTCTCTCATAAAATTAACCTTCTACTACTGTATCCATCACAATATCTAACTATATGTTCTTAAAATTTTCTTTTTTTTTTGATTTATAAAAATAATTTCAAAGTACTCTCTATATACAATTTTTTTTTATTATTATAAAAATCCTTTTATAAAACCAATTTGATTTTATTTTTTTATTCACTGATTCTCATCCTTAATTATTCCATTTTTTTTTTTTTGTATTTTTATTATTGAATTATACTGTACTCTACACAATATATATACACATCTGTACAAATACGATTATTTAAAGTACAATGCGTGACAAAGGTAATTGATTTGACATAATAATTTAAATTGAACTGGACACAAGAGAATGAAAATTCAATTTTGGAAACAGAAAAAAAAAGAACCCTATAATTAAATTTTCCTTTTTTTCAATATTTTCAATTGGAAAATAATAAAAAGAAAAAATAAAAAAAAACGTCATTGCTGAAATTTTATTGAACAGGCTTAAAAAATTCTATACGTCAACGATTGTTAATGTTATCAGCAATGATAATTATATTAATAATAATTAGTAAGTAACATTAATTTTAATTCATATGGAATTCGAACAAAAACTTCTCATGGATTTTAAATTTTATACAAAATAATTATGTTATAGACATTGAAACATATATATTGTTTATTCATTAAATTGTAATCAAATATCGATATTTTTAATCGATTCGATAAAAAATCGATCAATAAATACGAAAATGTCAAAATGAAATCTTTGTTAAAAAAGAGTCATGGAGTTTTAAAATATCGAAAGCTCGAAAAATTTTCGTCCTTCACTGTTATATTTATTAGTATTCGGTTGTCTGCTGATATGTTCTTCGTTTGACATTTTAAAGCGTCACAGGAACGTCTTCGTCATTTGTATAAAATTGTTGTTACGAATGTGTTGGCAGATGTTTTGTAAAACAATATAAAAAGTGTAAAATAAATTTATTATCAATATTATTTTGTATGAAAAATTATTAAAATATGCATATATTATTTTTTATACAATTGATTTTATTTCAAAACTTTGACAACAGAATAAACACAACCAGTAGATGTTATATATATTTTTTGTGTATCGATTCTTGATTAAAATTTTTTTTAGATATTATTCAAATGTCATATTATCATAGTTTTCATTCCTGTCAAAATTATTTTTTTTTTGTTTGATAGTTGTAAAAAATTAATTTTTTTTTCAATGAAAATCACTTCTAAATGTGACATAAATATTTCCATATTTCAGAAAATAAAAATGCAAAATTAAAAAAAAAAGGACAGAAAAAAAAATGTAATTTGAAATTTATGCCAGTGGTGGTGGTATCGTATTCATATAATATCAAAAGAATTTTTAATTTGTCAATTTTAGAAAATAGTGATGAATATTTGACATTTGTTTGTTTTTTTTTTATTATTTAGTTTATTTGCATTCGTTATAACTGCATCAAATTTTCAAAATTATGGGTTTAAAATATTTCACCAAAGCCATTAAATATAAAAAAATGGCATTCACTTAAATGATATATGAATTGCAATTTTGTGATGTTTTAGAAAAATGAAATACAAATAAATCATGACATTTAAAACTCAAATATTAGAAAGTAGAATATTTTCGTGATATAATCCTATATATTGGTTTTAAATAATTAACTTTTTTTTTCAAAAACTAATCATTTTTTTTTTTGTATACATTTTTTAAATATAAAATTTTTCAAATAGTGTTGCCAACTTAAATAAACATTTAAAAAAAATAATTTTTTAAAGAATAAGTGTTTAGGTTGTAATATTTGATTTTATTATAATTCAAGTACAAATCTAATTAAAAAATATATAATTTATAATTTATATCAAATAAATAAAAAAAAATGTACCTGCCGCATCTGGATTCTAACTAAGAAATAATGTGCGTATAATTAAACAAAAAAACTTTATGCACATATGTGTTAGAGTCTTGATTCAAAAGTGCATAAAAGCTAAATAAAAGGTATCATTCATCGAGAGGCAACGAGATTCATGAATATTAATTTTATCTATATATACTGTTTTACAGCAAAATACAACAATTTGTCATAAACATTCAACATTTTTTCATCCAAATTAAACATTTCATCATATTTATTATATCAAAAAATGTTGTTCATGTTAATTTGGATGAAAAAATGTTGAATGTTTATGAAAAATTGTTGTATATTACTGTAAAACAGTATATATAAAAGCGAAGTTTGTTTGTATGTTTCTTTGTTTGTTTGTATGTAGCGAAAATGCTCCTAAACAACTCAGCCGATTTTCACGAAAATTGGTATATAGAGGTATTTGGGTACGGAAAGTAATCGTGGACTAAAAATATTGCTCTAACGGACCGCCAAGTTGGGGCTGAATGAAAAAAAAATGAAAACTGTTTGACCGATTGACTTAAAATTTTGTATACGTGATGCTCCTTCAGAATTGAGTTGACACTTATAACAGATTTGGAATTTGTTAACCCATGTCGGCCCTATGGTTGGTCTAAAAAAATCTTGGAATTTTGTCCAATTTTGCAAAGTATACATAAAAATCGTTTTAAAAAAATTGCTTTAATAAATTTTAAAATTAACATTTACACGATTTGTAATTTTTGTGTTAACTTTCTGCAGTAACATCAACTTAAGTTAAACCTATACTGAGAGGCACAGCAACGCGCACCGGGTTTATTATAAAATAAACTTTTTCTTATTTGTGTAAATTTTTTTTTATTCCTTCTCCACTCCGTTAAGAAATATTGGGCATTCACCAAGTCTATTTAGGGTAGGCTTCAGTTTCTTTAATCGTTGTATTTACAAAGCCATTAATTGCTCGACTGTAGTATTGTATAAGATTATGAATGCACAAATTTTAATTTTGTTCACCATCTATTATGTTGCACAGGAGTTATTCTTATATTAAATCTTATCTTATATTATGATATTAACTATTACGATATAATTATACAATTTTACGATATTTTTTTTTTATTTGATACGATCTTACTGGAGTTTGAACCCGACACTGTAAAGACTTCTCGAATAAAATTTAAACTATATTTCAATATATTTAAAAATTTTTATTATTTTAGATCAGAAAAGTTTTAATATTTAATGAATTTATTTCGTATTTAATCTAATTGAAATTTTAATAAAATTAATTTTATATTAACTTTATTATCTTACATGATTAAACATATATTATTTACTCAAAAATAATTTAATTATAAAAAGAATTTAATTTAATACTATTTAATTTATTGACCAATCTAATTTAAAATTCCATTTTGTTCATCTACTTTAAAAAAAAACCCCCATAATATTAATCCTATTGTGTATGTTCAAATTCTATTCACTTACTTTAATATAATTTATTCTAATTTAATTTTCATTCAATTTAATTGGATATAATGTGTATTGTGCGGTTAACAAAAGTTTTAATTTTTAATTTAATTTATTTGATTTATGAATTATCTTATCTTAAAAGTTTTTTAGTATGCACACATATATATATATAATAATATTTTTAAAACTTTCATGCTATTGTCATATTCCGGTCAAAAAATTACATAATTTATTCAATAATTTAATTTTAAAATTATTGCATCCAGATCCTCCTAAAACACTAAAGTTATGAGAAACTGACAAATTAGGACAAAATACAAATATATTTCAAATAAAAACTATATTTGAATAAAAGATGCTTTGTAACTTTGTACAATAAAATTCTTTAAATGCTTAATTGTTTTATAAAACTCATTATTATAAAAATCTTTTATTATTACAAATTCTATATATACACATTTATTACAACTTAAAACTCTTTATTAACTCTAGCACTTTAGTTACTAATTTAAATAAAAAGTAAAAAGCAACGGTAATTTCAACTATTAGCGATTACAAAACTAATTATTTTGGGGTCAGTTACTCAAATAAACTTTTAATATCTCTCTAATACTTTTATTATTTTTTCTTAAAATTAGCCAACACTATAAAAAACGTTACTAATCTCATTTATTTTGTGTCTCATCTAAAAAATTTAAAATTCCCTAATTAACTATTAATATTTAACTGTCTTATCACTCATTACTCATTACGTTCAAAAACAAACAAGAAAAAAAATTAATTTAAATTTTTCATACTTTGTCACTATTAATAACTGTTTTTAGCACAATTTCAAAAAAATTTTGAAAAAATAAGCTTATTAGTTCATATTGTTCGTCCGTTCGAATATTTAAAAAACTTTAACACCATTTGAAATAAAGAGAATAAAATTTTAACTACGGTAGGTATTGCAAACAAAGTAATTTCATGAAAGAACGCTTTTCTGTAGTCCCACCTGTCGCGGAGCTACAGCCTCCCAAAGTCGCAAATAGCACTTTATTTAAATTGGTATAAAAAGAGTTCTGTTAAATATATCTTCAATCTTAAAACAGTAAAATGCAAATCTATAGGGTTACAATATGTTACTAAAATTTACCGTTATGCAAGACTAAATTTTTTATGAAAATGGATTCTTAGATTTTTGGCCCACATATATTTTGAAAAGTTCTAAAAAAAATTCAAAATTTAATTCCTAGAACCTAAAATTTTGGGCGGGAGGAGGTTTAGTTAGATACTCGAGATTCATCATAAGTTTGCTCAGTAAAAATGTTGGTACCTTGCCCATTGTAGGACTATAAGGGCCGGTTTTCCCTGTTTTTATAAATCAGTAACTTAGTCACCAGTGTATATATTTTCAAAATTAAACGTTAACATTCAAGCTCCAACTCAATACTTTATTAATTTTTAACAAGTTTTCTTGAGTGCATTGGGATTATAATCTAAGTATTGATTTCACTATTATTCATAATTAATAACGAATTGATGAAATAACTAGATTATAATATTTTCAATTTATTTTCATATATATTTTTTACCCTAAACTCCCTATATAACCCTATATATTTTGAAAATGTGCTTTTTTAAAAACTTCATCACTTGTTTTTTATCATTATTAACAGACGGTCCTTAAAGTTTGACATTGACTATTTTTAATTCATAATAATGACAATATAACAATAAACATTTACCAAAAATAACAAATATAAAAAAAAAACTTCTAATCATGATTATAAAAAGGTACCATCAATTTTCCCGTGAAAATTTTTACCAAAAACAAAAAACCCAAAAAAAAGAAAATATACCAGAATTTTTAATAGCGTCCTTTAAAAATGGAGTGAATTTTTTTTAATTTTTTATGTTTTTGGGTTGCATAAATTTTGTTGTCTGTTGCAATATTTATACGCAACAAAAGGCAAACAACAAAATATTTAAATATTATATGAATTATTAAAAAGATAATTATAAAATATTAAAAAAAAAATTATATTAAGATACAGTATTTAAGAGTTACCTTGCCATTATTTTTAATTAAATTCAAACATTAAAGCGAGGAAAAATGTATAATAGACAGTAAGACATAGAAGGTATCAACTGTGGGATGCCCGCATGAACATAAAGGGGGGGGGGATATTAATTTTTTTGTCATAGATTCACAGAACTTAATTAAACCCTAAAGTATGCAAATTAAAACAAAAATTTAACCAAATTTTGTTAAAATGAAAATGACTTACAATTAACTACTTTGAGCTAATTTTTAGAAGCACAACTTTTTCGGGACCCTAAAAGTTGTATATAAAAAGCAATGAAGTTGTGTAGAACTGATTGGACCTCTTCCATAAGATAAACAGAATTTTGTAAAAATATTTGTAGTAAATCTTTACGATCCTTTGTAAAATTTCAAAGACCTAACTGTGTTAAATGTGGAGATATCCTTATCTAGGAAAATAATACCATATAAATTTTACTTGAACTGATACAAATTCAAAGGCAAAAACGACTCTTGTTGTATCTAAATGGATTCGTGAAAATTTTAGAATCCAAATTCTTTTCACTTTTATCATGTGAACAGACGGACATACGGCAGGCAGTCAGATGCGCAAAAGTAGCTAGATTCGACTTATTTTTCGATTCTGATCCGATCCAGTAACTTGGCTCTAAATCCAACTTTTCTATTTTACGGCGTCACAATCGTGATGCCAAACGCAATTCTTATACCCTTGAAACAGATCTCTACTTAGATATGATTTGTACTAATGCACTAATTAACATTTCTTATTTAAACTTAATTAGGTTTACAAACGACGAATAAAATATTTTGTTAAATTAAACTTAATTAAATATTTTGTATATAAATAAGTATTTAACAAAGATTAGTTTGGTTTTAATTGAATAAAATTAGAAAAAACCGTTGCTGTGTAGTGTTTATAATGAACTCTTTAACTTTTTTTTTTCAAAGAATAAATCTAGCTAATTAATTTAATATACATATTACTTAAGAATATAATTTGTAACTTGATATTTACTCTTAATATGTATAGTTAAAAGTAAGAATTTTATGGTAACTGTCTATGCATTGATTGACACATAAACATAAGCTCCCATATCAAGATTAATGAACATATAAAAGATATTTTAAAACAAAAACCAAAACCTGATTGATAAGAATTTACACGAATAATAACTCTAATTAAATAAAATATGTATACATTTAATAGCAGTAACTTCTGAAATATAAAATTTGATATAAAAGAAATTAATTGATTGTAAATTGTAAGTCGATATTATGTTCTTCAATAAATTCATTGAAAATCTAATAAAGAAAATTTCAGAAAATTAAAAGTGGAATGAAAATGTAAAATTGAAATAATTATAACAGAAAACAGTTCACTTGTTTTCCATACTTTACAAAGAAAGAAAATTTAACAATTTGAAAGAAAATTTGAGTTAAACAAAAGATAATTGTATTAGAATAATATATTTTATATAGAAATACTAGCTAATGCGCGGTATAAGGCGGTGCGCGTTGCTGACGCATCTCAACGCGTTTTTGGTCAAACCGTGCCTCATATAAATCGAAGTAAAATAAAAATTTTTAAAAGGTTGTTGTGCTGCTGTAGGTTAATGGAATTCGATAAATAAAATTTTTTGAGACAGTACAGGCAGTACTTCGCAAAATTGGATGATAAATTCGCTTTCAAATTATTTTTTGAGCAATCGTCGTGGTGATAAAATTTAACAAATTCTAGGTTTGTTAATAGAGTTCATTCCACTGTCAAAGAGTAACAACTATTTAAATTTTGATTTCAACCGATCAAATCGTTTTTATTTTAGAACAAAAAAGTTAAAATACTTGCACCACAAACCCAATTTGGCGGTCCGTAAGATCAAAATGGTTAGTCTAAGAAAACTTCGCGTATCCTTCATATAAAATCTAATTTTAGATTTATTTAAATTATTAAGCTACATTCAAGTAAATTTGAATAAAATTTAAACATATAAAAAATTATTATTAAAAAAAAAAGGTAATAATAAAAGTTTTATTATCTGAAGAAAATGATCTCGCTTACTTCTTTATATTATAATATGTTTATTGCTTAATAAAAGAAGTTATAACCCTGGATAAATTGACTTAATAATTTTGATAATATTAGGAAATAATATTAACTATTAATAATAATACTTTTAATAGTAATAATAATACTAATAATAATATAACTTAATTAATACCTATATGCTAAAAAAAAGAATTCATTGTCCTCTTTGTAGCCCCAATGCCAAGTTCTAAAATGTCATAGATACCTGTTTCATTCTGCCGCTTTTGACTCTGTCCAATAGATATACCAATTAGAGAAATTCTATTTTATTATCTAAAGACTTCAATTGGTTATAAAACAAGACTTAACGCAATACCAAGAGAATACTTTAAAGAGTGTTTAAAAATATTAGCACCTCCATCAAGAAAAATAAATTAACTTAACTTAATAATAATAATAACTTAAAATTAGCTTAATGTTGTAAAACATAATTGGTTCATGGAATCTCAAATTCGTCTGATTCCTTCTGTATAATGTAGAAAGATGAACTCTATAAAGACAACAATTGAATACAGGTCAAGTAATAAATTAACCCAAATTGTTATGATTACTTAATTCTAGGTATTTTCCAAATAGAAAAATTGGGGATTCTAAGGTTTAAGTAGTATCCGCGTAGGACCAAATGACTATATATAAAAGATAGCTGGTGTTGCCAGCTTTCAAAAAATATATAGCTTTAATGGCGCATATTATCCTTTAAGGACGAAAAGGACATTTAAAAGTATCCTTGTTATTTTAGTCTATTTTACAAAAACCGTTATAAATAGCGATCTGTTCAATATATATATATTCAATTAAAGCTATTATCAAAGATGACGGTCTGGAGAATATTTTAACTTATTTAAACTGGAGTTTATTTGATGACGATAGGTGCTGCCGTTTTGGAGATATTGCAATTTCAAGTGGAAATTTAAAACAAAAAAAAAAAAAATTTTGAACTTTCAAAAAAACCACTATAACTATGAAATTTTCAAAAACACCCTGTATTTTTTATTATACTGTTAGAAAGGTCTTTTGACATTCTTTCCAACGGTATATAATAAGTATGGTATATGTTGACAAACAGCCCCACCAGAGAACATGAATGAAAAATTGACACAGCAATATTATTAAAAAATTCTTTTCATACTTTATTTCTCATAAATTTATTTTGCCTTTTTGTTGGGATGGTGTCATAATTCCAAAAAAAAAATTCCAAATTTACAAAATTTCAAAGCAAGAAAAAAAATAATTCCAAAAAAAAAGACAATACTACAACTTAGAATAGTATTGAAAAACTAATGAACAAAAAAACTAGAACAAAAAAACAAAAAAATACTTGTTCTTATAATAAAGTACAGTATGTTGTACAGAGAGGACTGTTCTATATTGTTCTAGATAGTCACTAATAGACACACCTATGAAGTACGAGTATTTCATTAATCGTTATTATAATTTAATTAAAAAATGATTGAGGCTAATAATGATATTATGTATTCATCATCTAAATTATATATATAAATATATATGTAGGTATGTTTATAAAACCTTTTCCTAACAGCGGTAATAAATTTTATAAAAATTATATATGAAACAAGTTTAAAAAAAAAAAAAAAACAAAAATTAAAACCTCAAAGTATTTTAGATCAACTGTAAATTTTTTTTATATATTCTTCATTCTTTTATAGTTTTTAATTTAATTTTTGAAGCGTTTTGCTTTTAAATTTGTTTTTTTTTTTGTTTTTTTTTTTCATACAAATTAAAATGTATATTAAAAATTTACAAAATAGAAGATAAAAACTATGTAGGTATATATATATATATATATATATTTTAAATTGTGAGACACAAACTTTATTATTATTTTGTTGTTCTTAATTTTCTTTCATTCTCTTCATATGATAGGGTATGGTATACATAAAATATAAACTAAAAAAAAAAACAAAAACAAAACAACATTCACTCACTTTTCATCATTAAAGCGACATCTGATGATGTTGTTGCCAACAACACTTGAGAGGACAAAATACAAAAAAATATCATAAAAAACAACAACAAATTGAAAAAAAAATATGCATATAAACAAAAACAAACAAAAAAAAAAAATGTTGCAGCAATGACGTTGCGCTTCAGAAAGTAAAAAAAAGCAAAATCGGGTTAAGGTTTTTTTAAAAGTTTTTTTATGTACTTTTTTTTTTTTAATTTATTCTTGTTTTTCTTTATTTTATTTATTTGTTTTTATGTTGTTTGGTTGTTTGTTGCTACCAATTTTTGTACTAAAAAATCCCAAATAAACAAAAAAAAAAAAAAATTAAAAAACTTTTAATTTTTAAAAAAAAAGAACTACAGAAAAATCAAAAAAAAAAAACTATCATAACTCACAAAATTGTTATACAATATTATAGTTTGTTTAATATATATACAATTACATACAAATGTATATCATATATTTAACATTTATATATGCAAAAGTATATATATATATACATATATTTTGCCTTTCTGTGATAACAAAAAAATTTTATTTTTAATGAAAATTAATCGCGGAAATTTATAGGCTTAGTAATAGAAATATCTAAAGATATTTTTTATATATGCGTTAATATATTATGTATTTAGTTTTTTAATAAAATTAATATGTATGTACGTATGCAATTATTTAACAATGTTCTTTTGTAGTTTTATTTCGCATAATTTCCAAAAAAAAAAAACACAAACAAAATTGTACTATATTATATAACATTGTTTTAGAATTTTAAAAATTGAAAATTATTGAAGCACATTATTTTAATTGATGATTAAAATTTTAACATTGAAAAAATATTATTGGATTTAAAAAGGGTATATAAAGCATTAAACCAATTGATTTTGTAAAATAAATGCTACAATAAACATTGAAATCCCGATGAATAAACATTTTTAGTAAATAATATATATTAAATTCATATCGAATTTCTTTTCATAAAATCTGTATTGTAAGGGAGGGTTATACATTTCGGTTATATGAACATATGAGTTTAGGTATAATACTGCCCATACACGGCGGACGAGTAGACTCCATACACTTATCCAACCTATTATCGAAACACCATTTAATTTTTATTTTTTTATTTTGAAAAATATGTTAAATGTCAAAAGTATCTGACAATTTTAAATTTGAATTTTTAACAGTTTTTATTTTAATTATTTTTATTACAGCTTACCAAATTTTTTTTCTTTTGAAATTTATATATTTAATTTTTTATTTGTTACATTAAAATATTTTTCTGGCTTAATTTTAATTATTTCAAACTATTTGCTTAATTCTTTGTTATTTTATACATTATAATTTTATTATTATTTTTAAATTGAAATATCTCAACGTCTTGTGTCAAAAAATGACAAATACTAATAAAACAACATGAAGTGACGTTAAAGTTGTTCAACTTGCTCATACACGATGCAACCCAAAACACAAACAAAAGTTTTCGCCTAGAAAAAACAAAATTTTTAGATTTTCATCCAACCAACATCCGACCAATTTGGCAACCTTTTTCGCCGTATACGGGCAGCATAATTTATAATTAAAATCAATCTATAAGAAAGCTCAATTTTTATTCCACTCTAATTTATGTTAATTTCAAACTATAATTTAGTTCGACATTTAAGTTGGAAAGACATCCCTCACCCTCTTTTCACAATGTAAATGTCACCTCCCAGACTATTTATAAACAAATAATTGACTATTACTCCAATTAATATTTGACAGTTTTAAATGATGACAGATGAAAAATATATCTCAAGTGTCACATTTTATGTGTTACCGTTTTAAATTTTTAAACTTCAATGATATTGAATTGAAATATATGAAACATATGTTCAAACCATTTCTGACATTTGATACGCTTTAATCTATAAAAAATTTGTTGAATTTAGTTAGGGAGCTTTGTTGCAAACTTCAAACACCTAAAAAAATTTCCATTTTCCATATATTTTACTTAATATAAATTTATTTACTTAATCTTTTTCATATTTAAGATTAAAAAAATACTGCCGTGTTTGAAGAACGATAAAACAAAGACCGTTAAATATACAATTTTGTTTATTATATTTCACTATTGTGCGAGTTTTTCATAAACTATTTCCCTTTTCAATTTTCCATTTTATTCCCTATATTTTCTTTTTTATCCAAAAAAAAGAAAACAATAAACAAATAAAAATAAATTCGTTTTTTTCCAGCATAATTGCAGGCATTAAAAACCTAAAATTAAAAAACGAATGAAAATAAAAATAAATAGGGAAATTAAACTGCAATCTAAATATAATTTACACAAAATTAAAAACTTTAAACCAATAGAAATAAAGTAAAAAAAAAAAAATGCAAAGATTTTATTTTTTTTTTTTGAAAAAGGACGAAAAATTAGGTTGGTTAAAAAAAACAATGATTCTATTGTTAAAATATATATACTACAGTAGTTGTGAAAAGTGGGCCCAGAATACAATGGAATGTGGAGCAAAACAAGTACACCAAAGTTTTTTTTTTAAATATTATTCTAAAAATAAATATATATAAATATATATGTATATACGTATACATATTTTTTTATCCAATCCATTGTTGGAATAAAAAATTTCTTTCGATGCAATTTTTATGCGGTATTATACGTTTATTAATTTTTTTTTTTTTTATTTTTTGGTACTATTGTATTATATTTTGGTACTTTTATATTATTATAAAATCTGTTTTTTATATTCGTACAAACATAATTCTAGTGGTATACTAAATTTGCTATTATACATTTGTGATAATATAAAGAGACGATATACATTTAGACTCAAGTGTATTAATCAGATCAGAATCGAAAACTGCCCGTCCGTACTTCGGTTTATACGCACGATCACTCAAAAAATAAAAGAGCTGGGATACTGAATTTTATATATTATTTGTTTTATAACAGTCATCTTTACTAACGAAATTCAGCTGGTTCGGTTATAGCGGCCATATTGCTTCGCTTTTATAACTCTGCAAATGATAAAAGTGGGTGTCTGATATTTTTTCAAAACTAGTTTGGTTTTATTATAAAACATAAAGTTGCATAAATTTGGTTAGCCTAATGTAAGTGGTTCGAATAGTTGCCACACAATGACACAACTGCTATAGTTTTTTAAGCACTTTTTAAAAGTGTAATTTAGGTTCGGAGTTTAGTTAAAAGAAGTTAAGATTTTTGACAAACGATTTTTGAAATGCATGATTTGTCTTGGGCTAGAGATTCGAATAGCTGTACTACAAATTTTAGGCGAGGCTAACGTTTACATATAAAATGCTTTGTCAAGTGCAATCTTAAAATTTTTATTAAATTTGAAACATTGTATTCTTACACCGTCTGAACTCGAATACTGAATTATAGCTGGTTGAATAAAAGTTTGTTGGATGAAAATCAAAATATTTTGATTTTTTTAGGCGGAGACTTTCGTTTACGTTTTGAGTTGTATCGTGTATGGGCAAGTTGATATTATAATATTCATATTTGGTTCGTACGGATATCCTACAGTTGTCACAATCTCGTCTACTCTCTTTCTCAATTTTTTTTTTTTTTTTGTAATTGAAAATTTTTCCTTATGTTTTGAATTTTAATATTCAGTTAAAAAAAAAAAAACAAGTATTAAAAAATCAAATGATTTTAAAAAAAGCGCATTTTGAAAATTAAACACTGTTCCATAGACCACAACATTAGGATTTGTGTAGTATATTGAAAAATTGTTTATAATACCTTTTAGAATATTTCTTAAAAATTATAAAAGTCGGAAGACTCTTCAAATTTAGGAAAACTCTTTTATAGTATTACGAAAAACAGTTAGCACTTTAAAAAGCTTGTTATACAGTTATTTTTCACTTACAGCTTCCAAACGGAGGGCCGCACTAAAAGGTGTTTTTAAATTACTCACAAATCTTCACAATGTTCCTAAATCCGAAAGTTTCAACATTCAAGTTCCTACATCAAACCGTTTGGACCAATAAAAAGTGTCAAAATTTTGCAATACCTCACTGTTATTAAAATTTCTTTACTTTTTTCAAACGGTTTTTAAAATTTTTATAAACCCTTGGACGGACAGACATGCGAATAGAGTGCAACTATATAAAGACATTATTTTTCAAAACGTTTTGAAAATTTACTGAAAAATGTTAAAAAAATGTTTTATTCTCTGCTACTATGTACAGTCTACAATGTATCTTTTGAGTTATAATTAATAAATGGTCATTGTAACAAATTAAAAATTATTGTGGTTTATTTTCATCCGTTTAGCTTAGTTTTTATTTTACTTTTTATTTCCTTCTTCTGTAACGTATTTTTTTTTAAATAAAAAAATTTGTATTTTTTTATACCTAATGCAGACTTTGAAAAAAAAAAACAAATAATTTATTTGTTTTTTTTTATGAATGTTTAAAAGAACATTTTTATGTTTCTTACAGGCATGAAACATTTTTTTGCAATTTAAAAGAAAATAAAAAGTAAAAAAAAAAATAGTGTTACCATATTTAATGAGCTTCGGTTTTGGAATATAATTGTTGTTATCTTTGGTTTTTATTTATTTTAGTCAGATTTTAATATTATCATAACTAACGCTTGGAATTACTTTATGTTTTGTGATACTGTAAATATAAATATACATTTATTTATATAAATACGAGTATACGTATAATTTTTTTCTAATAATTCTTTTTATGTTTGATCAATGTCCTTAAGGAATTAATAAAAAAATACAATATATACACATATTGTTATTATTCCCTTGAAAATTTTTTTAATCTCAAAAATAATTTTTATTAAAAAAAAATTATATTAAGGGCCCCTTGCACCGATTATGTAGATAAACCAATAGTTGATAATAGACCATATGTTAAACAACCTGATTATTTTTTCTATTATCTCTAAATTTTCTTATTCTGGAACAAATAATAAACTCAAATTTGTATTTGATGTCTGAATAAAATTTAGCGTTATCTGACATTCCAAAAATATATGCTTAATCGACATAATATTCCCACAGTGTGGAAATATGGGAGGGTTTGAATTAAAAAGAAATGTTGCTTTGTGTGGAAAGTATGTCCTAGACGAATTCTACATATTTTGAATTCCGATCTTTTGCCAATTTAATATGTTGGAGACGATGATGTTTGGCAGTGACTTTTCAAAAAGCTACTAGGAGTTCCAATTTAATTGTCTATTAGCGAAGATTACTTTGTTTATTTCCCTAGCTTTTACACTAGGGAAATAGATTTTACTAAATATTGTTGAACTTTCAACTGCTAATTTCGCTTCACTATCTCCAAATTCGTTACCTGTTTTCCTAAGTGGCTGGGAATCCATATTAGTTTTATCCTTTTATTTGAATTTATTAAAAGATATCTGATTTTTTCAACCACTGGCTGTTTGTTTGAGGTGTTTTTGAGTAAGTTGTAATAAAAATGATTAGGAAATGTTTTATTGTCAAAATTTCAAATTTCAAATTAAAATTTTTAAAAATATTTCATCAATATCCCCTTTTGGGGGTAGGGTGGGTTTTAGGTAAGCGTTTGGCTTGGGGAATTTTTCTTTACAAATCCCCATGGTAACAAAATATAATTTAAATATACAAATAAAGAAAATATTTAATTTGTGAAGCCTAAATGCCAAATAGGCAAAGGACTATAATTAATATCAAATAATATAATAAATAATATTAATTATTAATTTAAATTTTTTTTTTTTATATGAAAAACATTCCCAATTTCAAGCCAAAAATATTCCATTGAAAATTTAGCGTTTAATTCAATATTTTATTACACATTGTATACATCATACTATTATCCACGTTTCACAAAATACATAATCATAAAATTTGCAAAAAAAAATTATGCAGGAAAAAACAAATGATAATTAAATTGCAATTAATAGCAAATTTAGAACCGCATAAATCGCAGGTAATCATTTTGCGCCTAATAAATATAATTTAATTTGTATCTTGTTAATATATATAGCTTAAAGTAATTTTTATATAATTTTTTTAAATATTTTCAAAAATGTTGTATTTATTTTAGAGCTATAAAATTCAAAATTTTTATTTATTTTTTTTAATAATTTTCCAAATTTCCTATATGTATATTATTATAGTATGTACATAATTATATACACATAATAAAATTACTTCATAAAAATATTAAAAATAAAATTATGAATGAAATTTAATTGTGTTTTTTTTTTAGTTTTTAAAACAAAATCAATTATTTTTACGAAACCAACCAAATGTATATATACATGCCATCACGCTTGGTTATTAAAAAAAAAATTGTACTATGGTTGCAACAACCTTTAAACTATTTTATTAGTTATATAAAAAAATATATTGCAATGCCAAATTAAAAAATTAATAATATGTATATATATGTTTTAAATATTTATTTATAATTGTAATTTATTATTTAACATCAATAAAGTAATAATCTTTTACATTTATTTGTAAATATCGATTTGTATTCAAATATAAAATATGTATTTTATTATATTTTTAATTTTTAATGTAAACATTCCAAATTTAATAATTTATCTTGCATTTATAATCAACCGTTACATTACATTGACCGGAAATTTGGCAAAAATCCCAAAAAAAATTAAATTTAGTATATCTTTCACCTATATATTTATTCAAAAAAAATAAAATTATTTTTGCAAAATTCAAAAGTTTCACCTTTTAAACGAGACTTTAAGAGATACCGTTTATTTTTAATTGTAGTTGTATGATTTTGTTAAAATTTTTAACGCACATTTAATAAAATGCATACAGAGTATATACTATATTATCTCTATACTACAAAAAAAATTCATAATAAAATACTGAATAATAATTGTATTTTGTACTTTAATAAATATATTTTGATTTTGCCAAATATCCAACGGAAACACTTAATTACAAATAAAAAAAAAACATTTTGTAAAATATTTTGTGGATTTATTTACGGCGCAAAAATTTTAAACGTTAATTAATTATATCTGAAAATTTTTAAATAAAATAAAAAGTACCATTATATTTAATTAAAATTTTTTCAAAAAATATTAAATAAACTTAAAATATAAAATAACGTCGTTCGAATCACTAAATACTTATGAAATCAAATTTTTTATTAAACGCCCTGAAATATGCAATTTTTTCAATATGTAGCAAATGTATAAAAGGGTTAAAATAATAATCAGCCCACAATGGCCCTGGCAGCCGAGGGCTTTAACAATATTGCGTAGTTCATTGTAATGCGTAATATTCGAATAAATAAATAAATTAATAAAATAATAATATACAACAAATATTAATTAGACCAATACTTGTATATGATATACCAATATGATACAACATTAGTGCAAACTAAACGTAAACATTATGAAAATTCGAAAGAAAGTTTATAAGAGTTTGTTCCAATATAAACAAAAAGTTTTATTCCAACTACAAGCACATTTTTACTCTAATAAAACTCGTTCAAAGAAGTCAAAATCATAAGAATAGACAATTTTATAATAAAATTTAATGGAAATCATTATGAAAAAGGATTCAAATACTCCAAAAAATGGTTTAATATCTCATATGCTCTACCGCAATATATGTGGAGTACATTAAAATACCTTGTTCACAGGCATTATATAGCTTCTGATTTACCTTTCTAAAAAAAATTTCTTCACGATAATTCAAGACTATAATCATGTCCCTCTATTATATCTCTATAATAGACAGGCTACATTCAAAGTCATAGAATATAACCCTGGCGATATAAACGAAGAAAATATCAAAGATAAATTATTAAGAATTTATTATTGGTAGTTGGAAACGCTTAAAATTAGCTACAGTTTAGAATTATCCGTTATGTGAAGCTTTTGAAATATCAATTAAAAGAATCTGTACCTCTGAACTCTACACAGTCTATAGACATTAAGAGAAAAGAATATAATACCAAATAAAAAGTTATATATTTCTTTAAAATAAAATTTGCTCATAAATATAATAATATTTTTTCATCAATGAAATCTGTACTTTGGAAAATTGAAACCACAAGTAAAAATAATTTAAGAAAATTGCAAAAAAGTAAAAAAAATCAAAATAAACTATTTTTAATTTATTTTTAATGAAAATGTCAAAAGACCAAGAACTTATACACTAAAAATTGCATTATATTAATTTTATATTATTATTTTAAATTATTTTGTTTTTTTTGTTTTTTTTTTTAACTTTCTTTTAATTTTTATAGAATTTTATAGTATCTTTTTTGTTTTTCTTTTTTTATTTGTTATTATTATTTTTAAGCTTCTTATTTAATTTTAATTGCTTTTAATAATATTTACGCTCTTGAATATAATTTTTCAGGAATAAAAAATTCAACAGAATTTCAAAAAAAAAAAAAACAGAATACTTTTGACTATTTTCAATACGCCTTGAATCTCTTTATTCAAAAAAAAAAAAAAATTTTTTTTTCTTTTGCTTTAACCCACTTGTATTTTATTATAGTATATAATTTTTCTTATATAGGTACATATACAATATATATATACATATAATATAATATAAAATGTACTAAAATATATATATATACATAATATTTTGTCGCTAAATTTAAATTCCGTCTCTATAACAATGATTGATATAAAGGAAAAAGAGTTTATGTATACATATATAAATATATATATATGTTCTGTATATATATATTAGTATATAAGTAAAATACTATGTATATATAATTCTATATATATATTTTTTTCAATAGAATAACTTATCACAACACACTTATATTTTCAGTCGATGTTAAATTTCCTAATTAATTTTAGGGGTAGAAAAATTAAAATTCACAAGGTAGTAAAGTATTATTGAAGTTGTACCATTCTACTAAAGGATAATTGTATACATTTTTTAATTATATCATAAACTTGATTAGTATAAAAAGAAAAATTTATTTAAAAAAACAATTTTAATAAATTAATATTTTTTATATTGGATACTTAATATGTATTACCCGTACTAAATAACTATTTTCTATCAGTTTCAGTGCAGTAACATTTAGTTTGTTTGTCTTGATATGGGGCATAGCATGTACCATAATTGTACCCTGCCTCCCGTTGTGCACCCACTTTCAATACTTTTATCAATTTATAAGTAATTTTATTTATTTTTTTTTTTTTATATTATGTATTTGTATATTTTAAATTAAAAATTCCCTCGGCTACCCGCACCCCCTCGGTTAATACCAAATTAGTTAGATTACTAGTTTTTTTAATTTTTTTTTTTTATTATGTTTTTCTATTATTTAAATTCACATTATTTGCATATTATGATATTGTTGCTTTTATAAGTTCTAGCTTAAGAACTATATGAAGCTGTAATAAAACAAATATCGATAAATAGAAATTAAAAATTTTTAAGTCTTTAGCCGAAGCTGTCTGGCCATACAATTTTTTTTAACTTTGAAGTTTAATTTTAAAAGTTTCTAGTCTTTATTCATATTCACATTTTATACAATAGTATTTAACTCCTTTCCCTTCTAATTCCGATATACTTTCTTATTTTCAAAATTAGAGATTTTCAACATTTTTCAAATAATTTGGCAGTTCATTTTTTAACTTTAGACAATTTGATAAAAAAATAATCTTTTAATTCATTGCATCTGACTGATAGTTCAGTGGTAAAGTGGCGGCTTTTCATTAGAAAAGTCTCAGGTTCAAACCCTTGTCGAAACTTATATTAAAAGAAAATATAGTGTATATTAAAATAATTTAATAAGAAGGCCAAATATCAAAAAGGCAATGGATTGTTATTATCTGGCAATATTTACTATTGTCTGATACTACAAATAAATAAATAAATTTTGATTATTTGTTTTAAATTTAGCTTGTTTCTTGTGTTATGCCTGTGTATGTTATTCGATTTAAGATAAAAGTATGTTTGTTTATGTATGTTTTGAATATTTTGAAAGCTGTCATATATAATTCGTATTTACAGATCTCATGAAAACTTATATACAAATATATATCTTTCGTTATATACAAGGTTTGTTGGGTGCCAGATTGGCAGAAAATTTATAGTTTTGATAGCCTTTTTTTGTAGCATATCTAGTTAGTTTAAGCTGCTTTGTGATGCTCTATTCCATATTGAATTTAGATACACTATATTAGCTAAAATATAAGAAGAATATAGTTTTACACTTTTCATATATGGTTTCGGAATCTGGGCTTTGACTCTTCATGTGGATATATGATTCTACATGACATGTAACTGATTGAATTTGACTAATTAATTTTTGCTCCTAATCTTTTTAGAATTCACATTTAATTTAAATTGTTGATTCCAATCCTAAACCATAGGTATAAAATTACTTTCATTCAAGTTTATCTAGTCATTTCATATTTTGATGATGCGATGAGTGATGACATACAAATTAATTTAAATAAAAAAAAAATAGAATGGATTATACCGTCATTTAATAATTTTTGGTATTTATAAATTTGTATAAATTTACATAAATGGCATTTGTCTTCTATTTAATAATTGCACTTTAGTGTATGTATATGCATATGAATGAACCTAGGGTTAAAAACAATTTTTAATTCTATTGAAATTAGTACATAAACGAGAAATAATAGAACAATGCTTTAATTAAATTGTTGCAAAAACTATTATTCAAAATTTAAGTAAAACGAATGTAAACACATAATTAAAGTTGAATTATATTTAATTATTTTATATTATAAGCTATTTAATTAACTTAATTGAAAAATTAAAAGTTAAAATATACTTTGTATTAAGGGTTTGGGGAATCAAAATAAAATTTAAAAATTTAATATCTTTAGTTTGTATTACAACAAGATTAAAGTACCAAACGTTTTAAAGTCAATTCGATATTTTTATATACTGAAAGAAAGCAAACTAGATAAAGAAATGTATATTTATTTTTTTAAACAGCGTCACCTTATAAGACGAATTAGTGATATCCGTCCTATATTGATAAAATTCTACCTACAGATAGTTACTAATGACGAAAGAAATGTAGGCATTGAAAATGTTCGAAATCGGATTATAGGTTCGGATTCTGGTACCTTTTGATACAGCCAAAGTCAAACAAGCATATTTTCAAAACCAAAAAAGATATATTAAGGGGAAATAAACATAGAACCTTCAAATGTAGTACAAGAGTATTCAAATCTGTTTCCTTTATGTTTCTGAAATTTGAGAGGAATTATAGAAGTTGTTCAGATAGTTGCCTTGTGCCTAATCAACATATCTTTGAAATTAATAAGAGTAGAATATTGAAATTTGGTGCACGGTATTTCTGTTAGATTTTTTTAATGTTCCTTAAATATGAGATATATTGAAGTGGTGGTTCTTAAAACGGTCACTCGCTTCCCAAAACTAAAGAAAAATGTGTACTAAATTACACATTTAAGTGTTTTAATGCTAACCATTATCATCGTTTAGCTCTACAACCCTGGATCGGCTTTGGCCTTCTTCACAACATTCCTGCACACTTCTATGTCTTAATCAACAGCTTTCCATTTCTCACTACTAACACTTTTACATTGTTTTCGACGTTGTCTGTCGACCTTGTTCTTGGGCGACCGCCTGCTCTGGTGGTATAAACAATACTCATCATTACTCTTCTTTCGTATTCATTTTTATTTATTTTCCGTGCGCCAAATATCCTTCTTAATATTTTTCTTTCAAATATGCATAGCTGGTTTTCATCTGTTGTTGTTAAGGTCCATACCTTACATCCATAAGTTACAACTGGACGTATAATTGTCTTATATATTACTAGCTTTGTTTGCATCGATGGAAGTTTACTTTGTAGTAATTTCTTATTAGCATAATAACTTCTTTTTCCAGCTTTTCAACTCATTTTTAAAGCACTTAGAAGCGAGATAGAGCAATTCTAGCGTTAATTCGTGATCACTACTAAAATTCACTCATCACTCGATGAGTGAAGACACTATTCTGTCTTCAATGCACATATGCATGCTATTGTCACCTTTAAGTACTGCTCCTTGGTCCCTGTTTACTCCTTCAAAAATATACTCTAAAAAATATAAAATATTTATAATAATTTAATAAATTTTTTTTTTATTTAATTACAATATAATATTAAATTATTTTATTTTGGTTTTATTTTCAGACTTCTGTAGCAGATATCAACTACGCATACTCGTATTATATCAAATCATAAAATTAATAAATTTAAAATTGTATCAATAAGAGTTTATTTTGTAAAGAAGATATCGTTTAAAAATAACAAAACAAAATAATTATATATATATATATATATATATAGATATATATCAATTTTCAAAATGAAGATGGAAACTAGCCATATTTTCTGGTCAATATTCTACTTTGCCTGCCTTTGTAGTGCTTCATTGTAAGTTTTTTTTTTTTATAACAAATTACTAAAAAACCAAAAAACCCAACTAAAAATAAATCAGACTAATCAACATTTCTTGTTATAATTCACTGATAATTTACGTTGGCATTCATTAGCTAGGTTTAGGTTTATGGTTAGGGTAACATTATTGTATTAATTCTTTTTATAGTTTTGATATAATAATGTTACATTTTTTTTTTTACATATAAAGTTTTAACACGCTTATTTACAATTAAAAAAAAGGCTTATTTACTAATCAAAAATACAGGCTTATTTACTAATCAAAAATACAGGCTTACTTACTAATCAAAAATACAGGCTTATTTACTAATCAAAAATACAGGCTTATTTACTAATCAAAAATACAGGCTTATTTACTAATCAAAAATAAAAGATTCTAATTTAATAGAATTAAATACATATATATATAAATTATTTAATTTTAATATAGTTTTAAAATCTAGTTTTGAAAATTTAGTCTCAAATGTAGTTTCTTGTTCCAACGATAGTTGCAGTAGATATTAAACTAACAAGTTCTCAAATAACGTAAGACTTATAGGCGTCAAATTACATTTCATAAATACTCTAAAAACTTTAATAATTAGATACCTTAGTTTTGTTTTAAAATGTTATTAAATCTTAAGTATATAAGTAAATTAGATATTTAACCTAAAGTTAAGTAGATATTTTGATAACATAATTAGGTAACATTATGATATATATATATATTTGTAGGATAATGTCTAAATATTAAATCGAACTAATTCATTTAAATATCAAAAAAAAAATCTCATATATAATAATTGATTATATTATATAAATATAATAAAATCAAAAATAAAATATTGTTATTTAATATTCTTTCGTTTTTCTTATATTATTAAATTTTTTTAGAGCTAATAATGCCAAGATAAATTTTCGTGAAAAAGAGAAAAAAGTTTTGGATCAAATTTTAGGTGCTGGAAAATATGATGCCAGAATACGACCTTCTGGTATTAATGGTACCGGTAAGTAAATTTTCTAAAAAAACAAACACTAATTTTTAATATTTATTTCTAATTTTCTTAATTTACTTGATAATTTTTTTAAAAAATTCTAATTAAAAAATAAATTGAACTATTTAATTCGTTATTAAAAAAAAAACAAAAAGTATATGAATTATTCAATTTATTTTTTTAAATTTTATAGATTTTTTTTTATTTTTAAAAAAAAATAAAAAATTTAGTGACAAACATAGGAATTTCAAAAGTAATTTATTTAGTTAAACAAAATATTATTAAAAAACATCAGACATGTACATCGTCTTTTAACCATATGATAATCAAAAACAAACTTTTAAGTCCCCTTGTATAATTTTAATTTTTTTTTTTTTTTAATTAAACAAAATTCTAATATCACCAAAAACAATTATTATGATTTGTTTAAATTAAATTAATTATTAAATAATTAAATTAAATTATCTGATCAATAAATTAAAAAAAAAACAAAAATTATATTTAAAATTTGATAATTAAGTTAGTAAGAGTTGAATTAATCCCAAAAAATTAATAAGTTAATTGTCAAGGTAATTTATAAAGAACAGATAAAATGACTGACTTTTACCGTATAATTAATTATATTTTATTAAATATATTTAAAATCAAAAAATTTTTATATTCTTCATATCTTAAAATAAAAAATATATAAATTAAAAAAATTGGATTAGCTTACTTTAATTCCTGTACTTCCTACGAAATATTTGACAGCTGAAATAAAATACATTATTACTTATTGTACTTGATCAAATGCACAGTATTCACAATAAGTATTCACAGTAATCAAAAGAATCAAAAAAACGAGTTGTCGAATTCTCATTTCAATACTTTGCTTTGAGAATATAATAGACTAGAATAGTTTATCCTAATTTAAAAATATTATTTTAACAAAAAATTATACTTTGACAAATGTCAAAGAAACTTCAAAGCGTTTCAGTTAGTTTTTACTCTGAATTCGTTTACTTGGCTTCCATCAATTATATTTAGAGGTAAAGACTAAAGGAAGTCAATGAAGCAAATTCTTTTTTAAAAATATTTGAAATTTTAAAATACTGAAATAATTCGTTTCATAAAATAACTCCAAGTAAAATATTTACAATATATTTTAAATCCATCTTTTACTTTGACTGAAGACATTTTTATTTTAAGTGAAGATTTTTTTTTTTTGAATGTATACCTTTTTCTGTTAAGCGAACAAATTTTACAAAGTAAAGGAGTATTTGTAAGTTATTTATAACTGCGTTTAAATTTATCTAATCTAAATATAGATAGATAGTAGAATTTTAAAATTCTGAATTGCCTTAATTTAAGTGCGAATCTTTTAAATATAGAAATATTTTCACATAATGTAAAAAAAGTTCAATTAAACTAAAAAAGTTTTCAGCTTAATCTCAAAAAGGTATATTTGAAATATTTTTTAAGAATACCACATCAAAAGCTTTATACATTTAATTAAAGCAGTTATAATTGAGTCAATTATAATTTGAAATTTTTTTACAATGTTATGAACCTGTTATGAACTTTGACAATTAACATGTTATTCAATTAAAAATTTCAACTTATTTTTCTTATCAGTTTTTAAAAATATATATTTTTAGAACTTTACAATTTCTATTTAAAATTATTTTATTTTCTTTAATTTTATTTTTTTTTTATTTTATAAATAAAATAAAGAAAAAAATTTTATAATAATGTATTAAATTTAATATTTGAATTATTTGAAATTATTATTATATTAATATATATATATATATATATATATATAATAATATAATATAATTGTTTTATTTTAAAATTTATAACACAAAATTCTGATAATTAAAAAAAAAATTTTAAATTTGTTTTTCTTATTATAAATTTAATTATATTGTACTTATTTTAATATTTATAAATTATCTTTTGTTTAGTTTTATAAGTTATTTGATTTTTAAGACTAAAAATATTTACAGGATTTATTCCATTTATTTTATTTTTCAAAAAGATTTCTACCATTTTAATTTTTAATTGTCGATAGAAATTGAATTTTTTTTTAAATAAAATTATTCTTAATTAATAATAGAAAAATAACTTTTAACAAGTAAAAAGTTTTAATTGGAAAATATTTTAAAAATGTTTTTAAAAAAAACAGCCATTTACAATTTTGTGTCTTTTACGCTTCTTGCAAACCCTGTGTGTGTAAATCTTTAAGCAATGTAGGTATACTTAATAAAAAACTACCTAATTGTTGAGCAATATTTTTTTAGTTCAAAGTATTGCGAAACTCTAGTTCCTTTCTTTTTAAAGTGGTAAAAGCCCTCACCTCTAATCGAAGTTTTTAAATCTGAAAATGACTAAACAAAACAATATTTTCAAAAAACTTTAGAACTTTTTTAACTGTAAATTGTTTATTTAAATATAATTTTCGATCAAATTCAAAATCCCTTATTTGAAGCTTCTAAAAGTTTTCTCATATGAACTTTGGTTTTTTAAAAAAAAAAAAAATTATTTTAAATATGGAACAAGTTTAAGAACATGCAGGCTTTAAAACACACATATATAAAAATATAAACCCTTCACTCCCCTTCTTTTCAAAAATTATCTTTAACGTAACTAATGAGATTACGATTCAATGGAGGACTTTGCTTTATATTGTTTTATTTTATAATTTTAATATAAATGTTTTTCTTAAAGTTCCAATTTCTATTAAAATTATCGAACAACTCAATTTGATCAACATTTTTATTCCTATCGACAATTAAAATATTTATGGACTTAGAATAAAATTATTTTTAAACTTTATACCTAATAATATAAAATTTATTTAAACTTTTATTATAATTATTTTTTTTTTTTTTATTTTTTTTTAAAACTATTATTTGAAATATTATTATTTTTTTAGGAAAGTTAAATTTAATTTTCATAGAGACAAAATTATGATTTCTAAAACAAACAATACTTAAGTTTGCCTTAACTCAATTTTTAGAAAACTAAAAATTTTATTATTAATTATTATTTCAATGGAATGTTTATAAGTTTCTTAGTTAAATACAAGACAAATTTAAAGAATCTTTTTATTGCGATAATGTAAAATTGATCCTGAAAAAATTTTTGTCTTCCTTAAGTTCTAAAAAAAACATCTCTTTTATTGGTTATTCTACTGGTTTCAGATACTTCGTAAATACATATACCTACCTACTTAATATAATTTGATTTCTAAATTTAAAAATTTTGGAATTTATTAATTTTTATATATAATATTACATTAAAAGTATTAAATATATTTCCTTTTTTTCTGAAAATTATTAAATATTCAAAATTTAAATATTTATATACAAACTAATAAATTTCAATAATAATTACTCTTATTTTTTTTGTATGAATTATTGAAATTAATCAACATGTTACAATACAAATCTTATTCTATTATAACCCATTTTATATATAAATATATTTATTTATATATATATATATATATATATAAAATAAATATTCTATAGGAATAAAATATATCTACCTTATTCATTAATATATATAATAGTATAAACACACATATATGTATATTTATATTTATATATCTTTATAAATATAAAAAAAAAATTATTCGCCTATATTATTCATATATACAAACAGATGGCCCTGCTATAGTCAGAATCAATCTTTTTGTTCGAAGTATTATGACGATAAGTGACATTAAAATGGTAAGTCCTACAGAAAGCTAAAAAAAAAAAAAATATAAAAACTAAAAAAAAAAAACAAAAATATAAAGAAAATAATTTAAAAAATAAAACTCGCATCTTATAATCCAATTTTTTTCTTTTTTTTTTTTTTTAATCAGTATTTTCTATATATTGTATTAATTATTGTTATAAAAGAAGCAAATTATAAAAAAAAAAAAATATTTTTCAATTTATTAGTTTAATTGTTTGTTTTGTTTTTAAAAAAAATATATATATATATAACAAAAAAAGCAATATAACATTGGTCAATTTATGTTTTTCTTTGTTTTAATTACAAATCATTTAAAAAAAAAAAACAATATTTTAATTAAAATATGTTTCAAATAAATTAACATGTTAAATTTTTCACTTTCAGCTCATTTTGATTAACTGTCAATTGTTATTTTCAGTCTATAATCTTAAAAATATTTGACATACTCTTATATATGGCAACTCTATAATTTAATTATGTCTTTTGAGCTGTCAAATTGCAATTCACTAAAACTGTCAAAAATCTTCTATGATATTTTTTTAATTCGTAATTAAGTCACAATATTGTTTATAAAAAATTGGAAAAAAAAATATAACATAAAAATATGAATTAAGTAATTAATAATAATTTATCATTAAAAGCTAATTAATATAATTAAATTAAATTAAAATGATTTAAAAGATAAAATTAAATTTAGACAAAAACAAAAAAAAAACAATTTATTGACCAGTGTTAATAAAATATATCTTGATTTTGTTTTGTTATGAAATTAAATTAAATAATAATAAAAAAAAAAAATAAAATATATAAAATTACAAAAAAAATATTAATTAATTAATTAATTAAAAAAAAAAAAATGCAAGACACGTTATTATCATTGATATTTATTATTATTAGATTGCAAATGAATATTATATTTTAATTAATTAAATTTGTTTTGAATTTTTATTTTATATCATTAATATTATTATTATTTTATTACTATTTATAACTAAACGTTTCATTTGATTTATAGGCTATCTATATATACATACATATATTTATTACTACTATAATTAAAGTTTTTAAAACTCCCAACATTTTTAAAATAGAATTATACATTCCTTTAAATATATATACATACAAAAAAAAAAATACCTCAAATTTATAACCATGTAATCATTAAATATATAATATAGTTAATTTTCCTGTTTTTATAATTAAAAAGTAATAAGTAATTATAATAATTAAAAAAAAAATTTTAAATTCAAGTAATAATAAAATATATTAGACAAGAAAACTCACTCATTTATATTTGTCTTATTCAAAAGCATCAATTATATCCCGTTAATAAAAAAGATCAAAAGTGACAGTATATTTAAATTATATAATATTTAATTTTGTTGTTTTTAATTCTATTGTTTATATTTTACAAAATATTTAACCCTTACTTGTACTTATGTTTTTTAAAAAAAAAAAAATATTTTTATTCATCTATAGAATTCAAATCAGTATCCATATGCAAATTGCCAAAAATCTGATTAAGCTCCAAAGATCACACTATAAAAAAAGATCAATATAGAGCATTTGTTAATTAGAAATTGATTTTAGTTTCTAATACAATAATCGGAACTTTTAAATTTCCTTAAATTTTAGGTCTACTTTAGACTGAAGTCTTTGTATTTTATACTAAAAACTAAAATTAAATTACTCCTAAAAACTAAATTATACACTTTCCTTAATTTAAAAATATCGAATTCATTTAGTGTATATTATAAATTAATAAAATTATAACTTTCAGTAGGAGATCGAATATAGTATCATATTTATTTATACCTATAATTGGTTTACAGTCATACATAAATATTTCTAATACTGTCACAGGACAAATGAAAATAATTGTCATTGCATTTCTGAAATAGATTCATAACTCATTAAATAAAATATATCCTAATTATTAATAGAAGCTTTAAAATAGAATTTTTCATAATATTTTATTTATTATTATAATCATTTTATTTTATCATATTTAACAAACATACACGTACAGCTGGCAGTTTAAAATTTTTTTTCTAAATTTTTATTATTTATATATATAAACAAATTGATATTTTATTTCATAATTTTAATTTTTTTTTTCATTTATAAATTTATTAATTATCATTTTAATAAAATTGCTGATTGTTTTATCTGATATTTATATTTGCGATATAAATTAATATGACATTTCGCAATTTAGTTTAAATAAAATTCACAATAGATATGAAATATTTTTATGTCATTAATATTCACGATGATTTTAATATGACTATTTTTCAAAATAACCGTGAATTTTAATAATTGAATGTTGAAAACTGACACTTGCGATAAGGACTTTAATTAATATTAAATTATTAGCAAATTTTAATTCAAAGGTGACAAAACATAATGTCATAACCAATTTTCTTTGATTGACATTTTTTTCCAAAATTTCAAATAAATTATTTTATAAATGATAACTTTAAAACTATTTTATATATTATCAAAATACATTTGGCTTCTATTCTACATTTAAAAATGTTATCATAGTCAACGACTAATTGAGTATTGAAATTAATTTATAAAAAAAATATCGCCGGTTATAATTAAAACCGATATGATTTATAAAATATGGTATCAACTATGTGAATTCTTAACCACTATATTGAAAAAGAAAAAATAATATCAACAGCAACATTAATATTTCGTATCATAACATAAAATAATTAGTTTTTTTATTCATTTTTAATTGGTTTCGTTAATTTTATTCATAAATAACTCTATTTTTTTTTATTTTAATTTTTAATAATTTAAAATGAATTTATTATAAAAAAAAAAACAAGAAGCAGAATGCTTTTAATTATTGCATTGCCAAAAAAACGTATATTCATCCAAAAAAAATTTAAATATCATACGGATAAACATATATACTTCATTTTCTTAAAATAACATATAAACATTTCATTTTAACTTGGATTTTCATGAAATTAAAAAAATTATTGCAAGCAAATCTAATTAATATAATTTTTATAATGCAATTCTAAAAAAAATACGTATTTAAAACAAAAAAACATTTTAAACATAAATTCTACCGCATTTTAATTAACTTTTAATTTAGTTTTATATGAATGTTATAATTTTTTTTTTATGCTATGAATTTTGATCATAATAAATGAAATTAGTTCAATAAAATGGATTTAGATAATAATAATAAAATAAATATTCTTAGTTTCTTACATTAATCCAACCCCAAATAACAAAAAAAAATAATAATTATTTATATATATTCAAAATATAACTGTTAATTTCTAAAAATAATGAACGTTAACAATCACTAGTATTTTAACAAAAATTAAACATGTTATTTTACTTACAATATTAATATAGTAAAATTGTTTCCTAGTCAATATTTTGACATCTTTCAAAATATGAATAAAATAGGAATGTCATAATTGCTATTTCTCCGTTATTTCGTTATTATTCGTAAATCATTAAAGATTTACATTCTTATTTTGTTACTTAATAACTATTTTAATTTATTGACTTAAATACCTTAAATTTTGTTCAAATTAATATTTTAAAATTGATCACTAAAAACATGCTTGTCATTACATGTTAGTCACCACAGATGTAATTTCTACCCATTCGTTAAATTTTTCAAAAATTTTAATATAATTTACTAGTGATTATTAACAGTCACTATTTTTTGAAAAAAAAAATTAATTAATTCAAATAAAATTTCTTTATTCGCTTCATTTTAAAATTTTGTTTTTTCTTTAATATTTTATTATTTTTTTTTTTCTTAAAAATTTATTTATTTTTTTTTTAATTGAATAATTAATACTAAAATATTTGTAATACTTAATAAAAATGAATACAAAATATTAATAAATATTTTTTTTTTTTAAGTAAAGTATTTCTTAAAACATATTTCAAGAACATATAATTTGATTTTATTGTAAAATCCATACAAAATTTTCAATGATTAGAATTTGACTTATAAAAAAAAATAAAAAACAAATTATAGTATCTTATCCATAGTAAATACTTTGTATCCATAGTAAATACTATTTTTTATTAATTTTAGTACAAATTTCGTGAAAAAAAATTAAAAATATAAGTAATTGTTATATAGTTTATCGTAAACAAGAGATTTAATTTTAAAAATGTCATATACAGTACTTTCATATATCACAAAAATAAATTAAATAAGAAATACATTTTTCTTTACATATTTCAAAATATTTATTGAGAATTCAAAAAAACAAAATTAAACAAAAAATTCATCTCATTAAAATATTTTATAAAACAAATTATTTAATAATCTTATAATTAAAATTTAGTATATACCTTCATTTTAAATAATTATAGTTATTACTAACAAATTTTATTTTTAAGTTTTCTCTTCTTTATTTTACTTATTTTCAAATTTTATAATTTTTGAATTGAATAATTAACAATTCGCTTTAGTTATATAGAATATTATCTTAATATCAAAATATCTTAATAATTTTGTTATTTCGTCGTTGTAACACATTGTCGCGTATACTTTTAAATTAAATAGAGATTTTTTTTTTTTATTAAAATCAAAAAAATAAATTTAATTAAAATATTAAAAACGTGTTATAACCATTAAAACTACTTGTCAATGTGTAAAAAAACTAAAATTTAATATAATATAAGCCAAATTTGTATTTTAAAACTTAACCAGTTATTTTTCAACCGTCAAAAGATTATTTCTTTAATTTAGATATTGCAAAAGTTTTGTTATTGTGAATGTTTTTACTTTAGCATTTATCAATATTGTGAATGTCATAAAAGACTGTCACAAAATAAAACTGTCAATGTCAATGATTAAAGTAATTAGAATTTTGAACCTGAAAGTATTATATTTATATTTAATTAATTATTTGCATTATTTTAAATTATATTCTTTTTTTTATTTTAATTAAAATTAATTTTGAATTTAAATTGAAACTTAGTAATAAAATAAAATTAATAACTGGTTAAATATTAAGAATTTGATCGAGTTAAACAATACAAATTGGCAAATCAAAAATAATGTATTTATTTATATTATAATTTTATATAGAAATATAACATATATATATTTCGACTTATATAAAATATACTTTTTTATATAATATGCCCAAATTATAATATATATAAATATTAATAAATATAAAAAAAAAAAAGGCTTCATCAGTTATTATTATTTTTTCTATAACGAAATGTTATAAAAAAATAATAATTATTCAGGAACTATTATGGAAACGTCACTGTCTGCATATACGAAAAAATAAAGAATTCTAATTTCATATCTCGCATTGTCTATCAAAATAAAGCAATTAACAAATTGTATAATATAGAATTATAAAAATATTTATTAGCTAAAACCTATATAAATATTTTTAAAACTTCTGTATTTTTTTTAATTAGAAAAAAAAAAATAACCAAAACATTTTCACACATTTTCATCAATTTTTTCGTAAAGTTTTTTTTTCATTCATTCTTCGGAAAACTAAAAAATTTACAGGGCCATCTTTTGTATTAAAAGCACTCATATTCAACTGTTAAAAATCCTTAATACCATATTTTGTTAATCTTTGATAATATATTTTTATACTTTATATACAAATAAAATAATAAAAAATAAATTAATTTATATATTTTTTTTTAAAGGAAGCAATGCATTTACAGCAATTTAATTTGTTTTAATGCTTGTTTTTTGAAAAAAAAAAACCTAAATATTTAAAAATTTCAATTAATAATCCCGTCTGCCTAACAAAACATAATGTATTATACAATTTCTCTTAAAATTCTAAACAAATCAACAAATATCTTATCAACGCACTACAGATATTTTATTTCGAATTATTAAGAATTTTAAATGATTTTGTATATTTTAAGTAATATTATTTCTTACACAAAAATGAATATTTTATTATCAAACTTAAAAACTTTTTGTTCCTATATAATGTTATTTATACACCTTATACTTATATTACCCTGGAATCCCTTGAAACCCTTTATTATTGTTAAACTTTTAAATAAATTTATTTATGCAAACAAACTCTTCACATTTTTTATTTATATATAAAAAAAAAAAAAACAATGGTTTATATTCAATAGTTGTTTTTATTTAATAATGGTATGGTAAGTTAAAATAACTAAACATTGAGTAATTTTTTTTATTTAAAACTAAATTATCTACTGAATTTAATTATAAAATATATAATATTTGTTATATCTGCTTAAAATATAATATTCAATAATTCCGCTTAACTTTATTTGTTGAAAATTTTACCCCTATTCTCGGAATAATATATGAACCTAAAAAAAAAATTAAATATTTTATAGAAAAACTTAAATTACCTACATTAAATACCTTTAAAAAATAACTCGAAATAAAAAAAAAACTAAAATTTGTTAAATTTTGACATTAATTTTGTTTTTAGTTTAAGTATTTGTAAAATTTAATCATTATATGAATTTCAACTTTTTTTTAGAAGGTGGTACAAAATTAGTTGCGAATATTAATTACTATAATAATTGAAATTGTAATGAAATAAGGCTTTTGAATTTTCAGTCTTTTTTTATAATTAATTTTATAATTAAATATAGGACCTTTCCCGACCATTATCATATGGTAATTGTAACTAAGCTTTGATGAAAACTAAGTTTTCGTTTTTATATTTTATGCCGAAGATATTCCTGCGGTCTATTTGTCCCAAACAGAAGTTCCGAAAAATACAATTTTTTTTGGGACTCTCAGGTATTTAGTTATATCATGTCGGGTGTACCTTAAAAGATCTTGACGACCTGTGTAACTTATGCCGAAAAGTATGGTTCCTGGTTTCCAAGACGTATTTATTATAAAAGCAATTGCCACATATCATCATGTGTGGAATGACTAAAAGTTTTGATGAGCCCCATAACATTTGTTGAGAAACCATAGTTTCAGCTCTACGGCTATAGGGCGTAGAAAACTTTTTCAAACTTTTATCATAGTACTATTTGTTAAACTATAGCATTCTCAAATATACTCGTACAATAATTAAAAGTTTGAAATGTAGAGATTCGGAATCCTTTACAAGTACAATAAAATTGCTGAATACCCCTAAAGTATTCATGCTGGAAGAATAATAATGTTTTTTAGAAATAATTGATGTATCAAGACGAATATATTGTTGAAACAATTTAATTAAAATCTTTAATTTGCCTCAGTTTTTAAGTCGCCTTTCTTAGAAAATTTAAATTACTATACCAGTTTACTTGATCCTTAAAACACGAGGAAAATTATCAGGTCCAAAAAAGTTCTTTTAGCTTTTTATAAGATGGGTCAAGTTGGTTTGTTTATATGCCCAGTATCATTTAGTCGAAAGGCATTGAAAATTTCCTGATTGACTATTTGATGTTATAAAATAAATGAAAAAGCAAGTAGTTTTCATTTAATTTCAAAAATTTATTTGCACAAATAACAGTATTTCGTCTACGTCATGCACTATGACTTCTTTAGTGCTTGTACTTGATATAATATAATAATGTGCCGGCACGAATAGAGTTGGGTTTAAATAATTAATTGCAGCAATATTATTGAAAAAATTTAGTTCCCTAAATTATGACCAGCTTGAATAATAAAGAACTGAAAATCTAGTTTTCTTTTAAACAATTCTATAAAGTTGTAAAATATTAAGGATAAATTTCCGGGCAGCATGTCATTCAAATTTTCGAACCCTGTAAATATATTATTAGAACTAATTACACTAAGAAGTTGCAATTAGCGTTAAATATAGTATATTTTGCAAATTTTGAGATTTCTCAGAGCAAAGCTGAGTGTAGATTATATAGATATTGCTGGAATATTTTTTTGTTCCTAAGGGACCAAAATACCTTCAAAAGGCACCCGAAATCCTAATCCTCCCGGTAGTGTCATATTTCTACTCAACTAAAACACCCTTCCCTGTAGCCAAAATAATGGGATAAGCACCTTACCTGGTTGCACAGTATAATGGCTGAAAAATAGCGACAAAACATAAATTAGATGTTTATCAAGGGTTGGTTCAATGGGCAACCCAAAAGGTATAAGTTGACTTCCTTCTTGAATTTTTCTTGAATAATAGCGGGAAACCCATATGAGGGTAATGTGTTCCACAATTTATAGGTACGACTTAAAAAAAATTTCATAAATTTCAGAGTTCTTGTTCTAAAAAGCTCTACTGTATATGAATGTGATTCAGCTGCTAACCGTGTTACGGCGGTGACTTAAAGACGTTAAGTCTTTTGTGACGTAAGTATCATTGATAAAACGCGCAGCTCTCTTTTAAATCTTATCCAGATATTGACGAGCGGTGCTAGGTGCACCAGGAAATATGTTAGAATTATACTCAAGTTTCGTGCACCTATATGTTAGAATTATACTCAAATTTGGAAATGTAAAGTATTTCCTACTCCTGCCTAGGATTCGGAATTTTAAATACCCACATTGCCAAAATAAATGGTTAGTACAGAATTGTTCCCTTGGTTGACAAATATATATAGAAATGGCTTTGGATGTAATATAATATGGCAAGCACCTTTTAGAGGTTGGAAATATATTGGATTCCATATTAGGTGATTAATCTTAAGGTAAATCTAATAAAATAAGTGCGCCGGCAAAGTTTGACATTATTCTGACCAACTCTTGGGGTGGGACAAATTTATTTTTTTTAGTTTTTATGATTTTTGTAAAAAAAATTATGAGGTGGGGTGGAATTGATAGCATATTTTATTTTAAACACCACAATGGGTTTGCACAGGTATCTAAAAGTTTAAAATAGCATACTATAATATTCCCTGCCTTCTCTAAAGATCTCTTATCTGATATAAATTGTCAATTTCGTCAATTTCGCATGTTCATTTTCCTCCCCAAATACAAAACAACACCTTTGTAAAAAAAACACCAATATAATGGAAAAAAAAGAAAGACTGTATAATTGTCCCAACATTTTTATCAACAATTTTATTAATATAAATATAATGAGATTTTAGATTTCTTTTTTATTCAATTTTGTGCCACCTTCAATAATATCGAATAAAAAGCAAATGTTTTTTTTAAAACATTACTAATTGCAATACATTTTATTTTTCTATACCTCGATAATATTCCATAAAGTAGATATTATAAATCTATTTTCAAGATACATTTATGACACAAAACAAACGTATTTTATAAGTTATATAATTAAATAAAACTAATACAATACAAAAAAAATTAAATCAACTTGAAATGAACTAAAAAAAAAAAAAAATTTATTAACATTAAAATAAAATTATTTTGAAACATTTTATGAATATTTTCTTTCTTGGTTTTTATTTTTTTTTTCTATTCTATACCATCATTTCTACTGCTATATTACTACTACTATGTTACTACCATTTTTAATCTACTCTAAATTATAATCAAAAACCAAAAAAATCAAATTCAAATAATAAACTTTACTACCACGTCATTTCATCATCGATGCATTATGCACTACTACTACTACTACAAAAAAAAACAAATCAAAAAAATTTAACAAATAATAAATTAATAATGCCTAAATTAACAAAAAAAAAAAAACAAAAATCAAAATATAATTAAATTAAAATAATGAGTAGATGGTCCAGCTGTAGTTCGCGTCAACATATTTGTTCGAAGTATATCAAAAATCGATGATGTTACAATGGTAAGTTTTAATCAAAACAAAAAATAAAGAGTATAAAATACTTATTTTTTTTTTTTTGAAGTATGCAAAGATTTTCAAATTAATTGCATAATCATATATTAAAAAAGTATAACTTATTTTCTGTAAAAACCAAAAAAAAGAAACTATTTTTTATATTATAATTAAATATAAATTTATACATATAAATGTTATGAGCATAAATATTGAAAAGCAAATTTTTTTAAAATTAATAAAATAACTGTTTCTCAATCGGTTAGTTTAATAATACTTATGAACCCTTAGATTTTCTCTATAAATATATTATTATTCCATCTTATCCCTAGCACCCCTTTCCTATTTCAATGTCAACCAAATTTCCAATCTTATGTACTTATCCAATTAAAATCCTATTGTTAGTTCGGATATTTTGTTTCTATGTTTCAAATGTCAAAAACAAATATGTGTCAAATGTTTTAGCAAGTTCATCTAAAAAATATAATTATTTTTTATATGAATTAACTATTTATTATTTATTAGCAAATATAATAAATTTAAAATAAAGTTTAACAAAAGAATTAAACATTTTTATTAATATTACAAAAAAAAATTCTTAATGTTAATAAAACAAAATTATTCAAAAAAATAAACAAGGAAATGAAAAATAGAACAACGGTAATACTCAATTTTTAAATGTCATTTTCAATCAAAAATACAATAAGATTTATTGTTTATTAATAAATAATATATTCATATTTTAAAGTTTTTATACCAGTGCATACATATATGACCACTGGTATATTAAAATTGCAACTCCGTTTTAAGTTAATTTTTCTATACGTCCATTGATACGTTGATATTTCCTAAAATGAACCAATTTTACAGTAAGATGTTCAGTAAAAATTGGTCAGTGTTTCCAATAATGTCAAAATTATTTTGCAACAGATAATAAGAAATATTTAATTATATTTTTTATTTATAAGTCAAGTGTTATTGAATATGTTTAATATTTAAAATTTTTTCACCTTTAAAGTTTTACAAAAACAATAAATGAAAAAAAGAACAAAACATCTACATAGACTTTAATATTTTATATTTTAAAACCTTTAATATATATTTCTTATGTTATATAATTATAAAATATTATAGCTATATTAAATGAAAATGTTTCAAAATAACTAAGTTCCGTTATCTAAAATTCATTTGGAAAATAGTGGTTACATATATTCAAAATTTTTAAATAAATGTCATTTGATATTAGTTTCCTTCTCGGAAGTCTGATGTAACAATTCGGTAAATCTAAACAAAATAAAATTGTATTTTCGAAAGTTATGCGAGAAATCTATATGTTATATACCATTGAGGGTTATAAAAAATAGCTGGGTCATATTGCATCAAACCCTTATCACTAATCAAATAATCAAATAATCAACTTTGCAATAAGTAAATGAATTTTTTAATCAAATAAAAAAATTAATGAATATTTAATAATTAGATTAGTGATAAGTAATTGGTTCAATTGGGCCCAGATATTCAGAAATTATAATAATTTAATAATATTAAATTAAATGGTAAATCAAAATCTGACTCTTTTATTAGGTATTATTCAAATAATATATTCTTATCTATCTAGGGCCTTATTTTACTCATAAGTATATATGAAATAAAACTGGTTGAAAAGCAGTTACATATTTAACTAATAATACTATTGTAACTCTGTGTCTGTAAAATTAATTATTTATATAAATAAATGATAACATTTCTGTTAGATTGCGATATTTTTAATTTTTTTTTTTTTTTTGTTTATTGGAAGGAATGCAACATCTTTTTTTAGTTTCCGATAAATATACAAAAACATACATATAAATTAATATATGTTTCGAATTCTTAATAACTATAAATTTCGAATTTTTTTTTTTTTTTTTTAATATAGAATTTTATGAAAAGCTATAAATAATAAATTAAAAAATTTTAAACCTGTGTCTCGAAAAAAAAAAAAATACTTTTTACATTATAATATATGAATTTATATGATATAAATTATTTATTAATTTTTTTTTTTAAATATAAATATAAATGTATAATTATATATGTATATATTATATATGTATACATATATAAATGTATCTTGTTGTTGATTTTTTTTTATTTCTACAAAATACAAAAAAAAACACAAATTGTCTATACAAACCTATATTTAAGTGTTATAGTCAAATGTCAACGATATTTAAATGAAAATTTTAAGATATTTCATTAATTCTTATAACTTATTTACATTTGATATTCTTTAAATAGTTTGTATTTAAATTAAATTTTATTAAAAATATTTCTTTGATCCTTAAAATTTTTAAAATAATTTTTTTTTCATAAATCATAAGGAAGTCCAAATATAATATGAGTCAATATTTACTATTGTCTGGTTCTTAAAATAAATAAATACAGTTAACTAAAAAAGTCTACCAAAACTGCAACAAAATTCAAAATGATCTTTAAAATTATATCACTACTCCATTTAAAAATCTATTTTTTTGAAAGCGTTTTCAAATGAAAAAAAAAATTTATTTCCAAAAAATACTAGTACCTACTTCCTCTACGCCATGCAAACTTCGTCAGTGCTACTACTCGATTCTAATAACCTATTTACAATAACGCTCTCGTTTCGCTCTCATTAAGTAGTCAACAAAGGAATGTTTACAATGAAATGTACATGACAGCATTTTTTGATATTGTTTAGTTTACAAATTTCATGAATTAAAAAATATTCAATAGTTTAAAGTTTATTGTGTAGCTATTTTGAATAAAGGTTCGATATTATTTAATCCAAGCTAGAAAAAGAATTAATAATTTCATTAATTTTTTATTCTGATATATTTTTTTTTATTTTTCAATAAAAAATATTTTTCAAAGTTCAATTATTTGACATTTGAATACGTAGAGAAAGCTAAAAAGTTTAAAATGAAACAACTTTTTTAATGACTGCGTAATACCTGCGGCATGGCTGCGTCTATTGTAGACACTTTCATATAATTCAATTTATTATTGCTATGTGTAGAAAACGAAACGAGAGCGCTCATTGTAGACTTTAAGGAATTTATTAAGCTCATATCTTGACTTGAATCCATTTTTGAATATTTAATATATGTAGAGATTCAATAATGTTGGATCCAATCTGGATCCAATTACACCTACCACTTAAGACAGAAACCAAATTATCATATTTTGATAAATGATAAGTGATTGTTACAATAATTACACATTAATTCTAAACACAAACACACATAGATTTCTTTTTTTTATGAATTGAAATATATACAATATCATATATAAATATACTTAAATATTTTTTGTAAAATTATGTGTCTTTTGGATCTCTGTATTTTAAATTAAATTTTTTAATTACAATTATGATTATTTCATTATATTTTTTTTTTTAATTAAATTTTATTTATTTCTACATCTATTATATTTAAGTTTTTATCTAGATATCTAGAGTCATTATTAAAACAAGTATACAGATGCTAAATATTAAATGTCATTATTATTTTTTATTATATATTTATATATATATATATATATATATATTTTTTTTTCTTTTATTTATTTAAGAGTGCAACTTTTTAAATAAATGTATAAATTTTTTTAATTAATAAATATTTAAATTTAAAATGTTAAAATAAAAAAAAAAAAAAATAAAAAATAATCAAATCTAAATAAATATTGTAATATATATGTGCTTTAGACGTGATTTCAAGAAAAAGATATTATTTTTTTTTTTTTTTTTGTGTATTAAAATTAATAAAGTCCATTTTGACCGGAAAACTTATTTTAAAAATCTTCTTTTATTTTTTATTTTTTGATTTTTTGTTTTTTCGAATCAAAAAACAAGAAGTGAATTTAAATAAATATTTACTAATTTTTCATTATTTATTTTAATTTTACTTTGTTTTTTTTTTTACAAATAATAGTTTTACATTTGTAATAATCTTATGTTTATTTTATACAGCTTCAATGCAATTTTCTACATGTCTTTAAATATAAAAACAACTTTTTTTTTCTATTTTGGAATTATAATTTGTAGAATTTATTAAAAAAAAAATAAATAAATATTTTTTTTTAAATTAAAAACTTGAAAATATCTGATGTTGTACTATAATATTTTATTATATGTATGCAGTCATGGAAAAAAAAAGTGTTACATAAAATCCATTGACAAAAGAAATTGCAAGAAAATCTTTTTCAATTTATTTTTTTTTTATTTTTTATTTTTAAATTTAAATATATATATATATATATATATATATTAATTTAATTCTAATTTGGAATGTTCTAATAATATTGTATCTTTAGTATACTCAAAAAAAAAAAGAGAGAATACTCCTGGAATATATTAAAATTAAAAAAAAAAAATATATTATTTAACGCATAGGATTTTATTTGTTTGTTTCGAAATCATAAAATTTTTTTTTAAGTTTTTTTCATAAATGTATTTTAAGTTTTTATTTAGACTTGAATTTTTTTTCTTTTGCACCTTTTTATGTAAAAAAAAAAAACTTTTCTGCACTACTATACAAATAATTAAATAAATTATAATGATCCAACTAAGTTTGTTTTAAAAAATTTTCATTTTTTTTTTTGAAAATAGGAGTCGAAAAAAAAAATGTGTGATAAATTGAAATATGTATATATATAATAAATATAAGAAAAAATCAAACCTAATATAAAAATTCTATTCAATATTAAATTCTGAATAAAAATTCTGAATAAGAATCCCGCCTATTTTAATTTCATTAACTTAAGTGAAAAAAAAATTGTAATATACATTCAATACGTTTAGGCCTCAACTGTATTTTATTAGATTTAAAATTTCTGCTTTTTATTATTAATTTAAACTTTTTTAAATAAATTGTTTAGAGTTTATGAAGATTTGGGATATACTCATATTAAGTATAGTGATTATACTTGTATTTAGAATTTTCCAAATTAAATAAATTTATTTTTCGATTCCTTTGTTACACAAAAAAAAAAGTTAAAAAAATGCTTAATTTTTTATTAAATCTTAATATTATTTTTAAAATTATGATTTCAATAAAAATTTTTTTAACGATTTTAACCAAAAATTGATAAATCGCATTATTACAAAAAAAAAGAAAAAACTAGAGTATTATAACCTTTAAAGATATTACAATATTATTAATTTCAATAATCAGCATTTAAATAAATTATTATTTTGAATTTTTTTCATCTTATAGATTTAAGATTAAAAATAAAAGAAAGGTAATTTATTATAATAATGCTGACATTAAATAAATAAAAATATATTCTTTCTTTTTTTTTCTTTTATGAAATTTCATTAATTTGTATTAAAAATCTGTAATATTATCTGATAACATTAATCCAAATAGCTACTAAATATATTAAATAATTAAAAATGTTAATTAGTAAAAAACTTTGAATTTCAAAGTTTTTTCTGCCAACCAAAATCTTATTGGTAATATAAAACTTGTTTCATGATTTCTATAATATTTCAATTAATCTGTTTTGACCCAATGTTAAAGTAATTTTTTTATATATATATTGAAAAGACATGTACAATTACAATCATAATTAAAAGTGTTATAAATTATGAGAATCTAAAAAAAACATAGAATTCAGAAAATTATAAAATTATTTATGCAACGTACTATATGCAGGGTTGCCACTAACAAAGAATTAAGAGTAGGTATCTAAATTTTAGAAAAAAAAAGTAGCAAAGTAGCAAAAATTAGGTTAAAACAAGTGGCATAAAAGTAGCATAGTCATTGCATCCAAAATATTATTTTGGAGAATATAAAAAATTTCTATAATAATAAACATGAGTTAGGCACATATTAAATAAAAAACTTTACTTTTAAACATAAAAAATTTTATTAATTCATTTTCATTTGTGACAACCCTGACTAAATGTCGTTTAAAAAATATACTTTACAAAAGGACATACTATTTTTTACCTTTTTCATATATGAATGGATTTATTAATTAAACAAATTTACTTATATATTCAAAGAATTTTTATTTTGTCAAAATATTGAAGCCACATTGTGATCTATGTTTGCAAACTACGATGATTGTTTTTTTAATTAATATATAAAATTAAAACAAAAATAAATCAAATATTATTTTTATATTTTTTATATATATTTTTTTTTTATAACAGTGTACTATTAATAACAAAGGAATTTAATCCTGCATTGTGATATAAAAACAAATTTCTTTTATTTTCTTTCTATATTTTAATTTTTATTTTATATAATGTAATTCTTTATAATTTAGCTCACAATAGCAAAACTTAGATCTGTTTTTTTTTTTTTTATTTATCTTTATAAATCTGTTTTATTTAATTTTTTTTTTATTTTTTATTCACAATATATTTTGCTACAAAAATTCTGTTCGATTAAATGAAATAAACTGTAATTAAATTTGAAATACTATAATATAATATAATTTATTCAATATAAATTTTGTATTTAAAAAAGTTAGGAAATAAACAATATATTTTAGTTAATAATTGAATATAAAATTAAATTTAAATTCATTTCACAATAAATTAATTTCAATTAATTTTAAATTCACAATAAATTAATAGACTCGAAAAAAAAAATTAATGAATCGCGGGAAATATTAACAATGTGCGAAAAACGTGCGTTAAGTTTTTTCACAAAAATTTTTAATTAAATAATATTAAAATTTTAATCTTTCAAAAAGAAAGTTAAATTTATTTTGAAAAAAAGGTTTAAATTAAGGCTAGGATTTTGACATATGAATTACAGTGTTGACAAAGGTTTTTTAAATTCTGAAAAATCTTTTTTTTTAATTTTCAATATTTTGTTAAATTTTCCAGGTTAATTTATAAAAATATCAAATTAAAATCGTTTTATGTGGAAAAATTTAACTTTTACTTTTTTTTTTTATTAAAATAAACTAATTAAATAGAATTTATAAAATTAAAATTAAATTCTAATAAAGATACACAAATATTAATACAGTTAGTATCATAATTATTTAGGCAATTTATATTAGAAATCTAAATATGATATTAAATTGAAGTATTTATGGCAAATCTGACATAATAAAAATCAAACTCATTCACAAATTCATAATTTAATTTTTAATAATTCAACTTTATTTATTTCTCAGCAAAAAGCAAAATGCAAATAACAAAAACAACAAGCGAAACAAAAATTTCATAATTATTTAGACAAGTTAGCAAAGTTAAAGTTGCAAAAATGTGGGAAGAATTTATACATATTGATTACATATAAAAAATATTGTATTCAATGAAGAATTAGCTAATGGCCAAATTTTGTTCAAAATTAAGTTGGGGCAATGCAGTGGGTTCGATTACCTGCCATACAATCTTTTTTTTATATAACCATTTATCTATACCAATTGAAGCTGGGTGTTTGAAATTTTGCCAAAAGTAGTTTAATTTTATAACCAAAGTTTCTGCAAAATTTGGTTGGCTTACTGCAGTGGGTTCGAGTAGCTGCAATACAACTTCTTCTTTTATATAAGCATTACTCTACACCTAATAAAGCTGGGAGTTTTAAAAATTTTGCCAAAAATAGTTTAGTTTTATGGCCAAAGTAGTTCAAAATTGGGTTGGTTTACTGCAGTGGGTTCGAGTGGTTGGCATAAAACTTCATATTTCACATGAGCATTACTTTATACATAATAAAGCTGGATGTTTGATATTTGGCTAACGTTTCAATAAAATATAGTCGATGTAGTGGAAGAGGTTCAAATAACTGCCTTTCAACTTATATTTTCTTTTAAAGATAATTTTCTTTTAAAGGTTGTCCATTTTTAATTTTGCCAAAAGTAATTAGCATTATAATATCATCGAATGTCAATATTCGGTATCGGGTATCGTAGGCTTGATAAAGTCTACTCTAGGATATCATCTTCAAATTGGTATTTTGCTAATTTTTTAAGTTTGGTGGCTGTTAATATCACATGATGGTGTCACTGAGCTTGGTATTTAATTTTTTTCTAAAAGGGATGTATTAACTTTGGTATCCACCAGAAGGAAGTTAGCTAGATGTAGAAAGGTATAATTATGTATATTTTTGCTCAGCGTCACCTCCTGGATCGATTTAGCTATGCCCGTCCTTTCGTCCATTAACTCAAAAAATAATGAAGCTATATTGATAAAATTTATACCGTAGGTAACTAATGACGAAAGAAAAGTGGGAATTATTAAACCATGTATTCAGATTGCGGAAGATTTCCATCCAACTAAGGGCAAACCAGCAAATCTTGGAGACCTATGAAAATAGAACATTCAAATTTAGTACAAAGGTCTTTGTGAACTTTAACACACTAAAAACACCCGCCCTGTTTTAAAATATTAAAACTAGTCTTGGAGACTAACCATTAATTTTGCGCTAACTTTTTATGATCTACTGGAATTATAGACCTCCGTTATGGTGATCTGAAGTTATCTCTAATTGGAGGGACCTAGTTCTTTTAAGCCTTCTATTGACATTTGAAGATAGTAGAAGTTTTGACGCTTCTATGTTTATGTGACCTTCTAAGCGGGTCTTATGTTTTATGGCATATTTTTTTATTTCATGTAAGTCGGAATTTCGTACGTACCAGAGAGCACTCACCATGTTACGTAGCACTTTGCTATGAAATGTTTGAATTCTCTGAATATATGTTAGTTTGGCACAGCCCCAAAGTTGTACGCCGTACAACCAGATAGGCTTAATTATTTGGTTATATAACAAAATTTTGTACTCTATTGGCAATTTAGATTTTCGACCTAGGAGCCAATACATTTCTCTATATTTTTGTTCCAATTCTATTCTTTTCTTTTTGACATGTTCTTTTCATTTTAGCTTGACATCTAATGTCATTCCTTGTTTTCATGAGGAATATCTACCCCATTTAATTGTACGGCTGGGGGATTTTGAATAGGTTTATTTGTAAAATTTTACTTGCACTGATTTCAGTTCATTTAGTTTAATTTTCCATCTTTTGGTACAAAGACATAATTTATCACTTGCTTTTTGTAGTTTATTTGTAGCCTCGCCGATATTTGATCCTACTGCCATTGTTGCAGTATCGTCAGCAAAAGTCGCTACAGTTATTTCTTGAAATTGGGGCAAGTCACTAGTATATAGCAAGTATAATATTGGACCCAAGATACTTCCTTGTGGTACACCCGCTTTAATTTCTCTCAGTGTAGAGCACTCTTCATCCTGTTTAATTCTAAACAGTCTATCAGTTAAGTATGATGAGAGTATATCTACATATTTTTTAAGTAATAGTTGCCGCAACTTATAAATTAAGCCTTCGTGCCAAACTTTATCAAATGCTTATGCTACGTCTAGAAATATTGTAGAGCATATTTGTTTTTCTTCTAGAGCTTTCTCAATTATATCAGTAATTCTATGTACTTGGTCAACAGTAGAGTGTTTTTCTCTAAAACCAAATTGATAGTTTGGAATTAGTTTTCTATTTCCTATTATAGGTTTCAACCTTTTTAATAACAGTTTCTCAAAGAGTTTTGACATAATTGGTAACAGAGAGATAGGTCTATAAGACTTTGTTTCGTTTGGAGGCTTTCCTGGCTTAAGTATCATAATTATTTCTGCCACCTTCCAAACATTAGGTACATAATTTAACCTTAACATAGCATTCATTATATATGTAAACATTGTTATCCCTTTTTTCGGGAGTGGTTTTAGAATGTCTGCAGTAATTAGATCGAAACCTGGTGCTTTTTTTGACTTCAGCTTTAATTTCTTCAACCATTTCTATATGAGTAATTAGTTCAATGGCATTTTCTTCTCTTCTGAAATCATTTTCAATGTAGAGGTCTGACTCTATTTCATTGGGCCGAAAAATTTCTTCCAGGTAATCTGCGAATGTTTCGGCTTTTTCTTTATTATTTTTTGGCCATTTACCATTAATTTTCCGAATTGGTGGGACTGGCACTACAGGTTTTTTCAAACTCTTTGTTGCTTTCCACAAACAGTAATTTCTTTCTTTTTTAGCTGATAAATTCTCAACATATTTTTCATATGATTTGTTTTTTATTTCAAGAATTCTTCTTTTAAGATTCTGCGTTATTCTATTCAACACAGTTTTATCAGCTGGGTCACGTGTTTCATGCCATCTTCGTCTAGCTCTTCTCTTTAGTTTAATCGCATTTAATATATCTCTAGGATAATTAGGTCCTGCTGCCATGTATTTACATTCTTTTGTATTATTCCATGCAGCATTTTGGACAATTTTATTAAGATTTTCAATTGCTAAATCTATTTCATCTTTAGTTGTCTTTGTCACAATTCGTTGATAGATGTGACCCTGCACATTTTACACATTTAGCTAGACGCTGGCAAAATTTTTGCGTGTGACCATATCTTTGATATTTTTTACACTGAGGAATCAGATTTGTTTTTTTCAGAGCTTCAATTTTCACTCTCATATGCTGAATAAACTCTATTTTATAAATCTTATCAATGTCCTCAGTATTTTCAAATGTTAACATAAAAAGAGGTAGTTTAACTATAGTTTCTTCCTCATTCTTTTTAATTTTTTTTATTTTGTTTACAACTTCAATGATTTTAAAACCCTTACATTTAAGCTCTTGTTTTATATCTTCAGGATCGCATGAAGGATGCAAGTTCCTAGCCATAACTTTAATTGGCCTGGTCAACTTGTTTTCATAAGTATGCCATTCTAAATTAGCTTCTTTTATAATCTTTGTTAGTTCTCTGTATTCCCCTTCTTTTTCAACATTAATCTTTAGTTGATGGTTATTCATCATATTTACTTTATAGTTAATTTGTGCATCTTCCAGTATTTTATTAGCTTCGGGGTATTTCTACAACATTACTTAAGATAACCGGAGGAGGTTTGTTTTTTCTTATAATGATGGGTTTATCAATTGCAATTTTTGGTTTAATCACCTTTAATTTTTCTACACTATTATTTTTGTGTATTTCTGGTGAGTGCTCCGCTTTTCTTTTTTTCCCTGTACGTTTTACAATCCACTCGGTTTCCCGAGTTAGTTCTTCTTCATCTGTACAGTATTCTACTGCACTTTTAGTTATTTGCTTGTGAACCTAAATTAAAAAAAAAAGTAAAGTGATGGTTAGGGTTAGGGTTTCTCCTAATAAATTCCTAAGATCTTACCAACATATCTTCGAAATTTATAAAGATAGAAAACTGATATTTGGTGCAAGGTAGTTCCGGCCTGGTTTCTTAATATTACTGAAGCCTGAGATGAATTGAAGTTAGGATTCTTGTAACTGTAACCCGCCTCCTGAAACCAATCTAAGATGTGTGCTAAATTACACAACCAGCTAATAAAAACTTTTATGTTTTCAATTAAGTTTAAATTCCTTAATACAATTAGTTAAGTATTTTAAGTTTAAATTGAATTTATCAGTTGTAGGGTATTATTAAGCCGGTTGCATCGACTTACACTTCTTTCATTACTTTTTATTGAATAAAATTGTTGTTTTATGCCAATTATATTTTTTCTGCAATTAAAAGTTCTGCTGTCACCCGATTACCCGATTCACATTCAGGAACAATTGCTGCTCGTGTCTCAATGCTTTATTCTCTATTACGTTGCATTTGATTTGTTGTACCTACAATCAAATAATAATTAAGAGTTTAATAAATATGGATGTATTTCATTTTTGCAATACAAATAGGAAAGATTGTTGCATTTGTAATTGGATGCTATTTTGTAATTATTCGCTTAATATTGTTAAGAATTAAATAAAGATTTTGTGAAATAAGTTTGAAATTTATATTGTCAGAATTGTAGTAGCTATACTTTAATTTTTAATTAGCCCAAAAAGAGTATAAATTATTTGGGTCTAACTGATGCCTTTTCTAAAACAGAATTGAATCATAGTTTTTATTCTAGACTAGATCTAAAGGGAAAAATAAGGTTTAATATCATATAATATGAAAAAATAGATTCTTAAAATGACATAAATAAATTATATTTTAATTTCAAAAAAAATTATTTTACATACACAAATTTTGTTTTTTTATAAAAATAATATTTAAAAAATTTTTATACATTAATTAATATTTTTTAATTTATATTTTATTAATTTCATTATTTTTATTTATTTATTATTTATTTATTTTGTTTTTATTGTAACTTAATATTGAGATCCATATAGACATCATTATATTAAATAAATATATATAAACATATATTCATATATATATATATATATATATATATATTTATTATAAAAAAAAACTGGCGATTAATAATCTCAAAATTAAAATTAAATTAATTAAAATTTTTTTTTTAATAATTAAATATTTAATTTCGCGCTTTCAATACATTTCTTATAATATTTTTTTTTTAAAAAGGAACTATATTTACATATATATATACACATATATAATCCATTTATATTTATAAAAATATTATAATATAAAATCAAAATTACGAAATTATTATTATATCTTTTAATTTATTATTTTTTAGTAAATGTATATTTTGAAAAATAACGCAAACCAAAATTTTGAAATTAAAAAGTAGTTTCTTCTAGATAAAAATAAAAATTGAATTGAAAAAATTAAAAAAAAAATATATATATAAATATATTTTAACAGAAACGGCGTAATATTACTCTAAATACTACATGTAATTTACAACTGTATAAATCAAATAAATCTAATTTTGATATGTTAAAAAATCGAACAAAATATGTTGTAAATTTTTTATCAAAAAAATTAAAATACACAAATTTAAAACTTTAAAGTAAAATAATTAGAAGAAAAAAAAAAAACAAAAACATCAATTAATCAATTATCACTTATCGCCTGTGAAATTTATTTTTGTATAAAACACGAGTTTCCATCATAATTGAATTATTTTCGCAACAAAACCATATTAATATGATTATTCCTATTGACATCACCATCTATTGTTAACAATTTTGAATTAAAAACAAATTATTAAAAAATAAAAAAAAAAAACAAATATAAAATACATAAAAAAATTCAAAACTATTATAATCTTTTACAAATTAACATTAATTGCAAATTACTTTTAATTGAAAGCATCCCATAATTTTTGTTTTATATTGAAAAGCACACTATAAACAGAAAACAAATTTTCGCAACAAAACTTTTATTATTATCAACTAACAAAATGGCTCCATTGTTGCAAATAAATAAATTATTAGTATTGTAAAATACAATTATATTGTTTTCTTTTAATTATAATTTTCATTATTTTTTATTCTTTTTTTTTCTGTCTAATTTTTTAATTATTTAATTTAATATTTAATTTTTTTTTTTTTTTTTTTTAAAAACAGACAAAAAAAATGAAAATTAAATAAATTAATTAATATTAATATTACTATTAAATTATACACAGCAAAAAAACAATTACACAAAAAAAATAAAATAAAAACATTTAAATATACTTACATTTATATATAACATAATAATAGCATTAATACTGTAAAATATATTCCGAATAATAACTGATAACATTTAGGAAATTAAAATATTAATTAATTGAAATATAACATAATAATTAATAAAAAAAAATTTAAATTATTGAAAAGAACACTAATACATTCAGAAAAAGAAAACTGTCAAATTGACAGGGTTGTAAAAGAGCGAACTCAAATGCAAAATTTAACTCAAACTGTAAAATTGAGTTATCTTAAAGTGTGAGCGCAAATATATAACTCAAACTTTAACCTAGTTTAACTTGTGAGCTTTTATAGGTCAAGTTATAAAATAACTTAAAATATGAGTTAGCTTAAATTTGAATTGAGCTTTGAGTTGAGTTGAGTTGAAATTGAACTTTTTACAATCCTGCAAAATGAAGTATTCTACGAATATTTTTTGTTATACCAACGATACTTAAGTTTCGATTTTTATCTACAAAATAAAACAACAAATTATGTCATATTTTATATAAATTAAAATTTAATTTAATCCTAATTTTGAAAGTTCTAATTAAATTCGTTTTTCATTCTTGTTTTTGTTCTTCAATTCATTTCAAATATTTTTATGTTTTCATTTTCAATTTTGAATGGTTTTTATATAAATATTATCTTATTTTAATGTATCTTATACTATATTTATATATAAAAATATATAAATTTATATATCATATTTATATTATATATAAAATATTATATATAATAGTTAATAAATATATATATAAATATATAATAATATATCAAAAAAAAAAAAAAATTCAAAGCAATGCAAAATTAAATTTCCTTAAAAAATTTGTATTATTAACAGAATATTCATTCATTAAATTTCATAATAATCATATCAATCATTTTGTTTTATTTACACATTTTTATTTATTTATTTTTTTTTTATTTTTTAATTACTGTTATTTATTAAAAAATATTTAATATTCAATAATTATAATATTGTGACATCTAAATAAAATTAATATACTGAACATTTGATATTTAATAAAAACAAAAAATATACCTTAGTTTAAGATTTAAGTTTACAATATTGTATAAAAAACCCAATTTTTGATCTACACAAAATATCTTTGATTATTATAATATATGTATAACTTGCTAAAGTGGGTTTGACATAAGAATTCTAATCGGATTTCGTATTAATAAAGTGGGATCAAATAAGAGCTAGCAATATATTTTTATCTTGAAATATTTCATTCATTTTGTAAAAATAAAGTGATCTAATACCGCTTTTATAGTTTTTATTTATTTTGGATATTGGTGATATTTGTTATTATTTTGTGTTAACGACCGTCTCTGGGTTTTTTTTAACAATTTGAAATTGAAACACCAATTTAGGTCCCTTTCTCCCGTAAATCTTTATTTTATTCTGCAATTTTTTAAGTTATCGGGTGTACGAAGTTCATTGCAGTAAATTAATAATTTATCTTAATCCCGAAGTAAAAAGTCGAGTATCTTGATAATCAGTTTACATCGGCGTTCCCCTGAACTTTGAAGCTATAATGTATCAGGTATATCAGGCATGTGTCAACTATCAGAACGAGATGTATCAAGAGTTCCAAATGAAATGAAATAAAAATTAAAAAGTTCCGGAACGTTATTTATATTGCTAACATTTAAAATATCGTTCCGTAACTTTATCTGAATTAAATTTTTATTTTATTACATATTCTTTAAAACTTTAATCACAAAAACCAAAAATTAAAGTTTCTTACGCTTTTACATTTTTTGAAAAACCAAAATATTGCAAGTCCCCGTTTCTCGGGATCCAATAGTAGGACCGACATAGTTTAAAAATCAAATCACTGATTTTTTAGTAAAACCTTAATACAAATGTATAATATGTTGCGTAATCTCTTTATTGACATTCTCCATTGACGGGAACTGCAGTGCCATTTACGGTTTATTTATTTTTAAGTTTGTTCAGCTATATCAGCTATTCTATCTAACATTTTTTCCTCATATATTCCCGAAACAATTTTCGTGTTTTAAGGCCTCTTAGCATCACCTACAATACTTTTCATTTAAAATACAAATATTTGATTTTAAATAAAATGAATACAAATTTTTATCTGACACATTACTTGAAAATTTCATTTCACTATAGAAAAAAATTTGCCACTAGCAGCTAATCTTTTAGTTGTTGTACTGGGATTTAGTTTTTGTATTCCACTATTCTGTAATTTTAAAATTATAAATATATATAGATGTATTTTTCCATTTAATTTACCCTATTTCAGAAAAAAATTTTAGTTTTCTTTTTATAGTTATTTTTCAGGAAACATATATGCCAAAAACTGAAACTTTAAAATTTGATTAAAAATTACTGTATCGATTCTATTAAACAAATTTGAAAAATTTTTAAAAATATACAATTAATAATAACTTTATAATTTATATTTTATTATTTAATTCAGAATATAAATTAAATAAACACATAATATTATAAAATGTTAAAATAACACACAAAAATTTATAAACATATATATATATATATACATACAATATTATAGAGGATATGGCAACAAGAGTGATTGTCAACTTGTTCCTAAGATCGATATCAAAAATCGATGATTATAAAATGGTGAGTTTTGCTTCCAACCAGAACTAAAATAATTAACTAATAAAAAAAAACAAAACAAATAAAACTTTAAAATTAATTTAACTTAAAATATTAAAAAAAAAAAACAAATAATCGTTTTAATAACGATTTGCAATATAATAACGCTATATATTAATAAAATTATAAGAAAACATCAAAAATATTTATGTATACATTAATAAATTTTTATATTAAAAAATAAAATTTAATTAAAGGAAAATAACAATTTTTGTCTACTAATACAACTTAAGTCAATTACTAAAAAGAGTCATTTAAAATGAGTTATTTAAATTATTAGAAAATATTTTCAACATTTTCAAATAAAACAATTTTTTAAATCAAAATGCAAAAAAACCGAATAGTTTCCTTTTAATTTCACTAAAATTTTTTTAATTTATACATACGACATGCAGACTTCTTCAAGGCTTATACCAGATTCTATAATGCTTATAATCGATTCTTCAGTGCTTGTGCTCGATTCTTTAATTAGGATAACACATTCAATTTTTTAAGTTTGAAATACCCTAAGTCTAACATTGTTTGTAATTTAGAAACTATTTATCAAAATGGCTAAGTTAAATTAAAAATAATGTGAAAAGGGTTTATAGTAAAAAAGACATGGAAATTGCATGTCGTTAATTTGCGAATTTCGGACGTCAATTTCCGTACAAATAACTTCCTAAAAAAATTTGTAGCTAATTTATTATATATTTCATATAATTTATATTAAAGTTTTGAAAGGATGTACTTTATGAAGACTTCAACGTTCTTAAATATTCTAAAACTAAACGAATATTTTCTTCAATTATTTATTTCAATAATTGGAAGTTTTAGGAATGGATTACAAACAGTTGATTTAAATATAAAATGACTTAAAATCGACTTAATATGAATGACTCTTTTTGTATTTATTTACATAGAAATAAAAAAAAAATAAACATGCATACATACATACATAAGGAAATTTTTAAAATAAATAATTTAAAAGTAAATTTTAGAACTTAACGGTAAAAATGTGTCATTTGTGGTTTTTTGTTTCAATAAAAACTCAATTTCGTGTCATTTTCAAAAGAAAATGTTATTTCATACTTTTTCTTCTCTCCACATTTTTGTTTTTTGTTAAATAAATTATCAGGTGTTACCCTGCACAAATTCACAAATTTCTATACTATGTGTCGCTAAAAAATAAAGGTATTTTTAAAAACTAAATCGTTAAGTTCTTTATTGTCACTGATTACTGCTTTAATCACATTTGTGTGAATAAAATGCTGCATAGTTAAAGAAAAACATTAGAAAAAGACTAGATGTTATTAGATCGAGATAAAAATTATTTAATATGAAATAAATTTAATTCTATTTCTTAAATTATAAATTGTCTTTATTTACATTCCTGTGAAAGATTATAAAACTATAGCAAATATCAATGATTGATAACATTTCATTTGATTTATTCTCAATTAAGAGTTTCAAATAAATTTGAATTTGTTTGAACAATAGATACCAACTGCAAGCGTACAGATATTAGAATAGCCTATTGACAATGACGCTCTCATTTTTTGACATTGTTTTGTTTACAAATTTCATGAATTAAAAAACAATCAATAGTTTAAAGTTTATTGTATATTTTTATTTTGAATAATGGTTTGATGTTATTCAACCCAAGATAGAAAAAAAATTAATAATTTTACTAATTTTTTATTCTGATATATTTTTTTTTATTTTTTAATAAAAATTTTTTATCAAAATTAAATTATTTGAAATTTGAGTTAAAATGACTGCGACATGGCTGCGTCTATTGTAGACACTTTCATTTAATTCAATATATTTAACTAAGTTTCACAGATAGCTACGTGTAGAGAACGAAAAGAGAGCGTTAATTGTAGATACGCTTTAACTTTTGAAAAAGAATTATAAGCATATCAAATAGAGTACATACTTGTTATAAAAATATTTACATGTAGGGTATTGCATACTTTTAGGATTTTTTTTAAAAAGTACTTATAAGACAAGCAGTAATTTTGGAGGGAGTACTCAGGACAATTGTGCCGATATTTGTTTTGGCACAAAACTGTATATTCTAATAATCAATGTACATTATGTATGTATGTAAGTATTAATAAAAGTTTTTTTTTATAATAAGAAATAAAAGAAAAAAATAAAATTTTTGACTTTTTTCTAATTAATAATACATAAAAAAATAAAATATTTGAAACAAATTCAAAAACGATAGAAAAGAAAATCAAAACATGTTTTTTTTTTTTGCAAAAATAAAACACGAATAATGTCTTTTATTTTATTTTTGTTTAATTTTTTTAAAATACCTGTTTTTATGTTTAATTTTTGTTTGTTTTTTGAAAAAAAAAAAAAATAATATTGTGTGTGAATAGTGTAAAAAACAGTCCCAAATAAAAAAGGAATTACTTTAATTTTTTTTTTTTTTTGTACTAATGTCCAATTAAAACGAAAAAAAAGTAATCATGTATTACGTTATAAGTAAATAACAAAATGAAAGTACATAATACATATATATATATTTTTTGTTTTGTAAATCGTATATAAACATTAAATCTTGGCTTTAATATTACCATATATATATAAATATACATATAATATTTGAATAAAATGCTTATAATTTATTTACATCGAATTAAATAATTTGATGTAATCACAGAGTTTATCAAAAAAAATTGATTCCATCTAAAATATCGGCTTAAATCAAAATATCATATAACAAATTTAAATTAAAAAAAATTAATTTACTTAAACTATATAGTGATTTTCAATATGTTAATTAAAATAATTATAATTTTATTCTTGAATAATTTTTTAAATTTATTTTTATAAATTTTCACAAAAATTTTCTAAAATTTAATTTTTTAAAATTTTTTAATTTTTTTAAAAACCTAGTATTGTTTTAAAAACAAAGTATTAGTAATGTTTATTGCATTTTTAAAACTCTGAGATTATATTAAATTTATAAAAAAATAAATTTTATATAAAAAATAAAAAATATTCACCATGCTTTAAAAAATAGCTTTTCAAAATTTCCTTAAAAATTCAATAAATGTAATAATTTACCACAAATAAAACTACTCTTTAAAATCTTAAAAAGTTTAAATTTTTAATTTATTTTACTAAATACACTCTAATTTATATTCTGTTTTTTTTTCTAAATTCAATTATTTGGTAAATGTAAAAAACAAAAAATTAATAAATAAAAATTCAAATTAATTTTTCAAAATTTTTTCTCAAAACTGTACAATAAATTTTTTTTAAAACTTTAAAAATTGCACACAATACTTATATTATGTGTTAAACAAAATTTTATCATTCTGGATATCAATTTTATTGTATTTAGATTTTAGTGTATCAAACAAATGGTTTTAAGTTAATTTACATAATACCAAATTCCATATTCGAGCTTTAGAAATTAACCCCAAAGAAAACTAATTTGAATAAATGACGTTCAGACTACGATACAAGTTCAACTTTGACATTTAATTTTGACAAAAGTAGTTTTTTTGTTTATTTATCAAATATATATGGAAAAATAAACAAATTTGAATTTCCATTTATTGAATAAATATATATATGAAAACATAAATATTCATAAACGTAAACAATACTGTTAACGCAGAAAACTCAACGTCTCATCTAATTTTCTATTTAAAATTCAAAATCTCTGTATACTCGTACGGAAGAATAGTTCTCGGGTATATTAAAAATGCCTTTACGTTTATAACGCATTGAATTTAACATAAAAGATATGGAAATAACATATATATTCTATATAGCCCAAGATTAAATTCTGAGTCGATTTATGTGTATATGGATCTATATGTATCTGTTCGTCCGTCCGTTCTATTCATCCAAAATGTTCAAGCTAAATATATCTAAAACTATTTATAGGTTCCTTGTTTTTTTGATTGAATTCCGACAACAATTTTGGATATCTTTCTAAATACTTAATTGATATTTTTATATATTTGACATCCTTATCTTTTGACAACAAAAATGTCAAATCCAAATTCTAATGCCGCTTTAGTGCGTTCATAATGGCTTACTCCGAGTCTTAAAAACTCGTCCTAAAAAAGGTGTATCGGAAAAAATTATGTCGTTAGTTGAATTACCGTACGAATTTGTATAGTACTTTCAATGCCTCTATATACAAAAGGCCCCAGCGAATAATCTCAATAATCACAAAATCTCAAAATATTCTCAAATAATTTCATTGACAAAAAAAGGAAAACAAAAAAATCAAAAAAAAAAATCACAGCTGGCGAAAGAAGTATAAAAAGTATTTTTTTTTTAACTTTAGCCTCTTATTAAAGTTTATGACGTGTGGACTATGACACTTGAAATTTTTAATTAAAACAAATAAATATTTTTTAAAGAAATTTTTAAAAGTTGATAATGTTATATTTTTTTAAAATATATTTCATATTTAATATATTCCTGCACACAAATAAGAACCAGCTATTTAAAAAACTCCCATAAAGCTTGTGTACATAAATAAAACCTAATTTTAAAGTTGCGCTCTGAGCACTGAGGCCTTTAGTATAAAAAGGCATTGGTACTTCAATAGTTTAAAAATAAAATATAATAAAAATCAGAATGATAAAATAGTGTTGCACATTTTAAATTATAATTCTATAAATTTTTTTTTTATTTAGAATAAAGAAACAAATTATTTTTAAATTAATTTATTATTTTCATTTTAAATTTTAATTTTTTTTTAAATTTATTTATTTATTTTAAACAAAAAAAAAAAAAAAAACAAATATACTTTTCAGGAAAATACACATGAAACTGTATTGAAACGTTTAAAAAAATAGTAAATATATAAATTAAATAGTTTAATAAAATCAGAAAATATAAAATATATAACATTTTTATGGAAAAAAATTATAAAAATAATTATATAAATAAAAAAAATTGTTTATTATATTATATATATAGCTTGAATTTATCCAATGTATTAAATACATAATTAATTTTAACAAGATGATTTAATTTAAATTAATCAAAATTTTTTGTTGTAAACTGATGGCCATCTATGTTTTTTTTTTTTATTTTTAAATAGAGTAGAATAAATACTAAAAAATAAACTTTTAAACTGCCATTTTTTTTTTAAATAAAATTTTTTCAGAAAATTTATGTTCTAATATTATTAATAAATATATAATTAATGCTTTATGTTTTTACATAATTGGAAAAACATTTTTTTTTGTGTAATTGAAATTTCCAAACCAGAAATTTTTTATAATTAAATATACTTTTTCTTATATTTTGTATTAAAATTTTATAGAACTATTTATAGAATTAAATTCAACTATAATTATTTCATTATTAATTTGTTTAATAACTTAAATCAAAGGAAAAAAAAATAAAAACCCAAAGTGGAGTTTATGTAAATAAAATTGTAAATAAATCGAAATATTTTTTTTACCAATAGTTATACAGCAAGAAATTTTTATTTTTTTTTATTTTAAATCATCTTATAAACCATTATTTTATTTAATTATATTTAATATAAAAATTTGGAAAAATTTTGTAAATTAAATTTTGAAAAGAAAAAAATTAATCATTTGTTTTCTTTAATTAAAATGTCACAATCTCAGTAATTTACTATATAAATTTAAAATATTTTTGTATAATCAAATCAGTTTTCTAAGATTCTAAGATATAATTTAAAACTTCCTTTTTATATTTAATACAATTAAATTCGAACAATTGAAATTGAAAAATTTACCCTGAAAGGCAGAATATGTTTGAGGGAGATGCCTCACCTGAAATTGAGTTATCAGAGCTTAAATTGATATTATCAAATTGAATTATATACATATTATGACAATGTTGAAAAATATACTTTTGATCATTTCTTGAACCTAATTTCTAACCTTTGTATTTGTTATAAGAGCTCTCAAATTTTATCTATGTATTTTTGACGCGAAAAAAACCGTTCAATTTAAATTACTTTGCAATACAATGAGTTTAATATTCATAATCGTTTTATTGACGTCGAAGATTTTGCTTAAATAAGTTATCTTTAAAAAAACATTCTTATAAGTTTTCATAAAATCTTTTCAAAAAACTAACCAATAATAAACATAACTGTTACCATAATAGTTGTTACATAAAAATTAAATAACAACTCTTTTATATTAACATTGACTTAATTTTAATAATAATTAACTTAAATAAATGTTATTTATAATCCTGAATTTATATTATTGAAATTTGAAATAAGAAAATTTATTAAGGCTTTAATTCCTCCTTTCTTCTTGAAATTATTATTTATAAATAAACTGATTTTTTGTTTCCAATTTTTCAATATTATATTTAAGATACTTCAGTTATTACAATTAAATAATTTTTATTTAAATGAAATCTTGTTAAAAACAAATTTATCAAATAGAGAATATTATAATGACAACTCAATTTTCTTTTATTCCAATATAAAACCCCGAATTTATTAAAATTTATTAAAAAAATTTTGTGACTTAACTTAAGATAATAATTACATTTAAAAATAGTTATTATTAAAATATACGTTTTTTTTTATATTAAAATTATTATTTAAATAAAAAATAAATAAATTTTTTAAAAAGTATATAACAATTTTTCTTCGAAAGGTATATAATATTATTGAGAGATATTATTTAGAGCCAAAAAATAAATAATGGTATTTAAAAAAATTTCAACAAAAATAAGGTAAATATAAAATTTAGGGTATTGTAGTTAATTATAAAATATATTATTATGCATTACATAATATTACATTTCCATCATATTCCATTATTATAATCGATTAATTTAAAAAGTAATTATAATAAATTTTATTTAAACATATATATCTTCATTATATTTTAATCTGTTCATTAAATTTTTTATCCATTTATTTTAGAAACTTTAATTAAATTTATTTAAATAAAAATTAAATATGTACTTCTATAAATACTATACTGCAAAACAAGAAGGAAATGGTATAAAAATCATAATGACTTATTTCAATAATATTAATTACAATTTTAAATAATAATTTATATTTTAAATATTTCTTTTTTTATATTACACATTTTTAAAATTAATTAATAACAATATTTTTAATATTTTCACACAATAATATCAATTTTATTTAAAAACAAAATTTATATTAATTTTAAAAGTTATTTTCCACCGGACCAGAGTTTTCAAAATAATAAAGTACATTATGATTATCATTAGAATATAAAAACATTAACATATGAAATAATCAGTAGCGGAGCACACACACATTTTAAGTGTACTTTGCTTTAATCATTTTATATAAAAACAAAAATTTCATTACATTTCATTTAAAGTTTTATTCAAATTTTACCATTTTATTTCTATTTAAACTTTAAAATACATTTTAATATAATAAATCTTTGACAAAATCAACATTTAAAACATTAATTTTTTTAAAACCGGAAAATATGCAGAACAGACATATGACATATTGCGCACATTTAATAAAAATTTCAAAATAATATAAATGTAATTTAAAAGTCAAACTTGTAATTTTATTTTTAGGCATCTATTAATAATCTTTTTTCACTATAGAAATTTAAAAAATTAAATATTAAAATAATAAAATCCATATTTAATGAAATAAAGTAGTGCATATAAACATTTTTAACATAATTCATTCAAATCTATATAATTCAACCGTTTAATATAATAATAAACTAAATAAAATTTATATTCTAAACACATTAAAATACATAATTTAAATTATATTTTGCCATATTAGAGAATAATTAAATTACTCTGTATTTAAAATAAACGTATAACGTAGTTATTTAATTTTTCTATTCTTATGGGTTGTGAGTATCAATGAAATGAGATTATGGAGTCAAATCGTAGTTTATAAACCCTATTACATACATAAATCGCACTGAATCTTTACTTAATGTACAAAGACTATCTTTCTAAGATATATTATAACATTACTTTCATAATTTTTGAGATATTCCAAGAGTAAATGAAAACTTCAAAAACAGATATTTAATACCTTAATTAAAATCTATTTTGAAGAATGCAACTGAGTTATTGTTGAGGATTTTTGAAGTTAAAGTTATTTGAAACAAAATTTCTATTTTAGTTTCTTACTTAAATCTAGTTTAATTTAAATAAATTTATCATCAACTTTTTATTACACTATGATGGAAAAAATTACTTCTTATTTTTTTGAAAAACCTTACGGAGGCAAAGGGTTAAATATAATATACCATGTCATTAAATATTTTACATTTAGTAGATAAATGCACCATATTCGAACAGATTATTGTTCAAGAGGAAAACATTATGTTGAAGAAATCAATATTAATTGTAATATTTTATAGTAAAAACTATTTAAAAACTTAGAACTACCTTTTAAAGAACCTATGTAATGATTTAAATTTAAAAAAAAAAAGCGACAAGTATACTGTAAATAACCATACTCTAAATTATAACCTGAGTTACGAAGATCTTAAAATAAGTTTAAAATCCCGATTTAAACACAGAATAAAAATAGACATGAACATTTGAACAAACAGTTGTATAACAACTTATTAGTAAATATATAAATTTAATTAATATAAATTACCCTTGTCCCATATTTACTTTAAATATAATGTCCCATATATAAAAAAAACAACTACTGAAAAAATTTCTATAGTAATCATAAATATATAAAACATTTTTTTTAAGTATTTTAAAGATTATATCAATCATGTAAGTAAATGATTTTAAACAAACAACAATTATTTCGGTTTAATTCGAAAATAAAGCAAATCTTTACAAAAAAAAAAATTTAAAAAAAATATAAAAAATTTAATTAAATTTATTCGCTTTTATTTTATATATATCTATATTATATTATTATTTTAATTATAATTATTATTATTTAAATTATTGTTGAATAAAAAAAAATGTATACTGTATTTATTTAATTCGATAATAATTTTTTATTAAGAAATTTAATTCGCAAATTAAAATATTATTTTAATTATTTTTAAAAAATAAAAACTTATGTGATTATTGTATATTTTTTTATATTATCATTACAATTTATATTTTTTATATATAAAAAAGTTTAATTTTATTTTTTGAAATAAAATATAAATGCCTATAAAATATTAAAAGAAAAAACCACGGTATAACTGGGCGGTAAATATAACACATATATATATTATATTATATAACATATTATATATCAAAAAAATAAATGAATATATGAATTTTATTTTGAAATTTGTTATTTTATTTTGTATAATTAATTAATTTCTATTCTAAATTTATATTAATTTATTTATTTATAAAAAATATATTAAATTTTATTCTAATTCTAGCTTGTATATGCATGTGCTAATTATAATCTTATATATAATTTAAAAATCTTAAATAATCTATTCACTACTTCTATTAATTAACTATTTGAAGCTATATGATAATCTATATCTAACTTTAATATTAATATGTTTTTTTTTTTTGCTTGTACTATATATACATGGTTTATACTAATTAAAAATAGTATTTATTGTATAATCAAAAATATATATTTTGCACATAATGTAAAAAACTAAACCCTATATATATATACTTAAATAAAATTTTATTAATTATTATATATATAGTAAAATATATATTTATAAAAAATTTATAATTTAATATGCAGGAATTAAATTAGTTTCTGTTTTAAATTTTATATATATACATTAGTTATTTAATTATTAAAAAACATATATTTAAATTTTTGAATGCTTAATGTATATATAAATGCTGACTGAACACTTAAAATTTTAATTATATATATAATATTAATATGTATATAAAAATTCTATATAAATATGCATAAATTCTATATACTTAATTATTAATATGCTTTTGCTTTTTAGAGAATGGTACGCTAATTGTTTATATAACTGCTTAAGCCTGCTTATTATTTTTAACTATATGATTAAAATGCTCGAATTATATCAAATATATATATACTCGTATATAAGTTTTGTAAATATAAATTACTGTTTGCTGCTTTAAATACATATTTATAATATACAATAAGAGTTACTGTTTTGTATATTTAATCAATTTATTATTTAAGTTAATTATATTTAAATATTAGTTAATTTTTTTTTTATATATAATTAAATATTTTAAAATATAAATAATATAAAAAAAAATTAAAATAAGTTAATGCTTGCTCTTTTTTTGTTTTTTTTTTTTTGAGAACCCTTTTTTGTAATTTAAATTAAAATAAAAAACTAATTAACAAAAGAAATTACAAAATTAATAAAAAAACAAAAAAATAATCAGAAAAAAACAAAAACAAATTATAATTGGAAAATTCAATTCGGAAACATGTTGCATAAAACCTAATTTATTTTTCTACCTATAATTTTTAATATATTAATTTTTTTCCCCTTGACAAAAAAAAAACAAAACCTAGAAAAATATAGAAAAAAAAAAATTAAAATGAAAAATTTAATAAGGAAAAAAAAAAATATTTTTGGAAAATAATTGGAAAACTGCTTGCGCAGCATGATTAATATTGTAGATGTTGCATCTTGTTACTAAAAGCCCAAAAAAAAAAAAATATAAAATAATAAAATTATAAAAAAAAACATAACAATAAAAACCCATATATATTTATAAAAAAAAAAAATATACTACTTATATATTTAAAATTACTTAAAATAAAATTTTTAGAAAATTAAAAAAAATAAAAATATACACATATGCTGTAATTACAAGTAAACTAATATAAATTTTTTCTATCAATTTACTTCTGATCATCTAAAACCAAATTATAACAAATTGCTGTAAAACACAGGAATACAGCGTACAGTTAACATTCAGAGAACAGTGGACTGATGAACGGTTAAAATTTGATGATATTAACGGTATGTTTTATTTAATTTTGATTTTCTTTTTTTTTTTTAATCAAAAAATATTTCAACAATTATCATATTCTAGGAAATCCGTGTGCAATTGCACAAAGGGTCATTATAGAATCACTGAGTTTACTTATTTTTAAATACATTAATTTTGCATTTTGTTGTCTATTTCTTCACGACTTAGCGGTAGGCGCGTTTTTTTTAAAGAGGTTTCCTCAATAAGCCTACTCCCTTAAGCCTACTACTTTTATAATAAAATAACAAAATTTTTAGTCACTATTCCTTCCGAGATTTGTTTGGATCCTGCTCGAGAAATTGCAGTATACAATTGGACATGAGCAAAGCAAGGTTTTGAAAGAAAAAAATCTTATTTCATATTTTTAAAAAATATTATGTATAATAAAATAAAATAAATTGTGAACATCAGTATCCAGTAGTTAGAACTGATGAATAGATGATATTGGAAATTTCATTCAAAATAAATGATTTAAATACAAACTGGAAAAATCATGTTAATATCAATCGAATAATGAAATATTAATAAACAAATGTAGATGAGTTTAAAATTTCCTTAAAAATTTTCCTTAAACAGTTTTAAAATCCCCTTCTTGTGTAATTATTATATAGATTTAAAGAGGATATTTTTAGTTTTTTAAGTTTTATTTTTCTAATGATATCTATGCTCATATAGCAGATGTCAAGTAATCAAAAGTAGAGGATTAGTATCGATCTTTTGCCACTTGCGCATTCCATAAGTAACAAGTTTAAACTCAACTGTGATTTTTGCTATGTCTATGCGAAATTTTTTTTCCTTTTTTACTTTGTTGTAAATATTGAAAATCTAAGACGTTTCTACATGTTATAAGGCCTAGTACTATCTCATGTTTAAATTGTATGTGGAATTCAGTAAGACCAATTCTAATAACACGAATATAATATGACCCCCTGTTCCAACATGTACCTATGGTATAGACAGGCTTAATAGCCTAACAGTTGAACAGTTAGCGCTTAAAAAAAAAAAAAAAAAAAAACTTCTTGTTTGCTTCAAGAGATCTTGGAGGCCAACGGAATGTGGAGATTCTTGAATTCAGTTTATTATTGTTTATTTTCTGCATTTCTGTCATAACTTATCCGGCTATGTGTTTATATTTTTCTGTATTTCTGTCATAACTTATCCGGCTATGTGTTTATATTTTTCTGTATTTCTGTCATAACTGATCCGGCTATGTGTGCAGTTGCACCATCTTGTTGAAATCAAACAGAGTTGAAAGGAATTCTCTTTCGGCGTAGTTCTGGAAAGAAAAATTCTCTCAACATCTTTAAGTAACGGTCTCCAGTGACCGTAACAGTATCACTATCTTATTCAAAAAAGTAAGGCCCGACAGTGCACCTTGATGAAACTGCACACCACACTGTGACGCGAAGTGGATGCGATTCCATTCCATGGAGTATCTGTGGGTTTGAATTACTCCATTTCTACAGTTTTGTTTATTAATATGGCCATTTAGTCAAAATGCGCCTCGTCAGACGTAAAAATGCAGTTTAGAATGTTTTCGTCCTGTTCCATCATTTCAATCATTTTCGGGCAAAATTGTAAGCGAATCGAAAAGTCGGTTGTGTTTAGTTCACTGGTTAGTTGCAATTTATATGGAAATAAGTTCAAATCTCTATGCAAAATTGTCTGCAGCGACTGTCTGCTGATATTCATTTGGCCTTCTTTCGAATGTCCCACATTCGGCAAAGCTGAATTCACAAGCCTCATTATTGTCATCTGCTAGAAGTTGTGCCACCGAATGTGCGCCTATATTCCCTTTTAATGCTTATTACAGACTCCAGCGCGTGAAAGCGGCGCACTTTTCAAATTCTTTTTTATATATCCCAATCCTCCATAAACTGTAATTTTAAATATCAATCTGTAAGAAAAAAAAGAAATGGAGAAGATTACTCAAACAGAAAATATTTTATTACGATTTATTTTGGTAGCAGCTTCTATCAGCCACCCATTACTAGTTCTGCTTTGCCTAAAGACTAGTTCTATGGGTTTTAATTTTGTCATTTTGCACAGGTCTTAGCTTGAAATTCTCCGGGGCCAGAATATCCTCAATATAACGCGCAAGCATCTGCGTGAACAACCATTTTCCGGTGCTTACAGAAGACTGATTTTTCATATGTTTAGAAAATCCTAAGTTTTATAGCCCTATTAATTTGGTATGGTCGTCAACTCTTTCATAGTGTTGCAAATTACCCTTTTGTTTTCTTGATTTTTCCATCAGAGCTTTTTCGGGCGCCGCCCCAATTTTAATTATGCACAACAGGAACTCGGTGTAACATTTACAATTATCGTTGTGGTATTTATAATGAACGCTCTCATTATCTTAGTTTTCCCCATATTCATTTTGAGCCCGACGTCTGATGCATATTTCGCCAGCCTGTTAGTTTTAATCTGCATATCCCTCTGAATTTGGACTATCTATCTTATCAGGAATTGCTCTTTACTTCACTGCACACCATACTTTATCTTTTCTAACTGAAATAAATCGGCGTGAAATCTATATATGTTTTATAGAACGGTATTCTCTTTTGAAGCCAGTCAATCGGTTCTTTAAGAACATTGTTCAAATTTTAAAACCAAAGTTGTACGGATATCATCTAACCCTGGGGTGTGTCTGTACTGACTTTCGAATGTTCCGAATCGTATATAATTGATATATGATAATTATAGAAAATACTCTGATTTCTAGAAAGTATAATCCTTGTGTTGCATCTACAGTTCCACGTTCCCCACTAATTCATTATCGCAATTTATTATTCCTATAAGAAAGAACAAATTATTAATAGAAGTTTGATTTTTTCAATAACGTTATTTAATTTTTGTAATTAGGTCGTCTCAAATATTTAACATTAACTGAAGCTAACAGAGTATGGATGCCGGATTTGTTCTTTTCAAATGAAAAGGAGGGTCATTTTCATAATATTATTATGCCAAACGTATATATACGTATATTCCCAAATGGATCAGTTTTATACAGTATAAGAATATCATTAACATTGGCATGTCCAATGAACTTAAAATTATATCCGCTGGATAGACAAATTTGTTCTTTAAGAATGGCTAGTTGTAAGTATTAAAATAAAAAAAAAAACCAAAAACCAAAAAATAAATCAACATAAAATTAGTACTGAAATAATTTCATTTTAAAAAAAAAAATTAAACAAATTTTTTTGCTGCAAAACTTTTATAGATGGTTGGACAACAAACGATCTTGTATTCCTTTGGAAAGAAGGTGATCCAGTTCAAGTTGTTAAAAATTTACACCTACCTCGCTTTACATTGGAAAAATTTTTGACTGATTATTGTAACAGTAAAACTAATACTGGTAAAAACAAAACTAATTATTTTTTTTTTTTTTTTTAACTAACAGAACTAAAATTTAAATAAAAAAATAGAAAGAAAAAAAAAAAAAAACTAACAGATTAACCTCTCTAGGACATAATATTTAAGTAAATTTATAATATTTCCCTATATACATTAAACTTTCTAGGTGAATACAGTTGTCTTAAAGTCGATTTACTATTCAAGCGAGAATTCTCATACTATCTTATTCAAATTTACATTCCATGCTGTATGTTGGTTATTGTATCATGGGTATCTTTTTGGTTAGATCAAGGAGCTGTACCAGCACGAGTATCACTTGGTATGTGTGCCCAAAAATAACAAAAAAAAAATTAACAAAAAAAAAACACTAACAAAAAATAAATCAGTTAAGAAAAAATAAATCAATTTATAAAATGATGGACTGTTCTATGTTGAGAATTCTGAACCTAGAATAGTAAAACGTATTATAGTACATGATGGTAGAACATTATCATATTTTTTTTACAATTTAACTGTTTTATTTAAAAAAAAAATGCTTGTATATAATATGGCTTTATAACTATTGTTTTTAATTTTTTATATCTATATAAATTTTTTTCTCACCATTTAAATTTTTATTTAAAATTCTATTTTTCATTCAGTTCATATGAATTTAAGCACACAATTATTTTAGCATTCGCGATTAATATATCATTTAATATTAATTAAAATAAAAATTTAATTTATGCATCAAAGATTGAATATAAATAAACTATATTTAAATTTGTTTAAGCAGAAAACTAGCGCTCTTTTTTAGCACATTTTCAAAGTATTTTGTAAAAATACTATATAGTCTCACTCTGTCCATTCGTCCGTCCGTATATTTACAAAAATTTTTACACCGTTTGAAATAGAGAGAAAAAATTTTAACAACAGGTAAATATTGTGAAACAAATAATTTCATGTAAGACATTTTTTGCGGTGACCCTACCCGTTACGGAGCTGCAGCTCCCAAAAGTCTAAAAAAGCCTTATATTTAAAATCTTATAAAAAAAGTTCTATTAAGTTAATTTTTAATCTCAGCTGCTTCTATAAGCTTTATAAATTTTTTAATTGCAAATTCATAGGGTTGCCATGCGATACTAAAATTTACCGTTATGCAAAAATTTTGGCCGCTCATATCTTCTAAACGACTTAAGCTAGAAATATGGAAATATTCATCAGAAATTAGTTGAAGTAGATTAAAAAAAATTTTCTTCACGCCCACTATTTAGCTGGAAGGAGCTGTAAGGAAACGAAAATTGAAATATACTATATTTAGACATCTGTAACTTAAATACCTGTCCAAATTTTTTTTTGTAATATACTAAATTTAAAGCAACATGTGTTAAAAGTTTTCCTTAAGTTTAAAGGATGTCCTTTAAAATGAAGAAAGTGTCTTTTAGTTTTAACCACATTTTAATTCCTAAAATCTCAAAATTTTTGGGAGGTGGGATTAAATCATCGAGAATTATCATAAGTTTGCTTAGTAAAAATTTGGGAACCTTCTCCATTGAAAGACTATTCGAACTTAAAAATTTCCAATTTTTATAAATCAGTAACTTAGTCACCTGTATATATAGTATAGTATAATATATTATATATTCCCATAATTAAACTCATTATGAAACAATATGTTATTTTGAAAATGTGCTTTTTTGGTTTTTTGGACACTTGTTTTTATTTATAAATTTCATAGAATTTGGTATTGAAAAGTAATTAAAAAAGATAATTTTAATTGTTTGATTGAAACTGTCATTTATAACATAATTTGCTTCTATTTAGTCGAAGCTATTTTACTAATTTTGCTTTTGTTTTTGATTTTTATAATGTGCTTTATTGATCTTTATAATGTGCTAAAATAATGTGCTTTATAAAAATGTCTAAATGTCCACTTTAAACAAGTGGTTCTTTTTATCTTTTTTCTTCTAAATTGACTATCAAACAATGTAGTAATTTTTAATTTGATTATTACTTACATTTGTTATATTTTCTCTTTCTATTTAAATGCTATTTATAGTATTTATTAATCTGTAGTAAAGTAAAAAATGTTTCATTAACATCCTATTTCACTATACATTATATACATATTATGAATTTTTTATTTAATATGCGCATATTTTATTCATATCATCTCATACATATTTTTGCCAATTAATTTAATAAAATTAATTTATTATTAAATGTTCGCAATTTAAATATAAAAAAAAAAAAAAAATAAAAAAAACTGTAAATTGTATATAAAATGCGAAATGTTTCTACCACCTATGTCTATAAATATATATGTATATAAAACATATATAAAAACACTAAAATTAGAATTTCGAAATTAATTAACAACAAGGTGCCAACAAAACTATAATATATGCCTTAACATTGTGTTTCTTCATTCCAATACAGTTTGTTTATTTTAAAAATATCAAATTTTTTCTTTCTTTTTTTTTTTATTTTAAATATCATTTTATAAATTGTATAAAATGAATATTTAATTTAAACATTTGTAAACTATTTTCGAAAAAAGAAATTTGTAACTATTCAAAATAAACAAACTATATTATCGAAACATTTAAGTAAGAAGTTTTATATAACATCATGCCAAAATATGGAAAAAAAATGATATAAAATTAATTATATAAAAAAAATATATATTTTAAACAAACATTATATTAACTAATATAGATTTTGATTAATTTCCTTCTTCTGCTGACCAACAAAACAAAAAACAATCGTAAAAAAAAAAACACGAAAAAAAAAATTGCTTACAGGTGTTACAACACTTCTAACAATGGCAACACAAACATCTGGTATTAATGCATCTTTACCACCAGTATCTTATACAAAAGCTATTGATGTTTGGACTGGTGTATGTTTAACATTCGTATTTGGTGCGCTACTTGAATTCGCTTTAGTGAATTATGCATCACGTTCAGGTTTGAATTTTATTAAAATTATCAAATATTTAAAAAAAAAAATTATAATTCAACTCACCAAAATATTGTTTTTCTTTTGTTTGAGTTTTTGGTTTTCTTTGTTTTTTTTTTTTTGTTTTTTATGTTAATTAGATTGGGTGCTAAATTATATACTTCCAATATTAACTAATATTTTTAATTATTATTATTTGACCGTTTTTTTGATAATTTCATAAGAAGAATTTGGTTTTAATTAAAAAAATATTCATTATGCGTCCACTTGTTATAAAAGCTAGACACCCGTCTTAAGTAATTATTGTCAATTTTATCACACTTTCGAGGGTTAAATAAAAACATTCATATTATACAGTTATTTTAAAATTGTCCATATTATTCTGTTATAATATTAAAACTTCAAACTTCTTACATTATATAAAGTATTTTAATAGATCGGTATAAGTATATTTTAAACTTATAAATTCATTTTCAAAAACTTTTAACTTACTTATAAAACAAGAATCTCTTCAAAGGTCTCTTCTCGAGAATCTCTTCATCCAATCAGAAAAAGTGAAAAAACTTTTCTGGTTTCGACTCAACTCAGCTACCATTCGCCATTGGGTTCAAATTAATGGCTTAATCAATAATTAATAATTACATGTTTTTAATAAAATAAATACATTAATATAACAATATATAAAAAAATTTAAAATATAAACAAATAATTTAATTAAATAATATAATTCACCACAGATATAGAATACCATATAACTCAAATACAAAATTACTACAATATAAACAAAAATAGAATTGTATCTATTCAAAATCTAAGACGTTTCTACATGTTATAAAGCCTAGTACTATCTCATGTTTAAATTGTATGTTGAATTCATTAAAATCAATTCTAATAACACGAATATAATATGAACCTCTGTCCCAATGTGTACCTATGGTATAAACCTCCTTATTAATCTAAAAGTTACACAGTTAGAGCTAAAAACAAAAAAAAACAATTTTTTGAAATTAATTAATATTTCTTGTACTGTAATTAATGTTTAACATAATTACCTTCAAGTTAAAAAATATTATTATTGGTGACATTCAAATTGTAAGAAAAAAAGTTTAAATGCGATATCGCTTCAAAATTTAAGCTTAATGGAATTACCGATAAAAAGCATCTAAATGTAAATTAAAATTTTATCATTCTGGATCATATATTTGAGAAATATAGTGTTAAAGCTTTTTTCATAATTTGGGCGAATATAAAGAATTAGTTACTTCATGAAATATTTGTTAAATATAAAAATTTAGGAAACTTGAAAAAGTAAATTTAAATTTATTGATTAATTTGTTGGGTATCCTGATTCATCTCATACATAATGCTGCATTGTGGAAATACAGTTTTTTAAAGAAAGCAATTACAGATGGAAGCATAAAATTTTTTTTAAAATATCAACTTATTTAGATGTTCTTCTAATTGTATATCCTATAAAGATAATGGTCATCTTTCAGATAAGCAAATTAAATTTAATACTACTTTGAGCTCAACAAGCTTTAATGTCGAGCAAGCTAATCTGATCTTAAAAATAAATTATTTAACTTCAAATTATAAATTACCTTTTTCTTTCTCCCATTTTTACTGATTTTTGTTACATAAAATTCAAAAAGACTGAAAATTATTTGAGAAGTAAAGCATACAGAAAAATTTCAATAAAATGTACTCAACTTACGCTACAAAAATACATTTAGAATCATAGTGCTTTGTAGAAACCTTTTTTTTCTTTTAGAATCATGTTACTTTGTATCTAATAGGCGTTATTTACAATTTGGATGTCACGATATATTATTAGTTACGAATAGGGTGTCTTAATACTAAACGCTATACTCTCCATATTATGCCTCGAAACAAATTCATTACTTAATTTTCACAATAACTTGTAATTAATTATAATTGATACCTAAAAAATAAAGTTTTATATCAATAAAATAACATCTACAAGTATATTCCTTATTAAAAAATTACCAAATTCAAATTGCTTCAATTTCAATTTAAAACCCAATCTTTAATTTAATTTATAAATTATAATTTTTATTTTTGTTTGCCATTTTAAATGTTGTTCATGTTGTACAAATTGTGTTTTTTAATTGAAAAAATCAAAAAAAAAAGAAACAAAATTTTTTTTTTCTTTAATATTATTAATTCTAGTCTGTATATATTAGTTTTTTAAAATAAATTAAATTAGATGGATCAACAATATTTTAATACAATAAAAAAAAATTGAATAATAATTTGTTGACGTATTATTATTTAAAAAAAAAAAAAAAACAAAAAAAATAAATAAAATTATTGCATATATATACATAATAATATATAAAAAAAAATACATTTTTCCATATAAACAAGACAATTATGGAGAAAATTATTATATATACTCGTATATACAAATAAACGTATACGAATTGTATAGTACATTTTTTTTTTTTTTTTTTTTATTGTATAAATATTAATTTGTGTTTTTTCTTTTCTCTTTCTTTTTTTATAAATGTCAAAATTTTTATTTTTTTTATTTAACACATATTTAAATAAATTTAATTAAAAAAATAAAATTATGAAAAAATATAAAAAATATTAAAAAATAAAAATAAACATTAACTTTAAAAAAAAAAAAAAATGACACACAAAAAAATAAAAACTACCACATCAACACTAATTTGACGCTAATTTATATATGTAACATATAAAAAATACAAATCTATGACTTGTTTATGACATAAAATGAATGCTATATTTATTATTTTACATTTTTGTTTTTTTATTTTTTTTTTAATATATGAATGTATAATCAATTTGTGTATATTACTAATAATTAACAAAATAAAATTAAAAAAAATAATTACAAAATAAAATATAAAAAATATATAAATTTTAAAAAAAAAAATAAAAATAACGATAAATTGTTTCTAAAAACAAAAAAAAAAAAAAAAAATATTTATTTAATATTTTTATAAATTTTAAATTAATGCAATTTTCAACTTTATTTTTGACAATTCTATTTTTATAATTAACACAAATTCAGCTAACAACAAATGTGAGTATATGCAAATTAAGGATTAATTTTTTTTTTTGTATTTAATTTTAATGTCCTGCGAAAAAAAAAAAATTTTAATTTTTTAATTTCTGATTTTAAAGTCAAAGTTACAAATTATCTTTATTCCGAATTATTTATTTAAATTGAATAAATTACTTTTAAATTATTATTATAAATCTAACAGTATAATATTAATTTTGAATATTTATTACTTGAATATTGAATATTAATTTATTTTAATTTATTTATTTATGAACAGTCCCTTATTTCGTACATACGCGAAAAGGGAGTTGAAGCTGTTTTTTTTTTTTTTGTACAAATTTTATATCCTTTTGATATTGCTGTCATTTTTTATAATAAATGACTTACAGCTAAACTTGCTTAGCTGTCAATCGGAATTTTGATATTTGAAATTTTTTCTTAAATAATTTATAAATGATTTTAATTAAAATCTTTTTTTAAATATAATTTTTTAATTTAAATTTAAAATTTATTTTTAGTTTTCAAAATTAGGGAAAATATAATTTTATATTTTTATTTTTTAATTTTATAATTTTTACAAGAAAAAATTTATTGATTTTATAAAAGAATACAAAAAATTGTTTATTTATTGAAAAGAAAGTTTTTAATTACCATTTTTAATTCTTATTAAAAAATATTTTTTTTTCTATTCAAACCTTTTGAAGTCTACCTTTGGTGATTTAATAATTCTAATGATAATAATCTTTTTTTTTTTTTTGTATTTTTCGTATTCTTTTCTTCAAAATAAAAAAAAAAAAAAATAAAACTAAAACCAATATAAATAAAATATTTTGAAATTCAAATATAACCAAAATACTACATTATGAAAATCTTCGTGCAGTGAGTGAGTAAAATTCAAAAATATATATATATTATATATAAAATAATTAAAATTGTATATTTATAATTATGGCAGTTTTTTATTTTTGTTTTTGTTATTGTTATTTTTTTTATACAAAAGTTTAATTTTGTATTTCTTTAAAATAAAAATAATTTGTTTCAAATTTGTTGATTTTAATTTTAATTAAAATATATATATAGAATTTATTTTAATAGCTTCTTCTTATTTATCTTATTTTAATGCAGTTTATTTAGTTTTATTTTTACATAATCCTTCATTTATTTAAAATATATATCTCATACCTATCATGCAAAATATGAAACATATTTTAAATAATTTCGCTTAAAAAAAGTTTTTCATTGAATTTTAATATTATTTTTTTTATTATAAATTAAGTTGGCATATCAATTTGAATTTAAAAAAAAATTATAAAAGGAAAAATGGCGTATTTTATTTAAAATTTTGTGAAATTAATATTTCAAATAACAAACTGCAGTCGCCATAACTCTTATATTGTGTGCAAACTATTTATTTTAACTCATTTTGATGACACCTTCTTTTTAAACATTAAATGCAATTAAGTTAAAATTTATCCTAACATTATTTAATAATGTAACTAACGATATGAGATCAGATCAAATTAAAATATTTTAGTTTGACAAATTCCATAACCGTTATCAACAGTTTGACTTTTTGTAAACATTGACAAATTAAATTTGTCAAAAAAAACTCAATTGGTTTTTTAACAGAAGTTTATTAATATTTCAGCCAAACCGAACTAAACTGTTTTGATATAATAACTTAAATTATTTTAAAAAATAAATCCCCAAAAATTTATATAGTTTGATTTACTTTTTATTCATTTAAATTTTTTTTTAAAAGAAATTTATTTCATTTAGATACTTTCATTTGACATTTATTTCATTATTTCATATTAGTTTTAATATTTGAGTATATACTTAAATCTGTTTATGCGTTACAAAAAAGATTCACATTATGTTTTTTAATATAATTTCGTATAAATAATAATTTTATTTTTAACTTACATTTATCGAATAAATTCTCTTTAGTTTATAGAATAAATCTAGGAATTCATTAAAAATCTTCATTTTACAAGTAAAAAATTTCGTAAAATATGAATTAAAATTCCTAAAATTTGAAATGACATTTAAAATAACTGCATTTTTAATTTTTATTGTTTTTATTTTTTAAAAAAAAAAAAATTCAATAATAAAAAATTTTACTCAACTATAAAATATAAATTTTACTCTGGTTTTTTTTTTCTATAAAGAATTTGAATTTTAACATAAAAATTAATATATATATCTGCACTTTTAGACTTAGATTTTTTTTTAAATTAGTACTATTTTTTAATTCCTATATAAATACATTTAGACCTTATTAATTATTAAATATAAAAGATAATTGATTGATTTAAAAATATATACATATTTAAAAAATATCACCAGAAGTGAGTATATACATACATATATACATAAATTTTCCTTCTCATAAAAGTAAGTTTCCCAAAACATTAGATTTACAATTTGTTAAAAGTTTAAATATGTACATAATATAGTTGTTAAATTTGTTTTTTGTTTGATCATTAAATTGAACTCATGTTCCGGAACACAGTTATTGAACAAAACACTAGGAAATATATATATTCATATGATAAAAAAAAAAGATAATTTAAATTACAAAATAATTTAAATTAAATATATATATATATTTTATCAACAAAATTAAGTTGTAGTTTTTAATAAACTGAGAAATTTTTTGACTTTTAATTTGACGAATTCAAAAAACTTTAAGTAACATTTGAATTATTTATGTTTGAGGAACAGCTACTATGCCCTTTAAAGATATATTAAAAATACTTATCAACATAATTAAAACTTACTAGTAAGACCCCTGTGAATTTGCACAGTTTTTTAGGCATTTTTGCTAAAGTATTTTATCTCTTCTAGCATTTATAATGTCATTTTCAAAGGTCTTACTAATTTAAACCGAATTTTAAAATGTTTTTTTTTAAGTATTTTTCTTTTTTGTAAGTAAATAATATGATATGAATATGACAATTAAACAGTTTTATTTTTTTCTTTATTCTTGTAATTTCTTTCCCATTATTTTCGAATTTCGATTTTGTTTGACTCTATTTGTATTCTGTTCGTTAATCATGAGTAAAATGAATTTAAAGGTATAAGTATTGGCATCATTATTTAGTGTGTGAAGTATTTATCATAATTCTAATTATAAAAATTTGTTTTCTTTAATATAATTCAGAACTAAAGGTGATGGGCGCAATGCTTACTTTGTTTCCCTTATTTTTTTCGAAAACCTTAAGAGCTGAAATGAAATACATACGAATCTTTACAGTTCATTTTTATTCAAGAGATATTTTTAATTTTTAGTAGACCTTAATATGCTTCATACAACGTCATTAGATTTCTTGTTAAACTTTACTTGTAGACTTGTAAAATCTTATTTAACCGTTAAATTCACCCACAATCCCAATAGATTTAGAATACTCTCATCTTTTGGTTATAAAGGTTAATAAAGCAAAAATTGTCTAGAAAATTTATTTTTAATTAGTTTTAATAAATAATTTACAGATTGTTTCGCCAATAACCAGCCTTAGAACTAGGAGTTATTATAAATGTCAAGAAAAGAAAAAAATTCTTTTGGAGGTGGACAGGTTCTCATCCAGTTGGTGGATACGAGTTATCAAAATTCTAAAACAATTTCATTTTGGGGACTATTAATGAAATTGGGCTCAAAATGTAATGGAAAGAAATACCGTTATTATTTGAATAAAATAACTTTTAAGTTATAAGTCAATAATTTTTAGTTTCAAGCTCCGATGAATCATGTTATTAGAGATCAAGAAACCTCGTCGATAAAGTTTTATAATAGAAATTTACCAATCAATCAATATTAGTTTATTTTAGCTCCAAATTTATAAATATAATAAAATTTTAATAGCTCACATTTTTCAAACATTTTTAGTTTGTTTTAAACTCCAAAATAATCCGTTCTATGTTCTACGGCAGGTTATTAACGAAACAGCCAATGTATAAATAAAAATCGCAAAAAACTTTTAACAAATAAATCATGAAATTAAATTTAAGAAAATATACATATATACTGTATTTTCATATTAAATAAAATTATTAAATTATAATAAATAATAATTTTCATAAAAAAAAAAAAAAAACATTAATACTCATTTTAATTTTAAAATTTAAATATATATATATAAATATATAAATAAAATATAATACTTTCATTATTATTATTTTATTTCAATTTATTTTAAAATATTTAAATAATTATTTTTATATTAATTTCTAAATTATCATTTCCATTTTTTTAATTTTTGGCGCCAAGGTAGATCTTATCAAAAATTCAATATAAATTCATTTCTTTTTATCATAAAAATTGTTTTTATTAATTTTTATTAGATAATTTTTCGTGTATACTCACTTTTGAAAAAGAAAAAGAAAAAAAAAAATTATATAAAAATATTTCCAATAGTGCATTAGGAGCATTGTCCACTTACATTTCTTTTTTTTCATTTGAAGTACAAAAATCACAAGCATATATACTTTGTAGTCCAATTTTAACTTTTTAATTATTATTTAATTTCTTCTTTCATTTGTTTTTGTTTTTGTAGAAATAACTAAAACAAAAAATAAAACATTTTTGATCTAGAATGTAAATTATTAAAATTAAAATTTAAAATAATTTTTTTTAAATTTTTTTTATTTATATCTTTAAGCAAGAAAAATTGGTTTGATTTAATAATTGATTGAAAATTGATTCTGATTTTTGTCCTTTCAAATTCTAATTATTTAATAACTATTACTAACTTTATAAAATTACTATAAATAAACTATATAATTATATAGTTTATAAATTTCTTCTTTATTTTACTAAAAATTAAACCCTAGTTCATTAAAAAAAATAATAGAAACTATTTTAGATTTTAAAATCACAATTTCAAAAAAAAATGTATAGGACAAAACTCCGAATTAGAAAAAAAAAAAAAAATTAATATATAATTAATTTATAAATTAATATTGGTAAATTAAAATAAAAAAAAAAAATAAATTATTAAAATATTTTATTAGTAATAATTTTCAATTCAGATCATTTATTTTGAAAAATAAAAATCTAGATTAATCATTTATCTTTCATAATCTTTATATATATATCTATATATATTATCAATATATTTTTAAAAAATTTTAAAAATTGGCTTTAATCATTTTACATCATAACCTCAAAAAAAAAAAATTAAATTTATATTATATTATATACTAATCACTGAATTAAAAAAAAAAAAACAATAATATTTAGATTTTTTTTTATTTGCTATGCTGTAGCAGTAGTACTAATTTTTTTTTTTTTTTAAGTCTAGAGAATTTAAATTTTCTTTCAATAGAAAAAAAATAAACTTATTTTATGCATTATATTTAATACGAATTTTTTAACAGCATCAAAGTATATATCAAATTAATTATATAATTTTTTTTTTAAATAATTATCATATAAATATATAATACATTCATAATTCATTTTATTTTGATTTGCATCATTTCTTACTATAAATTCATTTCTTACTTAAAATCGAATTTGATTTGATTTGATTTCTTTAAAATTTATTAGAAACAAATATAAATTGAGTTTATAATAATTATATATAATGAAAAATCTTTTCTATTAAAAAATAAATCTCAATTATAAAGTATGAGACAACAACATTTAACAAACCCAAAAAAAACAAACATTTAATTTATATGATCTTCCCCTCCAAATTCAGGGGCACTATACTGCTTCCCAATATTCCCTATATTTAAGTTGCTATAACGCACCTGTAACTTAAATAAACGTCCAAATTTTTTTTAATAATATGTAAACTTCAAAGATTCAACATTAATTTTGACATATGTTAAAGATTTTTTTTTTAAATTAAATGAGGTCTTTAAAATTCAAGAAGCGTCTATTCGTTTTTGCTTAGATTATTATCTAATTCTAAGAAAAATTGCAAATTTTGATGGAAATCACAATTTAATTCCTAGAAACTCATAATTTTGGATGGGGGGAGGTGATGATAGATCTTCGTGAAATACCATAAGTTTGCTTTTTAAAAATTTCAAAACCTTCTCGATTCCAGGGCTATTAGGACTCAAAAATTAAAAGATTTTCATTTATATCAATCAGTAGCTTAGTCGCCAGTGTATATATTTCCAAAATTAAACGTTCTAATTGAAGCTCCAATATTTTACTTCAATATTCTTTAACAAGTTTTCTTGAGTACATTATATTTTAGGTATTGATTTCACTATTATTCATAATTAATAATGAATTGATGAAATAACTAAGTTATAATATTATAAATTATTTTTATATATAATTTTTACCCTAAGCTCAGTATGAAATACTATATAATTTTGAAAATTAACTTCTTTAAAAACCCCTAATTTTTTTCAACACTTGCTTCTTTATACATACATATATTTAAAATTTATTTTTAATGTTACCAATGCACCTCATGAATTTTGACAGAAATTATTAATTTCACCGTATTATATAATGTTATGTTGGAAAAAGACAAAAAAATTAAATGTCACTTTTATATAAATCTTAAAATTTATTACGGTATCAATATTGGTCACTGTCACATACTTTATTCAAAAAAGCATTTAAAATAATGAGGGCTTTTGCCTCCAAACTCTCGTCAAGTTTTTTTTTTAAATATATAAAGTTTGGTATATTTTGGAATTTGAAATTTTTCGTTAACTTGAGATTTTGTCATTTGAGATTTATTATTATCATCAAAAAGACAATTGATAGTATAGCCCTGCCTTCATGTAATTACATAGAATTTCAAAAACTTTATATTTCTAATTTAATTAAATTTAATATTTTTTCATAAGCTGTAGAAATTTGGAATTAAAAAGAACAGAAATGAATGTTCTAAATTTTATTCACAATATTTTATGAAATTTCAATATCTATATTATGAAAGAAATCACTTATATTAGTCATTAGTGACATATTCTCATACTTATATTAAAATAAATAAATTAAAGCTTTTTTTTTTAAATTAAATTAATAGCAACAACATCATATTTTATTTCATAAAAATAATTAAAATTTTTTATAATTTATTTTTTTTTTCATTTTTAAATTTTAAATTTACATTGCTTATATATTACAAAATATTGTTTTTTTTTTAATTATTTGAATTCAATTAGTTTCATGTTAAAACTAATCATTAATTTATTTTCTTTTATATAGTTAAAAAATATTTAAATTAAAACTTTTGTATATTTAGTTCCTAATTTCCAAAAAAAACAATAAACAAATTTATTGCATTTACTTTTCAATTAATTATAATATTATTGATAATGTTAAAATGCTAAAAAAATATATATATATATAATTTTATTTTTAATTTTTTATTTTTAAATTTTAATATTTTTTTTTTTTGTTTTTAGTTTGTCTCCTTATTAATTATTATATTATTAAAATTAATTATATTTATTGAAATATAAAATAAAAATTAAATATTATAACTTTTAAACAATTGTTATTATATAATTTTATTTATTTATTTTTCTCTTTTCATTTCTTTTCTATTTTTTTATCTACTTTTTTTCAAAAAAATAAAAATAAAAACAAACCAATATTCAACCCACCAAATAAATCACCATTTTAAATATTAAAATAAAAAATTAATTATAAAAAAAAAATGCTTAACGAAAAATCAACTGAACGAAATAAACGAAATACTATATATTTTGATGTCAACTATATAAATCAAACCAATCCCTTATCAAATGTTTAAATAATAATCACAAACACTTATATATGTAACATTGTGTAAATTAAATATTTTAAAATTAATATATAAATATATACAATTTTTTTTTTAAATTTTTCATTTTAAAAATAATTATTACAATTTGCATATATTTTTTTGCATAATTACACACACATATATTTTTCAAAACTTTCTAAAAAAAAAAAATAACAAAAAATATACAAAAAAAAAAAATTATAATTCAAATTTGTAAAAAAAACTTTGTTGTCACAAAATAAAAAAAAAATACACTGGAACAAATAAATTCTTGAAAAAATCTTTCTACTTTCCCCACTCAAAACAATCAAAATATATACGGATCGAGCCGCAGATATGCACAGAGAAAATATGAAGAAAAAACGACGGGACCTAGAGCAGGCTAGCTTAGATGCAGCTTCAGATTTATTGGATACTGATAGTAATGCAACATTTGCAATGGTAAGTTTAAAAAAAATAATTATTTATATAAATACTTATAGCTACTATAATTAGGATATTTTAATTAAGTTGAAACTAAACTATTAATTACTTTTAACTGTTATATAACACAGAAAATTGCCATTTTATAACATTATAAAATGCAGGTTAAAATTTACTAATTTCATATAAAAATAACCTTATTAATGATCAACTACACATTTAAACACTTTTTAGTTTTTGTCAGCACTATAATTCTATAAAGGACTAATTATAATGAACTTACGTAATTTATTGTAAAATACCGAACTTTCATACACATTTCAATTCAACATACATTATGGTCAAAATGTCATCAATTTCAGAAAAATTGATAATTTACATTACATATTCATAAACAAACCTGAAGAAGCAAATTAAGTGCATCATAATTCATTCTAAAACTTAGCTGCGCAAACAACTCAAATGTTACACTCCAACAGAAACGGCAGCAGATGAAGTTAAAAATGAATTCTATAAGCAACCAACAACTACACTAAGTTGCATTCTTTAATCGAACATACTATTAATAATGGATGTCTTTAATGCGAAGTTGAGGGTCCCGAGGCATGGTCAGTAAGAGGAGCTTACAGTACGGGAGTAAAAAACAACAATGGAGAAAAATTAAAAGAAAATGGTGAAGAACATTACTTGGTAATAGATGGCACATTATTTCCACATAAAACAATACAAAAATATACTTGCGTTTCTTCTGACTCAACCAAAAAAAATCAAATAGATCATATATGTATTAACTGAAGATTGATCAAGTCAATATTAAACGAGAGAGCATGAAGAGGGACTGAATTCAAGAGTAACCATATGCTCCTAAATCCTGAATAATTTGAGGAATCTGATTAGTAGTTATTAAGCCAATGGAAATCTCTAGGAAAAAATTACTTTTAATTCAAAGGATAAAATAAAATGGCACCAAAGAAGAATTTGTATCAGACAAATAACGAGAGCTTAATAGACAACAGAATATAACAAAAGATAAAATTCAAAACATGTACCATCAAGTAGGTGAAGAAGTCCTGGCAACTATTAAGCACGAAATAAAAGTATTGATATCAGAAGAAACATATGCTGACATTGAAGATAGAAAAAATATGAAACAGTAGTTATTAATAAACAGCACAGAAACGAAAAACCGACACATATAAACCGGCAGAAAAATTAAAAAAATGGCCAGAAGAGTCAAGAGAAGGTTTTATAGCAGTATTCCAAAGGAAACCCAAATAGCCGCAGCAAAGGATAATTCTGTGGTATTGTACAGAAAAATAGATATACTCTCAAATAAGAACTTCCCTAAACTAAGAAGATCAATCGAGCAATCAAAAATTGAAAACTATTAATGCTGAAGAAATTGGTGGCATACCAGCTGAACTATCAAAAGCCTGAAAAATAAAATGCCAAAGACAGTATAAAATATTATAAACCTAATAACGCATGCCAAATGCGAACGGGAACTCGACAATTGTATGAAGGAAAGATAATAATAGTCGAAAAAGCAGTAAAATGGAACAGCCCACTATATGCGTGCATTTGACTATATCAAACGCAGTGTGATTTGGACCTCTGGCAAATGTGGCAAAAAAAAGTTGAGACAGCTCAAGAAATAATGTACAGAAACTACAAATCTTTGTAAATAAATGCCTTAGAATGATATGGCGCATATTCAGGCCAAGGTGAATTATGAATGACGAGCTTTGGGTAATGCTGGGGTAAGAGCCGATATAGGTTCAAAGGAAAGAACATCAGTGGCACGCCAAGCTTCAGAATGGAACCCCCATGCCAGAACAAATATGGGCAGGCCACAGCTATCTGGAGAAGAATGGTGCAAAGAGAATGTTTCCTATTTTAAAAACCATATGATCTGAAATGAGAAGAATGGGACTAAATAAAAATAATTAGAAAGGCTATGTAGAAGCTCTTTATATATTTTCTAAGGGCATATTAAGAGGGGAAAAATGGAGTGGTTAAACCATAAAAGATTTAACGGTTAATAGCTCTAAAACGGAAGTCATCATATTTAAGACTAAACAAGTAACAATCTATCAATTACTAATAATTTACAACAACTACAAAGAGTTACACCATTCCAACACGTAGACCTACATTTTCACAAAGGTCTAACCCATTTGGTGTCCTACCAAGGTATCGTAGACCTGACAGGGAACTAGTACTTTACATTCAGTCTAAAATACGATATTTAATTTTATTCAAGGTTCTAAACACGTTTTTAATTTAATTTGTGCCGCATTAATAATAGAGCTATATAAAAATTCTACACTAACTATCATATGATTATTATCAACCTTATCAACTATATTATGATAGGAACTTAATATATGTTAAACAAACAATACATTTGGAAAATTGTTAGTTGGTTTACAAATTATTAAATATAACTTAATGATATGCACAAGAAGTGTAGAACATTATTCAGAACTTACTTGGGTTCTAGGATCCACTAAGTAAATAGAACATTATCGATTAGCACTAAGCAGCACCCAAAAATGAAAAGGGTAAAAAAGATTATATTTTATTTACAATATATAAAACGCTCAAGCATTGCCGGTATAGCGTTTTTTAAAATAAGCACAAAAATTTTAAATTTTGTATGAAAACTGTGTATTTTTTACCAACCTTCTATTTTTTGATATAGTTCTGATTAGAAATGTTAACCTTTTTTATAAAAAAGGATAATTTGTAAAAGGATACCAAAAATATGAACAAAAGCAAAAACCTTCATTAAAGAAAGTAACGTCAACCCACCTCCTTTGACATGCTGTCGCATACTAACTAAAAATTATAATTATACAAATTCGATACAAATTTCCAATAACTACTTGACGTATATAAATAAAAATTAAATGAAAAATATTTGAAATAATGAAAACTAAAAAAAAATTAGAGGATTAAAACGATTAATACAAACCAGAGTCCTAACTATAAAGGTCTTAAGATATTTGATTAAAATGATGACTAGTGTATATGTAAATGTATGAGTTATAACCTCTTTTTTACCGAAATCATTAATAAAATCATATTGAATATAAAAGCATAAACAGTTACGTTCGTAAAAGTTCATTATAACTAGTTCCGATTATACTTTTTTTTTTGTTCAAATTTATCAAATACAAAATATTTAACATATTGTTACTACTTTTAACAAAAACTTTCCGACAAAATTTAAACTTTTAAAACTAATTTACATATCTATAAATATTATATATAAATACATTTTAATGAAACTTATTTATGTATATATGTATATATATAAATTTGTTATAAATTAATATTTATATTTAATATATTATATTTATCATTTAATATATTATAATTGCAAAAAAAACACAAAAAAAAAAAAAAATTATAATACAAAAAAAACAAAAAAAAATAAGCAGAAGCCGTTAGTACGTCATCCTGGTGATCCATTAGCATTGGAAAAATTACGTCAATGTGAGGTTCATATGCAACCACCAAAACGTCCTAATTGTTGTAAAACATGGTTATCAAAGTTTCCAACCAGGTAAAAATTTTTTTATTAATTACACGGATTTCCTTTTTGATGTTGTGATCTATATTTATATTTATGAATTAATTAATTATTATTGTTATTTAATAACTATCTAACTATAACTGATCATTTTGTTTCCTTATTTATTTGTTTGTTTGTTTAATTTTGGTTTAATTTTTGTTTTTTTTGTTTTTAATTGTTTTGTTATTAATTAATATATAAGTTTATTCTTCTATTTTTATTCTTTCCTATTATTGTAATAAATGCTTTATTTATTTATTTTCATTTATTAATTTTTGTGTAATAATTTTTTGAGTTTTAAATGAAAAGTTTTTGTTTCATTAATAGGTTTTTTTTTTTTATAAAACAGAAATGAAATTGAATGTTTTTTGCAAATCAAATACCACATAGTAAAAAATATTAATAATATGAAAATTTTAATATCAACTTGAAAATTTTTATAATCGATTTTGAAAATTATTTGAAACTTTAAAACATCAAAAATATAATTTTAAATACATCTACAAACTTGTCTATCTGCCTTAATGTTAGAATGATACTAATAACATTAATAATCATATATATACACAATTTGTAAAGTTTCTATATAAGTTTTTATAACTTATATCATATACATTTATTTATTCTACATATCATGAAATCGATTACAACATTTAATTAAATTGGAAAAATTAAGCCTTGTTCGTAATAAAATCTTTATTTCGATTTTTTAATTAGAATTAAATGACATTTTTACTGACATAACAATAATATAATGACACTTGATGAACACATCATTACTGATTGAAAATGGTTTAAGATTATCATTTGACATTCAAATGTAATTCCACATTAAAAATTTTATGCATATGTAATTTATTCAAGATTATTCAAAATCGTTTATTTTCACATTTATGTAATGAATGACATTTATGCATTAATCATCGGTAATGTCATATTTAAAGTTAGCTTTGATTTCATACGATTTATTATATTCATATTATATTATATTAATTATATCCGTGAATCCGTGACTAAGTGTTGCCAGCTTTCCAAAAATATATATCCTTAATGGCACATATTATCTTTTAAATACAAAAGAAACATTTGAAAGCATCCTTGCTGTTTTAATGCTTTTGTATATATATACCGTCATATCTGCTGATCTATGAAATATATATGTATATATACTCTAAAGTTTTTATCGAATAAGATAACTGTCTGTAAAATATTTTAACATTTATTTGTAGTTTAAAATTAAAAAGAACAAATTTTCATATATTTCTGTCAATGTGAAAATAGATAGCTGAAGATTTTCGGAAAAGTTTGATTGTATGAATTAATACACATTTTATATCTATACCGTAGAGTTTAAGAGATAAAATAAGCATTTATTAAAAAAACAATATTTGTTTTATAAATTTTTGAAATCTTTCACAAACCATTAAGTATATATATTTTTGGACGGACAGCTGGAAACTCCAAGCATCTTTAAGATATTTAAAATTGGCCCTATTTTAATAATTTTAATAAAAGGCTAAAATTTTAACCTCAATTTAAGTTTAATTAATTTTAAAAACTAATTTTTAAATAGAAAATATAGGATTTAATTAACATTATACAAAAATATTATGTTTCAATTCTTCAATGTAATAAGAAGTTAATGAAAAATTTTCATATTATATATATTTTACACATTTATATATATATACAAATCAATACAACAACAAAAGTATTCTGCCTAATATATTTCTTTTTTAAATATTGAAATTATTTCTATATATATTTTAAATATTTTTTAATTATTTTATATATATATATCTATTCACATATAGATATATATTATGTATATATATTTTTTTAATACATATTTAGTTTATTGTTTGTTATTTAATTAGTTTTTTTTTTATTATTTAGTTATTTGTTTTTTTTTTTTTTATTATAAATATATTATATATAAAAAAAAACTAAATACATTATAAAACTGTATTTTTTTTATATTAATATAAGAACAGATATAATTAATTCTGTTTCTCTTCTTTTTTTTTTTATATATATATTCAATATTTATCTACAATTATGTTGTGAATACACAAAATTCTGTTCCTGAGTTGAGTTTTTTTATGAGAAGTTACAAAAAAAAAAAAAAAAAAATTGTAATAAGATCTTCTTCTACTTACAAAAAGCAAAAACACATTTTTGTGATTTGATTTAATTTAATCGCTTGATATAACAACCACTTACTTTCAGCTTCAGAAGACATTTTTCCAGTTAAAGTGAAATTTTCTACTATAACGAAAAAAAAAAAAAAAAAAAAAAAAAAATATATCGAAATTAAAACAATCAACTGATTTGTTAAGCATTTGAAGTTTTTTTTTTTTTTGTTATTTTTTTTTTTTTTTTAATTTATTTCCTTAAATTATTTAATTTTAAAATATAAAATGAATTTTTTTTTTTTTTTAATTATATTTAATAAAAATTCTTTTTCTTTATTATTTCAATAATTTCTTTTAAAAAAAAAAAAAATTTTTTTTTTAAAATTTATACTTATTTATTTGATTATATTATGTCTCTATTTCTATATTTATTTAATTTTATTATAGTGTTTTGTAGTTAAATGTTATGTTTCGTTATTTTGTTTAAATATTTTAATAAATTTGTTGTTTTTTTGCCTTTTCACTTTCTATATATTTGTTATTAATTGTTGTGTTTGTTTAATATTTCTTTCTTTCGAAAAATTATCAAATGATGTAAAAAATGCACAAAACCAACAAATAAAAGAATATTAAAGATTTGTTAATTAATAATTTGAATAGAGTTGTAAAATTCTTTTTTGCTTGTATAAATCAAAAATTCAGTCATATATTCAATTGTAGTATAAAAGTTTACGTCAAATTGCAATGAAAACCCTAGTCACACTTTCAATACGCAGTGTACAGTTGTCATTAACGTATGAGAATGACTTTTCAATATAATTTATTATATTATGAAATATATATTATAGGCTTTTTTTATGAAATCTGAGCATAGATCTGAGCCCGCTCTGACCAAAATGAGCACGCTATCAGCAAAGCATAAACAGAGTACGCTCAGAGAGTTCAGATTTAATAAAAAAAAAAACACAGTCTGAAAAAACTTTCATTTTTATTTTAGTTACGTTTTAAATTGTCAAAAAATTAAATTAAAAATGGATAACTTAAAATAAATAAAACATCTTGACTTTTATATTACAAACGTCAAAAACGTTTTAAACAAACGTCAAAATGTCTTTGAATTTTATTTTGCTCAGCCGTACTTAATATTTTTGAACTGAGCACGTATAGCACGCTCTGGACGCGCTCTGATTTTTAAAAAAAATGCGAATCACAAGCTCTGAGCGCTGAAAGCTAAAAAAAAACACGAATTATTTTTGGTTAGTTCATGCTCTGCTTAGATTTCAAATAAAAAAACGCCTTATTTCATTTATTTTTTTTTCTAGTTGTGCTTAAATAAAAAAGACTTGACATAATACTCGTAGCATTCTGACAATATCCCTATTTAAGATGTCAAATTAATTTCAAGTAACTCTTATATGTACACGTAATACGTTACTAATTTATTCATTACTATTCAATGCCAATTATACTTAAAATAAATTATTAAAATTCTGGTTTTCTGTTCAGAGTGTTATGGGTCCCACGCACGCTATCACTGTGCAAAAAAACAATGAAAATATTGCATCTCGTCCTTTAAGAACGAAAAATACTTCATTTTATTTATATTTCTATAAACCATTATATTTTCAATATTTTGTCTTTATCCTAATCATCATATACATTAATCGGCTTATTCGGGCACAAAATTACCGGTTGCGGCTCAATTGTTTTTGTAATAAATAAATAATAATTTGAGTGCGAAAATCGCTCAAATTTTTGCATTTTGCGACACTAGTAATTAATAAAACTGTATTTTTAGTAATATATGTACATTTTTTTAAAAAGGTGATATATCCAAAAACCAAAAAAAATACAATCCGATTTGCGAAGTGCGTATAGAGAGCAATTATTGTGCAAAAACTAAATTAATGAAATCAGATTTTATCTTATTGATTTTCTGATAACGTCTTTTCGAACTTTCACTTCTATTTTAATTTTGGCAACTTGCTTACAAATATTAAAGTTTAAAATAGGTTCTTGACATATTCAAATTATTTCATGCTATTTTAAAAAATTTAAAAAATGTAAAAAATCATTTCGTAATTTTTCTTAAGAAGAGAAAGAAGTAGCTATTTTTTGGAATGTAGTGTATATTTTTGTTTTTAAGTTTTCTTATTGTTAAATGTTATTACGTTGTTTTTATTTAATTTCATTAAAAAAAAAAATTCAAAATATAAAATATAAAAATATGAAAGGCTACATTTAAACGTTCATTGAAATTACATCAAAATTACTTAAGTTTTTGATTACAAAAATTAATTAATATTCAAATTTTTTAATATCAAAAGTTTCTTTTTTTTTCACTATATAATATAATAGTCTATTTAAAAGATTCATTTGTAATCAAAACTATTTTAATAATAAAATAAAACTCCAAAATAGATAATGCTTTTTTTTTTGTGTTCTGAGAAATGTTAATTTTTTATTCTCTTAATAATTTACACATTTTTTAAATTAAAGTAAATTTGTTAAATATATATAAATAAATAATTTTTAGTTCTATAATTAGTTATTTATGTAACATCAAAAAAAAATTATTTCAAATAAATTAAAACATTTATTTTTTAAAAAAAAAAGCAAATTTATAAAATAAAAGTTCTTAACAAAAAAAACTTTCAAGCTAACATAATATATCTAGAACTTAGGAAAATATGCTTCAAATATAGTCATTCTTATCCATTTTAGTATAATTTGTTTTGTTTTAAATTTGTCCTTTTATGTTAATAATATTCTTTGAATATAACAAAATATTTTTATTTATATAATTTATAATAAAGGTAAATTTCCACTATGACGGCACCTGATTACGCTGTGGCGAAAACATACAATTTGACGAAAAAGCGATTATAAATATCACTTGTGTATGTATCGGACTACTGCGTTTTAAAAAAGAGGGATTGAAGGTAATGAAAAAAAAACCAATTTGATCACGAGTATATTCTCATACTAGCGGTATATATATGCAAGAAATGCAATGTACGTTTCACAACTGTTATTTAAAATATTATTCTCATTGGTTTTTACCTTTGATCTTCGTCAAATCGTCATTGGGAATATATATTGTTAAAATATTCCAACATTTAAATTGGAAATTGTGACAATAAGGTTATTTTAATACCTTTTAAACAAATTTACCGTTGTATCTGACACTGATATAATATGATGTAATCAAATGCGTTAATCTTTAACCCATGCCGTACTTTAATTCCGTACTTTATCGTCACTATACGTCATCATGTCTCGTTGTAATGGGAACAGACCTTTAACTTTATTAGATATATTTTGGTTAGTGTTTTTTTTTTTCAATTAATTTTATAAAATATTCAGAAAATTTTTAATTTTTTAATTAAATTAAAATAAATTTTTATTTATTTTAAAAAAAAAAAAATTATATCCAATAATTTAAACTAAGTTTTAACATAGTATAAATCTGATTCGATGTCATATTTTAACCGCTTTTAGACTTGTAAGTTTTTCTATGTTTCTTGAATAGAACAAACCTTTTCCAAATTGTTAACATTTATAACAATGTGTACCCTCCTTCTTCATTTAGCTTTATGTTCGTATACAGTCCGATATACAAAAATAAAAGTAGTGCAAAATAATTAAAACAAGCGGTTAAAATTGATATACATATGTATAATCTTATAAATTAAATAGTATTTCATAATTTTCCTTGTTATTTAATAGTTGAGGAATTCATTCAATTTTAACCTATAACAAAAAACATATTAAGCTTAATTAATCTTTAATTGTAGGAACCTAGTCATTATTTTACATATATGTGTTGTAGTATTAATAATCATATTTTCTAATAATTTATTTTTACCTATACCATAAAGGTTAATTAGAAAAATATACAAATAATATATATATACTATTTTACACATAAACATAATTCTACAATTTTCTGGATTTTTAATTAATTAAATCTTAAATTAAATCAAATATTTTGATATAATCAAAACCTCAACTATTATATATAATAAATATTCTTTTCTAATATTAATTTGGTATTTTTTTAAATGAAATTTATCTATTTTTTTCAAATCAATTTGATCTTTTTACAAATTAAATTTATCGCAAAATTTTCAAATGAATTCGGTCTTTTTATTAAAAAAACGTCACCCATTTGGGATCTGGAATTCGAACTGGCATATTTTTAAACACCTAGTTCCCAATTATGTAATAGGTACTAACAGAAAAGTCCCCAAAAAAGTAGCACCTAAATTTTTGGGGTCATATTAAAAGAAGAACTTTTCTATTTTTTCTTCCTTCATTTAGATGTTATACTATTAATTGGATGATTATCTATTTTTAATCATGTTGATAGGACTAATGAGTTTCAAGAAGGCGGGAGGAGAGATGATAAAAAAAAAAAGACCAATTTGATTTGAAAATTTTGCGATTACATATTTTTATTTGAGAAAAAGATTTAATTTATTTTTATAAAAAGCCAAATTTCATTTTAAAAGTACCAAATTCATGGGAAAGGAGTATATATATACATTTAAAAAATAATTAATATCACTTTAAAAATTAATTTAATTTTTTAATGTCTTAGTTCTTAAATAATATTTAAGAAAATATGGTGCTGTTTAAATTTGAATTATTTTTTAATATAATTAATTAGTTTTATTTTTAAAAATTTATTTGCTATATAATGTACGGTTTAATTTTGTTTTTTTTTTTTTTAAAGAAGATTCTTTATTATTTAATTGAATTTTTATACTATAATTTTATATAAAAAAAAAAAAATTTTTAATTGATTTTTATAACTCACAGGAGATTTTCGTAAAATTTCCTATAAGTTAGAAGAATCAATCAAAGTTTGATTAAGAGTTTGTCTAAGCGATGTAATACTACAAGTCTACTAAAGAGTCCACTAGTATTACAGGACAAAACACTTCTAATAACTTTACATATATATTAATATTATTCATAATTATTTCATTTTATTTTATTTTTTATAATTTAATTTATATATATTATTAAATATCATTAATTCATTTCTCATTTCATCAATTCAAGTTTTTGTTGGCTACTACATATAATAAAAAAAAAAAAAAAAAAAAGTACAAGAAAAACACAAAATAAAATGTAAAGCCTTATATATTGCAAAACTATAATATTATAATATTATATGCTCTTTAAAAAGGAATAAGTATGTTAATGTTTATTGTAAATACAAAATATAGTTTTAATTAAAAAAAAAATTTAATTTAAATTAAAAAAAAAAGTTTTTTTCGTTTTTATATTTTTTTTTTTTAAATAATCCAAAATTTGTTTTATTTGTTTGTTGTGACTTGATCGTTTTTTAATAAAAAAAAAAAATATCTACTTATTTATACAAATTTTTTTTTTTTTTTTAATTGTTTTGCAATGAAAATTTTCTATAATTGTTTTTATGTTTTAATTTCCCTATTTTAAAAAAACTTTTTAAAAAGAACTAACTAATTTTTTTTTTAATTTAAATTTAATTAATATAAGTTTTAAAATAAAAATTTTTTTTAAAATTTAACAAAAGAAGATTTTTCAACACATAGCTTTTAATAATTTTATATATGTTGTATATAAATATATGATTATATTTTTTAAAATACACACACTTTTTAATTAAATAAAAAAAAAAAATAAATAAATAATAAAAAAAAAAAAAAAAATACAATTTTACACACTTTGACTTAATTTTTTTAAATATGAATTTAATTTATTTTAAATAAGTGGAGTTTTAAATTAAAAAAAAAAATATATAAAATCGTTTTAATAAATGAAAAACTTTTTTTTTTTTTAATTAAATATAAATTTAATCAAAGGTTTGTTTTGAAAAAAAAAATTGAAAAACAATAACTAAAAAAACAATATATAAATTACGTATAACTTCAAATTTTTAAATTGTTACTTTTATATATATATACTATTTTTTGTGTATATTTTTTAAATGAATTGTAATTGTATACAAATCAACAAAAAAAAAAAAAAAAGAACAACAATTTTTTTTTTCCTTATTCACTCCTCTAAGGAATATAGGGCATCCAAATGAAAGACTCTTTTCATTTAAAAATGAAAGAGACTGAAAATTTAAGTTTGTTTTTATTAAATCATTAAATTTCATTAAGCCATTTGATTATTTCGGTAAATAGGGAATATTATATTTAATAAACTTACATATTTATATGGAACACAAAATACTTAAAAAACAACAAAAGTTTTTTGTGCTTCCATACTCATAAAAAAAAAAAAAAAAAAAAAAAAAAAAAAAAAACTATATAAAAATAGAAAATATTTTTTTTTTTTTTTTATTTTTTTTATAAACAATAATATAAACACTTATTAGCACTTTAATTTTTTATTTTTAATTTTTTTTGTGTTTTTTACTATAAAACATACATACAATTACATAATTGTAAAATATTATTATCCCTAAACTCCACTTATATTGTATAAACATAAAAAAAAAAAAAATAATAATAAATGAATTTTATTTTTAATTATATTTCAAACAAAATCAACCAAGAATTTCTTATATACAGACATTTTAAAATTTTATTATTTTACTACGTGTATTATATTTATATTTATACTTGACTGTCATATTTAATATTATTTGCTAAAATGATTTTTATTTTCGAATTTCTCTTAAGCATTATATACTTCTCTATATTATAATATATTATTAAATATAATTTATTTAAATTTTACTACACTTTAATTCTATGTTTTTGTTAATTCTAATAAATCTAAATTCTTTTTATAAATTCTCAATGCAATTCAATTTGATTGCTTTTATAAAAACAATATAATCTTTAAAAATACTTTTCAATACTAATTTGTCCCAAACTCTTCATCGTCTTGGTTTTAAAATTAAATTCTTAAAAAAATTTATTCTAATTACTCGCAACTTCTCATTGAAAATATCTAAGATATTTAATTAAAAAAAAAAAAATTTATTTAATATTTAAAGCTATATATTAAGTATACAACTAACAAATATTTTAAAATATTTTAATTCATTTGACAACAAATAACCAAATTTGATTAATTTATTATGAATGATATATTTAAATTAAATTTAATTAATTGACAATATAGCAAATCATTTTTTGCTTAATAAAAACAAAAAAACAAATTCTAAAACCATTTCAAGTTCCCATGATCAAAAACAAAAATTTTGGATGGTATATTGCATCCCTAAGGTAGCTTAAGGGTTAAAAATTCAATATATTTTAAACAAAAATTTTATTTTCAATAACACTCAATTCTTTTAGCCAACAGTCAAGTTATGAAAACTTTAGAAACTATTAAGTAACACTATTCATTTCATCAATTATTTCAAACTTTGTGCAATATCCAATGGATGGAACGTGAAATATTAACCCCAATGGTGTATTTTTAAAACAGTTGTTTTTTTTTAGTTAAATTAACTGCATCAAAAGTATTTTAAAATTGAAATTAACCGTTAAACAATGCCAAATTAATTTAAATTACAGCAATTCTATGATGATATAATATTTCAAATAATAAAGTCAATTTTCGACTTTTTTTTACAAATTTTTCTATATTCATATTAATGCAAATCTATATATACCCATATATATAAGCGTAGTAATCAATGAGAAAATTAAAAATGTTTAGTATAAAGAAAAATATAATTAAATGTGTTTTTTTTTTTCTATTTTCTTTCAATTTTATGCTCTTATATATTTTTTTTTAATTCAACATTTTAATCAAATTTTTTGTTTTTTTATGAAAACAAATTTTTAAAATACGACAAATTTTAAAAAAAAACACATAAACGAACATTTAAGAAAAAAAAAACAACAAATAAAAAAAAAATAATTTAAAACTAAAAAAAAAAAAAAAAAACCATAATAAATTTCACAAATCAAAAAGCTAATCTCTAGTTATCTAATTAATTAATAATTATAAATATTTATCTAAGACAATGTTCTAGATCGAAGAGAATCGACGTTATTTCACGAATAACGTTTCCACTAGTATTCGCCCTTTTTAATTTGGTTTACTGGAGCACATATCTCTTCAGGGAAGAGGATGAGGAATAAAAAAGTTAATTATAAGTTATTAAAATAAAAATGAAAAACAAAAAAAAAAAAAAATAAAAAACAAAAAAAAAAATTAATAAAAAAAAACAAAATAGAAATAATAAATAATATATTCAGAAAAAAAAAAAAACACAAAATATAAAAATATGTATGTGATAAACAAAAGATGTTTCTTGGGAATTAAATAATAATAATAATAATATATAATGATAATTTAGAAATTTTATTAAATGTTATTATTGCTCAATATTTTATTTTTTTATGTTTATGTTGTTTTTTAATCTATATAAAATAAAAACACTGTTTCAATTTGCTCAATTTTAAGCTATAAATATGATATTAAAATATTATGAAACATTTTTTTATAATTAAATTTTTAATTTGATTTTTATCATACACTTTTAAATTTAAACGCTAAAATTTGTTTTCCAATACCTAAATAAAATTTTAAAATGTCTAAAAAAAATCATCTGACTGATAGCTCAGTTATAAAGTGGCGGCTTTTCAATCGAAAAAATCTCAGGTTCGAACCCTGGTCGGATCATATCTAAAAAAAAATATAGTGTATATTACAATAATTTAATAATAAGTCCAAATGTCAAATCGGCAGAGGATTAATATTATCAGATAATATTTACTATTGTCTGATACTACAAATAAATAAATAAATAAGTCTTAAAAAATAAAACATAATTGCAGATGCAAATTAGTTTGACATTTTAAATGACATTTTACATGACATTTTTATAATAGAAGCATTTCAAATAAATTAATTATAACATTATTGTATAGTGCCAAGAATTTATATCAAATCTTCTGATTTGATTTTTTTCGACTTTTGAATAATCGATTTTATTATTATGATCATGTGAACACAGCGTTACAGAAATGTTATTCTAGTGTTTTTGGCTTCATTTTACATTATTAAATAAATGTATAAAACTAAATTATGATAAAATAATGAATATTTTGAATACTGAATATGATTTAAATTAAAACAATATTATTCAAAACTACTAATTAAATTCATTAACTTACAACCAACAATTTTTGTAATTAAAATCATCAAAAGTGTTGCCATATATTGATATATACAAAATAAATAACTTAAATAATCAATTCGATTATTTTAGAAAACCTAAATATATAATGATTTACTATTAATTTTATTTTGAAGAAGTATTTGGCACTGTTATCTGACACATTTTAACTTATATTAAACCTAATAAAATCGGTAATTGTTTTAATTTTATTTAGGTATTGAGTATAGTTATTAAATATAACTTTTAATTATAAATATTATTTAATTTAATCATATTAATATTTTTAATTTAAATTTGAAAAAAATTTTCAAACCTAAAACATTCGAATTTCATCCAAGAAACATATTCTGTTTTACATTAAAAATAAAAAAAAAAATAAATAAATAAATAAAAAAGTTCGTTGAATTTATGATGAGAAGTTTATATAAATTATAAAAAAAAAAAATAGTGTATTTTGTAGTAAAACAAATTATAAAAAAAAAACAAAAACAAAAAATAAAAAATTTATAATTATTAAAAAAAAAAAAACAAAAAAAAATAAATTAATATATATATAGCATAGATTATAAACGGTTATCAAAATGAAAATAAAAAAAAAAACTTAGTTATATATTAAAAAAAATAAAAAAACAATTTTAGAATAAAATGTAATTAATTTTTTCTTTTTCATTTTTTAAAACGCGAAAAATTATTAAATATAACGTTAAAATAAACAGTTATATATTTTGGTTGAAAAACCAAAATAAAAGAATAAAAAAAAAAATTAAAATTTCATACATAATTATAACATTTTCGTACATTTTATTAAAAGAAAAACCATTATTTAACTTACATCAAAAAAAAAACAAATCACAAAAAAATTATCAGAAAACGAAGTATGACGAAAAATTATTAAAATTTAATCTAAAAACAGTTGTTGAGTATAATTAATAGGCTTTCCATTTTCTATTTTCCAATTACATGAAAGTAAATTTTGAACATATAAATCTATAATTTGAATTTGTACTCAACAACTTGAAATATTTGCAAGTAACTCGAAATACTTTCCAAGTACTTGAAGGAACTTTAAAAAATATTTTAGAAAAAAGAACAGTACAATTCCAATACACTCTTATTCTAAATTTAATCGTATATCAATTGTTTCGGGTTTACAAAACCAGTTTAGTGTATCAGATTAGAGCTCACGAAAAATTGAAAAACAATCAAATCAATTTAGGATCAAAAGCGTAGATAAAACGATAATAAATTATTTTCTTATTCTTTAAAAAAATAAAATATCTGCGCCATCTAAAAAGGAAAGGCTGAATCACTCACATTGTATGTTGTAGTAGGAGACTGTTTATAAATAAATAAATAATTTATGTACATATAATTTTTTTTGTTTTTTACAAGGGAATGGAAATCTTGAAAGCCGGCCTTTGAAACTGTGCAATGTTTCTTTAGGTATAGTGTTTGACTTTAACACAACAAAGCCACACCCTTTTTGAACCAAACTTTAAGCCATGTGCTTATCAACTAAAATTAATATTAAAATAAAATTCCGAAAAACTTCAAAATACCAGTAAGTTAAATTAATCTGACCGATAGCTCAGGGGTAAGGTGGCGGCTTTTCAATCGAAAAGTCTCGGATTCAAGTCCTGGTCAGATCATATCTAATAAAAAAATATAGTGTATATTAAAATAATTTAATAAGAAGTTCAAATGTCAAATAGTACTTTACTTTACTTTACTTTATCGACATAACAAATTATTATTTTTGAGCCGAGTACAAAGCATTCCTTCATTAGCTTCTGTCTTGCGCAGCTTCTCTCCAACTTCCAACAATATTCAGCATGTCAAATAGGCAAAGAATTAATATTATCAGGCAATATTTACTAATGTCTGGTATTTCAAATAAATAAATAAATAAAGTTAAATTAATGTTTGAAGTCTACAATTGAATTTATAATAAGAGTGATTAAAAAGATACATCTTTAATTGAGATCGGACATTACAACGTATAAAGTAAATCAAACTTCTGATTTAAGCAATTTTAAAATAAAATTTTAAATTTCTATTTAGTAATTATGTAATTAATTTCAGTTTTTTTTCTTTTTTTGTATTTTAAATTAAATTTTATACTTTAAAACAAAATCTCATACAAATTACAGCAAATCTTTTAAAATTATCAAAAAAAAATCATTTTTTCAATCATTTCTTTCCAAACACTTTTAAATAAGATTTTCTCAAAAACCAATTTTTAATTTGAAAAAGAAAAAAATAAACAAAAATAAAAAAAAAAAATTCCGTGTGGTGATCAAAACTTATCAAATATAAATATACCATTTTTTATTAGAAAAATAAAAATTTATACGCAATTATAAATTTGTAAAAAACTTGTATTAATGTAAATTCTAACTTAAGTAATTTGCTTATTTACACTTTTTTTTTTTTTGTTTTTTTTCTAACTTGTAATACAGCCAAAGATTAAATTTAACTCAATAAGAAAATATATAGGAAAAATTATATAATAAAATACAACACACACATACATACACATATTAAGGCAAAATGTGTTCATCGTTACAAAAAATAAAATAAATTAAAAAATAAAATAAAAACTTTTAGATTTGTTTTGACAGAAGAGAAAAAAAAAGAAAAAAACAAAAGCAAAAGTTAACTATTAGATTTAAGTTTAAGAAAATGAAACACTTTTGAACTATATTAATTCTATATAAATAATATTTATTGTAAGTTAAAATAAATATGTTTTTAAATGAGTTAATATATATAAAATCTTTATTAAAAAAAAAAAATTTCAAAATTTATTAAATTAATAATATAAAACAATTAATGACATAATTTCATTATTTTAATGTATACGTTTAAAATCTTTTTGACATCATTTCGTTCATTCCTTTTCTAATATTGTATTATTTTTCTTGAGATCAATCGATTAATATCGATATTATAATTAATCGATATTATCCACTGTACAAGACTTTATTTAGATACTAAACTTATTTTGTACAAAAATAAAACCAATAATTGTATAATAAAATTTGTAATTTATATCCAAAAAACTGTTTTTAAATTAAATTCTAAGTACAGAAATTTAATTCTCAATTTAATTCTAATGACAAATTCTCAAAATGTAGTAAAGTCTGTACAATGTAGCAGGATAGATTGATTACTGGATTAATTGCATAAAACATTTGATATCACTTTCATATCAAAGCTTTACATAAGAATCGATTAGCATTTTTCATTTCTGAAGTTTCTTTTATGTAAATAAAGTTTTTCATGTGTTAGAAAACCATTTAAATGTCTTTTCATATATTTCATAAAAGATTTTCTAAAAAAACAAAAAAGGGGTTCCCCCCCAATTATTTTAAACTTTTAAATGTATACACAAGATTATATTAAATTTTTTTATTTAAATTATTACCTACTTATATATTCAATTTTCCATATTTAAAACAATATGAAAAAAATTAGTTCTTAAACTAAGAGTACATTAAAATGGTCTTAAATCAAATGTATGGATTTGTATAAATATGACGTAATTCTTTATATTATAAAATGCCCCAAACATTAAAGTAAAAATACAAATCGTTAGTAATAATAATATAAAATGTACTCTTAAAAAATAGTTTTTTTCACATTTAAAAATTTTAAAACTTTCATTTTATATCAAAAATTAGATTATTGAAATTATCGAAATTATGTTTTTATAATTTAAATTTTTGAGATTTTGAGATGTCAGTATTGACAAAATTACCAATTTATAAATTTTGAAATTTTTTAATTATTTTATTGCCAAATTTTTTATACACAAAATGAAAGTAAATTTAAATTAAAATATATATATATATAAATAAATTAGATGAAAAAAATATTGTATGAAATTTTAATTTTTTTTTTTTTTTAAATCAAAAACACATATGAATTTTGAGAAGAACAAAGAAACTATTTCAAAAGTGTTATTAGCATAAAGATGTTATTATGCATAAAATACACCAAAAAAAATAAGAACACGCCTAAAAATATGCTAAAAAAAACATAATTCGCTTGTTCACTTTTTTTAACGTTATTTAATTAATTACTATATTATATAGTCTTAGTTTTTTGGGATATGTTTATTTTTCTGTTTTTTTTTTTTTTTTAGAATTTTATATTGCCCTTTAGTTACACCGATATTACTATTTTGTTATAATATATTATATTTTTAAAAATATGAAAACTTCAATTAAGATATTACAAAATTAATACACAAAAAAATAGAGATAAAATATTTAATAAATTTTTTTGTTGTGTTTTAAAGACTTGAATCAATTTTGTATTAATATAATAATTATAGTTATTTTTAATTAAATTTAATAAGTATATATATTTCAACGAATTAAATTAATTCATTACATAATGAAAATACAGATTTCAAAATCAGTCATATTTTTTTTTAAAAGATTACTATCATTATTTAATAATATTATGTACCATCCCTTATTAATTAAAAAAGTATCTCAAAATAAAATATTGAAATATCTTATTGAAGTCTTTCTTTGCAAGAACTTTATAAATATACATACATTTTTATATATATTATTCATTAATTACGTAAAATTTATATTTTTTAAAATTAAAATTTAAAATATATTTAAAAAAAAAAAAAAAAAATAAACAAAAAATTATATTATTTTAAATTCACAATCAAAATATTTATACAGAATATAGGTGAATATTTAAATTGTAAATAGTGTTAAGTTAATTTTTTACAAATTTTATTAAAAAAAAAAAAAAAAAAATAGTAACAATTTTACATGTATAAATAACGATTAATATTATATTATATTGTACATGTTTATATACAAAAAAAATTAAATTAAATTAAAAAAAAAAAAACAAAAAAAAATCTAATAAAAGATGCACTTTTGTTTTTTTTTTTTTTTTTTTTTTAATTTAAAAAATTTATATTTGTTTATATATGTATATTTTTAAAAACAGAAACAAACAATTGTTTACAAACAATTATTTATATATATATACATATGTGTTGTATAATGTGTTGTACAAAGAATTAAAACCATCTGAAATAAATTCATGTAATTATATAAAATAAATATCTATAATTTATTCAACTATACCTATATATTAACTAATTTCATCAACTTTTAATATATAAAAGTATATGTATATATATATATTATTAATTGTATAGACAATTATATAATATATCAATTTAATTTAATAAAAAAATTTCTTCTAAATTTTGCAAACAAAAAATACATTTATATCATCTCTGGTTTTAATTCTTGAGATACTATATATAATAGTAAATATCTTATATAAATATATATATATATATATATTAAATAAATTACAATACTAATGGATACAAAATGTCAAAAAAAAAAAAAATTTAAACTTTATATAGAATAGAAAAATCTACACAACAATGCATTTTAAATTACAGCAAGCTATTTTACATAAGAAGTATATTTTCTAATAGAAGTGACAACCAAAAACTTATCACTTAAAAAAAAAAAACTTATCACTTGGATGCAGTTTATAATAAAATGGTTACATGTAGAAGTTCTCACACAAAATATTTGATAAAAAAAAAAAAAAAAAAAAACAAAAAACAGGATGTAAAAAATGATAAATTAAATAATTTTAATACAAATATATATTTGTTTTTATTCATTTTTAATTTTAATTTTAATTTCATGAATTCTTTTAAATATTATGTAAATTTTTATATTTAATTTAATAAATAAAATTGTTGTATAAATAAACATATATTTATGCAAAAGTAAATTCAATAAATATAAAAATGTTTTAAATTAAAAAAATTATTATATTATTTTTAATATATATATATTTGTTTAATTACTTCTAAATTATTATTTAATTTTATTCTTTAAATGTTTTTAACAAACACAGAATCATCTCGTATTGAAAGCAAAGAAAAATGCCCAAACATAAAAAAAAACAAAAAATCTGACCAGTCACGAATTTCGTAAATTATTCTCCAAGGAAATAATTTATACAGTTTTAACCTTAGTAAAAAAGAAGACAATGTCATTTATAACATTTGTAAAAACAAAAAAGAATATAAATTTCTAAACATAATTTGGTTCCAACTTGGGTGCTATTTAATAGATCTTTTAAATTCAAAAGTTCAAAGTTAATTAATCAAATTTGCCTAAACGCTTACGTGACTTCAGTTTAGAGATATCTATTTTTTATAAGGAATTTTATTAAAAGTTTTTGTTTTGTCTGTACGTTTGTTTCAAAATTTTTAATCGATTTTTATTTACACTTTTCGATGAGCTAGAGTCTTTAAACTTTAAATCTTACTCATCACAGCACCGTATAACATTAGAATATTAAACCGTTCTCGTATCTTTTTAAATGCTTTTATGTCCTTTTAAAACGTTATTTTTAATTTACAATTATTGCATAATTTTAGGTTGATTTATTTATTATTAATATTTTAAATTGGGTTTTTTTTTAATTTATACACTTTTTTGAAAATAAGTTTGAATTTATAGGAAAAATTGTATTTTTAAGTATATTTAATACATGATTATCTCTAATATTGAAAACTATTATAATTCTTATTTTAATAGTAACAATAAAAGGGTCTACCCTTAGTTAGGGTATAAGGTTTTTTTTAATTCTTTTTTTAAGGGTATACAACATACATTTTAAATACTTTTGTTTAAGATAAAGGTAATTTAAACAATTAATAAATCCAATCATTTTAAAATTTAATGTATACATATAAGTATCATGAAAGAGTTTCTCTTTGCCACAGGGTTGCCACAGAAAATTTAATTTAAATTTGATTATATTCATTTAGTTCAATGTAATATATTTTGGTTAAAGTCAACCACTTAATTTGCAATTTTCTAAGAAAAAATTTAAATTTGTGATTTTATTGGTTGTATAAAATATTATAAAATAAATCTAATAAACAATAATATCATTTTGTATATTATATATAAAATACAGTTAGTTATATATATATAAAAACAAAGAATTAAAGAACTATGCAATATTTTAAAAAAATTATTAATCCAATAGACTCATCATTTTGAAATCAGGATAATAATTCCTTATTTATTACTGTCAAATCTATTTTAATAATCCCTAATCCCTAAATAAATCGTGTTCTAAAACTTAAAAAGTCTGCGTGTCGTAGAATGAAATACTGATATTTGCAAAAATTCATGACTTTGTTGAAATTAAAAGGAAACTACTTGATTTTTATTTATTTCATATGCATTTCTCTCAAACGTTTAATAACAGAATGAAAATTCAATCGTTAATTAGTTTTTAGTGCGATAATCAGCTAAAGTCTAACTGTAGCATAAGTACAAAATTTAAACTCAACTATAAACTGCTACAAATAATAATTCGTAATAATACGATTAACACATTTTAGATTTTTACTGACACTCAAACGAGGATAGATTTTGATCGTATTTTTAAATTGTTTTTCTTTTTTATAAATTAATTTTACCTACATATATTTAATTTATTTTTTTTTATTTTTCTATATAATTTTGTTAACTTTTAAATATATTTTCAAATATTTAATTAAATAAAACAAATATCACAATTTTTTTTGACTGTTTTCTTAAAATTTTATTTGAATTAATATTTTTGTAAAATATTTTATTAATTTTAAAAAAATTAAAAAAAAAAGCAAATAAAGTTTATATAAGGAATATTATTTTTTAGTTTAAATATAAAATATTGTTATTTAAAATAAATTTATATAAATATTATTTTTATATATAATTAAACGTCAAAACTAAAAAAAAAAAAAAATTAATAATATTAAGAAATCTAAAAAAAAAAGAAAATAATTAAAAATGTATTTACCAAAAACTTTTTATAAGATAAATTCTTTTTTTACATTTTTTAGCGAAAAACCATATAATTATATGTATATGTACAATAAAAAGTATAAATATATGTATATTATATTTATATATATATAAAAAAAAAAAACAGGATAATCCGCAAGTGAAAAATCTATTATTAAACAGAAATTCGTAATATGTTTATATAATATTAAAGACGATTCGATCTATAAATTCACTTGTAATCACTTCATATATTCATAAAACACATACAATTAAAAAAAATTTTGACATAACATGACATTTATATATATATATGACATATAAGTATTAAGTAAATATAAAAAAAATATTCTTAACTAATAATATATGTAACTGTTTCGAATTTTTATCAGAATAATTACAAATCTATCAAATTAATCGACACATTTCGATCGATTCCGACACAATCGATTAATCTTTCTAATTAAAGGTTAATTCAAATGTCATATATATGTCACCATGACAATTTCATTTTAATTTCATAATTAATATTTAAAATTCTAAATAAAATTCGCTTGCGGTCAACTTGTATAATTATATATATAATTATATATATAATTATTTCATTAACTATATATGTATGTATATGTATTACCGTTTATAAATATACATTAATGTATGAATGAATATTGTATTACATGGTAAAATGATTTTCAATTATTATTAATCATTTTTATCATTATTATTTTTAATTAAATTGTAAAATAAAATAAATAATGTAAAATAAAAAAGGAAATAAACAAAATAATTATTAATTAATTTTAAATAAAAAAAAAAAATTCAAAGAAAAAAAAAACAAATGAAAACAGTTAGGTTAAATATAGTGATATATTTATAAATTAAAAAAATTAATAATAATATGGTATTTACAAAAAATAATTAAATACAAGACGAAAAAAATTAATTAAATAAAAAATTATGGTGAAATTAAATATAAAAATTTTTAAATACTAAAATACCAGAAAAAAAAAAAAAAAAAATAATTAAAAAATTAAATACAATTATTTGAAAAATAAAAAATTTAAATAAATATTGATATTTGCACAGAAAAATTTTTTTAAAAATACAGGGCCTGAAAAAGAAATCATAATAAATTTAAAAATAAAACAAAAAAACTTTAAAATAAAATAAATTCCAAACAGTGAATACTAAAAGTTGATAAATTTGATAATTAAAAAACTAAAACAAATGACATAGTATCGAAAAATAAAAAAAAAAAAAAAAAAAGAAAACAATTATTAATGTAAAATTAAAAAATAAAGAAAAGAAAATGAAATTAATATAATAAAAAAAAAATTATCAAAAAAATTGAATATGTTTTTTTTTTTTTTGTTTTAATAATATTTACTTTTCAAATATTACTTTATTATAATAAATTTATAATGATGATGATCCACTTATACTCTACCCAGAAGGAAACTGTCTTACTTGAACGTCTCATTGGTCATTTCTTTAACATAGTACATAGCAGTGGTCACATAAGACGTTTTTATTTTTTTTTGTTTTTTGGGACGCCTACATCTAACAACGTTAGTGGATTTAATATATTTATATCAATAGTAGAGTAAATATATATTTTTTTTAAGTATATATAATTTAATAAATAAAAGAAAAAACATTGTAAAGTAATAAATTATAAAAATAAAGTTTTTGTTTTTTTTTTCAACCTTATTTTATTAAATATATGTTATTAAATTTATAAATAATTTTAGGAAATTTTACTTTTTATTTATTTTTTCATCAACCAAGAACCCTGATGAAAAATAAAACCTTTTATACTGCAATGTATTATATTGCGAGAAAAAAAAAAGTTTCCGCTGCCACACAGCATTTTTATATAATAAACGAGGAAGAGTGTAGTAGAGTAGAATATGTCAACTCTGGGATACCCGTATGACCGTAATATAAACATTATACCATCCGGTTAATCACTTTTGGCAAAATTTCAAACATTCAGTTTTATTATGTATAAAGTAATGCTCATGTGGAATATAGAGTTGTATAAAAACTACTCGAACCCACTGCAGTTGACTAACCAAATTTTACACAAACTTTGGCCATAACACAAAACTATTTTTGGACAAATTTCAGGCACCCAGCTTTATTAGGTGTAGAGTAATGCTCATATAAAAGAAGGAGCTGTATGGCAGCTACTCGAACCCACTGCAGTAACCAACCAGGTGTAGAGTAGGGCTCATATAAAAAAAAGAAGTTGTATAGCAGGCACTCGAACCCGTGATCCAAAATGGCTGGATTTCAATAGCGAAGACAGCTATTGCATAAAAACGAATTTGTCAAAATTTCAAAATCCCAGCTCACTTATTTTTTGAATTATCGTGTGGGCGGACGGACATACATAGCTAAATCGATTTATTTTTCGATTCTGATCCGATCCATACCTTTGAGTCTATATCTACCCCCTCTCCTTCTCTGCGTCATAAACGTAATGGCAAATTTAGTATACCCTTTTGACTTATAGTCATATGGGTATAATAACTTTATTTTCCTGATTGCATAATGTATGTATAGGTTAAAGCAAAGTTATAAGTAGCAGACTCAAATGTCATAACTGAACTCACACTCAACAAAAATGAGTTCAATCAATTTTTTGTCTGTTCAATCTGTGAGTAGAACCAGAATTTTAACTTTCAACAGTTCTATTTTAAAACAATTAAGTGCTAAAATTTCCGTACATAAAATTGATTGATCAAAACGGGTTAACATTCGTAAGTTAAAAACGTTTATCTTTTTTATGATACTGGTAATATATTAAATATCACCCGTATTCTGATAGGCTCATCACTTTTGAGATTCGCTTCTCTATCACGATTCGCGTCTCATTTAAAAAAAAATGTTATGGCTATTCTGGAAGACTTTTATTTTGAAGTTATGTCATTTTGTTTTGAGGTTATGTTTTTACATTTTTGTTTATAAACTTTTAAAATTTTAATTTTTAAAGTGATACTTCTTCGTTATACCAAATATTGTACCAATATACTTCTTAATTGATACCAAATTGCTATCACGTCGTAGGAAAATCTTTCTTGAATAGGCAAACGTGATGATTTTGCCAATTGACATTACGTCAAATTGACAACATCACGTCAATATCATTTTTGAACCTATCGTATGCTACGCCTACCAGAATAGTGGTGTACAATGTGGCTTGAGACTTTTATCGTACATGAATGTTGATGAATAACACCGACTTCTTAGAAAAAGTCTGTGAGAATAATAATTCACGCTTGAGAGATGTTATTTGTATGATATGACACAGAATGTACACCAAACATTCAAAAGTAGTCAGCCCATTTATACATAAAACTACTCCAAAGAAAACAAAAAATGAATTATGAGTTTTTTAGAAAGCGATACATACAGATTAGTTTCATATATGAAATATATTTTTCTAGGAGAGAATTTTTATAGGACCGGTTATTCGCATCGCATCACATCACTTCACTTCTTATTCACTTTGCTCAAAATTTCTGCAAGGATTTTAAGATAGAAGCATCAAACTTATAATAGATATCTACTGGTAGACTAATCTCCTGTTAATTTTACTTTACTATTTTTAACTTAATCTTTTTGGGTTAGGATAAAGAGGGCCCTTTGTCCTAACCAAATCTATTTTCCCCTCATTTATATAACTAAAATTAAATCGGCAGACTAACCTAAAATGGTTTTTTCATAGTTTGGTCACTTTAAAATTCTCTAAAGTTTATTTCGCCCTTACTACAGAGCTTTCACAACTTTAATTTTGACATCTAATATATGAATTTGTTTAACACAGGCTGGCACACTTATATAGTTGTGTACCATACCGATAAAACCTAATTTGCTGAATTATTTCGTCGTAATATAATAGTAGGTAAAGGTGTATACTGAATTGACAGGACATGAATCAAAATATTTCTCTAGATTTGAAATCAGATTGCATTTTCTTCTCCTTTATTTCATTCAATTTAATTAACCAGTTTTTATTATTCTAATTTTTTGAAAGTTAAATTTTCTAAAAAATGGAAAATCACTAAATAAAGTAAGTATGAAATGCGACCAATAAGCGAAACTTTCAAAATTTTACCTTGGGACTGGTTTCCATATATTTAATACCAAAATAAATATAATAAAATAAGTTATATTTTTCAATTATCTTGAAATAAATTTTTAATCAAAATATTGTTGGAGAACTGTAACTTGTAATTAAACTGAGAGATTAATATTGCACTTTTATTTGTTTTAATATCCATGTTAGCTTTCCAGTGGAGTTTGTCAGTAAAATAATAAAAAGGTAAATTATAAATCATTTTAAGAACTTTATTTTGTGCGATTTGTATTTTCTTATTATGTATAGTAGCGCAATCACCTCAAATTGGAGAACAATATGTTAGGATTGATTGGAATATAGATTTAAATATAATTAGTTTGTTTTCGACTGAAAGAACTGAGTTCCTGTTAAGAAGTGAATACAGGGCTTAAATACATTTATTAGTTTTTTCAATGCATTTATGAATGTGATCTTTGATTTGAAAGTTAGTTTAGGATCAAGTGTAATACCTAAGTATTTGATGGAATTTATCTAGTTTATTTGCTGTGTATGAATACGTACTGAATTTTGTGGCAAATAGCATGATTTGCGTTTGATTGTGAAATATATTGCATTGCATTTTTCACCATTTAGTTTAATTTTCCATTGATTAAAGTAATTTAATAAACAATTCATAGCAATTTGTAATTTGTTTTCAATTTCTGTAACAGAAATTGAAAACAAATTACAAATTGTCTGTACCTACTACATACAGTTTACCTTCGGCCTTTTTTTTTTTAATTTTTTATATATTGTACAAACCTTTATAATCTTAGAAGAATGGTTATATTTCTTTTTTATATTTTTATATTTCAGTATTCCTAATTTTTTTAATTTAAGTTTTCTTAAATTTTGAAACTTATCGGCGCGAAATCGCTCAATCTGCAGATAACCAGAAAATTTACGAATTGTGGTGAATTTAAATGAGCTTTTAATTCGAATGACATATCAGTCAGTTAGATTTCATAATTGGTTGAAAGGAAACTTCAATTCAATTCAAAAGATTGAAAATATAATCAGCTGCTTATTTGAAAGGGTTTTATTTTCTATTCCACATTTTTAATAATTAAATTCATGGATCTTAAGAAAAAAATTATTTTAACAGCTTAAACTATATTTTTTTACTTGTGTTACATGCATATATATAGTATTGTAATTGTTACTCATCTTTAAAATATGCCAATTATGGATTATTTATCAAGCCTTTCTGACAATCCATATTTTGGCGCTGGATTTGGGCTATTTGGCATTGGTGCTTTAGCAGCAGTTTCTAGAAAAGGTTTGCAAGGAGCTTTGATTGTGTTTAGGAGACATTTTATGATTACACTAGAAGTTCCGTGTCGAGATAAATCATATCAATGGCTTTTACAGTGGATTACACTTAAAGGAGCACGTAAAACACAACATCTCAGTGTACAGACGTCATATGTACAAAAAGATACTGGTCATGTAAAAACAACATATGATTTTATACCCAGTATCGGGGTACATTTTATGAGATATGGAAGAACATGGATCAGAGTAGAAAGAACAAGAGAGCAGAAAACATTAGATTTACATATGGGTATTCCTTGGGAAAATGTAACTTTAACAGCCTTTGGAAATGACAAAAATATTTATTTCAATATTTTGGAAGAAGGTTGTTTAAAAATTTAAACTTTTTTATATAATATATTTACTATTCTTTTTGAATTTGACTAGATAGCACGGCAATTAGCTTTAAAAGAAACCGAAGGTAAAACAATAATGTACACCGCAATGGGAGCTGAATGGCGTCAATTTGGACATCCAAGAAAAAGAAGACCAATTGGATCTGTAATATTAGAACCTGGAGTATCAGACAAGATCATTAACGATTGCAAAGATTTTATAAGTAATTCCAAATGGTATTCTGATAGAGGAATACCATATAGAAGAGGTTATCTTTTACACGGACCTCCAGGGTGTGGAAAATCTAGTTTTATAACAGCTTTAGCTGGGGAATTGGAATATGGTATATGTGTGCTTAATTTATCAGATAAATCATTAACTGATGACAGGCTGAATCATTTATTAAAGTAAGAAAATAATTTTAAAATAAAAAAATAATTATTATATTCTTAATAGCGTCGCTCCGGAACAAACAATTATTCTTCTAGAGGACATTGATGCTGCTTTTATTTCTCGCTTAAATACTTCGCAACAAAAATCAGCTTTTGATGGTTTAAATCGTGTAACGTTTAGTGGATTACTTAATTGTTTAGATGGTGTAGCATCATCAGAAGCAAGAATAGTTTTTATGACAACCAACTTTTTAGAACGGTAAGGAAAAACCAGAAAAAAATTCAAATAAATTTATTGTAATTATAGTCTAGATCCTGCATTAATAAGACCTGGAAGAGTAGATGTTAAGCAGTATGTTGGATATTGTGAAGAAAATCAATTAAAACACATGTATTTACGATTTTATAATGGATCTTCAAACGAGGAAGGGGAAGATTTTGCCAAAAAAGTACTTTCATATGGAAAACATGTATCACCTGCCCAAGTTCAAGGTTATTTTATGACACATAAATTATCTGATTCAAAAACAATTTTGGATAATACAAATAATATATGGGATTCTTTAGTAAAAGAACCAAAAAATGCAAGTAAAATACTTGATAATGAAGATAGTAGGACTTTATAATAGTTAACCTTTTGTGTATTTAAAAAAAAATTTAAATAGAATAGCATATAAATTTATAAACATTTAAAAAAAAAGAATTAGTTCGTAGAAGGTTATTATTAGCAAAAATTAATTTATAAAAGTTAAATAAATTTAATTAATAAAAACAAATTAAGTCTTGTTTCAATTTACAATTTTATTTAAATACTTGTTTTAAATTGAAAATTTAAGCAGTTTAAAAAAATAACTCTGAAATTCAACTAAAAGAGACTTCCGGAAAGAGAAAAATTAGTAGAACCGCTAATGAAATTAGTAATTACTTATAAATACATTAACCGGAAAACTCAGTCTTAATAATTATTTGAATGTTTTTCATAGTTTCCTCCAGATTCCCTATTTCCACCTCTCCTGTTGTAATGATATGGATTATTTCTGTTACCTCCACCATGATAATTACCGCGCCAATTGTTATATCGGTTACCACCATCACCCCTTCCACCACCAAAGTGACCTTTGTTATGATAATGATTGTTTCTTTGCTGATGCGTATTCCATGTTTCCACTATGGGTGGTTCTGTCAATTCCTTTTGACAATGAGCCATGAAATCTTTATCATTTTCTGTAAAACGATCAGCAAATTCTTCTTCACACTCATCTAAAAATTCAATATCTTTGTCGGTAAGACGATTTATTTTACGATTTGGGTCAACCATGATTGTTAATGTTTTACTAAAGAATTATTTTTTATTTTCAAAGATCTTGTTTGTACTGCGTGGCAATAATTGTTTTTAATTCTATAAAAAAAATTGTAAGTAAAATGTTTCAAACTTTAAGAAAAACATTACCGCTTTCTGCAACTATATTTCTCAGATCGATTGCGTAAAATCCTTTATCTGATGGAAGTTTCAATGAAGGTAATGCTGTTTCAATTGGTTCAAACATCCAACCTGAAGAAATTAAATAATTTTTTTCACAAATTTAATAAATTTAACCAAATAAGATTACCAATATGAGCAGAACACCTTGGACAAAAGCAATATTTCCAAGCGTAACCTTCAAAAAACGTGTACAATGTTTTCCAATTATTATCTATAGTAACTAAAGAACAACTCGCCTTTTTTAAAACGATAATTTCAAACTGTTCTTTTCTAGGATTACCCACTAATTGTACGATTACCTTTCTTTTTCCAAATATGGTTTCATTAGAATAAGCTAAGTATTTTTCACTTAATTTTGTTATAATAAGATTTGTTGGAGCTGTGTCTGAACCACAACCTCGACAAAGAAGATAATCTACAAAAAAAAATTAGACAATACATTTTAGTTTTAAAATCAAACAGTACACGTCACTTTCTCAAGAAAAAATTCTCTATTACCTTCTAATATTGTTTCTTCCGGTGATTCAATTGAATTTTCGATTGATGTAAGAAATGAATATTTAGTCAAGCAAAATATTAAATAAGCAATAATTAAAATAATATTAAAGCTCCCGGTCATAATTTTTCATCCTTTCTATGCTATATTGGTTTTCGTTTAGTATAAAATATTTACGAAAATGTCAACTGTCAAATGCTAATTGCTAACTGATGAAAAGTCAATTTTTTATAAATATGATTTCAATAGGCCAGTTAAATGACTTCACTAAAATTTTAAAGTTGCCGTTAACGTCAAGAGCGTTTCTTACAATGGACTGTGAAAAAATTTGTATTTTGTAATTTTAAAGATAGGATTATACATAATATGTATTTAAATTTTAGATGTTATTATAATAAGGGATGCTCTACAACTTTGCTCGCAGAGGAGGTCGGTTCTTTATAGCGGCGTTAAGGACCAGTCTACAAATTTATACGTTGCTGATTTTGTATGAATGTCATATGTCTCACATTAAGGCGGCCTTGCAAATCATTAATTTAATTTAAACCAAAACCAAATGGTACCAATGAATAAAAATATTGCATCCATATTCTTCAAAATCGTAAATTATTTTCGATTTTAAAAAATACAATTAATATTGTATTGATTTCTCAGCAATGTCATATGTTTTAAAGAAATGTATATTCGAATTTTAACGTTTGTAAATTATACAGACATGAGCTTTCAGCTTATTCGGCTACCAATAATAATCGACAGTCCCAATATTTATTACAAAACCGTCTTAAATAGCAGTACCTAAATTTAGTATTTTTTTTATGGTAAAATTAAATTTTGTCTTTATATATTTTTCGTCAATAAAACTTTATAAACATACCCTTTTTTTAAGTAATAAAGTTTTATTTTATATTTACGAATCTAAAATATTAATTAAATTCTTAATTTAATATTAATTTATTGTTGATATCAACATATCTAAAAAAATCTTTAAACAAATAACATATTAAAAGATCTTAAAATAAGTTATTTACCTTTATTTTCTTTTAAAAATATAAATATTAAGTTTTAAAACAAACACGTTTCTTAAGAAAGTAAACATAAGCCCTCTTATTTTGTAATCAACCTTATTTCACCTAATATAATGAGTTCTATCTTATTTGTTAAGAGCTAATAAAAAAAAATAGAGATACTTTACATCCTTTATTTTTTTTTTTTTTTTTTTTGAAATATTTAAAAAATATGTGAATTTAATAATTTTTTTTAAGTTGAAAATTTAATTTTATAATCTAATTTTAAAAAAATACTCAGTGTGTTTGTGTATAAAACAGCATTCATTTAAGTAGTATTAAAAAGTCCTTAAAGGAAACAAATCTAATTTAATTTAATCCACGAAATAAAAATAGGCTGATAATTATTTTTTCATTATTTGCACGTTAAAGAAAAGTATATTTTAAGTATAAAATGCTTAAAAATTTTTTATGAATTATTTAAAAAAAAAGGTTACTTTTTATTTTCATTATTTTTAATTTTAAATTCATTATTCAAATTTTTTAAAGCAAAATACATATGGAATAAAGAAATATTTTATACAAAAAAAAAATTGAATTTTTATTCAAAAATTTCTTTTGTTTTTGTTTAATGTTTTCGAGTTATATTTTCAAATAAATTATAGAGAGTAATGAGTACCTAGGCACCACTTTTTTACAAATTTAATTTATAATTTGATTTCACTTATAAATGCTGAAAATGTCAATTTAACTCTGCAACGAGCTATTACAAAAGTCTTAATCTGCGGTCTGCTTAGATTAATTTAACAAAAGAAATTAGATAATCTAAAAAAAAATCAATAAAATAAACATTAAACATATTAAATAAAAAAATATTGATTAATGTTAATATTAAGCAAAAGTAATTACTAAAAAAAGATTTACAAAAACGATTGTAATGATTTATTTTGAAAATTTCAAAAGAATATATAATTCAATCCCAGTTTTGCTTTCCTTTTCTTTTCTTATTTTTGAACTCAAATTTTTAAATTTTACAAAATCAACAAACAAAATATTTGTAACTAAAAATGATCATGGATAAAAACAAAATTAACAATTTGAATCCAAGATACTGAAATTTTTAAAAAATTTTTGTTATTCTAGTAATTAATTTTTATTTATTTTATTCTTGTTCTCAATTAATATATTGACCTTAAGCCACTTGTTCTTGACCATTAGCTGCTTCTTGATTTTTCATAACATCAGGCAAATCCGGCGGTGATGAATATGGTGTAATTTCAAGGCGTTCAAATTCGGGGGATACAAGATTATCGATTCTACAAAAAAAAAAAAAAGTTAGCATTTTTACAAAATATTTTAGTTTAATAAACATAGAGATGAATTGAAAAAAAAAAAAAATACCGTATTGCTAAACCAAGTTGGGCTGGTGCTTGAGCCTTTGCCGAAGACATTGTTATACCATAATCCTGTAAAAATTTTTCATCTTCCATTGGTATATTATCTTTATTATATAACAATTGATCTGATGGTTTTACTTTAAGAATTCCTAAAAAATGTAATCTTTGAGTTCATTGCATTTCCCTAATCTTTAAATGTTTACATACCTTCAATCATTCGCTTAAGTTCGCTTACAGTAGTATTTTCTTTGGCATCTGTAAAAATTGTTGTTTTTTGCCGCCTTATCATTAAAAAGACGTCCTATAAGTAGAAAAAATATTCCATTTAATTACTCCTACAACTTTTATATTCAAGATTATATTTAATAGCTTAAAAATGGGGGAACTAAATGAACATATATTAATTTTTTTTTGTAAGAATACTTCAAAATAAGAAATAAACATTAAATGAGTAAATAAAATATCTGATCAAAGTTCAGTATTTATTTGTTCATGCTTGTTCCGTCTGGAATAAAATAAAGAAGACAATTATTTTACACACAAATAAAATTTACCATTTTTAAATCTTCAGACTACAAGTCCCTTTAATATTATTCACAGATAAATTTAATTTGGGCTAAACTATTTTTTAAAATATCATTTATTTTTGCGAATAAATCTACTTTTCTACAAATAAATAAAATAATAAACGTCCTTATATGACTATTTAATTCTTCAATTAGCTTTTTTTTTTACTAGCACTCACAAGTCACAAGTATTGTTTCAAATTAAATTTCCGCTGTCATTTTAAATGTCAAACTCATCGATATTTGCATCAAATGTTTTTGGCTGTGTTCTTTATTACAAACTTTAAAAATTATTACCGACAAATTATTTTAATAAACACGATAAACGCAATCGTATTAAGAATAAACTTATTTTTTAATTATTTTAAATTTATATAAAGCATGGAAATTTATTTAAATAATATCATTGTTTTAATATTAGTTATTGCAATCTATTTGAAATAGACTTTTTAAGAAATGTAAAACAAATTTTATTATAGATAAATAGAAACAGGATACATATTTTCCAATTGCAAGTAATTATGGAGTAAAAAATGTGAAATTAATAATTGTTTTGCAGAAAAATATACCAAAATTTAATTTAATATCTGAAAAAAAAATTAATTAAATAATTTTCCTAAAGGGCTTTCTTAATGATTTTATTTCTCTGTCACTCTTTAAAATTAATAAGAAGTAAAGGAATTTTGAAGTTGCCTATTTAACAAAAAAAATAAAATAAACAATAATTGATTACGAAACTTTTTTAATTTAATAATTCAAATTTCATCATCGTTTACTGTATTTAATATAAGTCCATAAAATTGCGTATAGGTCAGTTTTAGTTTAAAATCGGTAAATTTTAAAAATTAATAATCAAAAAGTTTTAATAAAACAAATATATTGTTTTTGTTCCGCATAAAAGTTAAATTCTGTTGTCAACAAATTAACATACTTACGTCCAACAATATTTTAAAAAATTTTGACATGAGACATTATTTAAAATTTACATACCCATTAATTTCATTCGATTTGCTGTCAAAAATAAAGCTACAATCTACATGAGTTTTTTTAAACTTGTATTATTATTTACAGTACTACTTACTTACTAGTGTCTAGTCTAGTGTTTTTCATTTTTAGTTTTTCTTTTTTTTATAAATTGCGTGTTTGTTAAATGTGAGTTATCGTAACAACTTAAAACTTTTCAATTTTAAAAGAACCAAATAAATATGTGAGTAACTATTATATTCAAATTTAAATTGATGGAAGAGAAATAATAAAATTTTTTAAAATTTGTTTTGTAATTTGTTAATGATAGAATATAGGCATTTACAAAAATTTTGTTGAGGTTCGAAATTTTGAAAATTAGTTGAGCGGTTTTAATATTTTTGAAATATGTATATTTTTATATTATTTAAATTTTAATCCTGTTTAACTACCGACCTCAAAGAATAATATAAATTTACCCAATTTATTAAACTCATAATATTAATCATATTAATAAAATATATAAATCTATGATTAAACTTAAGCAAATTGTTCTATGGTGATGGTTTACCAAAATATGATAAAAATAAAAAAAAAAAATTTGAATATCAATAAATTTAAATTTTTATTAATTTTTTTTTTATTTTGAAATAAGGCTTCAAATGTTATAATTTAATAATTATTGTTAGACATTATGAAATTTAAATAAGTATTAACAAATTTATCCTATCACATTTTTCATAACAATTTTAGTAATTAATCCTTTATCTTACAGTACACATCTAAATATGTACAAATATTTATTAAAATTTTACTTTTTTTTTTAATATAAGGATAACAAAAAAATAAAAATTCCCATAAAATTCATTTCACTTAAAAAAAAAAAAACTGATAACTGATATTGTATTACAGTATCAATATTGGCTTGGAAATAATTTATTAAACTGTTGAACGTAATCTCCACATTGTTCATCTATAATTAAATAAAAAAAAAGTTACAAATACTAAAAAATTTTTAAAATAAAGAATTACTATCTAAAAATTCAATATTTCCTCTCATTCTTAAATTTCTTTGTTCAAAGTATTTAAAAGTAGCATAAAACACTAAAGTATTATTAGTTTTCTTTGCAGCTTCTAAATATTTTCTGGCCGATACCATTTCAGCTGCTTTTCCTGGGTTAGACTTTAAAATTTTTAAGGCATCAATAATTTTTCCTTGTCCTAACAAAACTTCTAAAATAATCTAAAGCAAAAAATTTATATTAAAATTATTATACAAATGCTTTAAAAGTAAATTATTAAAAAAATTAATAATATGTACTTCAGTAGCATTCATTTTATTCAACATATCCAAAGTTGTTTGTGTAATAATCGGATCAACGTTTGAATGTGATAACAAAAAGCATGCGATCACCTTAGATTCCATTATTAAAGAATAGTCAACTAATCTTTGTAAAGTACCGTAATGTTGATTTCTGATTAATTCGGAAATAACTATTTTACTGAGACTTTCTTGTGCAGCTATTCCATATTTATTTAAAGACTGAAGGTAAAGTAACAAAATCTTAAAAGGAAAGGAATCCGAAATAAAAAATTGAATAAATCTACAAACAAGCAAACCTTTTCTGTATGAGATTTTTCCATTATTGGTGCAAAAACATGACCTTGCATTTCAATTTGGTCTATAATAACCTTCGGCGGGGACGGTAATTTAGGTACATTTTTTTGAGAAGTTGGTAATGCTGTTTGACTTTGAAGTTGAATTTTAACCCAGTTCCTAAATTAAAAAAAAAAAATAAATGAGCAATATTATTAAATTTTGATTTAACACTTACTGATATACTTTATTTATTCTATCAAATATATTTTCTAGAATTGGTAATAGTGTGCCATTATATTGTTCATCTACCAATTGTTTTAACACGTGCAATATAATTATTTTACCATTGGTTCTTTCCAACAAAAACTCTATTAATCGAACTCTATCTGTTATTAATGTACATATTGAGTCCATTTGCAGATTTAAATACCACATACAACCTAATTTCGCATCTATAACTATATTTGGTTGAAATAACACCCAATTTATAGAATCTTAAAAGAAAATATATAACAAAAATTTATTGTTGTAATTCTATATAAAATTTTTTAACCAACATAATTCACAACTCATTGTTTGAGATGGAGATAAACTTGGTATTTTCAATGAAAACGGTTTGATTGATCTGCCTGGTGTTACAGGTGCAAGATATGTTACATCATTAATTATTTCGTCTTTTAGATTTATATCGAATAACATTGATGTAGCTGAAGCTTGATGATGTACAACTATCAGATTATCTATAACATTCATGGCAAATCTACCACAATGTCCCAAACGTAGTACATGAGTTTTTCTTGGTGTTAATCCGGGTCCGTTTAATAAATAAACCATTACCTCTAGTAAACGATTTTGATTTTGCTGTAATATTAATACTGTTAACGTTCCATAAATTTGTCCCAAAGTTACTTCTCTTTCTGGTATTTCTCTATTACAATCCACTAAAAAATATAATAATTATAATTGGATTATAACTGGTTATTACTAATACTTACATTCTAATTTTGGTAATTTTGTTATAACTTTTTGTTTTATTATTGCTGGATATAATACGTTTCCTTCACAAGATAACAACGCGAAATTACCTTCTGAACACCAGGCGAACCATTTAATAGGCATTGAAGCACTTTTGGTTGATTTCAGTTGCTTTTTTTCTACATTAACACTAAATATTTCAATACCGTTGTTAGAAACCATTGCTACATCTCTACTATGTATCCAAACAAAACCATATATTGTGTTTTTTGTATTATATGTAATAATTTCGTTAGGTTGAGGCTGAGAATCCCGAAAACAGATAAATTCTACTGAAGACTCTTCTCTAGTAAAAATTAATATGAATACAATTATATTTTAAAAAATTTGTTTCTTAAAACATACCTTTGTACTGCTAAAATTTTATTATCTGGTGAAAATTTAATAGATCGTATTGGTCCTTTATCATCCAAACAAAATGAAATAATATCTGCTTCCGTTGGTCCTTTTACTACAACACCAGTTGCACCATTTGAACGAACAGTGAATATCTTAAAAAAAAAAATGATAAAAATTAATAACTATGAATAGATAGAAATAAAAATGTTATCCTACCTGTTTATTTGAATCGTCAAAGAAAACATTATTTAATTGACTTACTGCATCAAATCTAATAGGATTTTTACATAATGCAATGTAAAATAAATTATCCATTTTTGATCTCACTTAAAAATGTTTTTATATCATAATCTTTATTGTTTAAATATTTGGCTTTAATAAATTTATTTTAATCAATTTTAACAATTCAGAAGGAATTAAATGTTCAATGTTGTGAACGTAAACGTCAAAAGTCAATTAAAACAAATCTTTAGGGAAGATCTACACAATCTTAAATATAAATTTGACGTTTGACAGTAGTACGATTTATGGTTACGATATGTTTAACAGTAGTATGACTAAATAATCCGTATTATACAATTTTTTATATTACATTTTTAGTTTAGTTTATTGCCATAATAATTATATACATAAATACATCTCTTAATCTACTAATTTTTAAACTATTTATAAAGTTTTATAACAGAAAATTTATTTTACTTATGTATATTACATTTGCGTTCCAGTGAAAAAGGAAAATGGAAAAACCCTTTTTGACTTAAATAGATTAATCAAGATCAAATTAGGCTAAATTTAACTATTTAACACAGGGTTAATTTTTTGAATAAAACAATTAACAAATTTTATATGGTTAAATCAATGAATTCAGGCAAAGTGTATTTACATTTGTATCAAATTTTTAATTTTGTAAAATTTAAATATGTACATAAAATAACGATGACTTGAAGTTTTATAAAATTTATAGGCGAGAATTTTCAAAAAATCCAAATAGAACTGGCGACTCCGATTTTTCAGATGATGAATCATTTAATGACGAATTAGGTGTTGAAATAGATGAAATAGTATTGCCAAACAATCAAAATAATATGTCAGACTCCGATGCATCCGATATTGATATCTCCGATGATGATTCTGATTTTTCACCAGATTCGGATTCTGACTCTGATGTAGATGTCAATCAACAAGTTATTCCGAATGCTAGTACAAGTAAAGCAGGAACAAGTAAAGAAAATGATGAAAGAGTAAACAATGATGATGATGACGATGATGAGGATGACGATGAAACAATTAGAGCAATTAAAAATGCAATTAAAAAACCAAGAACTCATCCACCTGAAATCAAAACATCGGATTTTGTTACTGATTTAAGTTTTCATCCTAGTGAAGATCTTCTAGCTCTTGGTACAATAAACGGAGATATTCTGTTGTATAAATATGCAAATGAAGGTAATGAATTAATAAAAACATTAGAAGTACATGAAAAAGCCTGTCGTTCAGTTGAATTTGATGAAAATGGTGAAACAATAATATCTGCTTCAAACGATAAATCAATAATGTTAACAGATATTCAAACTGAAAAATTAAAGCAATTTTATGATAAAGCACATGATGAACCAATTTATAAGTTGTACGTCATTGATGAAAACTTGTTTTCCACTGGTATTTTTTTTTTTTTTTTTAAATATTGGTAAAATTACTTTATTTAATTTTTTTAAGGGGATGAAACTGGAACTATTAAATTATGGGATCGTAGGCAAAAAGAACCAATTTTTAGTTTAAAAGAAGTAGAAGACTACATTTCATCTATGTTAACAAATGATGCCAAAAAAATTTTGTTGGCTACAAGTGGTGACGGTTATTTAACAGCTATTAATATTGGCGCAAGGTAAACAAAACAAGATTCAAATACATACCTGTAAAATAATAATAAAAAAAATTTTAGAAAACTATATGTACAATCAGAACCTTATGATGAGGAACTTAATTGTATGGGTTTATATAGAAATGATTCAAAACTTATAGTTGGTACATCAAAAGGTAAAATATATTCATTTAATTGGGGTCAATTCGGTTATCATTCAGACATGTATCCCGGTGTTAAAGCTCCAATTGAATGTATGATACCAATAACAGATAGAATTGCTTGCGTATCTGGTGAAGAAGGCATTTTAAGAGCAACTCATATAACCCCTTTTAAAAACTTAGGTGTAGTTGGTCAACATAAATTAGGTGTTGAATCAATGGATATTAATCAGTCTGGGGAGTTCATTGCCTCATGTTCTCATAATGAAGACGTTTTCTTTTGGAATATTAAATATTTTGAAGATTTTCCAGACATAAAATATAATATAAAGCATAATGAATATAAAGATAGAAGGCATAACTTACCATCATCTAAAGTTTCAAATGTATCAGATTTTTTCGCAGATTTAGCGAATTAAAAATGAAATTAATTTAAAATAGATTTGTGTATTCAATAAAGATTAAATAAAATCAGAAAAAATACAAACAAGGTTTTTAGATTAAATAACGATTATTATAACTTTTTTCGTCCGTTGTTTAAAAAAAATACTGTAACTTGTAAATAAAAAATATTATTATTAACACACAAAAGATAATATACATACACACACAAAAAAAAGGTTTAAAAAAAATATATAAGATACTTAAAATAAAAAATTTTGTTAAGTTTAAATAAATTTTTAATTAAATTAAAATTAATTTGAATAAGAAAACAAAATATAAAAGAAAATATATGTTTAGAAATATATGTATGTAATGGATATTTTTATATTTTTTCTTTTTTAAACAAACTTATGCAATTATCACTTATAAAATATTTTATTTCTCTTTTTTGTTTTACAAAATAACTATCGTTTCAAAAATATTTTAATGTTTTTCTTATTTACTATTTTTATTTATTATGTAAAAGCTCTAAATATACCTTAAAACGTATAAAATATTTTAACGAAATCCTTACTTTAAAATATATAAACAAATATGCGTGTAAGAACAAAAACATTTTCAATTAAATCCTTTTTCTTTCATCAAATGGGGAAAATTTCTTATCCTTTTTAAATTTTGAACTACTGTTAATATGGCCATTACTATTAATTATACTGTTAGAACTGTTGTTATTAGTATTATTATTGTTATTATTAAATGCAATAAGATGATCTTTAAATAGAATTTTTTGCTGAAGAATCGAACTCATTATACCTTCGGTTGCAATAATTTGACATTTTGGAGGGTTACCCTGTTGTATTATATCATAAAAAAATGGCATATCTTCATAACAAGAAACTATTATATAAATATTTGGTGTTTGTGAATTTATATCAGCTATTGAAACCTTTGATCGACGTTTAGTTTCTATTTGTCCTCCAGAAGATTTTATTAAGTTGATCATATCCTTAGGCGATGGATATACTGATGGTGTAATATAAAATATTTTTCCTTCAAAAAGTTTTTGACGAATAGGTGATTCTAAAGTTTTTTCTATACTAAAATTAAATTTTTTTTCTAATTCAGAATCTATAATTTTAAAACTATCTTCAGATAGAAATTTTCCAGCTTTAACACTTTCAGTAATCCAATTACTATGACATACATATTTAGCATATAACAATCCCATTATAAATTTAGTTGTTCTGTTTTTTTTTGTTGTCATAACTATATGGGTAGCGTCCGATGCGTTTTCTACAACAACTCCACCCAATGTACTAAAATATAATTAAACATAACTAAATTTTAATATATATATACAAAGAAAATCTTACTTAATAGCGTTTTGAATGCCTGCAAAATTGTTCACTTGTGTCAACAAAACTCTTGGTTGCCTACCTTGTTGTGGATATTCAATACAAATAACATTATCAGGAATTTCTTCCATATCCATTATCTTTTGTCGCTTAAGTTTGTGTTCACTTGGATCAGTTAAATGACGTTTAACACGTTCATGAGCTTCCTGTGTTAAATTAATTGGAGCTTTCCATGCAGCTAAAAGCAAATAAAAATTAATAAAAACAACTAAAATTACAATTAAGAAAATTACCCATGAGTTGTGGAACCAACGCATAATCTATTCGCAAAGGACCAGATAAATTATATTGCTGGTATTTTGGATTATCATATTGTGACACCGTACTTAAATTACCAAGGCACACATCTATTAACCATGTTGAATTTACTACAGGAATATTCAGTTCCTTAGCTTTCTTGTATTTTTCTCCTTCAGGCTTTCGACAAATTAAAATTGTATTTGCTTTACTAAAAGTTTTTGTGTAACAGGCACCAGATTCTTCGACCATAGCTCGAATACGATCTCGTTCTTCACCTTCAAACCCAGAAATAGAAATTAAATGTTTTGTTGCTGGTTTTTGTACTCCAAAAATACTAGGAGCTGGTAAATGCAAGGCTTGACATGGTGGGAAAACAGATTTTTTTTGCATTACATCTCGCAACCAATATATTGTAACACACCTTTTAGAATCGCGTAAAGCTTGCATAACTACTCCATGACGTTGTGTTCGACAAAGAACATGTGTTACACGTTGACAGTAAACATTTTCTACTTCACCTCCCGCATTTTTTATCAAAAATATCATTTTATCTATATGATCTAATCGATTATTACTACATCGGTTTTCATCCCCTTCATCATCACTTTCGTCGCTATCAATTCGATCTTCATCGTATTCAACAATAAAAAAAGTGCACCCTAATAAGTACAAATTTGGAGGTAATTTTAAATTAGGATTGTGCCCATAAAATTGGGGTCTGGGGGGTTGTATTGGAAGAGGAGGCCCTCTAACGCCTGCGTTATAAGGTGATCCTTTTATAACACCAGGACCAGTGGTTTGAGGAGAAGAAGGAATATTAGTTTGCACTATAACTTGCTGCTGAGGTTGCTGTGAAATTATTGGTTGACCTGAAGGTGTAATTTGTCCAACTACCTGGTTAGCTGTTATAATTTGACTGTTATTTGCTAACATCGCAGCGCGACGTTGTTGTTGTAAAGCTAAAATATCTTGCTGTGTTCTAATAGGTGTGGTTGTTGCCACACTTTGGTTTAGGGCTGCGTTGTGTTGAGCAGTCATTAAACGTAATGTTCCAGCTGCTGAAGGTTCAACTTGCGAGCTTGGTGTATTCGGAGTTTGAACAGTTATAATATTTCCCTGTACTGGTTGGTTTGATGAACTAGGCGGTACAACAATACTTGGCACTGGTACATCGCCTTGATTAATTACAGTTCCAATAGAGCCAACTGTACTTGAACGGCGACTGTTAAGCATAGTAGCAAGCGCGGTTTTTGTTTTAATGTTAGCAGCATTTCCACTAATAGTAATATTTTGAGGAATTTCAGAATTTGGTCCAACAACTACGTTCGGCGCAACGGTTTGAATTGATTGTTGTCCAACAACTTGATTCATAATTGTGGATGATGCAGCGCCTGTTATTACAGTTTGTCCTCCGACTTGAATGGTTTGTGTCTCATTTCCACCAGGCTTAATAGATTGTTCACTTCTTTGCAATTGCTGTTGTTGTTGTTGATAACGTAATTGTTGTTGACGTTGCTGTAATAAAATTTGTTGTTGTGTATTTTGTGAAATAGGATTTCCGGAAGCATCAACTACTGTTTGAAATTGTTGAACTTGTTGTGGAGAACCGTCGTTATTGGAATTCACATTTGTAGTAGTTATATTTTGTTGGGTTATTGGGCTCAGAGTAGGAGCTCCATTTTGGCTTGTTGTACGAACCAGAACTTGTCGAGCACCTTGTTGTTGTAACCATTGCATTTGTTGTTGTTGAGTTAAGCCAGAAGGCATTTGACTCTGTACAATAATATGTTGAGTTGGTCGTGGTCCACCAGAAACACCCGGTGCACCTGGTCGAACCGGATAAACTTGTTGACGTAAAAGAAGGCGTTGTTTATTTTGTTGCTGCTGAATTTTAGCAATATACTCCGCTTTTTTTACTGGATCTACAAAATAAATAAAAAATAATTTGAAGATTAAAATACTGGGTAAGTATAATTTGTTTACCAAGCGCCATAAATTGGGCATGGCTTTTATCATCTAGTTGTATTAGTTGTCTCTGTGGCCCAGAAGATCCAGGTGGCCATTGACCAGGTCGAACAGTTCTGATAAATTGTTGTTGTATTATTGGAGGATTCCCACTTTGTGTTTGGATTTGCTGATTTATTTGTTGCTGAGCTTGTTGCGATTGTTGTGTTGATTGTTGTTGTTGTTGCTGCTGTTGTTGTTGAATTATTGTAGTATTTGAGTTTTGATTCCATTGTTGCTGTTGCAAAATTGGCTGTTGAGGTGATTGAATTGTTTGTTGTTGGAATAATATTGTTTGATTTTGTATTGGAATTTGTGTTCCAATTGATTGATTTGATTGACTACCAATTGATTGAGAACTTTGTTGTTGAACTATTTGATCACTCTGAACAATGGAACCTACTCCACTGTTTTGCAAAATTTGGGGCTGATGTTGGGATATTTGGTGATTTTGCTGAGGTTGTATTACAATTTGATTTTGAATTTGTATTTTTTGAGATTGAAGTTGTGGACTTTGAATTTGTCCAATTTGCTGTTGAGAACTATTTCCTGCATTCATTTGGCCTTGTTGTATCACTTGTTGTATAATATTAGGCTGTCCCGATTGCTGTTGAATTATAACTTGTTGTGTAGGCACTTGTGTTAAACCACTAGAATTTTGTTTATTTTGTAATTGTAATTGTAGTTGTTGTTGTTGATGAATATATTGCAATCGTTGTTGCTGAATTTGTTGTTGATTCAAAGGTAAATCACTTCTTAATATGACTTGTTGTTGAGTGTGTTGAATTTGTTGAGTTTGGGGAGATTGTTGAGTAGATACAGTATTTAAGTTTGAATCTAAATCTTCCGTATTTGTTGTTGTATTAGCCACTTGTTGAAATATAGTTCCAGTTTGATTATTTTTCTGCCCTTGTTGAATATGTTGAATTTGTTGTTGTGAAATATGACTTTTTTGTATATTAAGAAGTTGACTTAGTTTAGGGTTTTGGTGCGGAGGAGAATTGATTTGATTTACAATTTGACCGTCAATGATGGTCTGGGTTGTATTATTGTTAGGTGATTGTGGTATAATTTGTTGTTGAATTTCAACATTAGGTGGTGGAATTTGATTAGTATTTTGTTGGGTTTGAACTGTTTGTTGAGAATGATTCACAATAATAATATTTTGTTGCCCTTGATTTTGTAAAATTTGCTGTCGTTGTTGTGGGTTCAATTGGTTAAATTGCTGCTGGCTAATAATATATTTTGTTTGAAAGGAAGGTTTTGTTGTTTGTGAACCCACATTAGCTTGTGCAGCTTGTTGAATTACTTGCTGTATAATTTTTTGTTGATTTTGGGAACCAGTTATAATTTGTTGTGTTTGTGATTGTTGTTGTTGTAATTGCTGCGATTGGGAGGAATCTGGTATTACCGTTTGTTGTTGAATAATTTGATGCTGGAGTTGTTGAGTGTTTTGAGCAGGAATTTGCTGTTGAATTATTCTGACTTGTTGACCACTTGGAGTTTGAAAATGAGCTTGACTAATCGTTTTTTGCTGTTGCTGTTGTTGTTGCTGGACATGAACAAATTGTTGTTTTTGTTGCTGCTGTTGTTGAATATTTAGCATATGACTTTGAATTATTTGTTGACCTTGTGTTGTTGAAGTATTTATGACATGACGCTGCGTAATTATTTGATTTCCTCCTACAAAGAAATATTTTATAAAATTTGAATTCAAATAATTTTGAATTTATTGAAAAACCTTGATTAATAATGATTTGTTGGTGTTGTGGCGATTGATGAGGGGACTGAGATATTATTTGCTGAGAAACTTGTTGTTGTTGCTGTTGAAGCTGTTGTTGTTGTTGCAATTGCTGCTGCTGTTGAATCTGATGTTGCTGTTGATTTTGTTGCTGCTGTTGTTGTTGTTGTTGTTGTTGCTGCTGTTGTTGTTGCTGTTGTTGCTGCTGCTGTTGTTGTTGTTGTTGCTGTTGTTGTTGCTGTTGTTGATGTAAAGTATGAGTTTTCATTTGGGCCATTTGCTGTCTTAAAAGCATATTTTGATCTAAAAGTTGTTGGCCTGGACTTGGACTAGCGCGGCTTAAAAGTTGCGCAACTTGAATCGGATCTGTTGGATCAATTGGTTTTGCTACCAAAATTTGTTTTGAAATAACTTGTTGATGACCTGATTGTGACGTTTGACCAGATACCTGTATATTCTGCGTTTTCTGCTGTTGATTCATAAGAATTTGGTGTTGCACTGTTTGGTTAGAATTGCCTAAATAAATTTTTTTTATAAATTAATATAATTCAAATTAAATTTATTTTATATCTTTTACCTGGCAATGAATTTTGACGTTGCAATTGAATCTGTTGTTGTTGATGCTGCTGTCTATTTTGTTGTAGTTGTTGTCTTAAATGTTGCTGTACTGTTATTGTGCTGCCACTTATATTACTTCCATTAGGTTGAGGAGATTGGGGGGGTGGTGTCATTTGAGGAGATGATACCATTTGCTGTAAAATTTGTTGCGATTGCTGTAACGGTGATTGGGATGGCAATGGTACATTTGAACCAGAACTTTGAGGAGATTGCTGTTGAATAATTGGACTTTGATTTTGCTGAAGCCGCGGACTCTGATTATGCTGCATTCTAGGGCTTTGTTGTTGAAGTTGTTGACTGATTTGTTGAATTTGTTGCAACTGTTGTTGTAAAATTTGTTGGTTTCTTGCTAAATTGCTTAAATGATTTTGAATGGTAAGCTGTTGTTGTGGTGTGCAAGCCGGACTACTTAATTGTTGAGTAAGATGTTGTTGCTGACGTAAATTATGTTGAAGCTGGGTTGCTATTTGACTTGATTGTGGAGTTGTAGGAACATTTGAAATTGGTGTTGATGGCTGTGGTGACATTTGGATGCTACTTTGATGTTGTGGTGATTGATGTGATTGTGGCGTATGAGGTTGTTGTATCTGCTGTGGCTGTGGCGTTGATGGAGACAACGGTATTTGGGGTGATGGTGGAGGTACTTGTGGAGAACGCGGTTGTAATAGAGGAGAAGGTGGAGGCAACTGCGGCGAAGGTGGAGGAGCTATTTGGGGCGATTGACGATGAGGATTATTTTGCTGCTGCTGTTGTTGTTGATTTTGTTGTTGTTGATGTTGTAATATCAACATTTGTTGTTGAGTTAATTGTTGCTGTTGATGATTAGGACTTTTTAAATTTCTCTGGATCTGTAAGATGGTAGGATTTTGCTGAATTTGGTTAACGTGAATCTGCTGTTGATGTTGAGGTGATTGTTGATTGTTTACCGGTGATGGTGAAGTAACCAGTTGTTGTGTTGGAGCTTGTGAAGATGGTTGCGATATTACTTGAGTATTACTTATAAGACTTTGCTGCTGCTGGGTTGTTGATGGGATACTTAAACCTTGCAATTGAGTTGTAATATTTTGTTGTTGTTGCTGCGGTTGTTGTTGAATATATTTTTGCAAAATAATATGTTGTGCACCTTGTTGTGCCCCTTGATTTTGTATTGTAATACCATGTTGAGAAACAGTTTTGGGTCTAACAAAAACTACTTGTTGAGTTTGCTGTGGTTGTGATTGTTGTTGAATGTTTCCAATTTGATTTTGTGGAACAGTTGTTACCACAACCGTATTTGGACCAGCTGAAGTTGTGATGGTTTTTATTACATCATTTTGGGAAAGTTGAGAAGAAGACACTAATGTTTGTGCAACTGTTGATAACTGAACTTGATTTTGAACATTTGAAGTTGTTTGTATTGTTCCAGCTTGTTGAGGTTTAATTAATAATTGTTGTGTTGTAACTTGATTTTGTGATTGGATTTGAATATTTTGTGTTTGATTTGCTTGTATCTGTACTTTTTGTTGCTGTGCTTGTTGTGTCTTTTGTTGTTGTTGTTGAATTTGTTGTTTTATTTGTTGTAACTGTTGTAGTTGATGCGGTTGCAACTTCTGTGGTTGCTGCCTTTGAGGTAATTGAAGTTGCTGCGACAATTGTGAATTTTGTTGCACAGTTTGCTGCAATTGAGAATTTTGTTGTACATTCGCTTGTTGTTGAAATTTAGATCCTTGAGAATCCTGTGAATTTGTGTTTATAATATTAATGTTTATTGGAGTACCAGGAGCACTTCCAATAGGTGTAGAAGGTGCTGTTGTTGAAACCTTTTCTCTTGGTTCGTCAAATCCAATTATACTTGCCAAATCTGAGGTAGAATGTGATTGTTTAACTGTAATAGTAGCAAATTTAGTTGTATCAATTTTCAATAATCTAGGGTGATAACTTTTTGAATTCAATAATTCTTTTTTCTTTAAGCAATCCATAATATAATCTGGTGTAACTATTATAACTGAACCTTTTGGCAAAGAAAAAGCCCTGTCATACGCAGGACCTCCCGCTCTGCCACATATCAAATGAGTGGTTTTAGATGTAAAGTGAGAATTTACAGTACCACCAAAATACGTAATTAAAGCAGTTAATTGTTTCTTATCGTGTAAATTAACATTACAAATTGACGCAGTAAAGTTAACAAATAAAGTATTTGCAATAGGATTATATGCACTTTCGTGGGCTAAACGCCCTAATTTTGCGGATTCCAAAATCCATCTTTCGTGTACAGCAGTTACAGAGTAAAGATCAGTAACTAAATTAATTTCCTCTTCATTAAAATTACTAGCGCATATTAAATGTGTTACAAGATCTGAAATATAGGCACGACTTTGAGCTCCACCTCGTTTAAGTAAGTCTTCAAGCTAAAATTTTAAAAAATATACTTTCACTTTAATAAACAATAAAGAAAGAAAAAATAAAAAGAAAGAGAGCAATGATTCAACTAAAAACAATAATAACAATAATAATCAGAATATAAATTATTTAACTTAAAAATTGGTTGAAGTTAATTCAATTATTTAATAAATATAAAAAAATAGACTAAACGTATTGATATTAAAATAACAATATCCCATATAAAGTAATTTAATTCCTTTTAAGCTTACGTTGTCGTCGAGGTTCCCAATTACTAAATATTTGACATTAGCAAAGAGAGTTTCAGGAACATTAATATTAGCCATTCCAAACTTTTGTTTTATAACTTTTAACGTACTAAACTACACAAAATGCACATTTTGAAAAACAAAAAAAAATAAAATAAAACTTTTTACTTAATAATTAAACAAATTTAAACACTTATTATAAACGCTTCTTGAAAAAAAAAGTACACAGGAAGCGCGTCTGTCTGGAAATAAAATGACAAATGACAATTAAAATATTACAGGGATGTGCACACAATAATATTTATATATATATATTAAAATTGTAAAATTTGATTTCAATGAATTTCTAATACAATTCACAAATTTACACAGTTAATGTAAATTTTAGAATAGCAATTAGGATACTTTATATTAAAAAATAAATGCCAATTTATTTTCTATTTAATTTAATACCAATTTAATATGACTTAAATGTTTATTTAAAAAACTTGTATTATAAAAATTGGCAAACAAAACTGATTTTTATGAATTTTCTCTCAACTTCACATAGGTTAATTCATACTCGGTTAATCAGTTTTACTGTCACGTCAATCGTCATCATCATCTGATATTTTTCTTTTAACAAGATAATTAACTTTTGACGTTCGTCCTTTAAGGGAAAGGTTGGATCTAAAATCTGGACTTTGGAATTTTATACATTTTTTATATAAAATAAATTTTTTCACAATATTTAATTTATTAAAATGTTATCCAACTCGAGAAAATTCTTTAGTCAAAATATTGTAAGTATATTAATACTATATACATATATTATTGTAGTTAAAATATTTATTTTTCAGGCTAGAAGATTTAAAAGCACATTAGTTTTAGCGGAGCATAATAATGAGACACTAAATCCTGTGACATTAAATACCATCACTGCAGCTAAGAAAATTGGTGGTGACATTACAGTTTTAGTTTGTGGAACAAATTGTGGAAATGTTTGTTTAAAAATCTAACTAGTTTAAAAAGTAATAAAATATTAATAAAAACTATTTAAGGTATCTAAAGCTGTTTCCCAACTTGGAGTTTCAAAGATTTTGGTTGCTGACAATGCGGATCTAAAAGGATTTACAGCTGAATCTGTTAGTCCAGTAATTCTGGCTGCACAAAATCAATTTAAATTTACACATATTTTGGCTGGGGCTACAGCCTTAGGAAAAAATGTTTTACCAAGAGTTGCAGCTAAATTGGATGTTTCTCCAATATCCGAAATTATTGATATTAAATCAGAAGGTAAAGTATATTATAATGTAAATTGCAATAAATTATAACTGACAGAATCTTTGCAAACTCTATAGATACATTTGTTCGTACAATATATGCTGGCAATGCAATTCTCACTTTAAAATCTAAAGATCCAGTTAAGGTTATAACTGTTCGTGGCACAAGTTTTGAGGCATCTAAAGATAACGGTAGTCCAACCACTGAAGATTTTAAAGTTGATATTAAAAATGATCTATCTGAATTTGTATCACAAGAGCTAAGTAAAAGTGATCGTCCCGAATTAGCAACAGGTATACAAAAAAAAATATTTTTATGTAATTTAAGTTTAAAATTTTTTTTTACTTTAGCTAAAGTCGTTGTTTCCGGTGGTAGAGGTTTAAAATCTGGAGATAATTTCAAAATTTTATATGACTTGGCTGATAAATTAGGTGCTGCGGTCGGTGCTTCTAGAGCAGCTGTAGATGCTGGATATGTACCGAATGATATGCAAATAGGTCAAACTGGTAAAATTGTTGCTCCGGTAAGTATAATTTTAATTTTTAATGGAATTTGGAAATAATGGAATAATCAATGCAAATTTAAATCATAGGAATTATACATAGCTGTTGGTATTTCTGGGGCAATTCAACATCTTGCTGGAATGAAAGATTCTAAAACAATCGTGGCAATTAATAAAGATCCCGAAGCTCCAATCTTTCAAGTTGCAGATTTAGGATTAGTAGCAGATTTATTTAAAGCTGTTCCAGAAATTAATGGAAAATTATAAATTATTTAATTAAGAATAATGTTTTTTTTTTTGTTACAAAGAATTTTAGTAAAAAGTGGAAGTTTTACAACAGTTTTTATACAAATAATTTATATTTTTGTACAGTCCTATTACTAAATAATAAAAATCTTAGATAAGAGAAAAACTTAAACTTTGAACTTTATTTTTATAATGAACAATTTGCTTACATTGATTTCCAATAAGATAAAATAAAAAAAAACTCCCGTTTTCTTTCATTAAAAAAAGTTATGTTTTTTTTTACTTTATTAAAAAAATTTCAAAAATACATACTATAAAAAATGTAATAAATTGAATTTATATATTTGTTAGTTATAATTACAAATTCCTATTAATAAAATTAAATCTTAAATTTTATTGAGTAACTTTCCTTATTGAAAATATACAGTTAAATCTTTATAAGATATTCTGAATACAAGAATATCTAATAAATTAAATAAAAAGAACATTATTTACTTTTCTTTTTTAAATATTAACTTATTCTAAAACTGCTGAAGTTGCCATTTCAGCTACCCCACAAGCATTTTTTCCTCTGTATAACCGGTAGTATCCTTGTTCTCCCCTTAAAATGAAAATATATATATTTGTAAATATTTCTAAATAAAATATATATTTTAAATAATATAAACTAGTTTACCAGTTTTTTCCCCAGGAATTTTTTATAATCCAATATGGTAAAGTTTTATTGTATACAGGAAATTCAGCAACACCAAAACCAACAATAAGTACAGCATGGTCAACTCCACCACGACGGCACAATAACGACCACGGGTTTGATATACCACCATGATAGAACATCATTGCATTTGCATTGAGTCCTTAATTCAATAAATTTAAACAAGTATTTTTTATTTAAATCAATTATAACATTATATTTTTTCAAACCTGAAATCATTATACATATTCCATTATATAAGATTTACTTACCAATAGAAATTGGTCCATTTTTAGCTAACCATAAAGCAATTGCAGTTTCATTTTTAGGAAAATCTATTGCGCCTTTAATTTTAACACGAATTTCAGACGAATTAAATTTACATTTTTCCTTTGCAGCTTCATAGGGATATTCGGATTCATATTCAAGCCCACCGATTTTTTCAATTGCTCTTTTGATATAAAAATATAAATTAAAAAAAGTTTTTAACGTTTGTAATTTTTATTATTTTTTACTTGTAGGCATCATCCATCATTCCACCACTACATCCGTGATCAGTGGAGTCACAATCTACTAATTCTTGTTCTGAATATTCTTCTGTTTTTCCTGTTTTTATTGCATGTAATCCTTCAATATTTCCAACTACACTAAACGCCCAACAGGAACCACATTGACCTTGGTCTTTAACCTTCAATCAAATTTTTAGATTTTTACTTCATAGGTATATTAAATTTTTTTTATTTTTAAGTTAACAAACCTTTGTAATAACGTTTTTAGTCCTCCAATCAAATTCTTTGGGCAATTCATCTTGGGGTATATCAGCTAAGGGATTAATTTGATTGTTTTCTGGATTGTACAATAACCCAGTTCTCATTTTATATTCTGCGGTTGTCATATCAGCAAATTCTGTTAACCCATATGTTGCTGTACCTAATTTATTTAATAAATGTAAATTTAAAATTTATAAAAAATTAAGAAAATCTATGTTGCTGTTATATATTTATAATAATAATTATTATACCTTCTTCCTTTTTATTAAGCTGATTAATTTTTATTAGATTACTCTTGAAAATTTGATAACGTTTTTCTTTTTCAAATGAACTTTCATAATTTCTATTAAATTTCTTTTGGAATTTTTGAAATAGATGTTCACTTTTTTTTAAATTGTACTTCTTCGTTGAACGTTTATTTCTTAAATTATGATAATGATTATGTTCTTGATGTTCAGAATTCTTTTGTTGTTGATCATCTTTGAAAACCTTAAAAAAAAAATTAAATATTTCCACAATTATTAAACTTTATAAATTTTTAATAAAATAGAATTTGTATTTACTAATTATGTTTCTATAACATTATTTTATTTATTCCGCAAAATATTATTCATATTTACATTTTACAGAGTTTAAATATTTTAAAATAGTATTTTCAACTGAATTACATTTTTAATTCAGTTGAAAATAAATATGGTCGTGTCATCAGCGAAACTGGATATAAAACAATTTTTAATTATTGGGATATCACTTAATTTGATTATAATTTGTAAAGTATAGGTCCTAAGACAGATCCTTGAGGTACGCCAGTGTGAATGTGATTTAGGTCACATGTGGTTTTATTAATATAAACTCTGAAATATCTATTATCTAGAAACATTGTAATACTTTTAGTTAAGATCCTTTATAAGATCCTTTCTGTTTAATTTCAGAATCTTTTTAATTATTTTGCTCTTGATTCCCAAAAAGCCTTCATGATTTTGTTTTTGGTTTGCAGAATAGAAAGAAAAAGAATTTTTACGAAAATATTTTGATCAGGCTTTAAAAAATATTTAATTCTAAAAGAATTCATTTTTTTTTTTTTTTGATTGTCTGTTTCATTAGATTTTATTTTTCTGTTTCAACATTTGAATGCTGGTAAGATCTTAATGTTATAAAAATTAGTCGAAAAGCAAAAAGATAATACCTCTTACCTCATATAGAGAAATTTTATTAATTTTTAAAAATATCTATGTATATTTCAGAAGCATTGATTTATTACGCTTTGACATTTTTCGAATAACATATTCTCGAACTTTGCACTCTTTTATTTTCTCTTTTCTTTTAAACTAGTAAAATTTTTCAATTTCAAATTAATATGTTAACTCTTAATTAGAATAAAATACTCAACTTAAGAAAAATATTAAAAATTTTAGAATTAAAATAAAAAATGATAAATTGCGCAAAAAAAAGTTTAAATAATCAGTTCGATTATGTGACGACATATCAATATTTTTTTTTTATTATATTTTATACTTTGTTAAAAAACAAAAATGATCTACAGATCATCGACATCCATATACGTTTATTAATACATATTTAATTTATATATATATAAGTATTAATCTATTAGGTCTATATGACAATTTGTATAAAGTCTTTTGCAAAAAGGCATATGTATATAACATAATATCGGAGAACTAATGTTGAGTTCGAAGTCTCGACTTGAACAAAACTTAAAAAAAAGACGTACAATATCTTCAGGCGTGCTTAAAAATTATACCACTTAGAAATATAAATTTCTTTATTATTCTCATATTTATTATTTAATAACAAAGCACTTCAAAAACTCAACACTGTGATTCCATAACATTTCTAAACAAATTATTAAACACAACGCTTTTACTATTTGCCAACCCAATTTGCATACGAGCATAATATAAAAAAATCGACAATTTTGTCAACATTTTGAGAGTCAACATTATATGGGACTGGATATTTTAAGAGTGGACATTTAAAAAATTGACACAAAATCTGTATCCCATAATAAAAAATCTTAAGATTTAAATAAAACTCTGTAATGACTTATCAAGTATGATTAGATGTCTTTTTGCAAATTGGTTTTTGGGAAACTGAAACAATCCCGTACTTATGCTTATAAACACAATCAGCAGAAATATATATTTATATACGTTTTTCAGTAATTTATTACGATTAATTTTTTTTTACTTAATTTTTATGCAAATTAAATTACCACATTTTTGGCCATACATATACATATATTTTAAACAATAGATACAAAAAAATCTATGAAATGACACAGAATAATGGTTTTGACCCGATATGAAAAAAAAATACCAAAAACTTCTTTGCTTACATTTTTGGAAACGGTTTAATATTTTTATTTAATATATCTTTATAGAATCGTCATAGGTTTTTCTATTTTTTTTATTTTAAGACCTTTCCACCAAATTAATTAATAAAAAAATATACAAAAATTTTAAATTTTTATTTAGAGCATAAAATAACGATAGTTGTAGTACGACTGTAAAAAATTATTATTAACAATGCATTTCTAGTTGATTTTATTAAATTTAATTTTTTTTATTAATATCTATCACCAAGCACCCTTTAAGATTTATTTTATATTATATTCAAATTATGATATAAGTATATCAGACTGGAACCTTTCGAAAAAATGAAATGCATCTTTTTTATCTTAATTTATTTAAAATCCTATATAACGGTACTGGGTTAGCTAATTACTACATTAAAGTCTTAACTAAAAACGTTTCGTAAAGCTGAAGCTATAGCTTATTCTTAGATTAAACGCAACTGTTAACAATAAATCAACTTAAAATTAGTAATTTATATTTAATTACTAATTAAAATCTAAATTTTATAACTATTTCTTTACCAAAGTACAAAGTCTTTAAATGTACTGACTGATTAATTTGAAAATACTCTACTACTGAAAACTACTTTACAAAATTCAAGGTCAATTAAACAGCTGCTTTTATATTAACTTGTTATTATAATGATAAATGAATGCAAAAAAAGAGAAAAATTTTTATTTTAGAGACAAGAAAAAAATATAAACATCTCACCTGTTGATCTACTAAGTAGTGACTAGTAAGTTGTAGTAAGAAAGAACTGTGCACAATGCACATTGATGAATGATGAATAAAACAAGAATGAGAATGAGTAATAAATCCAATAACAAACTTGACCAAATAAATGCCTTGAACCGAATGAAGATAATAATAATGATAATGATATAAAGACTACAAAGAACTATTTTGTCTATTTAACAAAAAAAAAAAATCATAATGAAAACTAAGAGAAGATCATAACAGAATGTTTTCCTTCTTCCTGAATGTGGAACTTGTTTAAAGTTAAATTTATAGCAAAGTTTTTTTTTTGCATTTTTATAAGAATACAAAAGAATTATTCAATTGATGCCTTTTTTGAAAAAAATTAATATATTATATGTATAAAAACTTATATGTATATAAGAGTTTATAGTTATTTGATAAGTTCACATTTCATTTTAATTTTTATGATCATATAAAAAAAGTTGATACATGATATGTATAGATTTAAAAAAAAAATGTTGAACAATTGCTTTAAATAGCTATAAATTATAAATATGTACATTTGTTAAAAATTTTTTAATTATTTTTTAAATTAATCTTATAATTTATTTGTTGTTGTTGTTTAGACGGGGGGGAAAGCGAGTCTCCCTTACACCTAGGCCTTGCAGCCCGTTTTGCACCCCTGTTCTCAGAGTCGCTCGTAATACTTACAGCGCCTCATTGAGCCATTCTATACCCTTCATGAAGCTTATCAATTTTCCCTGGTCTAACTCCCTTACCGTGCTGAAGTCATCCCAGTACGTTCCTCCTAAGGTTCTCAGTCTTATGTTTTCTAGGGTTACACATTGGCATAGGACGTGGAGAACCGTCTCGTCCTCTCTTCCACAGCCTCTACATATACCCGTAGTTGCCCCACCTATTTTTGCTGCATGGGCTCTGATTATTAGTCTAAGATTTTCCCTTTTTAATTTTAGGATCTTTTTCGTTTTCTTGCTATTTGTTCCTCCCCAGAAACTCTTTATAATAATTTATTTAAAAATAAATAATAATTTATTTAAAAATATGTTTTAATAATCAAAATTCAGTACAATATACATATGCATTTACTATAGTTCTCAGTTCTAAGAAGATGTTTATGTTATGGCATTTCTTTTCATCAGCAATTAGAATCGTCAATTATTGCAATCAGAAACATTTGGAAACTTTTTCCTTCAATATCATCTTTCCTTCAATTTTGGATTTGAATACAGGACGTTGATGTTATTTAATATGACGGTTCATGATGTCGATAATTATATGAAGGAGTTCCCCTTTTTAAATTTTTAGTAGCCACGACACGACGTTTTCTTCCTACTTCTTTTTTTTTTTTATAGGAATTTCTCGTTTTGTCTTTGCTCCCAAATCTCAAAAGAAGTAACTATTTCTTATTCTTTTATTTCAAGATATTTTAAATATTATACGATAAGGCACCCGATTACCCAAATCTGAAATGTTCTTAATCTATTCATGTGTTCTGCCTTTTATAGACAATATATTAAAACTTAAAACCATAATAATTAATATACATTATAAATAAAAACTAATATAATATAATACCTTTACATTACTTATTTATGAATTATATGATCATAAATAGCATGCAATAACAAAATGCAATCTAAAATTTAAATGAATATTTATTTCTATTTGTAAAAAATATTTTCACATATTTTAATAAAAAATTTAATAAATTTACTGACTAAAACTAGTTTTAAATAAATATACTGGTATATTTTGAATTTAAATACTGATCATAAAAATAAATGTTTATAATGTATGTGACTAAATGTTATTTATTTGCATAATTTTTAATACAATGGTGCATCCCCCGTTTTTTTTTTTGTTTTTTTCAAGAAAGTTATTCTACAATATTTTAGAGGTCAGTCAAAATTACAAATAACTGATAATCTTATTATATATTTTGATTACATCACCCCGACACATTAATCAGCTTTTTTAATTTTTTTTTTTTTTTTGTTTTAATTTATGATATAGAAGCTAAAACCTGCTTATATATTTTTTTATTTATTATTTTTGAGTTTTGACAATGGTTAACAGATTACAAAATAATGTTACACGATGTAATTACATTTTTTTTTTCTACTGTCTTTATAGATATTAAAGAAAAAATTCTTTATGCGTTTTATTTCACATTTAGTCGTTTTTTACCTTATAGCACCCATGGCTTTATACTACATAGCATTCATAATTTAGACTTAAATTTCATGAAACTAATGGTTCATAAATTCCTTGGAAAAAACAAAGTATTTAAAAACAAAGTTCAAAATAAAAGCCAGAAGCAGTATAAAGATCAATCATATATTACTTAACAAACTTATTATGATGTTGTAACAACTAAATATGATCGGTGTGACTAACAACATATTGAACAAAAATTGATCAATTTAAATTTATCTTAAAATAAATAGTAAAAAAAATAACGCATTTAAGATGATAATTTAATTTGCAAATTAAGTACATATGTACATATATATTATATATATATATATATGACACCAAATCAATACGATTTGACATGACGTACACTAACATGTACTACTTTACAAAAACAAAAAAATAACTCTAGTCTCTGACTAAATCATAAATATTTAATTTAATTTTATGATTAAATGATGCATGCGCTTAAACCTATTCTTCGTTTTATTGAAAATAAAAATATTATGTACATTCTGTTACATAACAAAAGTTTTGAAATTTTTATTTGTACATTTTAAAAAAAATACACGAAAGAAAATATTTAATTAACAGAAATTTTTATGAACTTAAAAGACATCTTCTTTAATGACCTTGAAAATTTCCTTGTAATTTTTATTTGTTTTTTTAAAAAAAAAAACACTTTTTTTTCCGAAAAGTTTACAAAAATGGTTAAAGATCAATAAAAAAAAAAATTGTGCTAAATTAATTGATAACAATGCTAAATTTTTTAAGCAAATAAAAAGTAATGATTTTATATTGAATATTGATTATATTGATGAAACATTTGAATTTAAAAATTAGGTATAATCGGTTATTTTGGACACGACTGTTACAACTGGAGACAAAAATAAAAGTTCGTGTTAGCGATTTTGACATTTAAAAACTTCCCAGAGACGTCGCAAAAGTCGAAAATAATTTTAGCACAAAAAAACCAAAATATTAAATTACGTATACATATACTTTGAAAATGATTTTACATACTACTGAATTGTAACTTAGAAATGAGCAGTTGTAAATTTTAAATTACATTAAGATTAACAGAATATATGATTAAGTCATTTCATGACTCCCAATTCTGATTCTCAAATTAAAAACTAAAGGAATTCTTGAGAAATAAATTTTTTAAATAAATTTAGGAACACTTTTAAAATCCATCCAATGAAACTATATCAAACAGAGATGGTAGAGACTGCTTCAGTATTTTTTTAATTTCATCCATTTCCAAATTCTTTAAAGCCTTTTTATATATTTCAATAACAATGTTATTCGCTACCCTAACAAAATATTTTTACTTTGTTCAAATTTCTATCAAATTTTTTCCAAATTAAACATTTTAATTTTATAATTACTTATAGATGAAAAAATTTTAATTAAATTACATTATGCAACAGTCAAGTAGGATATTTGTAATCTGAAAATGACCCACTACATAAAATAATCTTGTACAAATGCATGTGATGTGACCATGAATTAAGGTATTTTAATTAAAATAGATTTAAAAACTAAAAAATAATTAGCACATGGTGACTGATGACTTAAACTTTTAAAATTTTATTTTAAGTTGAAAGTTTCTACATAGTACACATACGATAATTAAAAAAAGTTTGTTTAGTAATTTGCAAACAATGATGATGGTTCCTTATATGGTTAGAAATTGCCAAAAGATGAAAACAAGTTTTTATAAGCTTTTTATTCTAGCTAAAATCCGTTATTCTAAGAATTTCATATAAACTCTCCATTTTTTAATTTCCATAAAAGAAATATAGTAATTTTAATTACGAAATTAATTTTTATATTGACTTGCCTATTAAAGTGTTAATATTAATACAAATTAATCTCAAATTAACAATATTAATAAAATTCTGCTTTCCATAAAATATAGATTTGGTCACGAAATATATTTTTAAATTACTTTCCTTTATATTATACTTATAATTGTAATTCTTTTGAAATTATTGATGTTATTAAATTATGAATATCATTACTATTATTTAAAAATATTTATCTTTTCTTCATTTTTTTGTACTGCATTTAATATTAGTTATATAAATACTTCAAATTGAAATAATGACTACCTATCTCGAAATAATTAGCAAATAAATATAAAAAGAAAAATTGTGGTTCAATTTTTATCTTATTGAGCTATCATTTTTTGATCTCTTGTACTATTACATCATTTTTAATACCCATTGCCATAAATATTGCTTTTCTTTGCACAATGATGCACAAAAGAAAAACCGCATAAAATATTCATGATTTTCTTACTAAAAAAAAAAAAGATTGATTTTATTTAATTTAGGCTATTACTTACAGCTTAAGAAATTATTATTATTATTATTATTGCAACATCATTAAAAATTTATGTATTTTCTTTACTTAAACAGTTGGTTCCTTATAAATGTTTAAGAATTGAGGAAAAGTCTACTAATAAATTTAAATAGTTCATATATAGAAATCAGACACAATAAATTAACACATTTTTTTTTCTATTAAATATTTTTCTATTTTTATTTTAATTATTAAAATTAATTTATATAACACATGTAATTTATAAAATACTAAAAAATGAAATCTTTTTACATAATATTTTTATTTTATACCTGATTTTCTTGACCAGCAGTTGTAGCTGTATTATCATTATCAACATTAAAATAATTAAAAAAATTATCTAAATATTCTTTATCATCATGTGACAATTGTCCATTACCGGCTATTGGTTGTCTTGATTGATGTTGATTTTGTTGATTAAACGTATTTTGATGTTGTTGTTGCTGTTGTATTCTATTATTAAATGTATTTTGTTGTGGTTGTTGTTGAGTATTTTGATTTATTCTCCTTTGAAATGATTCTGTTGATGTTTGAATTGGTTGATGTTGAAAATGTTGCCATCTTGTTGTTGTTTCAAATTGATTTCTATTATTAAAATTAACATTATTATTATTATTAGCTGATGATTGTTTTTTTTTATTTTTTGGTTCCACAATCATTGATTCAATTCGATCTAACAAGTCATCAGATACATGTTGTGCATTTGGATTAAATAATGTATTATTCTGATATTTATCATCTAATGTTGCTTGATCAATATGATTACGATCATTAATGTCCATAATATCAACAGAATTTGAACAATTTGATCTTTCTAATACACGAACTTTATCACCCCATGGTGTTAATAGCCATGGTTTTTCTTGAACTATTACATCACATACAATTGGAGAATTATCATTTCTACTTGCTTGAATTTTAATATCATAACGAACACCATTAATTACTTCTCGATATGCTTCTAAAATTTTTGTAAATGTAAATTGTCTTGGTAAATATACAAGAGCCATATTCTCTAATCCAACTAAATTTGTTTGCAATTTTTCACGATTTCCTGTTTGTTGTACATTAGTTGCTGCTATCGGTGTTTCAGTTGTTGTATAATCCGCATTATTATTTTGTAAAATTGTTTCCTATTTTTAAAATTTTTATTTCAATATGTAAAAATTCATATAAACTTATTTTTAAATAAAAGCATTTTAAATTTGCATTTTAAAAGTAACAATTATTAATTAAAAAAAAAAAAATTATGTTTGAATCCAAAGTCTTCTTGAAAAAGAAAAATCATACAATATTTAGAATAATCATAAGCCGATCATTTTTAATTATTTCTTGAAATTGAAATAAAAAAAATTTTATTTATAAAAAAGTTTATAAAAACATTTCTAAATTAAACTAATTATTATGCAATTTTATAAATAAATTTGTGAATTACGTTAGACAATAACTTGAATTACTATAAACTATGTAATTGGTAAAATTAAAATGCAATTTCAAACCTACTTTATATTAAAGTTATATCTGTATATTATATATATTCTTTTTTAAAACATATAGATTAGATCATCTAATACCTGTTTAACATTATTGTAATTTTCTTGCACTTCTCCATTATTGTTGTTGTTATAATTATTATTATTATTACTATTATCATCAACACGTTCAGATAAATCTGCAGCATTATTATTATTTGTTTCAATTATTTCGGTTTGTGGTGTTGTGGTTATTTCTACATTAACAGAGCTACTGTCTATTGTTGCAGAATTATAATTTTCATTGTTACGTACATTTGAATTTTGTTGAATATTTTGATTATTAGTTTTTTGAATTTTAGTTTCAACAATCATATCTTCAATTTTATCCAATGATGATCCTTTTGATAATTTCGTATTTTGTGGATTAAAAATTGTATTATTTTGATAGGTTTGATCAAGTAATGCTTGATCAACTTGATTTAAATCATTAATTGCTTTTATTTCAGTAAATGTTGAACAATTTGATTTTTCCAATGTTCTTAAACGTCCATCCCATGGTGTTATAAACCATGGCTTTTCCAATACTGTCATATTACAATAAATTGTATAATTTCTTTCATCAGTTGCATTTACTAAAATTTCATATCGAAAACCATTTTTAACTTCACGATACGCTTCAATAATATTTGAATAATTATAATTTTTTGGTAAATATAAGATCCCGAAATTTTCAAGGCCAGTTAAATCTGGATCAAGACTTTCACGTTTTCCATATTCTTCAGGGCCAGTTCGTAATAAAGCATTTTCAGTTGTTGTTGTTATTATATCGTCTGGTTGTTCGGTTGTGTAATAATCTTCCTGTTAAATGGATCATAATAAAGATGACGTCTTTTTTTTTGTTTTATTTTTTTTTTTTAAATATAAAACTAAACATTTGTAAAACTTTTTTTTTTTTTTTATAAGTGAATATAATGAAAGCAATAAAATTGTGCTGTTAAATTGTATTCAAAATGCAAATTTATATAAATTACGTATTTTTATTAAATATTATGATTTTATTAATATTACTATTATTTTACAATTTTTTAACGTTCCTTTAACCTGGATTATGTTAAGTTTTATTTATTTTAAAATTTTTCATAATTTTTTAAACCACATTCCATTACAAAATAACTTTTATTAAGTATAGTAAAAATTTGTTAAACCAAAACATAAAACGAACTTTTCTAATGTTAAGCAAATTTATAATGATTAATTAATGAATATCAATAATGAGATAATTTAAGCACCTCATGCATAATTACATCATTTTAGAAAATTTACGAGTAAATATTCTTAAATTATTGACACACAAATAGTTTGTTTATTTAAATATGGGGGGAAAAAAGGGAAACTCAATGCTCCAAATCATAATTTTTTATGTTTGCTGTTATAAATTTAAATTAGAATCAACATTTAGTAACGACATACATACATAATATATTACTTATGGGTATAATACCAAAATGTTATAATTAATATTAATAAACTTCCTCTTCTTATAATTCTTTATAAAAATTCATTTATTTTTAAATCAGTGAGAAAAACGTTTTTTTTTTTAAATGAAATTAAAAGTTAAAAATAATAATTTAATAAATCAAATAATCGTTAAATAAATATTAGATATATATTTTTGTTTTAAATTTAAAATATATATCAATTGATTTTCTCAAAATAATAAAAAAATAAAGCGGCAGCTTTTATTATGGAAGTAATAAAATACATTAACTAATAATATGTCCTAATTAAATAGTTCACAGAAAAATAAACTTGTTTTTTTTTTTGAATGGAATATAAAAATAAAATATATTCTAATAATTTAAATTTTATATCAACCATTAAATTCGAATATATTTATCTGAGGGAAAATAACTTTTTAATCTGAATATAAATTTTTGCAGTTTAAAAAAAAAAACTTTTTATTTCATCAATAGTTTATTGTCTGTTAAAATGGGAAAATATATCTCTTATATATACAATTCAATTAAACTGACCTATAGATTTTTAAAATGACCTTGGTAACGTTTTTTAATTCATATATACACCTTTTTACGTATATATATTAATATGTAACCGTTGTCGAGAAGAGGCGTTTTATATGAAAATATTAAAAATCAAAGAAAAAAAGTTACTAAATATATAAGACGATTAAATCTTATAGAAATAATAATAAATATTAAATCCTCTTACAATTTTACACTATATATAAATCTATCTGTATATATATATAAATTTTCATTTTGCAAAACTCTCTGTAGCGAGATTTTAATATAAGTAATAATTACACAAACAAACATTTATAATTTTTTACATTATAAATTAATTTAAAACGAACTTCAATAAAGATAGGATATTTATTTATAAAATTTTTTATTAAAATTACGATAATATATGTACATATATAAGATATAACATATATTATAATTAAATTAGTAATTTTTTATCAAATGTTATTAATTAATTTTGAATAATTTATAATAATAATTTATTTATAAAGAAATTTCTACAGCATAAATGTAGAAATAAACTTTGTATATAAAAAAAATATTTTAATTAATACTTTTAATTTTGTAATCTTTTGAAATTATTTTTAATAATAAAACAAATTATTAAAAGCTAAACTAAAGGAGATGGTCCCAAATGTATAATTCTACCTCTATTCTAAATTTCCTCGTACAGCTAAGTCGGAGATAATCTACGAAAAAGTGATTCTCAACTCCAACTTAACGTTACGAAAAGTGCAAAAATCTACGAAAGAAATATTCATTCGTAGCATATTCGTATTTCATATATTAAAATTTTTAAGGGTAGAATATTAATATTCTAATAAAAATTAAAGAAATGATATGAAATATCTTACTATTTTTTTTTTATTTATAATTAATCTTAAAATACTTTTTTCTCAAAATAATATTCAAAAATTATTATGTACCTAACCTACTACAAATTTGAAAATAATAATCATAATTTTTACTTAAAAAAATGAATTGAAACGTCAAAGTTGCCATTGCAAATTTAATTTTCTACGAGGGAATTTAGAATAGGTGTGTTTGTTTTCATTGACTTTCTTAAAACTTCATATGTAAAAAGTATGTAATTGAACGAAGCAAGTAAATGAAGTCATTAAAGAATAAATGGAACTCTGTAAAGTTACATATTTCTCAAAGTATAATTTATTATTTTAATAAAATTATATAAACAATAGTTTGAAAACTTAGAAATATTATTTTATAGTTGGAAATGGAGGAATTAAAAGAAAATTTAGATTTTTTGTTAAATTATATCGTGATGATGCATTACTAATATGCCTATTAAAAATATTAATGCTCTTGAATGAAATTAACTGCATAAAGACTGTTAAAGTCAGCAAATCATTGAAAAATACATTGAAATGAGAATTCGTCAATACGTTACTTTATTTCGAAATTAAAATTAATTATTTATTTAATTTTTTCTTTTTAATTGAAAGACAATGTGAACAAAATAAATTTCCAGTACTTAAGAATTCATTAAGAAATATATTTTCTCAATATAAGAGAATAAATTACTAATTAATTTAATTAATATAAGATTAATGAAATTTTTTTTAATTTCATTTTCGTAATTTGATTAATATGTATAATATGTATATATATACGTATATAAAGAAAAATTTGATATTGTTTTTAATTGATAATATTTCAATGATGAATAAATCACAATGCTAAAAATTAAATAAGATTAGAAAAGTTAATACAAATTCAAACTAAAAAAAAAATTTATAATTTGATTTCTATAATAAGTATAAGAATTCAAGGTAATTTCTCACAAAAATTAACTTTTTTTTTTTTTAATTGTTTTTAAAAAATTATATTTAAAACTTTTATTATCAAATCAAAAGTTTATTTTTAAAAATTAAAATTCTTACAAGTTTCTTGGTTACCATTGTATATATTTTAATAAACTAAATAAATGACAATACTCATTGGAATGAACAATTAATTATGTGTGACTATTGATATAATATTTTATTTAACTTTAAATTCACATTGTATTTACAAATAAATAAAGACCACGAAGAGAAACAAAAGAAGAAATGTTATATAATATATATATATATATATCTCAATTTATATAAATTTACTTATATATAGAGCTTATAGTACACTTGAAACTATTCAACTTACTATGTATTAAATAACATATCAAAAAAATTATTTGGAATTATAATTGATCTCTTAAGTGTATTTATACAAATTATTTAATTTTAATTCTTCTCTTATTAGATATTTAAATATTTTTTTTTTTTAATTCAAAGAATTTAAATCATATTTTATACAATCTACATATGGAATAAGAGTTTACTTATATAGGTACTTCCGTTATAAATATTTCAAATTATAATAAAAGAAATATCAGTATTTTATTTTTATTATTTTAAATTCCATTTTTCAAATTTCTCAATCATAATTATAAATAATTAATTGCAATACCAACTTAATTTTGACACATTTCAAAGTGTTATTAATATGGATTGTTTATTTTTATTTTTTTAATAATAAATAATGTTCAAACGATTAAAATATCTGAAATAGCAAATAACATTGAATTGAACATGATTAGGTATTCTTTTATTATTTATGACCATCGGGGGAAAAAAAAAATAATAAAAATATGTTTATTTTCTAAAAAATATACTTAATAATCCTTCAAAAATATTCACAACTATAGCTTTAGGTGTAATAAAATTAATATACCTATGTATCTTGAATTTTTATAGAAATTTTATTACATTGAAAATTGTATTTTTTCAATAAAAATTTTTAATTATATTAAAAAGGATTTTGCATTTTAAAAACAGATTTAAATAGCTAGTGGTGATTAATAAAATAAAATTGTATTCTAAAAAAACAGCCCACATTGAACAATCAATATAGTTTATATGTAAATCATAGTATGTATACATACTATAGAATAGATACTTAAGATTTAAATTATTCTAATTTCAACTTTCCTAACAAAGAAAATCTTAATTTATTGTATATATATATACTTTTATCTAGATACTTGTATATAAATGTTATATTTATATAAAAAAATAGTCAAGAAAAAATAAATTGTATTACTCATTTAAAAAGATTTTTTTTAATTAAACAATATCAAACAAATAAATGCGTTTTACATCTTAAATGCTCTGTTTAGTCTAACAAAAAGCTTTAATTAAATGGATATACTAATATTAAGACAATTATTTATTGTCTCTTTATTTATCGGTATATTACAAAATTAGTATATATTATACTGACTGATACACGTGTAGTATAAACTAATATATAATATTATAAAATGTATATAAATATGTTTTAATTAAAATATGACTAAAAAAAAAACTCTCAAATATAAAAATATAAAAAATACAATATTAAAAAAAATCGCAAAAAATATGTAAGAAAATGCAGTTGCGGAATAAAAATTAAGATACAAAATTATTTTTGTATTGTTTTGGGCATCTGGTACCTATTTGAATTAATTTTTTTAACATTTATCTCTGTGAAAAAGGACAACATTTGTGAAAATAATTTTAACAAAGCGTTTGTTATTTCTTCTATTGTAATTAAAATACTTTATATTCAAAAAAAAATCTAACTTTTTAAATAAAAACTATTCAAATAAATATTTAATTTGGTTAATTAATAATTTTGTCCTTATCAAGTCCGCAAAAGTGATAATAATTTAATTTATATTATATACATTTAAGTTTTTTCTGACTCTTTAAATAGAAAAATGTACCTCAAATTACAAATATTACATAAAATTACTCTATGAACTGACATTAAAACAGATACCAAGGAAAAACGCTTCACATAAAACAACTTTGCAGAACCACTTTGAAGTCAAAAACATGTAAACAATTGCCTTAGAACTTTAATTTAAGAAATTTGAAATATTATTTAGGGACCTTTTTCATTGAATAATTTTAATTAATTCTGGAAATGCCAAATCTATGTAAAAAATAAATCTATGTATGGAACTTATCCATATCATCTTAAGAAAATAAACGACTTCACCTCCTTCTTACAATGATTACGGCCAACTAAGTTGAAATACTACTTTAAAAGTATAACATATGGAAAAAAAAAATCGCACAATGAAAATAACTATCAAAGATTTAAATAACGCAAAATTGGCTAAAATTTTAACTTTAACTTTGATAGTTACGTTTTTTTTGACATATTGCAACTTCGATAGCAGCGTTTTGGCTACGCTCATAGTACCCAAAACATAAAACGAGCACGAATAAAGAAACGTTTATCAAAAGTCAAAGAACTAAGTTATAGATCCTTTTGTTTCATAACTTAGTATAACTGTAGTATAACTATAACGGTTAAGTAGTTAAATAATAATTTTGCTAAATAAAATATATAACCAACATCATAAAATTTGTTAAAGCTTTTAAATCATAATTCTTGCCGTATTTTAAATATTATAAGTTTTTAAAATAGCACCTATTTTTAACATCCTATTTTTCACAAGTTCTAATCAGTTTTAGATTAAATTAAAAAATATGTTAATTACTTATAACCAAACATTATTTAAGCGACAATTTTCAATTGCAATAACTAATAAGTGTAATTAATTATCCCACTACACTGCAATGATTTAAAAGTAAATAAAGTTATTTAAAAAAGTTAATTAAGCTATATTTAAAATGCACCATAATACTTGTTTAAAAAAAAAACTAATAAGTGATAACAATTAAATTAAAAAAAAAAAAAATATGATGTTTATATAACATTTAATTTATAAAATATTTTAAAATATCTATAGATATTCTCCAAAATATATTTGAAGACTCCTAATTATTTATGTACAAACTATTCACTAATAACTGTCGGCAACTGTATATAACAGTAAAGTATATGTATTAAAAAGAATCTTGTTATACACATTATATTGATTAGCCGATTTTTTTTTTTTATAATTAATATAAAAAAAATAATTTTTTCTACAAAAGCATTAATAAAAAAAAATAATATCATAATTTATGTAGAAAATCTTAACTTTAAAAAATATATAAGTAAAAAAATATCCCACCATTAACCGATTTTGTCAAGTCGGTCTTGTGAATTTAAGTTAATTTATATTTTATAATGAATAATGTATAAAAAAAAAAAAAATTTACAGATAACATTTTATTAAAGATGGTTATCAACCTAACACCTTCAATCTATGATTTGTTTTTTTGATTTTGTTTTTTTTTTTTTTAATTAAAATATGAATTTTTATTAATTTTAAATAAATAAATTATGTGTCTACATAAATAAAAAAACTATGTTTTATGTAGTTTTAAAAATAAAAACAAATTTTAGACCAAGGTTAAAATTAAAATACAAAAAAAAAAAAAATTAAAAATGTACAAAATGCAGTTATTATATTAAGTTTTTTATTTTAATGTTTTTTTCTATGTTCATTGTTTGTTTGTTGTTTTTGTTATTTTAAATGCTTCTGACCTTTTTTGTTTTTTATTAATTAAAAATTATTTAATTAACTATTAATTAAATATTATAAATTTAAAAAAAAATAATATCTATCTATCTACTTTAATTTTGAAACGCAATTATATGTTTTTTCTAAACAATTTACTTACATCTTCAGATTTTGTCACAACAAAGAACATTGTGACAATTAAAATTAAAAACAAATATGACTTCATTTTTTTTGTTTTTTTAAATTAATTTAATTACTTTTATTTTTTTAAAATGTATAATAATTTACACATTTATATTTATTCCGTTTTATTTTTAAATTTGCGATATAAATGAAAAAAAAAAACACAAAGTTCAATTTTTTACTGGAAGAAAACTTTTTTTAAGAAATTACAAAATATTTTCTTTTTAAATTTACCGTAAGCGAAATATTCCTTCTTTCTATTTCACGCATTAACAGAAGACTGACAGAAGAACTGAACAATATGTTGTCTTGTGTTATGAATTGTTTTGTATTTGTGTATACAGAAATTAATGAATGAATATTGAATGGCCAGCCAGACTAATATCAGACAGTAGGAGTGTGTGATTTTTATTAATCTCTTTATCAAAATTCTTAAAATACTCTAGTCTCATTTCATCTCAGAGTCAGCAGTCAGCGTTCAGTTCAGCAGTCAGTGACCAGTGTACTGGTATTCACTCACTAGTCAATACTCAATAGCCATAGTCAGTTCTCATTTTACTCATTTTTGTGTATTTTGTATACAACTGTTGAGGAAGGAGTGTTTTATATTTAAAAATTCTCTCAAAATTGTTGCAATTATGAATTTATTTATTTATAATAAGTGTTACCGTTGTTTGTTCTGGCATTTTGAAAAATATTTTTAAAATATTTTATTTTTATAAATCGCAAAAAAGAATAGAAAAATAAATTAAATTTTATGTTGACATTTGAATTTTAAATCCAAATTTTTTTTTTTTAATATTAACAAAAATATAACTTTTCGATTATTTATTGAGGATAAATTTTGGTTTACAATCGAGATTCGAAAATCTTTCATAGGTGAAGAGACCACCTCATTTACCTTTCTCAGGAACGCAAGGAAACGAATTTTAACTGGGGTTCTTAAGTCTGGTACATTTAATGGTACATCAATTAAATGTCATAATACTGCGAACGTTAATGCAAGTACTACTAATAGACAATATTTTTTAGTATATGTTTATAAAAATAGTACAAAATCCTCCTACCTTTTTTCCCATCAATAGCTAAGCTAACTAATTTTAATTACGTACGGTAAAAATATTTAAATAAATTGAATTTTTGAAATGGATTTATTGCCAATAAAAATAAAATAAACGTTTGCAGATATTTAGGTTCCAAAAACTTTAAAATAGAATTCTTCGGAACTCTGAATGTATTTTCTAAATACTAAAACAGCTAAAAGATTCATCAATTTTTAAAAAATCTTAGGAACAATTTGAAACTTAAGTCTAGCTGGCAACGCTACTCTGAATAAAGCTTGCAATAACTACGTAATAAAGGTTCTACTAACACAAGTCATTCATCAAGCTTAATGAGATATAGAGCTACTGCTAATTGATTAGCGCTAGTAAATAAGCATAATGTCAACTAGATTTTAAATTTTACGCCTTAGAATAATATTAAAAAATTTGCCGAATTTTAATTCTTTTTATATAAATTAAATTTAATGCAATTCATATAGAGTTTTTTGCATGATTTTCTGTATTCATCTAGAAAAGATTGTTATATTGCAAGTACATCTAGAAAAGATTGCAAGTATATAGTCTGCAATATAGAAAATAAAACGGCAGCATTGAATTTTTGTCACTAAGGAGAATTGAATTGCCATATTATAATGTTAATTGCTGATACATAACATATTACATAATACACAAAACACCGGTCAGAGTCAGATTAATAAAGAGACTAGAGAATAATGTCGACAAAAAAAAAATGAAAATTCCAAAAAATACTCTTTATTTTCGTTAAAAATTAAAATAGTACACTCAGTTAAACAATAGTACACTAATTTATTATTAAAATTAGTAAGGGTATTCAGAATTTTGCTGTACATAATTCCACCATTTCGATTGAAGCTACATTGAAATAACAAAAACATGAAATAATCAAAAATATTAAGAGTAAAAATGAAATGGAATATAAAAATATGATTTTTAGTTGGATATATTTTAGTATTTAAGAGAATTTTTTATTTGCGCGAAAATTAAGAACATTGAGATTAATGAAAACACTTTACAATTTAGGAATTTTAATATTTAATTACTTAACTAATTTTTTAAAGCGTGTCCTACTAAAGGAGCGCACAAAAATTTTACTTTCTTTAAATATAGAAGAGTTATAGGATTTTAAAAAAATTCAGGAAAAAAATCTAAGTGGTTATTTGCAGTTTCAGTTTTACATTTGCAGAAAATAAATATTAGAAAGTGTTGAATTGGGAAATTAAATTGTTTTAAAATTGTTATTTGAATTACTTTTGCGATTTTCAGAAATTAATTAAACTAGCCTTTCGGGAAGGTTTATTTCTAATATGTAAGTAACTAGAAATATCAAGAAAATATAAATATCAAGGTTTTGAAAAATGGTATCAAAAAACTAAAACTTTTACGTTATATTCACACCTATTCTAAATTACCTTGTAGAACTTTTAAGAAAAATTGGCTACGCTACGAACAAAAAGTTTTACCGATTCTCAATTTCTTCGTAGACAATTAAATCTGCAATGGCAACTTTGACATTTGAACTCATTTTTCTAAGTAAAAATAACGATAATTTTTTAAAATTTTTAGAAGGAAATTTTTGAATATTATTTTGAAAAAAAAGTATTTTAAGATTAATTATAAATAAAAAATAGTAAGATATTTCATATCATTTCTTTAATATTTTGATTTTTTCTAGTTCTTTCGTTATTTTATTTTATTTACCCTTAAAAATTTTAATATATGAAGTACGAATATGCTACAAATGAATATTTCTTTTGTAGATTTTTGCACTTTTCGTAATGTTTAGTCGGAATTAAGAATAGCTTTTTCGTAGATTATCTCCGACGTAGCTGTATGAGGGAATTTAGAATAAAGGTGATTGTTTTTTTACTTTCTAGCCGTTAAAAAATTAATCGGCCTTATTACAAAAATCGATATGGACTGATTTACGACTAAATTAACTTTTTTTTTTATGATTTTGAGAATTATTTACAAAATTCTTTATTTTTAGTTAAAAATTTACTTTTAAATCGAAAAATTATTTTAAAAAAAACCGTCGAGGCCTTTTTGTATTTGGGTATCAGAGATCCTTCTAATCCTTTTTGAATCACTACCAATTTCAAAAAAATTCTCTTTTATTTACAATTAATTTTTTTCCTTTTTTTGTAATTTATACTTTATGCCATTATTTTTTGATTTGACTAAACAAACAAATTAATAAATATTTTTATTTACCCTATGCCATTTGAAAACCAGGCTTTGATAGCTCTAACTCGGCTGCTATAAACTATTTCTACTATTTCAATCGTTTTATACTTATAACCTTTAACAGCTGGGTGGCACAGTGGTTGAGTGCCGATCTTTCATGCGGAAGGGCCCGGGTTCGAATTCTAGTGAAAGTGAAAAAACTTTTCTGGTTTTCGACTCGACTCAGCTACCATTCGTCATTGGGTTCAAATTAATGGCATAATCAATAATTAATAATTATAAATCTTTAATAAAAAATACTTTAATATAAAAATATAAACAAATGCAAAATATAAACAAATAATTTAATTAAATCATATAACTTGCAGATATAGAATACCATATTAGTAAAATAAAATATTACAATATAAACAAAAAATAGAATTGTAAATATTGAAAATCTAAGACGTTTCTACATGTTATAAGGCCTAGTACTATCTCATGTTTAAATTGTATGTGGAATTCAATAAGACCAATTCTAATAACACGAATATAGTATGACCCCCTGTTCCAACATGTACCTATGGTATAGACATGTACCTATGGTAAAATAAAAAAAAAAAAACCTTCGAAAATACATTTATTATTGTAAATTTTCTTCTAGCAGTTCCACCATTCGTGTTATTTGTATCTTATTACTGACTTTCGCTCTTAAACATTGCAAACACATTTTTTTAAATTTTTGAAAAATTTTCTTAATTTTGTTTTAATCGGAAATAAAATTTTTCAATTTGCTTTGGCATGAAATTTTGAACCGATTTAAAAATATTAAACTGACTAATAATTTATCCGATACATAAGGTGGTGTCGGGAGAATCAATTCAACTTGGTTGATTTTGACATTTTTCAATTCCACTAAAAAATTTCCCGGTGTCGGCTAAGTCAATTGAATTAGTTTCAATTAGTTGAATCAAGTTGTTTCAATTTTGATTTTTTGACAACAGAAATGTCAGTATTATAAAAATAATTTAAACGAAAATTTTTTTTTAGTTTTTAGACGGTTTATTTTGTGCTGCATTATATTTACTACTAATAATTTTTGCAATGAGTTTTTTGTGGTTGCTTCCATTAGATTGATTATTTTTCTAATTGTTTACTGTTGCTAAAACATTTTTTCCTGAAAATAATAAATAAAAATTTTCATATTTATATAAATTATTTATCTTTATTTACCTTTCTAAATTACTCATTTTAATTTTTCTTTAAATTTTTAAACACAAACAACGCCAATAACAGAATAAATTTAACAGAATAGATTTAAACATAAACAACGCCAATGCCCATAATGTAATTTCAAACACAAATGTATTTGAATTTCAAAGTCGACTCAGACGACTTTAAACAACACAAATTGATTTCCCCGACACCGATAGTTGACTCAAATCGACTTAAGTTGAAAGTCAGAAAAAAAATTTATTCTCTCGACACCACCTTGATTCTCTCGACACCACCTATAATATTGTTTCCATGACTTATATATTATAAAGAAAAACGCATCACATTTTCAAAATATAAATTTATATGTTAGAAACTTACATATTTATAGTGTCTCCATAGTTCGAAGCACTTTTTTTTTATTTTCACGCACTCTCCCTTAGTCTCTAATTTGTTATTGCAGCTTGATTTTTCTTTCTCAACCTTATACCCTTTTGATATGTATGCGACTACACTTTCTTTCTTTTCATTTTATCTTTTTGCATAGGACGAATCCTATGTATTTTCAATACTTTTACCCATATTATATTTTATACTGCTTATTATTGCTATACTGATATTATTATTTTAAATTATATTGCCCTATTCAATAGTATCATCTTTTTCATTTTTTTTTGTTCATGAAATCTCTGGCAACAAATACGTCCTTTTGAGATTTAAAAAAAAAGTACCCTGGAAAATGTAATTTAAAAATATTAAAATAGACAGCTTGTTAGCAATTTCATCTTATACAGCAAATATCCTAATTTTTGAATCAAAATTCCTAGTTTTCTTTTGCGTTTTTTTTTCGGGAGTTATATATTGAAGAACATATAAAATTTATATAAAACATCAAAACACGTCTAAATGTTTTCCTTAATATTCTTTAAAATGTAAAATTTAAATCAATTAAAATGTTTCCCTGTTTTTTTCAATTAGTTTTGATATTGATTTTAAATTGATCAAATTTCAAACTAAAATTTTAAAGTTTAACGTAAAATAATTTAAAATTCAGTCTGATTTCATTTTAGAATCAATTTTTCAAGATGTTCCTGAAAAATATGATTTGAAATTTAATATTTTTCATGGGCATATAGAAATTTCATACTCTTTGTACATATTTCATAAATCTTATTTGAAATTATGATTTACAAAATTAGCTATACAAATTATCTAGATAACTTTAAAATAAAAAGCTTAAGTTCACTTTCTTTAAGAAAAAAATCTGTATAAATATGGAAAAATTGTTATTTTCCAAATTTTTCTCTCATTATACATTTACAATTTACATTTGAAAAGTACAATACAGTTAGGTATTTTAATATCCCAGATTCGATATTTAGACTTAGCATTGATTAAAATTAATAGCAAAAAATGGCAATGATCGTTTAATATTTTTTAAAAATTTTTAAAGCAAATTTTTAAACAGATTTTTTATTTAAGCTTTTGTTTCCCTTTAAAATAATACTTTGACCATATATATGTTATAAATATATAAAATAATTATGTACTTGAAATCACAAACATTACTAAGAACAAAAATAAAAAAATAATTATTTAAATATAAAAAATTAAAAATTAAAACTCCATTAAAAATATGTCATACACATTTTTCAAATCATTTAATTTTAAATATTTAATGTTACCATTTTTTACATAATTTATTTATATATATATATTAATTTTTAAATCAATAATTTTTATATTTATATATGCATACATACACACATACACAAATATATGGATTTATGCATATATGTATATATAAATATTTTATATATAATATTTATAACTATAATTAGGGCATCTTAAATTTATATCCTCTATTATTTAATTACTATAATATCCACCAATGAATTAAATATTGTTTTTTTTTTAACTTTTTTTTTTTTTTTTATTTTGTTACTTAAAATTAATTTATTTAATTTTTTAATTATATAATTTTTTAATTTCTTTTTTTTTATAATGAAATTTTGTTTCTTTTTTATTTCCGGTACTTAAATTCTAAAGAGAAAGTTTTTTATATTTTGTTTTATGTCAAATTTTAACTACATTTCTATCTGGTTTTTTTTTTTATTTATCTTAAATTAAAAACTTTCTTTTCCAATTATTTTTTTTTATTTTTATTAATTTAAATTTTACGAATTCTAAATTGTTTCTACTTGTATTTTTGTTTTAAGGAATCAGAAAAAAAAAAAAAAAAAAAAAAATTAAAATTAAAAAATCGTACATAAAAGTTCTAATAACATCACTGATAGTATTTTTTTTTTTTGTTTTTAATATTTTAATTGGTTTTTTTTTTTTTGTTTGTTTTTAATTAAATCCTTCATTAATTTTTTAATTATTACTTTATAATATTTATAATTATTTTTATATACTATTTTTAATTTTATTATTTATAAAAAAATTATTAAGTTTTTTTTTCCTTCGTCTTTCTATATATTTACTTATTTTTTTTTTTTTTTTGCCTTAATTATTAATAATTATTTATTTTTTTCTGAATTATATTAATTAACTTATTTTTTTTTTGTTCTATATTTTATAAATTTATAAAAATTAATTACTTTTATATTTATAATTAAAATTTAATTAACTGAAAAATGATTCACGCACACTCTCGCACTCTTTTGTTTTGTTTTTTTTTTTTAATTATTTTATTTTTGTTTTGTTTTTGCATTTCCTATGAATTATTTAAATTTTTTATTTTATTACAAGTGAATTTATATGATATATGAATTTTATATATAAATATATATCTTATATTTAGCATATTTCTTATTTAAAAAATAAAAATAATATATATGTATATATTCTATATATATATATATATATAAAACATTAATTATATAAAAAAAAATATAACTAAAATTATAAACGAAACTACATCACCAAACAAAAATTAATTATGTCGGTTAGATATTACATATTAAAATTAAAAAAAAAAAAAAATATTATAAGTAAAAAATAATTAAAAAAAAATTTAAAATATATTGTTTTAATCCTATTTAAGTTGAAATGAGATAAATATCATCTATAGTTTATATTATATAATTTACAGAGTTCTTTTTGTTTTTTCTTTAATTTATTTATTTTATAATTTTTTAGGCGCGATTTTTTTCAATTTTTTTCTGTGGCAATCATTATTTTTGTTTTTCTCAATTTTATGTTCTTTTATTACATATATAAATTAATATTCAGTCATGCAACCTGATAATTTTTCTTTGCTTTTCTTCAATTTAATATTTCTTTTCGCAGGTTTCAATTCTATATTTGTTTTTATTAATGTTTTTGTTTTATAACTTCCTTACATTTTATTTAAAATATTCTGATTGAAATAATTACATATAATTGTGGTTGGCTCATTACTTTTACTAACTTATTGAGTGAAATAATTATTTTTTTGAATTTTTCTATTTAAAATAATTTTAAAATAGGAATAAAATGTGTAAAGGAAATAAAATTTTAAAACTTGGTTTTTATAAAAATTAATTTTTTTGGTAGTTAATTATTGTCAATCGACGTTTTAACAAAACTTAAGTTTTATTAGAAATTTAAACTTATTCAAATTATTAAAAGGAAGTTTACAGAACATTTAAGGTTCAGAAAGTGTTAAATTTACTATTTTTTTTTGTATTTGTCTTTTATATTCAGATTCAACTGATTTTAAGAATGCGTTTTATATTACACGAAATTAATATTATTACTGAAGACTTTTTGAAATTTTTCTTATTTATGCTATTTAAAAAGAATCAGAATATTCCAAAAATTTAAATATTTATAAGAATAAATATTGGAGTTCATTCAATTATTTTTTGCTAATATAACCTTTAGATATTAAATTGAAGCATACCTTGATATCTTAGCTTTGATTTTATTTTATCTTTATTATAAGTTAAATTATCTACTATTTTCTTTCAAACCTTTTCATAATAGTTTATCAACCTGCTTATTATAAAATATTTTATTATTTTAAATTAAATTTAATTATACTTTTTCTTATTTACTTTTATCATCCTAATATTTGAGATTAAAAAATTTATTTTATCTTTTTATACACTAAAATTATTTTTCATTGTATTTAAAATAAAATAATAAATTACATTTCCTTTAAAAAAAAATTGTCAAGAAAATTTGTTAAACTTAGAACCAAACAAAAAAAAAATTTTTTTATCTAAATATTTTTTTTTTAATTATTTAATTTTGTTTTAAAATTACAAATAGCAGCCGTAAATCTAATTACTTTTAACCCTCAACATTTTAATTTTTTTCAATTTTGATTTTAAAATTTTATAAAATGTTTATTTTGTCATTAAATAATATTTTAAGTGATTGATTTTCTTATTAGTTTATTAATTGTTCTTTTTTATTTTATTTCTAGTAAGTTCTATACATATGTTTAGCACACATCACAGCTAACGTCACACATTCCGAAAAAATTTTGAAAATTTTTAGTTTCTTTTTTTTTGTAATTTTAAACAAAAATATTATAAAGTAGAATTAGGTAATCATTAACTAAATTTTATCTATTATATATTGTTGTTTAATTTGAAAATAAAAAAAAAAAGTTGAATTATAAAAAAGTATGATTTTCTTTTTATAGTTTCAGTCATACTTAAATAAATTAAAATTAGATACAATATTATAGTAGCACAATCAGAAAGTCTTTTTGTATGTATGGATTAAGTTCGTAAAGTACTTTAAGGAGTAAAGTTAATTTAAATATTTAAGCACCGTTAGATACTATTAAAAATGTTTGTGATTAAATTAAAAAAAAAAATTTTTACTAGAGTAAAAAACTATGCAATGATTTAAAAATAAAAAAAATAAGATTGAAATTTGAAAATTTGGCATTTTAAAAAAAAAAATCCATACATTTACTTTAATTTCGGTAGTTTATTCATTAATTGAATTATAACAAATGCAATTTAAGTTTTTTTTGTATTGATATGCTAAAAACAACTAACAAAAAAAGTTTTATAAGTAAATATTTTTAATATATTTACTATTTTTAAATTTAAAATGAGAATTAATTACATTTTTTGAAGATATAATAAAACATTTAAGCAAAATCAATTGACTTTGAATATTAAAACTAGTTCCTGTATTAAAGAGATTTTTTTAATATGCCACAATTTTTTTATTATTTTTATTTACTTTGTTTCTTTATTTATAGTTTATTTTAGAATAAAATTAAGAATAATAAAAATAAAAAGAGAGAGAACTGTATAATTATTAAAAAATGCCTAAAATTATTTAAAATAATTATTAATTTCCCTTCTTCTAAATTATATTTTTGTATTATAATAGTTTATATTAATTTGATTTTGTGTGTGTTCAACAAACTTATGAGTGTAAATTGTATTAAAATTACAGGAATACATCATTGTTATATTGAAGATTTCATGGTTTTTAATAACAATTCTTTTAATATAAATGTATTATTATATATTAAATTAAACTTATATTTTTTAGTAATATACAAATTAATTATAAAGATGAAATATATATTTTTTTTATATCCAATATTAGACAAAAAATTATAAAAAAAAACTTTCTACATGTTCTTATTCTTAAAACAGAATTTCCAATTAATTTGTATCATACTTTCTAAGTGCATTTCTAAATATTTTTTTTTTTTTTTTTTTTTTTTTTAAGATAAAATTTTTTATCATTTTATAAATATATTTAAAGGATTGTAAAAAAAGAAACCATATAGATTAGATGAATAAAAAAAATTTAATACAAGATGATAAATATAACTTTCTTAAGAACAAATATTTAGAAACATTTTACAATTACAAATATAATATATATATTAAATATCCCTAAAATATGGTGAAAAATTGTACATATGTATTTTGACTCAAAAAATACTTGATTAAATTTATTTAATTAAACTTAAAATTCAATTAAATAAACATTAAAATTTATTTAAAACTATAAAGTTATAAAAAAGTTCTATTTATATGGAAGATTAACAAAATAAAGAACAAATATCTTGCAAAGCTAAATTGCGAACTTAATTTTAGCAGTAAAACAAAGAAAAATTTCATTTAATTATTAAAATTGAGTTTGAAATATGCACTTTAATATATATTTTAAGCATTATTTATTATTCAAATGTTTATATTTATAAAAAAAAATTATTTATATATAAAAACCATGATTCTTATATATATATGTATATACATAGTTATATATATCATTAAAAAGTATAATATTTTAAATTTAAAGTTTTTCCTATTACAAAAAAAAAAAAAAAAAAAACAAATCAATTAAGTTGAATATTTTTTTAATTATTTACCACATTTTACTATTTTTTTTTTTTTTAGCTTTTCTGTATTTAAAAAATTTTTACTACGCAACTGCTGCAGTTGTATTTGTAATGGAGGTTGCAAGATTTCGGTTGGCATTTTCATTATTAGTACTATTGCCACTAGAATTATTATTAGAACTACTAGAACTACTACTATTACTACTACTATTGTTGTTACCACTACTATTATTAAATTTTTCAATATTATTGGTTGTTGACGACGACGTTGATGAAGAAGCTATTGTTGTTAAATTTAATTCTTTATTATTTTGTTGGGTTTCTTTAAGCGCTGAAATACTAGAAGATGTTGTAACAGAACAAATTGCGTTGATATCTGTTGCAGGTGGTATACAGCCTATCGTTGCACTACTGGAATCCGAACTTGATTCATCTCCTGTTGTTGCTGTTGATGTTTCTGTAGATGGTTCTACTGTTTCTATTGAACCTTGTTCTATTTCTGTTTTATTTATACTTGTATCTTTAAGAACAACATCTGATATCGTTTCCTGCTCAGTTGAATTGATCATTATATTAGAACTACTACTATTATCGTCGCCTGTTGTTGATAGATGTTGATTTTTTTGTTCGTCTTCTACTGTTTGTGTTTTACTTGTATTATTAAATGACAGTAATGATTGATTATTGTTATTATTACTATTATTATTATTAATTGTATTACTATTACTAATAATATTTAATTTTTCATTTCGATAATTATTAATTGTTTGTAAATTAAGGGCGCATCTTTCAGCCGCACTATTTATATTTTTTTGTTTATGTAGTGATTTTTCATTTGAGGATGACGAATTGCCATTACTACCGCCACTACCACCACATCCACGTGAAACTTGAAATAAAACTTTTGAAATTATTAGTGCAACTTGTTGATCTAAAATATGGCTCATAACAAGACCTAATAACCGTTGTTCCTGTTGCATAAATAATGGTCGATTATCAGGATGTTTTGCTAAATGTAATAATGTACCAGCTGCACGACGTAACATATCTAAACTAGTACCCATTGAATCGGGATTTTCTCTTAAATAATTAATACCATTTTGGTTAGCTACACCTAATGCTGTTTGTTCTGCTTGTTCAATAAACGCTACTAAATATGAAATGCATGGACTTTGTAAGGCAACTGTGCGTGACATTGCACTATCAGCTGCTGCTAAATAATGTAATAAATTTACCGAAAATTCACGTAACACTTGATCTTCATTTCGACATAAGTGTCTTGTTAGTACAGAACATAATTTTTCTAATCGTGAAAATGGTGGTGTTGCAATTACCAAATCAACATTAGCATCTGTAACACATAATTTGCATAAAGCTTCTAACGCTAAACGCTGTGGTGATAAATTTGAATTTGGACCACATGATGGAAATGGATCTTGGCCATGGGCTGACGGACATACAGCCCAATGTAATAAACCATCTAAAACAGGCCGTGTTATCATTTCTTCATATCTGGATAATTCTAAATGTCCTGCAATATTTGCAATTGCAACTAACATATTTTCACGTATTTGTATTAAATACTCCCACCACCATTCTTTTTCGCCTTGTAAGGAACTACACGAATCACCAAAATCTGTATCTTCTTCACGATCGTAATTACGATTTTTGTGCGTTCGTAGCACATGTTCATGATTTAATAATAATAAATTTCCAAGTAATGCTAAAAATGTTGGTGAACGTGCTAATATTACTTCGTTTCCAGGAACAAATGTTAAATTACGAAATATATTTGACAAACAAATACAACGTCGTGCTAATGTATCTTGACTATCTTTAACTAAATATAAACTAGATTCATCTCTCGTATAGCATTCATCTTCATAATCACTTAATCGACGACGTTTTAATATTGTAGATGGATCTTTAGCAGTTGTTCTCGGATCAAAACATTTTTTATCACTATTATTATTACTATTACAAGGTTTTTGTTCATTATTTTTTGACGCGCTTTTATTATCTTCGCTATTCGTTGTTTCTTTTTTATCCTGCTTTTGTTCAACAGCATCTATCGTTTCTTGTTTAATACTAACATTTTTACTAATATCATTACTAACGCTAGTAACATTATTATTGTTGTTACTGCATCTTATTCTCTTATTATAATCACCAAAATCACTACATTTATCTATAGACGGTCGTTTTAAGTTCTCTTTAATATTATTGTCAGATTTTAAGTATCGAGCAAATGGAATGTCAACTGTGTCACTTTTAAATACATCAATAATACCCATATGAGGAAAACGTTCTGTATAGCCATATGTGTAAGCATCACTGCAATCTGGTGTTTCTACTTGAAAATTATCATCTGAATCAAAATCCCAACTCTTTGGCGAATCTGACACAAATATATCTTCATCAGCATTTTGTATACGAACTGGTATACCTTAAAAGAAAACAAAATATAAAAATGATTAATATTTATATAAAAACATATAATTGATAAAATTCTTTACCTTTACGAGACATTAAAGTATAATTTTGTGTTGTGGTTAAAATAACAACACGATCTTCGGGATTTGGAATACTGACAATTTGACCAAGATCAATATCATTTTCAATAAGAATACTTGAAGAACCTTCAATCAACTTATTACATTCCTCCGTATCATTTTCATGTCTAAACATTTCTAATAATGCTTTTTGTAAATGTTCTAATAATAAAGTAAGTAATCCTGGTAAATGCGATAAGCCAAAATATTGAACAGCATGATCGTCAAATAATAATACATTTAATATATCTAAAGCCCATGTACTTTCCCCTAATAATCCTGATCTTAATGACATAAATATTCGCCAGGGATCAACAGGACAAACATCACTTTTAGCTAAACGTTTACGTCTATATAGAATTGGCGTAGTGGATTCAACACTATCTGGAGGAAAAACAATCTCTCTTTTTTGTATTTGATTTGCGGCAACTGACGGAAAACTTTGCTGTTGTGCATGAGGTGGCGGGCCACCAATAACTTGTTGTTGTGTTGGATGTACTCCCGGTGGCATGGGTTTGGCTGGAACCACCATCTGTTGTTGTGGTGGTGGCATGTTAAATGAAGGTTTTCCTCCAGTTACAACACCCGATACAGCACGATGTGAAGGTCGTAGCGGTGATGAAGTTGCATTAGATATAGGAATTGGGGGTGGTTGTGCTTGTTGTTGCTGCTGAATTTGTAATTGTTGCTGTTGAGAATTGGGACCTTGCTGAGCCCATTGTGTAATTGGTGGACCACTAGGCGGAGCAGAGGGTTGCTGTTGTTGCGATTGCTGCTGTTGTTGTTGTTGTTGCTGCTGCTGTTGTTGTTGTTGTTGCTGTTGTTGTTGCTGCTGTTGTTGTGTCTGTTGTTGTTGTTGGTTTGTTTGATATGGTGACGGCTGTTGCGATGGACCTTGTGGAGGATGATACCGTATAGGTTGCTGTTGGGGTGGTGGTTGTGGTTGCGAGTGCTCCCATTGCGAAGGAATCCCTGGAGCTCCTTGCGGTGGTTGTGGTTGCGGTTGTTGCTGCTGCTGCTGTTGTTGTTGTTGTTGCTGCTGTTGATGCTGTTGTTGAGCTTGTTGTTGCTGTTGTTGTTGCTGTTGATTACTAGGTTGTATGGGTGGTCCCGCAGGTGGTCGAGGACTGCTCCACTGTTGTTGTGGTGGTGCTTGTTGAGAAGGATACTGATTTCTATATTGTTGTGGGCTGCCCTGCCAACCTCCTAAGTTGTTGAAATACATACATAAGTTTAGTCTTAATTTTTTAATAATTAAAATTATTTCTATTGTAAACACTAGAAAATCTTACAAAAAGTAATTGATTTTTCTAGATAAAAAATGGGTACTTACCATACATTTGTGGCCTTTGTACATACCCCGGATAAGGTTGAGCATCTTTCACAAAATCAGGATGTCTCCGAGGTTGATTCTAGAAATAAGATTGGATAGTCTATAATTTCTAACTTTTTTCGATAATAAGAAACTTACTTGCTCAGCTTGTTGTCTATAATAATCTTGAGATGGTGGCTGAGAAGTATATGAAGTAGCTGCTGGAGGATTAGTTGCATTTGTAACTGATGATGTTGATGTTTGCGTATTACTTACTGGAGGTTGATTATACGGTCTAGGACCATAAGGCGGAAAAGCGTTTGGTGTTGCACCGCTTCTAAAGAAAAAATAAACGAAATATTGCATTATAAAAAAAGTTTAAATATATTTCACGTTTTATTTTCTATAAAGGGGAAATTTATCTTTTTTTTTATTAAACTCACGCATCATTTTCTGGCCCATAAGGAGCAAACATATTTCGGTTAGGTGGCGGAAATTGGTTTTGAGTTTGTGGATATTGATTTGGCGGACCCGCAGTATATTCTGGAGTCCCGTATTGATTAAAATTTGGCTGAGGTTGATATGGAGCACCTAAAAGTTCAATTAGTTTTTAATAACAAATTTCCAATGTTTTTTTTTTTTAAATTATACCAGGGTGTGATGTCTGTGCGTTATTTTGTGACGGTGGTCGCTGTGCGGTAGCATTAAAATCTGCTTGTGCGTTTGGTGGATAAGTACTCGAATAGTTAGAGTAACCGTCCATTGATACATTTCCAGCAACATTTGGTGGAAAAGAATCTTGTGAATTAGATGATCCAGCTAAAATGATTGATTTTATAAGCTCAAATCATGATTTTATAATTTGTATATATAATTTAAATATTTGTCGGTCATTTCTTTTTTACCTGGTGAAGGTACAGAAGCAGGTTTCGTGGTCTTCTTTTTAGATCCGGCTTCAACTTGTTGAATAATTGGTATTGGATCAATTCCACCTCTATCATAATGACACTCAAATGCTAATAAGTTTTTCGTATAATGTTTACGCAAAGTATAAGCTGCACTACTACTAGCCCCTATTCCTAATAAACCCGCGATATCTTTCCAGGTTTTACTTTTTGTAACCTTTAATAAAAATTTATATAAAGTATTAAAATAGTGTTAAAATTCTTTGGCTAAAAATTAATGTAATTGTAATAATGTTATTTAAAAACTACATACAAAAAGAATAATTTATTATAATTAAATTGTTTTTTTATAAAAATTAAAAAAAAAAGTAATAGGATAAAATTTTAGGAAACTACAAAAGATTTTATGCTAAGTCTTAGTTAAAAAGCAAAGGTACAACATTCCTAAAATTTAAAAAAAAAATACCGAATGCAAATCAATTTTTTTTTTAACATATTACAATTACATTTTGTTAATAAAATATTTATTTTTCTATAACATATTTAAAGTTTAGATCGTTAAAAAAGGTAAAAAGGTTCATTTTTTAACACCTTACCCTACAATGTTAAAATAAAAAATTTTAACTTGTATAATTTAAATACATATACATTTCTTGTTATATATATTTATATTATATACCCGTTACCAGATTAGACTTGCCGAAATAAGGATCTCATGCATTTTGATTCTATAGGATTATGCATATATATAGTTATATACATTTATTTGGTTTTTGTTTCATATTAATAAAGAAGGAAAATACTTAAAAAAGTGATTAAAAAGTTAGTAAGAAGTTACTACGGCACCTTGCATACCTCGACGAATCCTCCACGTTCTTTAACATAAATATATAACCTATACAAATCAAGTGGTTGTTTTGAAATTGTAGGACAAGCTGTAATAGGTGTTCGCCTTTCCTCCATAAAACTTAATAATTTATCTAGCCATGGACGTCTTTCAGGATTTTCATCCATTTCATATAATTTACATAGACTATCAGATTTCTAAAATATTCATTTAAATAATTAATAAATTGATATGATTCTCATTTAGTTGAAAAAAACTTACCTTTGTCGAACTTGTTGATCTAAAATTATCTTGTGGGGGTACATGGTTAAATACCTTAAATCGAAAATAAGTTTTCATTAATTAGTAATAAGGGAAGAATAAAGTCTTAACATATGAAAATCTATTTATTCTTACAGGGCTAGCTGCTGTCCGAGACCAATTGCCTGGTGAATGCATTTCAAAATCCTCACCAGTACCAGCACCTGTATGAGGTGATGCATTTGGAGGTGGTAAATGGCCATGACTATAAGGATCATTTTTTCTTGATGACTTGGGTGTCGCACATTGAGAGTCTTCGGTTGAAGCTTCAAAATATAAAAATATAATTAAATTAGAATTTATTATATAACATATGTTAAAAAACCATTATAAAACTTACCAGCAGAAGTGTTAGAAATAGTGCTTTGTTGGCTTGCTTCATCTAATGGAGCGCCATCTGGACCAGTAGTTACAACAGAAGTTACGGGATGTTGAGAACTTAAAGTTGATGACGAGCTTCCGCTGTTATCTTGTGATACATTATTGTGTTCAGCAGCCATTGAGTTATCTACTATATTCGATTGCTGATTTGCTGTTGGTGGCCCTGGGGGTGGTCCTGGTGGTGGAGGTGTACTTTGAGGAGCAGAGGGCGGTGGCCCCATTGTATTAGTTGGCGGTCCATGAGGCGGTCCCATATGATGAGGTGGACCCATTGGAGGGTGCATTCCACCAGAACCATTACCAAAACTTTGGGGTGGTGTTGGACTTGGTGCACCTGCATATCCTCCTTTATGTTGTAAATGTTGTTTTAAATAATTTAGAGGTGGACGTGGTGATCCCATTGAACTTTGTGATGGTATTGGAGACCCTTTATTTTGATTATGATTTGGCATCATACCAGTAGATGTTTGCGGGGATGATGGTGCACCCCACCCACCTTGATTGTAAGGTGGAAATGGGGGATGTGGACCACTAACATGATTTGGCATTGGTCTACCATACTGATTATTACCTTGAGCTAAATTACTACCAGGTGTATGTTGACTTGCTGAATTTGGACCTGATGAATATCCACCAGTTGGATATGGCGGTCGCGGTGCATAATTACCTAAAATAGATAGTTTAAAAGTTGTATATGTTATGGAATAAAAAATAGCCAATAAATGTTCAAATTAATAAATGAAATTAAAAACAAAGTTCTAAATAAAGATTAAAGCATGAATTTGGAAAATACACTCAATTAAAAAAATGTTTATAGTAAAATTGCAAAATACAAAATAAAAAATTTGAAAAGACACCAGAATTATGTATCATCAGAATTTTTTTAAATTTTTTAACTAAAAAAACTTATGAATAAAATAATTTTGAAAAGTTTCCTGACATTATTAAATCATATTTTATATAACAGAAGAAAAAATATTTTAAAAATTTTGTCCACAAAAGAAATTATGTATGTTTGTAAGTATTTACAAAATTCAATTTTAGAAAAGAAAAAAATTTTGTTTTTTAAACAAGGATTTATCACCTTGTGAATATGGTTGTGATGGTGAATAAGGTGAAACGTTTTGAGGATTTGGAGGACCACCAACAACACTGCTAGCTACATTACCCTGTGTAGTTGTGTTATTACCACCAGAACTCATTTTATAGCCTCCATGAATATGCGAGACATTTGGTGGAGGTGGTGGAGGTGATTGATACACACTTTGCTGCTGTTGAGTTGACATGGTACCAGCTGGTGTTAAAATTGATGGAATTTGAGAATGTGAAGAAACAATTTGTTGAGATTGTGATGATGTTTGTGTTGGAAGTAAAGATGCTCGACTTATTATTGGGCCAGATATAGACTCAGAAATTTGAGTGACAGATTGTTGTTGTGATTGTTGGCTTTGTGAATGAACAACACTTGAAATTTGTTGTTGTTGGAGCTGTTGTTGATGCTGTTGTAAACTAGTTGGGGTACTTCCAATACCAATATTACCGCTTAAAACACCTCCACTCAAATGAGAAGAAATTAAACTAATTGGTGTTGAATTTAATTGATTAATAATAGGTCCTCGGGATGATACTGGAATGTTTTGTTGTCCTGTTGATTTAATTTATTTTAAGGAGTTACTTTTATTTAATTTTATTATTTTATTTTTTAACAAAATAAAAAATTTTTTTATTTGAAGAAAGATTTTTTTGTTTTTGGTAATGACTTCATTAATATTTTATATATAAATATATATATTGTTATGTATAAATAAAAAAATCAAAAATAAAGTACACATATTAACATAGCGTATATTATTAGAATGCCAAAGCATGCAAATATCAGTGACGAATTTTAGAATAAATTTTATCATGCATAGAGTAATAAGTAAAGTGAATTTTATTGTGGACGTTTGAAATTATCTTCCTTATAATTTTAAATATTTTAAATTTGGGTTAATAATATGTATTTAATAAAATATATAGTAAACAGTAATAGTTTTTTTTAAGCACTTTAGCAGTGTTCAAATCTTACAATTTTTAAAATAGGATTATAATTTTGATACTAATAAAAGGTAATAACTTTTTTAAACATAATTCAATTAATAAAATTAATTATAATACGTTCTAAAAAAACAGAAAAAAAAGTTAAAAAAAAAAAATTGTAGGTTATAAAAGTTTTAAGAGCAATTAATTAAATATCATGCTTAATCTTTTTTATGAACTTTAAAATAATGTTAAATTTTACTTTTTCTCTTACCGACTGCAGGGGACATTGACCTCGATCCAGATGAGCCGGTTGGTGATGGGGTGGGTCTCATTGCTGACTGAGCATTATTACTATTGCCACCACCACTGGAACTATCATTACTATTTTGGCCAGCCATTTCCTAAAACATAATTTAAACAAATAATTAAATGTTTTGATAAACAATTTTTTTTAGTATACCTGATGTGGTGACGAAGAAGCCTGAGGAGGTTGAGGAGATGCACATGGAACATGCCCGGGGCTATTTGGTGGTGGTATTGAACTATGTTGCACTTGATGCGGAGATGGTGGCGCGTTAGGATGACCAGCTGGTCCAGGACTTACAGCTGGGGATGAATTACTAGGACCTGTCCAGGAACGACTACCATCGGAATACTAAGGAAAAAGAAAAGTGTTTAATATATTTTAGAAAATAAAATGAATTATTACCTGTGCTGAATATTGTGATCTGTGATTTGGTCCTGTTGCACCAGGTGGAGTAGAGTACCGCGGCGGGTAAGGTGCAACATATTGTGAAGTTACTGGCCCTTGTGAAGGCGGATGAGACATATTTTGTTGTGGAGATGGAGGATAAGTACCCCCTGCTTGCGAAGGTGGAACAGGATAACCAGATTGACTCCGTCCAGGATTTCCCTAAAAATGATTTTTTATTATAATTTTTATTACATATTATATAAATGTTTATTAAATTAATAGAAAGTTATGACTTATAAGCTACTATAAACTTAAAATATTACCGGTGATGGAGTTCTATAGGTTTGACCCATTTGTGGGCTATATGGTCTAGGCTGATGACTCCAACCTTGTGGTCCATATTGTTGTGGTTGTCCAGATGAACCTGGTTGCTGTTGTCCATCATAACTATTTGGATATCTTTGTTGTCCTGGCGGAGGATGTGATTGCAATAATGAATTTAGTGTTGGTGTAGGGCCTTGAATTTGCTGGCCAGGCACATATCTTTGTGGCGGCCTATTTGGTGACATTATACCACTCGGTTTGCCAGGTAGCATTGGAGAATGGCCATATCTATATTGTTCTGGATTATTTGGATCACCAGCTTGATGGTATCTACCATAAGCTGCATGACCATATGGATCTAATTCTTTTTGATCTCCACTTCCACCGCCGGGATTATGATGTCCACCACCTGGCGGTTGCGGTACACCGTAATGTGATGGTGGAGGAATGCCACCAGGTATTTCTCCACTTCCATAAATATGTTGAGATTCACTGCCATTATTTGAAATTATATTACTACTACTACCAGGTGGGCCACCTCCCGGTACACCACCTGGATTTTGTTGATTTGGTGATTTAGATGCTGAAAATTTTTCACTCATATTTGATGAATTTTGTTGTTGCTGTTGTGAAGCTTGTTGCTGTGCTTGTTGTTGTGGATGCATTTGGCGAGTATTTTGCATTTGTGAATGATGTTGTTGTAATTGTGTTTGATTATTACATTGCTGTGGTCCTGATCCTTGTCCAGGTTGTTTATCTGTTCCGTTTTGTATATTGTTGCTGTTATTAACATTATTTTTATTTGAATCCTCCGAATTTATATTATTCACTTCATTCACATTTTCTGTTTGTTGTTGTGCCATTATTTTCTTACCATCGGAGAAATATTATTTTTTTTTGTTTCGTCGCTTTAATAAATTCTAATAGTTTTTTTTATACACACAAATTTTTTTTTAACTTTGTCAGTTTGGAACTATCATAGAATAATATATATGTATATATTAATTAATGTTATATATAAGTTAGTTATATATGTCTTTTAAAAACTAATGTTTTTTTTAATTATATATCAATTATACCCAATTTTTTTACCAAATTTGGGTGTAGATATTTTTCAATTTTTTTTTTTTTTTTTATTTGCACTATTTTTTATATCCTTTTTTTTTATATAGATGTGTTAAATATATGTAGTTATAATTAAAAAAAAGTAATATCTTATAAATTATTATATAGCTATGTAGAGCTCAAGATTTTTTTTTTCATAAAAAAAAAATCAATCGATGCGGCGCAGAACAACTGCAAAACGATACATGGCGATTATGGCGAAGACAAATCCTACTACATCCAAGAGTAATATCATTTTTTAGGTGTTTTTGTTGTTGCCTTTCATGTTCGTGTTGCTAGTGTTTTTGTTGTTGTTTTTCACATATAAAAGTTTCATTTTTTTAATTAGTCTATTTAATCTTTAAATTAATTTTCAAATAGAAAATAAAAAAAAAAAAAAACAAAAAAACAAATTTTATAAAATATTATATACACACTTTTTTCACTTTTTAAATATTTTAAATGCTTTTTTTTTAGATATATTTTTCTTGTTAATTACTTTTTTTTCATAGGAAACCCGATGTCTACTTGGGTAATTTGCAGTCGTTTTTATTAGAGATAGTGATTATACCAATGTTCCAATCTTTCATATTTTTTCTTTTTTTTATATTTTTATTCTAAAAAAACTGCTTTCTTACATCTAAAAATATTAAAATTTTTTATATTACTTATTAATCTTTTTAGAATGATATAATATTATTAAAAAAAATCTAATTTAGAAAAGAAAATCTTTCTTGTCTAAAAAAATAACGCCAACACCCGAGCCATTATGCACAGTGGCAATAATGGCGATTTTCACTTCAAAAATTTTCATTCGTATTTTTTATTATTCTTATTGCACTATTCAAATATAATTTATGAAAAAATATACTATACAATTGTCAATCAATTAATCTTTTATAATATTTCACACTTAATAATCATTAAAATGTAATATTTTTTAGTAATTTTTTATTAAAATTCAGAGTACACATTTAAAAAATGGTTCCCGGATTTTTCGTTTCGGCTTCAACATTTCTCATCTCATCTCTCTATTGTCACATACATATGTCTTTCCTTTTCTAATTATGTGCAGATTTAAGAAAAAGACAGATATAAACAATAACATTTGAATCTATTTCATTTAAATCAAAAAGACTAGTACATTTCATATCACAAAAAGTCTTTTTTTTTCTTTTTTTTTTTTCCTTCTTTTTTTTTTGTTTTTAAAGCCGCGTTTTACATTCCATTAAAAATTTAATTACCCTTTAAATTTTTTTATGTAATTACAAATTACTTAAATATTAAACAATTCACTAAACATAATTTCAAGTAAATATAAATAAACAAAACTATAATAGAAACTTTAATAGATAAACACACACATGCCCGCAAATAAATAGCTAGACAATTTTATCTACAAATTACTTTTTTTAACACTTTAATTAACACTGTATCTAGTCCGAATTTTGGAATACTTTTAAGATTTTATATTATGTATTATCTTAAATTTATACATTAATCACTTGCATTTATTTAAATAAAATTAAATAAAATCCGGTGACGCGTTGAAATATTTTTCCAATTCGACAATTTAATTTCGGATATGCCAAAATGCCGAAATCAAAAGTTGTAGTACTAGTTTGTCTGCAAATGCATACTTTAAAAAAAAAAATTAATTTAATAAACTATCGAATTAGAATGCTATTACGAAATAAATATAATTTGTTATGTATATAATTTATTAAATAATTTTTTTAATGAGTGTATAAATTAAATCTAAACACAAATTTAATTACAATTGAAAACATGATAAATATCTTAATTTGTTATTGTCATATTAATTCACATAATGTTAATCTTACTGTATATAGCTGATATTTAGTTAAAATTATCTATAATTACTTTTAATAAATTAAATTATTTGAACTTTAATAAAAATAAAACATGAATTTAAAAGAATTTATTAAATTTTAATTAAAAGTTTTTTAAAAAAACATGATATTAGACAGATATGTATAAGTTTCATATTTGTGCTGAAAGATGGCCTGGTGATTTTTCGAAAATCGAAATCTACTACTACATTTTAATGTTTTTCTTTTCTTTTTGTAAAGTATATTTTCTTTTGATCATTTCTCTAGAAAATTTGAGAGTGGAACGAGTAAATTTGAATTAAATTGGAATTTGGAATAGTTTTATTTATTTAGTTAGATTTTCATTTATTTATTTTTCGATCTCTGATTGTTTGGTTAGTTTTTAGTGGTTAAAATATATACATTATATATATAAATATATATATATATATATGTATGTTTTGTTTTAAAGTAAATGAAAATTTATTTGCAAAAGATATGTTAATTTGAATATTGTAAATATTGTTTTCCTTAAAATAAAAAAAAAAGACAATAAAATATATCAATGAAAGTGAGAAATATATAAAAAACAAATTTTTCTATAAAGGTAAGTTTTTTTTAAGTTTATAACACCAGATAAATAATTGTTTCATACTTGTATCGAATATCTATAAGAAAAAAAACTTTAAATTTATACAAATCATTCATTCAAGATGAGATTTTAATTTCTTATATTAACCCTACTCTTTTAAATGAATTTCAAGTCGTCGTCATCGTAATTGTCGGACCAATTGAAAAAATAATAAATATTTTGATAAATGACTAATTATTGACATTTCCGTAACATAAATACAAAAAGGTCAAAAAAAAATTTTCTTTCAAAAATTTATAGAACACGATTTAAAGTTGTTTTAACTTATTTTGGTTATTCAAGTAAAACACTTTTTATAAACATATTTATCAATTAAATTATATGTTCATATGTATATAAGTATGTGTACATTTAAGTTGAATTAAAAGTTTTCAACAAATAAGTTTTTTTATATGCAAATTATATGCTACAATTATGGAAGATCTAAATGTGTTTTTTGTTGTTTTTACTTTTACGAATTTGAATGAATAAGAGTTCTGTAATAGTTGAAATTGTTTTAATTTGAAAAATTCTTTATTTAACATTTTTTTTTGGCAAATATTTTCTTCCCTGTAGGTATAGGTGTCTTGTCTTAAATAATGTTAAACGAAAATGCTTAATATTATGTGGTAGGTGGCAATTTCAAGGCAAAAACGAGTCAAGACTAATTACATGTAGTACGTATGATTAGATTTTTACTTTTTATTTCAATATAATTTAAAATGTATACATATTTAACTTTAATAAAAGATAACGAAACGTATAATTTCGTATAAATACTATCAGTAAAACACTAGTTTTAACTCTTAACTGAATGTGACTTTTTTTTAAAAGTCAATACTTAGCATAATAAAAAAAAATCTAATTTCTGTTCTATGGTTCTGGTCTAATAATTAAAAAAAAAATTATTGTATTTAAGAAAATCCTTCAAAAATAAAATCAAACCCTAATTTCATCTAGACATGTTATATTCTTATAATTTATATTTAGTTTGAAGCTAAAATATATGAAGCTTCGAAAAACAAAATCAAAAAGTTTTATCGTTTTTTGTTTAATTTTACTTTTAAAAGTTTTTTCGATGACACCATAATTGCGACGATATAATATATTCAAGTTTTAGAAGAATTTTTTATTATTATTTATTGATCATTTGTTGTATGATAATAACGTAATCAAGCGTTACCAAGTTAGACAGCATTTTATTTTTTTGTTCTATAAAATATAATTTTGGTGAGATGAAAAATTGTAAATATAAGTACCTACATATATATTTATAAAAAAAAAAATCTGTGCGCGGTTTTCAATTTTTGTTTAAATATTTATTAAACTTTATGAATAAGAAATGTAAATATTTTAAAATTGGTTAGCTTTTAATATTATTACATATTTGTATAATTCTAGTAATGACAGTAATGGCTAAAATTCCCTCGGCTACGGAAATATCTGAAAATGCAAAATCTGCAAGAGAATGTGCCTTAAGTGGAGATTATGATTCTGCTTCAATTTATTATGAAGGACTTCAGGGAATGCTTGGAAGGTATTAAAATTTTATCATAATTGAAATTCGATAATACAATATTTCTGTTTAATAGAATGGTATCTTCGATACATGATCCAATGCGTAAAGGTAAATGGACAATGATTCAACAAGAAATAGCTAGAGAATATGAAAAAATGAAAACAATTCAAAAATTATTAGTTGATATGACAATGGATTTACAAAATGTACCAATTGGAATGAAAATGATGCGGCAACATACAAAAGAAATAGAAAGAAATATGAATGATGCCTCATGGTTTCAAGCAGATCCAGATATTTGGACTCCGCCACCAAAAGATCCGGATGTGTGGGGACCACCGAGACAAGAACAAAAGTAATTGTTTTATAAATATTGTATTCAAATTAAAATAAAATTAATTTATTTCTATTTTAGATCAAATTTAAATCGTAATATGAAAGGCGGTAATTTAAACAATAAAAAAATTGATCGGAAAAATGCAGCTACTGTGAAACCAATTAGTAGAAAACCAATTGGAGCTAAAGTAGCACCCAATAACAAAAATCAAACAGCAAAAGATCGAAAAATTACTTATGCAAATATACCTGGCGAAACAACCAATGCAAACAAAGAAAAACAGGATGAAGAAATAAAACCCGATGAAGAAATTACAGATGAAGAAAAACGTTTTGAGCCAAGTAATCATATTGAGTCAGAATTAGTTGATATTTTAGGTATGTTTTGTTTATAATAGTAACTTTTGTTTATCTTTGTTATGTACGTCGGCGGAAGTGCTTTGAATCATTTCGGAATAAAAATCAAAAAGACAAAAACAATTTAAAATTCTAAAATTAGTCACTATTTATAATAAAAATTTAACATTTAAATTATTAAATATATTTATTGATTAGAGTTTATTCAATTAAAATTATTTTTATTCGTTTTTTTTAATCGTTATCGCACGATTCAATCAGATATGATAAGATACGTATTGTGTAATCTAAATAATATTTGTCGTAGCAAGTGCAATATTTTTTTTGTTTATTGTTAATGTTAGATAAGTTTTCTTAAAGCAGATTTTAAATAAAAACTAGCCAATTTTTAACCTCATTTTATTTGTAAAAATCGTAATTGACTAACAATCAAGCCAAACATTTTTTTACAAATTAGTGTTTGTTTACTAAATTTTAAATTATTAACAAAGAATTATGAAGATTGTATAATGATTTTATATTTTTTATTCAATATTAGAACGTGATATTTTACAAAAAAATCCTAATATACATTGGGATGATATAGCAGATTTGTATGATGCAAAACGTTTACTAGAAGAAGCCGTTGTTTTACCAATGTGGATGCCAGATTATTTTAAAGGTATAAGAAGGCCGTGGAAAGGTGTTCTGATGGTAAATTAAAATTTGTGTTAATTTGTTTTGAAATAATTAAAATTTTGAAATTTTTTAAGGTTGGTCCACCAGGAACTGGTAAAACAATGTTAGCTAAGGCTGTGGCAACCGAATGTGGAACAACATTCTTTAATGTTTCATCTTCAACATTAACATCTAAATATCGTGGTGAATCAGAAAAAATGGTTCGATTATTATTTGAAATGGCTAGGTTTTACGCTCCTAGTACAATTTTTATAGATGAAATTGATTCTTTATGTTCGAGACGAGGTTCCGAATCAGAACACGAAGCTTCAAGACGTGTCAAATCAGAGTTATTAGTTCAAATGGATGGTGTCGGTAGTGAAGAGGCAGCTAAAGTTGTTATGGTTTTAGCAGCAACAAATTTTCCATGTATGTATACCTTCGTGGTAATTCTATTAGATAAATTGTTTTATTAAAAATTTAATTGTTTATAGGGGATATTGATGAAGCGCTAAGGCGTCGACTAGAAAAAAGAATTTATATACCGTTACCTAATGATGAAGGTCGCGAAGCGTTATTAAAAATTAATTTAAGGGAAGTTAAATTAGATGCAAACGTTAATTTAAAAACTATTTCCAAAAAATTAGATGGATATTCGGTAAGCATTTAATCATTTAATTTTTGATTTAAAATTATCCTTAAAACAAAAAAAAAAAACGAAATCTTTTTTTTAACGAAATAAATGTTTAAATTATAGGGGGCTGATATTACAAATGTGTGTCGTGATGCAAGTATGATGTCAATGCGTAGAAAAATAGCTGGTTTAAAACCAGAACAAATAAAACAATTAGCTAAAGAAGAAATTGATTTACCAGTTTCAACACAAGATTTTCTAGAGGCAATTGCTAAGTGCAATAAAAGTGTTTCAAGGCAAGACTTGGAAAAATATGAAAGATGGATGAGAGAATTTGGATCTTCTTGATGATATATATAAAAAGATTACAAAAAAAAAAAAAAAATTGAACACATATCTCAATTTATCTCGTATAATAATTTTATAAAATAAAGTTAAAAAAAAACAAACTTTATGTACTTAATGTATTTTTACAATAAAATTTTTTTTGTTAACTTAATTAAATGATACACAACATTAAATTATTTATATACATTTATAACATATTGTTATTAATATACTAATTAAAAAATTCAAATAAAATTAATAAACTTAAGATGAAATATAAAAAAATGTATTATTTTACTTTTTAAATTAACAGATAAACAGTGTCAGTATTCTTTTTGATATTGCTTTCCTTTTCCTAACAGAAATATGATAAACTTTTGTAGTTATATTTATTTTCAATTATTTGTTTTTTTAAAATAGAACCAATTTTTTTTTACATTTAGTTTTATTTTTAAGCTCAATTATTCCTACGTAAATGTAGTGCTTCACTAAATTTACAATAAAAAAATATAGTTATATTTTTTAATATGTTTAGAAAAAAAATTTCGATTTTAAATCAATTTGTTTCAATTCATACATTTAACTGATAAATTTTTATACGCGTAAGCAAAATCTAAAATACGTATTTATTATACTAATTGAAAATGTTTCGGTATTACTTTGTTTTAAATTGAATTTCTTTTTTTAAAGAATTTGTGTCTATCTCCTCTTAGAATTGATGAAACTTTTTAAATAATTACCATAATTCTTTAATGAAATAACAAAATCATTAGTATTAAATTAAATTGTCATATAAAAAAAAAAATAAAAAATTACATACGTTCTAAATTCTACATAAAATTAGAAAATAAAATGTTCATAATTATTATTGAATTACGACAGTAACAAAGATTGAATTAAATATTAATTCATTTTATTTTTAATTCCTTTTTTTTTATACAAAGGTATTTTTATTGAATATTTATTAATTTTATATTGTCATTTCGTATCGCGTTCAATGACAATATTTAAAATTTTGTATTATAATTTTAATCCACCCTAAATCTTGGAAAATTAATATCAAAACAATAATCCATTTACATTCCAATTGTTTTTTTTTTTCATATTTGTTTACTGGGTTTACCTAACGACCTTGATAATTAGTTGGAAAATTGGAATGAAATGGAATAGAAGAATACAATTTGTTTTGATTTTGATTTTACGAGTACCTCTATTCTATGCTTAAATGTCAAATTTTTACTTTATTTGTTAAAAAAGTAGTGGGTAAAAAAGTAAAGTTCTCGTGACTCTGGGTGTAAAAAGTATTTTTTTTTTGTTTGTTAAAAAAAAAAAAAATAGTAATTTTTGGTTATATTAATTTATTTATGTTCAAATTAAGAAAATATAAAATTTTAGTGAATAATCTTTAAATAAAAAAAAAAGTAATTTGTTTTTTATTTAAGAAACTTTTAAAAGGCAGAGTATTTTTTTTTTTTAATCTAATAAAGAAGTTGATTTTTTTTTTTATAAATAATCACAAGACAGAAATCAGGATTGCGGATAGACAATAAATTATTTACAGAAAAAAAAAACAAATAAAAAAATAATTTTAAATATATTTTCTTTCATAATTTAAATTCGAAATGTGTTATTATTTCTGACATACGATTTATTTGAGGGGTAAGTACATACTATACTTAAATATTTAAGTTTGTTATTTTTTCAATTAAAACTTTTATTGTTTTTGTTTTTAGTTTTTTTTTTTATTAATTAAGTATATTTGCTGAAGTACAAGTAATAAGTAAATAAATTGAAAGAATATTTGAACATGTCTCTTTAAAATAAAAAAGTGTGTTATGATGCCTATTGAAGAGTAAATTGTACACAGATTTAAAATTGAAATCATTTTATGTAATATAAAACAAAAAAAAACCTTATTAAATATAATCATTCATAGAGTTGTTCTAATAAGATTTGATGAATCATTAAATGAAATAAATAGTTTGGGTATTTATTATGTACTGGCTCCATTATGTCTCAGATGGAATTTTAACATTTTCAAATTAAATTTTAATTGGAATTATGATAACTTGGTTGGTAGTAACAATATCAAATAAATTAAATAAATGTTCTTAAAGATATAGACTAAGTTATTTTTTTTTCATTTATCTTTATTCTTTTTGTTTCAGAAATTAATTATGCATAGAGGGTACTTATACATAATTATGTCCAAATATATATATTATAAAGTTTTGGTGTAATTTATATTTTAGTTAAGCATAATTTGTATTTTGATTTTTTTTTAATGATGTTAAATATTTCAAAAAAGTTAAATCATATTCCTTTTTAAGAATTTCTTTTGCTGAAAGTGTCGTAAATTTTTTAGATAAATTTTTAATCAAATTAATTAGTAATTATTTAAAACTTATTATATACCTACAGGTTATTAGTATTATTATTTATATTATTATTATGATCCAAGGTTGAAATATTAGATATTAATTAAAAATTGCACCTAAAATATATTTCATCCCTATATTTTTTTTTACCTAAAACAGAACACAACATCAACTTTGAGATCTACTCATTCTTTAAACGTACAATCCATATTATTTTCTTTAAATTAATGCTTTCTTTTATTTTTTTTTTGAATGGTGAGAATAAATAATAGACAATCAGTCTTATCTTTAAATTTTATATTGTATATAAGTTTATATTTTTTTTTTTAATTTTATTCCGTACATTCAATAAAAAATTTTAATATGTACATAATAATAAGTATATAAATAATAAAAAAATAAAATTTAATAAAGAATTTACAACAACTAATTGAATCTTATCAAAAATAAATACTATAAAAAAAAAAAAAAGAATTTAAAATACGTATTTATTGTTAACAAACGATATTTAACAAAAAAAAAAAAAAATGAAAAAAAAGCATAATAATCTAAAAAATCTACAATCGGCTTAAAATATTATTTATTATTAATACAAATATATATATATATATACACAATTCTAGAGTAAAATAACCAGTCAGTCAGCAGCTTTAGCTTTATTATAATAGAATATACTGTATTATTAACGCGTTCTTAACAAAAGAAAAATTAGAATAAAATAAAATTTTTAAATCGTTACGGGAAAAAAAAACAAACAAAAACTCGAAATACAACTAAAATATATACTTTTTATTAATGTTTAAAATATATTCAAAAAAAAATAAAAAATTAAACAAAAATTGAGAATTAAGAGACAAAAAAGTATAAAATTAAAATTAATTTTAGTTAGAGTTCTTTTTTTAAAAAAATTTGTATTTCTTTAATTAATTCTTTTAAAGTGTAGTTCTTTATTATATCGCGCGTTCTAAACAAACAACATATATATATACATACGTATATATAATTTCTTCCGCATTAGATTTAAATGTGTTTTTTTCTATTTTAGTATTTAAAAAAAAAAAAAATATTGAAATAAATTTAATTACACATAATATTTAGTATATTTTAATTAAAATTAAAAAAAAAAACGTGAAAATTATAACGTGTTTAAAAAAGTAATTGGTACAAAAAAAAAGATTGATTTCTAAAAGTGATTAATTGAATTTAATTGAATTCTTTTTATTTTTGAATTGGATTTTATTAAAGATGGTAAATATATTTTTAATTTTTTTTTTTAAGTGTTACATGATTTAAAATTATAATACGATAATAAATATATAATGACTATTCTTAATAAAAGTTATAAAATATAGTTTTATGTACTTTTCAAATATTTTTTACTAATTTGTACCCACTTGAAATTATTAGTTATGTTTTTATTATAAGTATTAATACTTTTTTTTTGATAAAGTCATATAATGTATAAGACTTTGTAGTAAAATATTATATACTTAGAACTTAATCTTTAAAATTTACATACATCAATATTATGCCTATATATATACATTTTTATATAAAAATTAAAAATTAAAAAAAAAAAGAATGATAAGAATTAGTTGTATAGTTTTTTTAATATAATTACATATGTACTTCGAAATTATTGTATATATATACATAAGTATGTATTATTTTCATAGCAACTGCAATTAATTAAATTTTTTTTTTAAATTTTAAAAGTCAATAAGAAGTACATAATATGTATTTGTAATCATTAATTAATCAGTAATCATAATTTGGTAAAATGTTTTAATTTACATAAGTATATATATATATATATATATATATATATATATATATATATATATATATATATATTAGAAAAATGAAATTATGTAGATTTATTTATATAAATATTCTATCAATTACAAATATTTAATTGGAATTTGTTATAATAAGCTAATTTCTACTATTAGTATACTTAACTAATGCTATTTAAATCATACTCGTAGATTATATTATACATTTTGTTTTCAATAATTGAATTCTTCAATTTAACGTTTATTTGTTGATCTATTTGTATTCTTAAAAGTGTTTTAATAGATCATTCTGTGATTAAAATAAGAATAAAATTAAATATGTATTAAAAGTTTGATAAAAATGTCATTTTTTGGATCTGGTATTGGACAGCTGTCATATTTTGAAGCTGATATTATTTTTGGATCTGGGAAAACTTGTCCCTTTCACAATTAACAGATCTGTCTCATATCATCATTGTCCTGCAACCCCATTCGTGGGGCATAGGGCGGAAGTAAATTCTTTCCATCGGCTCCTATCTGCAGCTAACCTCTTCAGTTGTGGCCACGTTCTTTGCTGGGTACTTGCTTCGGCTAAGACAGTTGTTCTCCACGTTTTTCTCGACCTTCCTACGCGACGTGTACCCTGAGGATTCCATTCGAAACATTGTTTTGCCATGTTGTTGTCAGGTTTCCTTAAAGTATGCCCGATCCAACGCCATTTCCTCTGTCGGATTTCCACTTCTATTTGTGTTTGTTTCGTTTTTTGCCACAGCGTTCTGTTGGAAATGGTTTGTGGCCAACGAATGTTTAGGATGCGCCGGAGACAACTATTGATGTACGCTTAGAGTTTCCTGGTGATGTTTACCTAAACTTTCCATGTTTCGCAAGCGTACATACATACATGTTTTGCTGTCTCATATATATATAATAAATTTTAAAAATGCAAGAATCTTCTATTTTGTTCTTATATGCAGTCTAGAAAGAGTCAATATGATTCTTATGTTTTCTAAAAATACTTATTCCAATAAAAATCTTTTAATTTTAAATGAGAAAATTCAGTGTATACAAAAAAGAAATCCGTGAAACCAGAAGAAATTAAAATATAGGTACTCTAAATTCACGTGAAATATTTTCCATTTATTTTGCTAGTATTTCTTTTAAATATAATTTACAATTAAATATTACAGCTAGTACTTCAATAAAATTTTACTCTTAAATAAGAATTGCAAAGTTGCATTTTTTTCTAAATTCTTTGATAAAATTTATTCATATATATATACAATATATATTCAAATATTGTTGTAATAAAATCAAAATAATATTAAAATAAAATTAAAATTAAAATAAAATTGAAAATAAATTTATAATTAAATATAAAATTGATAGAAAACGTGAATAAATTAAGTGCAACAACTTTTTTACATTTATATTTGTGACTCATTAAAAGCATATAAATTGTATTTATGCGTTTTATTCAATGTTTGCTACTTGTATTGTATACTTGTATATAGCGTTTAAACATATTATGATATAATGAATTGCATTGCATGTTTGAATTTATATTCAATTTTATTTTATAATTTTCTCTTTTATTACTGATATTAAGGTCAATATACAATCAACTTAATAAAGAGAGAATGAAAGAAAATTTTTTAAATATATCAACTTTAATTTATTATAAATTTATATAGCAATTTGTATAGTAAAGAAGATGATATACCATATTACAGTGTCGTTCACTTCTCTAAGAATTGTCTTGACATAGAGATTTATTTCGACCGCAATTGAACTCTACTAGATGGGAAAAATGTGCTTTTGAATTTCTTAATATTTAGACAGATTACCATTGCAAGACAATTGGGATTTTAATCCAATATTCAATACTTTTGTATTTGACTGTATTTTAATTGATTGGATTTCGTACATGGATACACACATTAATAGAAATTCTAGAAAAAGGGAATACCCACGCCTCTTTTCGAATGAATCTCAAATGTCGAATGAAAATATGAATTAGACTACAGTTAATCGATGGTAACTTGTAACCATATAGTAATACAGTTAATATCTGTAGTGCTAAGGCAATTAAGATAAAGGGATATGACACTGTGTCACAACTATACATTGTAGGTTCTTATTCTCTATTTTGTTCGAATATTTTTTTTAGTTTATAATGGAATGTTAATGTGGAAACTTAACTTTCTGAACTTTTTCAATTCTCAAATTAATTATTGTAACACCTTGATTTTTAATTTTACTTATAGGTATACTTATGAATGTATAAATTGTTCAACTTTTATAATATAATAATTTAAATTAATATATAACTAGTTCGTCTTTTATTGAGTTTTTAAATTTAATATTAAGTACGAAAAAAAAAAAATTAAATTATAAAATTTTAAAGTGGTACTTGACCTTAATTAATTGATTAAATTTTGTATAGTTGTTACAACAAAATATACAAATTAATAATTTTTTTTGTTACTTAGTAGTTTTTTTTTAGTTTATTTTTTTTATTAATCCATCATTAATTTAATTACTATGTCCTTATCATAAGTACTTAATTATTTTTATTTTATTGTTTTTCTTTTATTAAAACACGTTTTTATGAAATTAAAAAAAAAAATCTTAGTTTAGCGTATAATTGTATAACCAACGTTATTTTAAGCACCATCATCAGATTTCTAAAGTGGAAGTATAGTAGAATAGTATATGTATTCAACTTAACTTTTTTTACTTCAACTGAAGACTGTTTTTTTTTTTTAATTTAATTGAATATTTTTTATTTAAATTACAAATTTTTATATTTAATTTAAAAAGTTTTTCTATATTTTTATTAGTTGATTACTATAACAATTTCTAATGAAAATTATTAACTAAATTTTTTTTTACTTTAACTGAAGAAATTTTTTATTTAAGTGGAACTTTTTTATTTACAATAAAATGTTTTTTTATTATAAATGAATTGTTTTTTTTTCTTTAATTTTAATAACGTTTAGGTAATAATTAATTAATCAATTCATTTAAAATAAAATATGTTCATTAAAAGTAAAAATGTTTTCACTTAAATTGAAAACTCTTAATTTGAAGTAAAAATTATTTCAGTGAAAGTATTAGAAATAACTGTATATTTTTACTAAACCTTAGGCTCTAAAATAGGTCAAAGTGAAATATTATAATTAATATAGTAAAAAAAAGATCTAAATCGTAAAGTACTAAAGAACAATTTCGAATCCTTACTAAATCGTAGTACTAAAGTACGATTTATAAAAAAAATATGAATTTGAATAAGAAAATAAATAATTAAAAATGTTTTTAATCTTATGAAAATTGTGGGTTGATTATTTTGAGATATCGGTTTATTTAAATAGATTGAAAAAATTTAAAAATAAATTTTAATTAAAAATATATATAATAAAATTGTAGAGTTATGAACTTTTAATGAATCAATAAATTGGTATTGACTATTGACTCAGCTGATTGTAAATTAAAAAAAAAATAATATACAATTCTTGATTATTTTTTAATTATATTGAATGTTTTCTTCTATTCCTCTTTGAGCAATGCTTGGGAGACTTGAAAGATGTATGTAATCGATTTAATCGGTATTTATATTAAGTTTAAATGGTTCACTTTGATATTATAAATATATTAAATTTTAAAGCTGCGATTTTATTAAAAAAAAAAATTTTAAAAATAGAAATAAAGATAAAACTTTAAATTTAGATTAAATTTATTTTATTTTATTAACCATATGTATATATATTACATTTTTTAAATATATAGTATAGTTAGAGTACCGACCTTTCATTTACCATTTAATATTAATAAATTAGAATTGTTATACAATATATAATTTATGTTTATAGAAGTAATTAAAATTGTAACACTTATAATAAATGTCTCCTTTTTATATTTTCCGCTTCCCTTGTTGTTACAAAACCCTTTTATTTATTTTTTAAACTTTTATTATAATCATTAAATTTATTATTTTATAATTGCAATAAAATATATATTATTAATTATATATTTTTTTGCAATTTTGTTGCTAATTTAATTTAAATTAAATATACACTTTTATTTGGAAAGAACATATCGTCGGTTTAAAGGTAAAACTCATTAAGTCACAAATTCTTATTTAAGAGAAAACAGTGATTTACTTATAAATAACCATAAAAAATCGGTAAATTACGTAAATCTTCAAAAGTGTGGTGCAAATGAAAGTATTAATCCTTATCAATAAATTAGTTTAAATTTGAGTCGGAAAATGTTAATGCAAGCTCCGGGAAAAGAGTTTTCGTACTTAGTGAATTTTTCATTTCATGTAATTCAGAAAATTTTCATACATAATGAATAGACAAACAATTAAAAATTTCAATTTAATGCTTTTATTTAAATAATAAATTAATGAACACAAATTTATTTCAAATATTATAAAAATAAAAAAAAAAAAACAACGGATAAAAACAATAAATAGTTAACAAAAAGTAAAAAAAAACAATTATAAATGAAAAAATAACAAAATAAACAATTTATTTCACGACGTATCAAAATAATAATTTTATTAATCAAAATCTTCTTCAGAATCAGTTTCATCCGCTGCTGGTTCCGGTAAAACTTCTTCTTCCAGTTCGTTACATGGAAGATTTTTGTACCAACTGTGCAATTCTTCAGGAATAAAACCTGTGTCACAGAGTTTGACGAGATCTTTCTTTTTCTTTCCGTTTATCGGCAGCTGATTAAGATAGGCATTTTTCAAAATTGTAGGTGTCATACGACGCCTACCTCTGGTCTTGATGAGTATTCTTTTATAGTCTGATTTATGATTATATTTATAAAAAATAACATCTGGATAATTTTTTTTGTATTTAAGACACTTTATTTTTAACCATTGAACTTTATTACCTTCTTCATTCTTGTTTTTATTATTTATTACCTTATTTGCAAGTTCTTGAAAATCGAAGAAATCGTCATGTTTCAATTCAATTACATTATAAGGTTCTTTATTAGTTTTATTTTTGGATCTTGCTTCTTTAAAAATTTCTTTCCAGTCATTCATAAGAAAAACTGCTCTATATTTTTTTCTATTTTCAATTGCTGAATGCATAGAATCGCATTCCATATACGAATGACCAGACTCCAAAAATTTATGCTCGACAACCTCAATCGTAGGATGATTTTGAACACAATGTAATAGACCTGCTGCTACATATTGATTTCTATTTTGCCCTCCACACGTATCTGAAAACATAGATAAATGGGTAATATTGTTGGGAATACCATCTATGTATTTCAAAAGTGCTGTTGCAATTTCGCTTGAACCTCTTTTTCCATTTAGTTCATGCCAACAATAACAATAGCCGCCGTTTTCTTTGCCACCTTCATAAATCGGAAGATTATAAACGCATAACTTTCTACTATAATAGAATTGCCCTATATCTGCTGAAGGCAATTGTGGAACACTTTGTAAATCAAAGGTAATAGTTTGAAAATTTTCATCTTCATTAGCCCTTATTTTATCCTCCTCTTTGGCTCTGTAACAATCTTCCTTTCTAGCAAAATGATCTTCGTAATTTCTTTTTAAAAGTGGATCCTCTTTGGCAGATAAGTATTTTGCACAAATACTACATTGGTCTTTTTTTGGGGTAAAAAAAGAAAAGTTATACTCTGTACAAAAAATTTTTCTATAAATGTGAGATCATACAGCAAATGATTTCAAAATTATCAATGTATGTGTAAATATTTTATTTACAATATTTCAAAACAAAATTAGTATTAAATGCACAAAATATTTTTAACATTCAAAAATTCACTAAGTACCTACTGAGAAGAATATCACCATGAAAAAATTCATTAAGTTAACTTACGGAGTTTTACCATTGGAGGATAAATATTTTATTGTAGATGATGAATTTTATTACTCGCTAGAACTCTTTAGAAACTAGGAAAGCATTTACTGAGATTTTCTAACGATAGAGCACAAAAAAAATGTACTAAGGGATGTTTAACTCAATTTTCAGAAAAAGAGTACTTAATGAGTTTTACCTTTAAACCGACGATATGCATGTTACATTAAATTTTTTTTTAAACTCAAGTTTAGAGAATATGTCTGATAATTCTTATTCTGTGCCAAATCGCACTTTTAGTTAGTTAATCGGGTTTGTTCAGACTACTAGCTCTAGCATATGTAGATAATTATATCCTAATTCTTCTTTCCCTCATAAAATTGCTCTTACATAGCGTGAGTCGGGGCATCTTTTGCGTAATTTATGTATTGTATATAAGCTTTTTATATATATTAAATTATGTATAATATATGCTTAATTAAACAATTGAAATTAAGTCTGGTAATATAATAAACGACAATGCTTTCAATGAAAAAAAATTGAATATTAAATAAATTGCCATAGCGGCTGGGTAGCACAGTGGTTAGAAGCCCGGGTACAAATCCCAGTGAAAGTAAAAAAAAAACTTTCGGGTTTTCAACTCGACTGAGCTACCGTTCACCATTGCGTTCAAATTAATAGCTTAATCAATAATTAATAATTATATATCTTTAATAAAAAGTACATTAATATAAAATATAAAAATTTTGACTCTTAAAAAAGTAGTCCTGAGATTGTATGAACTATTACAAATCTTGGAAAATTTCATAAACTACTGATTTATTTTTTCAATTAGTCTTATATTCAAATTTGGATTGTTACAACTTGCTCTTCATTTTACATCTATTTAAAAATAATTATTTTTAAAAAACAATTATTGATTTCTTATTTGTATTTTGTAAAACGGTTTCAATTAATGACGTAAATTAAAAATTTCGATATACATATATATACTTATTATATTTTGTCAATGATTTATTTTAGAAATATTTTTTTTTTTTTTTCACTTGTATATAAATTTAATAAATATCTCTTAATTTAAATGTAATATACCAGTATACAGTTACACTAAAAATATACATATTACATATATTGCACATATAGAAAAATATAATATATAATAATCATATTCATAATTATTTTTGCCTCATTTGTTATTACAAAAATAAAATACCATAATATATAATAGGTATAATATAGAAGATAGTATGTGTCAACTGTAGGATACGCAAATTATATAAATATATATTTTTATATTTTTGGAAAAATTTCAAATACACAACTTATTAGACTCTGAGTTATGTATAAAAGAAAATTAAAGTTGTATGACAACTATTTGAACCTCTTGCAATACACCAACCATATTTTCTGCAAACATTGGCCATTAACATTAACTACTTTTGGCAAAATTTCGCATACTCAGTTTTATTTTATATTAAGTTATTATCATATTACAAAAGAAGTCATATGGGCTACTACTTGAACCTAGACTGCACTAGACTAATTAAATTTTGCACAAACTGTAAACTTTGTCCATAACACACAACTACTTCAGACATCCAATTTGATTAAATGAAGGGTAATGCTTATATAAACTATAAGAATTATAAATTACATAAAGAACGTCTTAGATTTTTTATATTTTTCATAACTTTTCGTAATTGTTGATCGTTGTTCTGTTGTGCACTGTTCTATTTCCAATTCCCCAAGTTTTCTTCATAAAATTCTGAAATAAAAATAAAAAATATAAATAAATTTAAAAAGTTATTAAACATTCAAAGCATATCGGTTATTTTGCGCCACCCTGTTTAAACGAATTTGTGAAAATTTTAGAATTTCTAACTCCTTCAGTTTTTAAATTTATCATCCGGACGGACAGACATACACAACTAAATCAATTTTCTTTTCCATTCTGATCTGATTCATACACTTAAGTTTATATCTGACTCCCTTTCATTTACAGCATCATAAACGTAATTGGCAAATTTGGTATTTACTGTTTGAACTACGTTTTCATATACGGGTATAAAAATCAATACGATTTACACCCAACACCTCATTTTTTTTTTAAATATTAGCAACAAGAGCAACCCACAAGTAACATAAGTTGCATGTTTTAACCACAAAATGAAAGAAAAAAATAAAAAAAAAACTCCATGTAAAAAATGATTTTAAAAACCAAAAAAAATTTTCTTATAAATTTCATTTCTCTATTAAAAATTTTATAAAAATATATTATTATTTTCCTTGACTTATGAACTTGTGCCACCTCAAGGTTTTTTTAAAATAAACAAAAAAAAAAACAATAAACCAAAATAAAAAAAATCCCTTTCAATGTCAAGAATGTGCTATCACTTTTTATTAATGATTACATTATCGCGCCTATAATTATGCATGAATAGTTAAAACATGCACAAACAAAATATTCACATTGGTTTTAATGTTTGTGTTGGTAGATTGGTGTTGCTTTTTTATTTTTTTATTTGTTGTTTTTGTTTTTAGCAAAAAAAATAAAAAAAAAAACCATTATTCCATTAAATAATTAATTATGAGAAAAGGAACTATTATATAAGGATCTAATTAGGTGTTAGTATACAGGGGTAAAATTATGAGGTAATGTATTTTTAATATATAATATTAAACCTACATACATATGTATAGATATGTAGGTAGTTATTATATGGTTGTCGTTATTTATTTTTGTGTCATTAAGAATTTGATTTCAATCATTTAATGATTGTTATAGGCTTGATTTAAAATTATTTGTATATATAATTATTTTAATTGAATTAACTGTTTAAGGCAATTTGAAAATTGAAAATTATAGTGTATTAAAAAATGTAGTTTAAACACATAAAAGGTATAAATTATTTTAAATAAAAAAACTATTAGTATCAATTAATTATTTTAAAATTGTTAAAATTATATGATTTTATTAAATGTTATTTATGAAAGATTAGTTTCTATTCGGTTTCTCTCATTTTTAACTGCGATTAAATTTGTAGAATCAGGTTATCCGGTTTTTTTTAGGATTTTTAGGCAGGTTATCCGGTTTTTTTAAGTCTATTGGTACTTCAGTCTTTTTTAAACCTCAAACCATCATACAGGAGTGATTTTTTTTAAGGAGGAGTGATTTTTTTGAGATTTAGTTATACATATATAATTTAATACTGACGACTTATCGCATTTTTATTTGGCTGCTTATATTAAAGTCATTTTTGAATATTCGTTGGTTCGATTTCTATATGTCCGAGGTCTTACACTGTACATTTGTAATTTTCTTTACCATTTGTCTTCATGTAATTTACGTGTCAACTTAAGAATATAACTTAAGGGAAATGTTCCTGTTTGTTAGTGTTGTTACTGGTGCGGGGTCATAACTCTCAGAATTATAAGTCCTGTAGGGATTTTTGACACATTTAGTGGGACATAAGTTCCTAAGGATCCTTTGAATAATTTTAAAATATTTACGTGGGACATAACTCCCTTGACAAGTGGAAAATGAATGTTAGTTAAGTAAGTTATAACTCCCTATACCTATTTTGAACGGCAGTTATAAAGTTATATAACTAAAATTATGTGATTGAGCGTATACATATATTAATATGTATATTTAATTCGAAATTTATTTTGAAATAATTTCTGGAAGTCTTTTCTGATCTTTATGATTTAAGTATGATAATATAAAAATTAATAAGTAAAATATTAGATGGGAAACAATATTTATTTATACATTTGTCTATGACAGATTCTATATTAGGAAGCATATTTAAGTTGGTTAAAAAATCAAAGTTTACCCTTTATCCAGATTATTTATGAATCCACGTACGCGGGACTTTGGTTACAATATTAGATTGCCCCCTTTTTTCAGTAGCCTTTCAAAATGTAGTTAATATGTAAAATTTTTAATTGGAATCCAACTCCAAGTTGTGTTGTAATTATTTTTGATATTATAGTTTAAGAAAGTCTGTATATATTCGTATCCGTCATTGATGTTACATAATTAAAATTAATATTTGTTTTTATATTGCCAATAAACGTACATCTGAGAACAGTATAAGGGAATTTTGACCCACCTTTCTGAGTCAAATCCAACGGTCAAAAGTTCCTTAGGAAGTTATGGTTCATTGCTACGAATCTTAAATCCCCTAGAAACTTATGCCCCACTAAATCAGTAATAAGTCGCTAAAGGAATTATGACCTGGGAAGTTATGACTCTGCACCGTTGTTACTAAAAAGCTCTTGAAAACTTAAATGTTACTTTTATTATCTTTTGTTTTGTGTTTCGTTTAATCTTTTTTTAGAAATGGTATTCATCTCTCTCTGTTTGTATGTGATACGTCTAGAATAATAAAGGATATAGATCCTTCCTATTATAAAATTTTTGAAGGACACTCATGTTTATTACGTGCGCCTATTACCAAGGTGTTGTGGATGCTCATAGTTAAAAAAAAACAGATATGGTATTAATATCACAATTAAACAATTAATATACATACAAATTAATATTTTATAATTGGACACATGTAGATAAGATACTGCAGAAGTTAAAGGGTTAATAAGGTCAAAGTTCAAAAATAAAAATTTGAATATAAAAAAAAAAATATAAATTTCAAGTATACAATAACAGTTAAAAAAAGTCAGTTTCCTCTGATATAAATTTTCAAGTGTCAACTGCAAGGTGTCTTTTATAAATAACAAATGATTTATGTGATCTTTTAAATAACCCTATTTTTATTTCATATTGTTTTGATTTTTTATAACAAGCAATGGAAAAAAATTTAAAAGTAATGAAAAAAAAAAAAAAATAATAATATAAAATGAAAAAATAAATTAAAAACTAGGTTGTTGAAAAGTTTTATGCAATCGATTTTATTTTTATTTTACATGACAAACAGGAACAAAAAAAAGCAAATTGTGTTATAAATTTACAAGTTGTAAATACTGATAAAAATGTCTAAAATAAATAAGGTTTTTTTTTATTATTATTTTTTTCTAAAAATAACTATTCTATTTTTCACGTGAACATATGATGTTGTGGTAAATAATATATATATACATATATAATATATACTATGTTTTGTATTATGTAAATTGACATTTTTCAAATATGTGACCATTATTACTCTTGTAAATTTAATAAAGAATAGTTACATATTTTGTTTCAAAAGTTTTGAAAAAAAAAAATAAATGACTAGAATATAAAGTTTATAATATTATTTATATTTATAATAAATTAAAATTATTATTTTGATTTAGTTTGACACTTCCTGGTTACCTTAAATGGACTCTTATAGCCTATCTACAATGACGCTCTCGTTTCGCTGTCATTACGTTACGTAGTCAACAAAGCAGTGTCAACAATGAAATATACATGACAGCATTTTTTGACATTGTTTTGTTTACAAATTTCATGAATTAAAAAATATTCAATAGTTTAAAGTTTATTGTATAGCTATTTTGAATAATGGTTTGATATTATTTAACCCAAGATAGAAAAAAAAATTAATAATTTTACTAAATTTTTTATTCTGACAATATATTTTTTATTTTTCAATAAAAAATATTTTTCAAAGTTCAATTATTTGACATTTGTACACGTAGAGAAAGCGAAAAACTTAAAAGTTAAACAACTTTTTTAATGACTGCGACATGGCTGCGTCTATTGTAGACACTTTCATATAATTCAATACATTTAATTTAGTTTGACAGATAGCTGAATGTAAAGAGCGAAAAGAGAGCGTTCATTGTAAATAGGCTATTGAGGTTTAATAGATCTACTGAATGTATTCTTTCATTAGTTCTATATGTAAGCCTTATTGAAATCCTATTGAAAATTTCATATCTTAAATAAAATATATATCAAACGTATTTTATTTTATAATCTGTATAATCTATGTATATATAAATACATTCTGTATTCAACATTCATTCATCCGTTAAAATTATACTTTTTAACATAATTATTAAATGTTTCAGAGCACATTTATCTAGGTATAGTGTTGTATAGCTAATTTAAAAATGAATATAATCGTTATTTTAATATAAAACCACTTAATTTATATTTAATAATTAAATTTTTAGACTCATTAGAGGATAACAATTTATTTTGATTTTATTATTTTAAAAAAATTACACAGAAAGTTATTTCTCATCAATTAAATTTCTCATAAATTTTTATTTATAATGAAAATAAAAATGATTCTAAATGATAATACAATAATAGTTATATTTGCATATAAAATAAATAACCGCAAATACAAATTTATTTATATGGAAACTTATTTATTATACTTATTGAAATTTGTTTTCCATAATTTGTTATTTAATATTATTAATAATAATTTTCAATCATTTTCATCATTTACAATATAATATGACACTTACAACAAATTGAAATTATATGAACTAGAATTTGTTGAAATTTATATATGTGAGTTATAAGTACAAGTTAAAAAAAACAAATGTTTTTTTTGGTTACAATATTTATTTCACTGTTTTAAATATATATACGTTTAGTACATACATCAGTAGGAATATTTTAGTTGTATAAGTTGTAGGAATGTTACAGTTACAAAATACAGTTGAAATTACAAGTCAAAATAGTAACTTGTAGTTTCATGCGTATAATCTTCAAACTTTTTTCCCAATCAATACTTTGAACATTTAAAATTTTTTAATTTATTTTTCGATTATTAATTGAGTATTAAATATAATAAATACATTACTAATAAATTTCGGGGGTTTGTTTTCCCCTTTCTTTGCCATAAAAATATTTAGTTATGGCAGAATTTGAGTTTATGACTATCACTTATCGGACTTATTTATTATGAATCTTATCAGATTAAATCATATTCACAATTCTATGCAATATACATCTACATTTGCTTTTATATTTCATATTTAATATATTTTTTTTCTTTTATTTTTTGTATGGTAACACTTTTAAATTTTGTATACTGCAATAATATTTTTAATCACATCTATTTACAACATATTGAAATTTGCATTTCATTTGCGCGTTAAAATAAGCCTATGGGGTCAATGAATTTACACCAAAATGAACTATAGTGTGAAATGAATATGAACTTATGAAATAATATTATGACAAATTTTATGGCTTAAATAACTGAGTGATGAGAGAGTGAACTTACATTTTACTGATAATTTAGTTATATTTAAGTCTCGAGTGCCGATATGGGTTAAAAATTTTTTGAGACTTTTCTCAATCCTTTTGGTAAAAGAATGTACTTCAAAAATTGATCGTAATTCGTTGCAAAATCGTAATTCATTTTTGACGAATCGTTGTGCCAATATGGGTTAACAAATTCCAAGTTTGTTAAAAGAGTTATTTCGAATTTCAAAGAGCAACACGTATATAAAGTATTTGAAATCAATTGATCAAACTGTTTTTATTTTAGAACAAAAAAGTTTAAATACTTACACCGTAACCCTACCTTCGCCGGTCCGTTATATTAAAATTTTAAGCTACAAACATACAAATATCCAAACAAACATTCACCTTTATGTATATATTTCTGGCGATAATTCCTTCTGGCATAAATTGCCACAGACAATATGCTTTGTTTGTATAAAATATAAAGTAAGTTTTAATTTATTAAATATTCTACACATTCATAATGTGCCGGAAAAAATAGAACATCCCTTAAATAAATATATTAGAATAAAATATATTCTTTTGATAAAAAAATAACCCAAAATAATTAAAACTAAAAATATAGCAAAGAATAACCACCATGTTGTTGTTAGTTTCAAGGATATTTATATATATATATTTATTTTTTAAAAGTTTTTTTTTATCATACATTTAATGTTTATTTATGAGCATTTAATATTTATTATGAATAAAATGAATGGTTATATTTTGCATTAAAGTAAATAAAATATTAATTTCTGCATTAATAATTTTAGTATTGTCCGTCTGTTCATATTTCTAAAATAATCTTCGAGGTAAAGGATATAATTAATTAAATTAAATATATTCAATCCGTGATGTAATGGTTAGGACATCTACCTTTCAATCGAAGGATCACAGGTTCAAACATTGCAAAATAACTTTTCTTTACAAATCTCCATGGTGACCAAATATCGAAGAACCACGCACGGGTTCAAACCCTAAAAAATAATGGTTCTTTACAAATCTCCATGGTGACCAAATATATATAGTAAAATATAAAAAAAATATAAAATATATGATATAAACATAATAAAGGGTATTACTAATAAAATTATTAGATAGTATAAATCTGCCACGACTGAAAATTAAAGGCTTAATCACTCTTTTAACACATTGAATGTGGTAGGGGACTGTTTATAAATAAATAAATAAATTAATAAATAATTTAATTGATTTTAAACTACATAGCAGAAAACCTTTTGTAAAATTGCGGTACTTGGACATAGTTTAAGTTGTAAAGAACAATGTCGGTAATAACTCAATTTATGCTGAATATTTCAGTCTCGAAGTATAAAAAACATGAACGTTTTAAAATCAGGGTTAAACTTAAATTTTACAAAATATATGACCCAGAAAGAAAATTTTGTATTACTCACAAGGACCAGAGCTACAAAAAATTGTCAAAATTCTAGATTCTTATAATATTTATTTTTATTTAGTTCTTAGGTTAATGTCCGCTTTTTAAAAAGTCTTAATTTAATTCACTTCTTTGTTTTATATATTGTATATATGATTAAACTTTTGAACATTCAACTTTTTATATTGAAGTTCAAGGTATACAAAGCAAAAACAAAAAAATCTTTTAACAAAATATATAATTATAATTTTTAAAATTTATATTTTAAAGACTCTATGAAATATTATCCATGAAGTTTTTTAATTAATGTTTTAAAAACACGAACAATTTTTATTACTTTGATTTATTATTTGTTTTAATCAATGCTTAAGATCTTGTACAAATATCTACACGTGACTTTAAGATTTTGTTCTTTAATGAAAGTGTTATGGTGAACAAACATGGCTTTGTAGGACGAGTAGATTTTTAATTAGATTTTTTCAAAGTTATAGGAAAGCTCCGCTATGAGAAGAAGTTTAATTTAAATGAATATTTAAAACCCCGCTTACTTTTCCAAAAAATTGCCACTTATTTTGGCTACCTTTGAGAAAAAGCACTAAAGAGAATTGTATATTTCATATAAAAATATTTGCCTAAGGATAATCTGCGGTTAAGTGTTTTAAGGATTTCATTAAAGATGCGACTAACCCATTCCTGCTCAGGTCATAAATTTTTATTCGAAAGGAAAATTAATAAAAGAAAATGATTTTCCACACAATTATGATATATAAAACATCATATCCGCTTAGTTAATTAAAATATGGGGTGCCTCCATAATTTCAGCTACCTAACAACTCTTAAATGTATTTTCTATGTTCTACAAAGGTAAAGATGTTGTTTTTTTCTTGGAAACCGTTAGAAAGAGAGCTTTCCAACCATTATTACACAAATTTGCCATTATATTCGTGACGCAGAGAAGAAAGGTAATAGATATAGGTATAAATATAAACTCAAAGGTATGGAAATCCAACTAGTCCATTTAATGTCCATGGATTCGAGTAGCTGCCATATAACTTCGTTTATTAAATGAAAATAACTCTTTACTCAGTAAAGCTGGATATTTGATTTTGCCAAAAGTAGTTTAGTTTTATGGCCAAAATTTGTGCAAAATTTAGTTGGGGTAGTGCAGCGGAATAATTTTTCTTTACAAATCCCCATGGTGACCAAATATATATAGTAAAATATAAAATATATATAAACTTTTTTCATTTTGATTTTGGAGACCTTTTTTCTTAAGGACTTTATTCAAAGAGCCTTATGTACATAAATTTAAAAATATAATATAAATATATATTTTTTAATATATTACAACATATAAATATAATATACGATTGCATCTATAGTTAAAAAAAACCCTTTTAAACATTATGTTGTCCTGTAACATTTATACATTTAAATACTGTTTTGATTTCAAGGTCTTATAATATATTTTTAGTAAAATTTTTTTTTATTTTAAAACTTGGTGAACATTATTTGTTAATCTGGTTTTTTTTTTTTTTTTTTTTTTTATTATAAGTTAAAAAATTTAAAGTTTTATATTATTTAATACTATTATTTTAAAAATATATAGTTTTTCTTCAAATAAAATTTTTTTGAAATGAACAGTATTGGGTAATCACATAAAATGCAGTATGAGTTTTGTAGATTTTGTAAATTTTGTGTCGCCATTCCTATCTTTCAACTTTAAATTTTACAACATACATTGTGATAAGCAGGGGTAAGTCAGCATTTCCTTTTCAAGTTTGACTGGTATGTATTTTATATTTATTTTTTTATTAGATAAAATCCAGCCAGGATTTAAACTCATGAGCCTCTTGAGATCAAAGTCCTAACCATACGTCACCATCGTATATTTTTATGAAAATTAGTAACGGACGAAAGTAAATTATTATTAATTAGAAAAAATAAGTCTTTTGACAATGATTCATATGTCAATCGATAAGCATAAGTCAATTTTTTTTAATATCAAACTATTCTTTTACGAACAGTGACCTATTGCACCAACTACTTACCAAGTTTGTGCTTTTTACTAATCAAAACTAAACTTTATTTATAAGAACATAATAATAGTTATTATAAATATGATTTTTTTTTCAACAAAACGTATCAAAAAAATAATTACTTAGAGATAAGTGGTTTTTAATGTAATAGGATGCTTTTCGTCGGTATGACAATCATAATAATAAAATTAATATTTTGATTTATAAAATAAACTTATTTGTATTAAAATATTGTAAAGATTGCCCTATATTGTAATTGATATACATAATATGATATTTTAAAATTCTAATTATAAAAATTTTCTTTAATACTTGTAATATATATATATATATATATATATAAGAGTATAATATATGTATTTCAAATAAAACTATTAAAAAACGTATGTTATTAAATTTTTTTGAGAATTTTAAAATAAAATTTTTAATGTTATTTGTAATTACATTGCATTAAAAGATTTTAAAGTGCATTACACGTGTTGATCATTAAAAAAAGAAATGGAATGGAAAAATCGAAAAATAAATGAATGAAAAAAAAGAAGGAAAAGATTTGGTAAAATTTGAAAAGTTTTAATTTTCTTGTTCCCGTTGTATGTAAATGGGTTTTGGCGATAGTGAAGATAATCCTCATTCCGTTTTAATGAACCTAATAGCGATTGGTAGTATGAATCGAATTGAAAACCTGATTTAAGAGTTGTGTTTTACTGGAATTCGAACTTAGACCAGGCTCAGTCGTTACTTTAATCAATGAAATTAGATGGAATATGTAATAGACATTTAATTGCAAGGTTTTCCACTAACAGTTCAAGTTAACTAGTTCAAGTGTTTTTTCTTAAGAACAACCTTAAGGTATCTTGGAAATCAGAAATCGGACCGACATGATATAAAAAACGTATTCACCGATTTTATAGCACAATTTAACAATAAAAAAGTTCAACTTGTAAGTCTCAACAAAAAATAGATCCTAAAAAAAGTTAAAGTGTCATTTTTTGATATTTTTCTTAATTTTTTGAAATTTCTTTCCATTACAAAATCAGAGACTACATTTTTTAAATCAAACTCGTTTGACTTCTGTTTCCCATTATAGAACTTTGTTTCGAGGGTGCATAAAAATAAAAACGTGAATTTAAAAGCAAAAACTTGCTATTTAAGTAGAAAACCTTGCACTTAAAAACAAAAAACTTGCTGTTAAAGGAAAATCTTACTTTAAAAACAAAGTCGTTAAAATTAAAAAATCCTTTAAAAAATAAAATTGCACTTAAAACTAAAAACCTTTTACTTTAAATATAAAAGGCATATTTTTCAATTTTAATTTATAATAAACTTTAAAATGATTAAATCTAAAATTGATTATTTTTATAATTTTTTTTTTATTATTATAACTAAAATTATAAAACAAATTTCCATTTAAAATATTGTAAAAGTTCCTTAATAATTATTCTAAATAATAAAACAATTCAAAGAGCAATTTAATAAAAGTTTTCAAATAAAATAATTTTTTTTTAGTTTTTTTCGTGTTTTTTATAATTATAAAATTTTAAAAATAATTACAATTTTTTACAAAAAGTTTTCAAGCGGAAGTACTTTTTCTTCATCTGTCAACAAGTGATAAATTACAATTAAATTTTTGTAATTTTATGCATATTAGAATAATCTGCCATAAATTTAAAACTATAATATAAAATTTTTAATAAACTTAAATAAGAATTTAGAATTTATTTAATAAACTTAAATAAGTTTTAAATTTCAACTTATTTTTTAGTTTTTTTGAAACTTCAAAAAGATTTTTTTATCTTGCGTTTAAATGCAGTTTTCTGATTTATTACTACTCTTAAATAAAATGTTTTAATTAATAAAGTAAAGTCGGTACACGTTTGACACTTCATCTTACAAACGCTTACAACTACCATTGTGATTTTGTTCTCATATAATTAAAATGGCTTCCAGCAATACTACTAAACTGCAAACAATCTATAATTTAAAAATTTGAATTAATTAATTTATGTTCAATTTCTGTTTTTTCAATAGTTTAATTAAAAAATTTAATTAAAAAAAAAATATTTTTATAAATTTTATTATCTTAAAAAATATTCGATCACATGCTTTTAAATGTTCAATACCCTTATACATTTATATTCATATATATATATAGTATATAGATAAGAACTTAATTAGCTTAGAAATTATATGTCTGAGTCTCGTGAAAGAATTATAACGAAATATTATGATTTCCTCCAACTTGAGGTCAAGTATACGTGTAATCACTTAAAAAAAAGAATTTTATTATATTTAACATTATAAATTTATGAGATTATTAATTTGATTTTAAAGGTTATAATTCACTGGAACATGTTAAATTATATATTATATTTGCTAACAACCTATTTAATATAAAAATGTCTTTCAAAGTTGATAAAAATTGTTACTAAATCACGATTCTAAGATTTTAGTTATTTATTAATTTAAATCAGTTAAATGGGGCTAAAAATTTAATCAAAAATTTTATATCTTAAATTTTGTTATAATAAACTATAGATCTGTAAATTATATAAATTTTAATGTTTGACTTATACCCGACGGCGTTACTGATATACATCCTGCGACGCATTAAAATGTCAAAATCGGCTGCACATCACTTTCTGTTATATATAAAATAAACTGGTTTTTTTTTGCGTCACAGTTAGATTAATTCTTGTTACTACTTTTGTATACTTGTATATATTGAATTAAAAATACAGTTGTATACTTGTTTTTATAGAATTAGTATATGTTTGACATTTTAATTAAGCGTCGCAGTAACGTCGTCAAAGTCAAGCTTTTATCTGGGGTAGTATACGACTTTATATGCGTCATTAGATATTGATTTTAAATTAATTTTGAATATTTTTATGATACAATTTCTTTTTTAAGACATTTGCTATTATAATTACAACGAAAAAGCTTTACTATATAGATTAACCAGGTAAAATAAACGAAATTAATTAAAAAATGTCATGTTTTGTTAATATTATCTGTTGTAATCATTTATCACTTTTTGAATTTAGAAAGGTATACCTTATAAATACCTTATTCAAATTTGTTTGTAAATTTAGTAATAAAATTAATTTACACTCTTAACGACAACCCGAATTTATAAAAATGATTGGTAAATTTAATTAAAAAAACAACTAAATTAATTAATTGGGTTTCTATTATAATAAATACTTCTTTGTTCTTGTTTTTTTAAATAGATTCCATAAGATCAATTTTAATTATAACTGTATTAATTTCAATAGTACATTTAGCAAAATCTTTCATCTGTCCAACAAATAAACCGATATTTGATAACGATATTAGTTATTTTCATCATTGTATTTGGAAAGGTTCACAAAGTAGACGTATTAAATGTCCAGAAGGTTCTGGTTTTTTAAATAATGATCAAAATACTGGATGTGTACCATTTACAGAATGGCAATGTACACATAAAGAAGGACAAAATCCACCAGATTGTAATAAAGCAGAAAATTTGGAAATATTATTACCACATGTAAATCCAAATTATTATTGGACTTGTTCAGATGCTGTTGAAAGTGGAGGAGCTACACTATTAAAATGTCCAAATGGAAAAGGATTTACTGTTGGAGGAGATTTTTATGGTTGTGTTGAATGGATTGACTGGTTATGTAAAGATAGAAAAAAATATTATGAAGAATAAAGATTTTTATATATATTTATAAAATATTATAATGTTAATATTGTACAAATTGTGTAATACAAAATTTTTTTTTTTAAAATCTGCTTTTGAATATTATTGCATCAATAAGATCCGAATTCAATCATATTTGTGGTTACTCCTTGAATTTATGCAGGTTTTAGTTCTAGTTTATATTTGAAATTAAATGAAATTTTGTTAAGAATCTGATCAATCAAAGTTTCGGGTTCAAGCTCCGGATCATATCTAATAAAAAAATATCTTAAAATTGTATAATTATATCATAATATAAGATAAGATTTTATATAAATATGTAAATAACTCTTGTGTAAAGGAAAATAGATAACGCACAAAATTAACATTTGTTTATTCATAATCTTAAACTATAGCTACAGCCGAGTAGTCAACGGCTTAGTGAATATAACGATTAAAGAAACTGAAGCCTAGTCTAAATCGACTTGATGAAGATGCTCTATACTCCTTAAAGAAATAGAGTTTTTATAAGCTCGCTTTCTTGCCAGTTCGGTTCAAATTTTGTAATCGATTTTAATTACTCTACTCACTTATTTACGATCTGCTTCTAAGCAATTCATCACCAATGTCCTAATTGCAATTATTTAATGTAGTTGTACAAGGGAATTTAAATTTAGAATCTTTAATTGGAATTATAATAATTACAGTTTTACAAAATGCCCTTGCTAGGTTTTTGATTTGAGAGTTTCAGAAGAGCCTTAATCAAAGCCTTAAGTCTAAATTTTAAATAAGATAGTTTGAGAGACAGTTTTAAAGAAACCTGTTTAGACCATTTTAATCAAAATTTATAATTGCACGGTAAGGTAATATTTACTCGTTTTTTTACTAGTGCTTCGAAATCTGGTTTTTAATTTGTATAATTTTTCCATAATTTTAGTATGAATTTTATTATTAACAGGTTATAATGGAAAAATTGTTCTAAAATTTTTAAGGGGATAGTGTCTGTTTATAAGTTTTGAATAAATAAAAATTTTGAAATCACTATTGTCAAAAGTTTTATAGTTGTTCTAAAATATAATATTGAAATCACACTTAATTACAATTTAAAAAAGATTTTCAACGAATTATTTAATTTTTACGAATACAAATTTTTAATAGCAAAATCACAAAAAATTTATAAATTCTCAAAACTAATTAGACTTTAAATTTATGTCAGAAATAAAAAAAAAGAAAACGGAAGAAAATAATTAGTAATTAAATATTTCTTCGTTATTATATGTTTTATGAGACATTGACATTTTGTGTCAATTATTGTCTGTTACTTAGAAATATATGCTTTAAGGTCAAAATTGATAAATTGTCAATGTTTTGATTTTTTTAATTTACTTTATTGAATTTTTTTTTTAGTTTAATCTTAATTTTATTTCCTAAAACTATAATCTACAATTAGAATATCACTATATATTATAGATAGTTTAAATATTTAATAAAACAAGTTTTAAGTGTTGTTTTTTTTTTGTAATGTAAATTAAGAAATGTCAATGTACAATTGTGCATGAAGAAATTGTACTGTAACTAATTTTTAATCTACATTTACTATTAAAATATTTCAGTTTTTTTTTTTAATAAGTCAATTATGTTAAATTCTGTCAGGATAATATTATAGATTATTATATTTATTTAATTATATTATACTACATTATTATATTTGAATTTGATCGTAGGTGGGAATTGTAATTAAAAATTACACATTTCAGTAGCTTTTCTTAAAAAAAAATTGCGATCTGAGCGGAGATTGAACGGTATTCCGTCGGTCTTTACGTCGTCGAGGCCTCCTATATTTGTTCTATATAATGTTCTCTTTTTTGTACGTCCTCTTACGATATTTATTTTAAGATTCTTTATAAATTTTTCAAAAAGAAACATATACCTATATATTTATACATATATGCGTACACATACACATATAAAGTTTAAAATAAAACAAAATATTAAATTAAATTATTTTCGAATATTTGTCTTTTTTATTATAATTTCATAATACATTGTGGTTTTGTTAAATATCAATCAATCATTCAGAATATTCATATCGATCTTTACAATACCAGTTAGACCAATCAACACAACCATAACCTTTTGAAAAACCTTTACCATCTGGACAAACCATAAGTTCCGGTTTACGACCACTTTGGAAACATTTCCAATACATATGTGGATTTAAATGTGGAATTTCGGTATTTCCATAACATGTTGGTGGATTAACACCATTTTTATTGGTACATTGCCAATCAACATATGGAACACAACCGGTAAGTTTTCCGTTTGTTAAAAATCCTTTTCCATAATCACAATCTCCAGCTAAACCTTCAGCATTTGGTTCACCGCATAAATAAAATTTATTTGGGTCATAATGTGTAAAAATACCTTGAGTTGGACAACGGAATGCAATAGCTGTAGTTGCAATTGTTGCAAGGATCAAAAAAACTGTGCCGTATCCTATTAAAAAAAAAAAATTAAATTAAAATATGATTTATTTTATAATTAAAAAAATATTAGACAATTTTGTTTTTTTTTTTACCTCTCATTTTGCTTGGATTTCTAATTAAGAACAAAGGTTGTTTATGATATGATTTAATTAACGGATTTATTCCTAATTATATATAGGTATGAGGAAGAAAATTTTGTTCAGGTGAAAATTGATAATAATTTTTATGATAAGATATAATTATGTAATAAATTTGATAATTAAAAAGACATCATATGAAACAGTTTTAATTAAATCGTTCTTTGTTCTAATAGTTATTCTAATCGCATTCAGTATTAATTTGTTTGACAGATGTCGTGTTTATACAAAAAAAAAACCATGATTGAAAAAAACCAAGGGTTTATAAGAAACACATTTCAAAAATTAAACGGTATATTTCAAAAGAAGTTTTGCATAAAGATTTTACTGAAAAACAAATTTATTCATTTCTTAACAATTTTTTATTATTTGAATCCTAACAGCTTCGAAACTCAATAATTAATAATTACTATATATCTTTAAGAAAAAATGCATCAATATAACAATATAAACAAATAATTTAAATGAATAATATAACTCACAGATATAAAATAACATATAACTTTGCAAAAAATTGGCTTTCGATCGAACGGTAAATTAATACACAGTAGAATGTATTGTTATATTTATTTTATTTGTATTTAAAAAGCGTATAAAAACATCTGTCGTTTGACGTTTCGAGATTAAATTGAAAAAACACCAAATACAATTTATGTTAAATTATAACAAACAAAATATATGGCTTTTTCGAACGAGCTGTTTCAAAACACCCACACAGACAAAAAGTATATATAGGCATATTTTTTATAAAAATTTTTTGACAATCTGCTTAAAAAAATGATTAATAAATGTCTATTTTTTAATCAGTTAATAATTATTTCGAATGATATATGAGAATGTTTTTTTTAATATGTACATCATATGATTTAGCATTTTATAAAGAAGATTTAACACATGTATGTACAGAAGTTATATAATTACTTGATAATTTCATTGTCACCTTGAGTTTAAGATAATAATCCAAATCGATGTTTATTCATTAATTGCTTGTAAAATGTTTAGTGAAAATGACATTGTTTCCTGTCAAAATTATTATCTATATATTTTAGAAAAGTAAAATTTCTTTTAAAAGAAATTTTGTATTAAATTTTTTTATATATGTATAAATTAATTTTTTGTTATATATGTAATATTTAACTTTTTAAATTAACAGGAAATGTAAAAGACTTCCTTTACAAAAAATGTTATACATAATTCTATAAGATGTAAATTTTCTTTGAAAAAAGTACTTCACTTTACATTTTAATTCACATCCTACTGGGTTTAAAATTTATGTTTAAAAACTGTGGTATATATTTTAATATTTGACATTTCTGTGATATTGTTCTATGGAATGGAATTGACTTAAGGTTACCCAAAGGTTAGGTAATTTTCGTGTTTCAGAAATAATGTATCAGAGATTCCTGATATGCTGGTTCGGTCTAAAGCTCATAGCAGAAACACAAAAAAAAATTAACTTTGCATTTATTAAGTTTTAGATTTCAGGCTTCCAGCCTTATTAATTTCGAAAATATGGGTGTGTCGGGAGATACCCAACGACCATCCCAATTAATGGCCAACTTTAGGAACATAATGAAAACACTCATGTACCAAATATCCAAATTTGAAATTTCTAACTTTATTAATTTAGAAGATATATATGCTTTTAAGCTTTAGGGAGGTGTGTTAGAAGTATACCTGAACCACCTCTTTCATTAATATCAAATTTCAGGAAAACGTAGGAAATAGGAAAGAACACTCTTTTACCAAATGAAGGTTCTATAATTTTTATTGGTTTCGAATTTATATTGGTTTGACTTTAGTTCGTTAGAAGCTTCCAGAATCCGATCCCATGGTCTGATTTTTCCAATCCCTGCCTTTCTTTCTAGGTTAATAGTACAACCTAGTATAAATTTTATCAAGATAGCATAATTTACATTTTTATAAATACTCAAAAGTGTTATAAAAAGTTCTCAAAAGATTTTAATTTCCCTGATCAAAACCTTACCAACCAAGTTTCACTTTGAAATCAGGACAGTTATTTAATAAGTCAATTTCTGTAATTTATTGATATACGCTAAATAGAGCTTATAGTGGTCGTCCATACGTCTATTTAAAACTATTAGTACATAACATATTATATAGAAAATATTTGTAAATGATTCCATTTATTAGTTTTCATTTATCATGTCCTCAATAAATTTCTATTTTACATTTATAGTATTTAAAGTCCATATACCTGTTATCATATAAATTTTTATAAATTTCACATATTGTGTCATATAAAAAAAATTTGTAAAATTGCCTTGAATTAATTTTCCATTAGTTTATCAATGGTTTAATATTTTATTGATAGCATAGTACTCGTATATAAAAAAAAAACAATAAAATTTTGCAAATTCATAAAAAAATAGGTACTTATTAATCAACTATAATTAAATTAAATTATATTGAAAATGTGTAATTTATATAATAAAAATAAATTAAAATCTATAATTAAAACAATTATAAATTGTTTGATAATGATAAGGGGGCAACAGACGATTAACAAAAAAAACGTAATTTTTTAGATAATTAATAATTAATTTTAATTCAAATATTTCTGTCAAATAAAATTAATTATAATTAATTGATTAAATATTTGTATTAGAGTCAAATAAAATTGTCAATTTAATTATAGTTTTATTGCGGACTTCTATTAAATTATGTATAAAATTTCTTAGATTATAAATGAAACTTTTTTTTTCGATTTTTATAAATTTAATTTAATAAAAATAATTTAATAAAAAAATTAAAATTTATTAACTCTATAATTTTATTTATAGTTTATATTAGGGATTAGTAAATTTTTATTATAGTTTATATTAGTGATTAGTAAATTTTTATTATAATTATAAATGTTGGTTAAATTGCAAGAGTTTTAATTCAAATATTATTTTATTAATTATTAAATTAAATCTAAAATTATTTTTAATTTCATAAAATTGTAATGGAAAAAAAGAACTCGAGGTGAAATTCAATTATATATATTTCCAAGTGTACGATATATAAAGATCCATTTAATAAGGCTTTTATTGGATAGTTCAAATGCATAATTTTGGAAAATCAAAGAAACTTTCTTCAATTTAAAGATAACTCTTTATGATTACAGATTAAACACATGTTTACAATATAAATTGGGAGCTTTAATTTTTAGGTAAAACTTTAAAAAAATTTGGTATTTAAGTTAGAGAAATTTTCAGTTTTTGACTTTTTATAACTTGTACTTTAGGGTCTAACTTCTCTCACAATTTCTAACATAAACCGTTTCGAAGACATAAGAGCCAAATTTTTTCAAAAATTATGTTTCAAATATAACTATCAACTGCTTCATAATTGATAAAGTTATAAATCAATATATCTCCAAAACTATTGGCCCTACAGACACGGTCCAGGCGGCGGACCATCGCTTTTAAAAATAGGGCTTATATAGTTTCCGCGCTATCTCAAATTAAAAATTTGGACTTATGAAATTATATAAATAAAGATATTGTAAAAGCAGCTGTCGTTTGACATTTCGAAATTGAAAATAAATCTTAAAGAAATTTTTTTATAGCTACTTTAATATAGATAATTATTGCACGAGGTTCTTTTCTTTTTTGCGTTACCTTTTGTTGAGGAGAAATTTTGTAGACATCCGGAAAGACAGGCAGACCAACGGATAGAATTAAACTATAAAGCCATAATTTTTTTCTAAACATTTTAAATTCGTTAAAAAAAAAGAGAAAAAGATAAATTCATATTATAATTTTGGTAAAACATCAGTTGTAAAATATCAAAACTTTTAAAAAATAACAATTGCTCATCCCTACACAGTTGAGCTAACTAGATGACGTAACCCGGCTTATGAAAATTCGTTTGCGATGCGCTCATCATGTTTATAGAACCATATTCCACCAAATGTCTTCCCTAAAGTTAATAATGTATGTAAGATTTAGCCAATTTTAAGAAGAACATTAACATCTTTCTTCTAAATATCCCGTTAAATTTTCCCCATCTCCCATAATCCAGAATCCCAAACAACTTACAGCATAATCGCTAAATCCTGCCATATCACCATCCCTGTAATCAAACTGTACATTTGTATCATAGGTTCTCTCCTATAGTTTGAAAAAGGGTTTGGTTTTGTGTGTTAATGTCACACACTTCATGTCAACTTTATGGTCTGCTATAACAAAAGGATTTCATAATACCTATAATCTTGAGTTAATTGATTTCTAAAATATGTGTGTATATATGTACATAATATAAAATAAGAGAAGCAAATTTAATCATATAATGTTTTTAAACTAAGAATTTTATTAAACACCTTCAATATTCTTTCATTCATATATCATCTCATATGAAGACAATCCTTAACAATACACTTTTGAAAAAATCTTATAACATAAAATGCATTTAATATCTTCAGATAACAATTAAAAAATTTGCTAAATAACTTTTTTTATAATTTCATTTTATATCTTTTTATTAAAGCATTTTAAATTTTTGTAAAGTGAAATCGATATTTCATATACATGTTATTAAGTATGTAAAAATGTGGAAATAATTAAAATAAATTTTGAATTAATTGATATTTTAAGAAAAAAATAAATCAAGAATATACAGTGACACCACAAATTGATCGTATAAGATAATTAATAACACTAAGTATTATGTTGATAAGAAAAGTTTTTATTCTAAGTTATTTAAAATACGTGAAAAATTGATTTGAGAAATCAATTCACAATATAGAGTTCACAATAGTTCAATAATTAGAGTTCTTACGGCAAAGGGACAAAAGTCCAGCATACAAAAATCTCCTGGTGACATTGACTCAAAAAAATAAATCAAAAGTCCAGACTTATGACATAATAAACTGTAAAATAACATTCAGTATCAAAACAATTGATTATTTTCAAATTATTCAAAAATATCAAAACAAAAAACAATGTCAGTAGTTTAGTTTAAATTATTATAGAAAATTTGAACAAAGGACTTTTGACTTCGGGACTATTGTCATATCGCCAATGGAAAACGTTTATAATTGTTTTATTACTGTCAATCTTTTTTTACTCTAGCTATTACAAAGAAATAAAGACTAAATCTTATATTAAATTTTTTTTTTTTTTGAATTATTTATAATAATAAAAAACGACTTCATATAAAAATGAATTCATTTATGTACATAATGTAAACTATAATAAAAAATAGGTTTCCATTAGTAAAATGCACTTCAAATAATAAATAAATTAAAGAAAAATGTGACATTAATTGAAATAATAAATAAAAAAAAATAAAACATTTTTTTACGTAAATAATATAAAGAATAAGTAAATTAAATGAAATTAAATGATTTTAAAAGTTTAATTTTATATATATTAAAATATATATTGTATATATTATATATATACACAAATATTAAATACTTATATATGTAAATTACAATTTTTATTTTCTTTACAATTTATTCAATTGTATTTTGATAAAAGTGTAAATTATATTTATTTGGGGTGTTTGACAGTTTACTTTAATCAAAATGTCTAAAACACATTTGATTTACAGCTATTAAGGGCAAAAGATTTTTAGCAAAAAATCTTTTCCTAAAAATACTCTTTTAACAAAAGGTTGATTTCCAAAAAAGTTTTTTTAGAACAATGAAATATAATTTAAACCACATTTTTTTAAATTTGTTAATGCAATTTATTTGTGGTTTTTTTACTGGTGTTCTTTCAACTCACAGACTATTTCTGTTAATTGTTATCAAAAAATGTTTGTGAGTTGAATGAATTTTTCTTTTTAAAAGTTACCTGTGTTAAATGTTCAATCTGATCCCACTGAGAAGTCCTACAGACTGAACAAAGGACAAAACAACTTCTATTTTGGTTTTAGAAAATAATTATTAAATTATATTACGTACAATAAATATATATTTATATATATATATATATATATATATATATAAATATATATTATATTATAGAGAAATGGAATACCAAGTTCAGGAATTGAAACTCTATACATAATACCTACCAAAACTTTGTCTTTTTGAAATAAATCATTTTGGATCAAATAGATTTCGACATAATGACTTTTTTGCAAAATAAATTTAAACAAACTGACTTGTCACCATTTATTTGTTATAATTTTGAAATAGAACATTTACTTCTATATTTATTTATTTTAAAATTAGGTAAAGTAAAGATTAACTTCTATATTTATTTTGAATAAAATAAAAATATTTATACTATAATATTTCAAATATAAATAAAAAGAAATTATCATATGTACTAATTATAGGTATTTATTTATTAAGTTACTATTTACTGTTGGCATTTAATAGTTGGCATGATTTTTAAATATTGTAAATATTGAACAGAAAGAGAAGTAAAAAGATATTGAAGATTTAGTAATTCTATTTAAATATTTGCCAAAATTTAATTGGAAAATTTTTAAGTGTCCTAAATTTTCAAAAATATTTATTATCGATTATATATTTTTACTATCCATATCATATAAAAAAACCATATAACTTTTTAAGGGTATATATTATACGTAATAGGTTTGTTACAGCGAACTTTTAAATGACTGCAAATTTGCATGGGCCCCTAGTTTAGAATATATCGATCACACCTTATTTTTAATAATAAGTAACCCTTGTTTGGTTCACTAACTTCCTCAACTTTAACAAAGCAGATTTCTCGACTGTTTCCGAGACTTGGAGTCTATCTGTTGGATAATTATAACCATGTGCTTAATATCATATTTTCTCGAAAATGGTAAGAGATATGAAAAAAATGTGAGTACTTGAATTGAAGTGAAGGAATTTTAAAAATGAAATAAAACTGGATTTTTTATGCAAAAAATACAGTTATTTAATAAAAATAGTGAAAAGTGTCAGTATTTATTGAATTGAAGCCTTTGTGACTCTTCAATAATGAGGCATAATGAAAATTTGATATTATTTGAATATTATTACAAGCCCATAATTGCAGCTAGCTACTGACATCTAATTGAATCTTCTATATTCTACAGTGCGAAAAAATCACTTTGAAGCCCGTTACCTTGGAAACCTTTAAGAATAGACAACAATTGGGGGTGGGTTTTGTTATTTTTTTCATTGTTATATGTAAAGTAAACATTACTGTAATTTTGTAAATTTCTTTTAAAATTTCTTTTATTAGTATCGCTATTACATATAAGTTTAATTAATTTTAGAGCATCCAATTGAATAATTTTTCTTTGAAACTTAACTTTCTCTTGAAAAAAAAACAGAATTTTATATACATATAAAGATACATAAAAACATTTTTTATTTTATTTATATATTGTATATTATATACTGTTTTTTACCTATATCAAAGTTAAAAAGTTCATTATGTACCTACGGAAATTTTTCAATTGTAAAATGGTTTAAGAATGAACTGTTTTATGTACACATGTTATATTTGAAAAAAAAAAAATTGTGTACTATTTTCTGGTATATATGTATAAACATTAAACAATACTGTTTTATATTTTTTGTTTTATTTATTTCTTTTAAACTAAACAACTTTTTGTCAACTTAAGTTATACTTCCTGTGACGATCCTTTGATCTAAACAATACTTCCTGTTTATTGTTACTGCATTCATTTCTGTTATTCTCATTAAAATTTTATAATAAAAAATGTTAGATTACACAAGCAAAAATTTAAAGTGTTATAAGAAAAAAAAATATTCTTAAATGTTTTATTCTATTTTATTTACTTAAAATAATTTTAAGGTTGATTCACATGTGCAGCGTTTTAATAAATTACTTTTTAAACAGAGATGGTTTATAAGTAATTCAAAATTTGGAAATATTATTTTTTTATTACACATTTGCACGCTTTATGAAGTGAAAGCTATAACCCAATACCTCGCCTCGCCTCTATGTAGTGTTACTTTTAGCGTCACTTCAAGTTCCGCTTTTTATATAAAATGCCGACCAAATAAAAAATTGTATAAAAATAAATTCTTAAATGACATAAATTAGATTAAAAATTTAAGTACTGGAGCGACGTTTTATTATAAGATACCAGCTGCAGTACATTTCATTTTGTAAAATCGTTTTTAAATAACTGTATTCTACTTAAAAGTCGTGGCGACGCTAGATGCGACCCAAACATTAACTCATCATCTTAAGGCCGAATAATTATCAATGGTTATTTATATTACATAATAAATTTGGCTTAAAATTTAGATGCATTACATATTTAATAACCGTTAAACGTTTGATTATTCTTATGTCAACGCATGCGCGTTACATATTTATACAGGCGATAAGTTCTATACAGGCGATTCAGGAAAACTCAAAGAAGTTCTTTTTTAATTTCAATTGCCATTTTCCAATTATATAAATTGATAGACACGTTAATTTTAATTAACAAATTAATATTTTTTCTTTATTTAGCCGCTTAGTTGGCCGCTTCAAAATTCAAACAATTTCAATTATTATAAATCGCCCCCTTATCACTCCTGTGTATGGCCACTTATTTGAAAACCAATGGTTCAGTTTTTAAAAAAAAAAATCAACCACCTGTTATCTGCGTTACCGAGGCCTTATATAGTGGTGTATATATTTTTGGACTATAAGGAAGTTAAAAAGGGATATACTTGGATAAATTACAAAATCCCATAATTTGTAGAAAACCGATTAAATTTTTTTAATTATATTGGAGGAATTATTCTTATAAAAAGTTTTATTATGTGAAATGATTTAAATTTGTTATCCTGTAATTTCTATTTTATTTTTTTGAAAAATAATTCATCATTTAATGTTACTAACATATAATGTATGTATATTATAAATTTTAATATACAGATACATATATATTAATACTTTTCACAAGTTTTTTTTTTCATATTTTTGTTAATAGTAATATAAATTGTATAATAATGTAATATGTACATTTAACCGTTTTATTGTTATTTTTATGCAATTTTCTTTTATATATTGTACTTAGGTTGTTTTCAACATTTCATTAAAATATAATGTATATACATATATATAAATTGATATATAGGTATTATAGATGGATATATGCATGTTTATTTTATAAAAATAACAAAATACAAAATATTCGTAAGTTCTTTTCATAAATGAAACAACAAAAGCTTCCTTAACTGACCTAACAATAGCATCATATTATATTAATATTCTAAACATATATATATGTATATTTCAATGGAACTACTTATACAATTCCTCAGAATCTTATAAATAATAATTATATATACTTATATACATTTATATATATAAATATATAAAATAAAAGAAAAGAAAATGTAACATAAGAGTGTAACAGAAATGAAAAGAATTAAACCAAGAGAACGTTAGTTAAAATTAAAAAAAAAAAAAAGAAAATATCTTAAGATAAAAATGAATACCCATTTTCAGATGCAGAAAAAAAACAAAAAAATCTTTCAAAAAAATAAAGAATTGTATTCATATTTTGTTAATAGAATATCAAAATATAAAATAATATTAATAATGAAATAAGAAATTCGAAATGTTACATAGAAATAAAGTATTTATATAAAATATGTTATAATATTTGCTTAATTGTATCTAGTATAACCATTACCTACTACTCTACACGAGTACTATAAAAACATAAGGTTCTATAAAATATATATTTAGAAAATGGGTGAGAAATATTTCTTAAATAAAATTTACATTCAATGGAATAGAACATAGAAAATTGTAACAAAAGAAAAAATGTCATGACATTTTGATAAAATTAAAAAATAAAAATTAAATAAACAAATTGCTGCTATATGATATATTTAAATTTAAATAAATTAAATTTATTTTTTTTGCAATAAAAAATATTTAAAAATTGATTTCCAAATGGGATTAGGGATAAAATTAAAATTAAAGGAATTAATAGTAGAATTAAAATACATATATATGAAATGGTATTATTATTGTTTATTTAAAAATTAATATTATTTATATTTAATATTTTTTTTTTTTAATATTTTACAAAACTTTCAGTTAAAATTTTAGATTAAAATATACTTACTCCAGCACTGAACTCACGTACTTTTATCTTCAATAGAATCATCAATGGCGATTAGCGAATGACGTTAGTGTGACGTTATGTCATAAAAGTGAAAAATTTGTTGCGTTCAGCAGCATCTAGCGCTACACTAGATTGCAGCGATGTAGCATTGTAGCGCTAGGTAAAAAAGTTGTTGAGTAGAAAATTTTATCGAGTGCTACACTTTTCTGTAAGCGCTAATTGCTTCTGAACGCGACCTTTTTTAATTAGATCTTTTATGGATTTTACAGTGACAGCTGTCTGTAGTTGAATCTGTTCATTTATATTCATGGAATTAATATTTTGTTTGACATTTTGAAAAGTCGCACTCGCAAAGCTGTCATTGTGTTGTGTCGGTTCTTAAGTAACTAAAGTTACTTTATTTTCATGTTTTGATACAGTCGTATCTACTGTTCGCTTTAGAAAATAAAATTTATTTTAGTAACAACTAGTAAAAAGTGTCATTAGTACCAAAGTTTGAAGTCAACATTAAAAGCCACAATTTTAAACTATAATCTTTTGCTAAATTAGTCGCAATCAAAGAATTTTCATTGGTACTGACTAATATATATAATTTTTAATTACGGAAAGAACATTTATAAATCTATTGTATTTATTACATTTAACTATTCAAAATTCTAAATTTTTGAGTGCCTAATTAATACGAGTATACTTGCAATCTTAAATGTTATATTAACTTTAGTAATAAAATAAATTAACATCGTCTGTTACCCATTTCTTTATTTTACATTACTTACAATATTTATTTTATATATGTATGTTCTTTTCTTTTTTATCTTTTTTTGTCTATTTAGTTATTTTACATACATATAGGCAAATATATAGAAATTACATATTGTTACATACATATTATATTATAAAATTCAGTTATAAGCGTGAATGCATAAATAGCAATTATTTAATCAGTGAATTTCAAACTAAAAGCTCTTTATTAGATTAAAATAAATGAATATAAAGATAAAAAAAAATGATAATCAAAAAGAGCAAAGTGTCATTTTGTAATCATAATAAAAAAAATATTCAATCAAAATGAACATTATATAGCTTTTGAATGCAATGGAAAATATTTTATTATTATATAACATTTTAACAGATGAAACATAAATTTAATTTCTATAATTTCTCAGGTTTAAAATGATATTTTTTTAACTTTTATGATTTATGAAAGCCAAACTTCAAGCCAGAGTTGACAAGGTTTGTAGAATGTTAAGCAACAAACTTTTAGTTTTTTCATTAGTTATTAGCTGTTTTTTAGTTATTAGTGTTTTCCGAATTTAAATTACTGACTATTTTAGAGCTATAAAGTACAAGTCACTACCAGTTTTTGCTTCAGTATCAAAATAAATTTACAATGAAAAGTTATGGTAAATGAACATTATAACTGATATTATTGCCATTTACTGAAATGTCAAAAAAGTTCACTACCGTTAACTGGTCAACATAGACTTTTTACAAACAGTTTTGTACCCTTCGTTTTAATAATTTTTAGAAACACTGATAGATACAGATAGTATTGGAACTTATTTAATCGATTGATCTTTTAATTACTTTTTTTTAGTTTGATTGATCTTTTAGTATTTTTAATTATTTTTTAATTAATTTTTTTTTAATTAAATATATTTTCTTTAAGAAAAGAATAAAAGATAATGAAAGCTACGTAGGAAACAAATTTAAGGTTTCCCAGAAAATATTTATTAATCAATACTTTTAATCAATTCTTTTTTTAAATAAATTTTCTCTCAATTTTAAGATTTAATTAATTTAAAAAAATGCAAGATAATTTTGTTAATCCATGTATAATTTTAAAAAATTAATCAGAAGTTGTTATTAAAATGCTGTTTATTTAGTAGAATATTTTTTAATATAAATGTATAAAATTAATTTAGTTTTTTTTATTAATTCCATCAAATAAAGATTTTAAAAATACTTGTACTTTAAAAAACTGGAATTTTAATATAAATAAATAAAAACAATTTTTTTTGGTACTACAAAATATCTGATATATTTTTTAACTTGTATATTTACTTTTATATACACATAATAAAAAAAAATAAACAAAGAAAAAACTGGTATGACGGACAGATATTTATTAAGTAATAATTTAGGTTTATTTTTAAATGATTTAATAAAAAAGTTCAATATAATGTGAAGTATTTATGTACATATATTCTTTATTATGTGTTCATTTTATTTATTTGTATATATTATTTTTTCTTATTATGTGTTTTTATGGGAGGGACACCAAAATCCCAAAAAGAAAATCTCAAACATCAAAATCTTAAATTTAAAATACCCAAATTACGGAATTCGATCATTTGAGTTCAGCAGTTACGACCATATGATCTAAATGATTTTTTACTTTTTTATATCATTAAACAATTGTCTTTATAAAGGTAATTTAAAACCCTGACTATGTAGTACTAAAGAAGTAGTGAATCACTACTGAAGTTCCGTAAAATGAATGAAACAACAATATAGTACAGTTTATATCGATCTCTTTCTATACCTAATGGAATAGAATGTTACTTTATTCCGCTATTAGTAATTAAATTTTATTTGAGTTTAATGAAGAAGTATTGAAAAAATGCTGAAAAGAAATAATTCCATTCACGACTAAAAGAAGGTAGAAAAACTTTCAATGTGTTAGTGCAAACCTAATAAATTCTTTCCCACCACTCATACTAAATTCAGTAGAAAAGAGGTACTTCTGTACTACTTCTGGGTCATCAGGGACAGTTGGTTTGCCTTCAAAGTTTTAATAAAATTATTAACCGATCGATTGATTATTTTTTTCCGATTCGTCCGAATTTGGGTTTTTGTATTTTGAGATCTTGTAATTTGGGATTTAATGGCTAACCCTTATGTATTTTAATTTTTTTAAAGATTTTAATATGATGCACTCATAATAATATATTAATAAATATTATATGTATGTATGTATAATCATTCATATAAATTTTTTTATATTATATGTTCGTATTAATATAATAAAATATATATATATACATTATATATTTAACATTTTTTTTTAAATATTATATACTATGTATATGTATTTTTTATATTTTAAGTTAAAAGCTTTTTTTAAAAAGAATACAATTTTTAAAAGAATTTAAGACGCTTTCGTGTACACACTTTAATTTTATTTTTGTTTTTTTTTTCGGTTAAGTTTTTAAATTTTTTTTTTAATTGTTTTTCTTCAAATATTAATTTTAAATTTTATATTTTGTATTAAAAAAAAAGAAATTAATCAATACATAAAAATTAATAAAAATATAACATTTTAATTAAAATCTGCCTTAGAATCATGGTGGTAAAAATTGTAAGGAAACATTTGAAAAAAAATATAAATAAAAAAATAAATAAATAATTAAAAAATAATTTAAGTAAAATAAAAATAATATACAAAATAAAAATAAAAATATAAATACAAAAAAAAGTTATGTAAATAATTATTATAAAAAGTAAAAGTTAAAAAAAAAATTAAAATTAAAACATAAAATGTCAACAGGTTGTTGACTAAACTAAATTCAACATAAACGTCGTGTGTATAATATTATAACTGTTTATAGTGTTTTTATTCTATAATTCTTTTACACCTGTTCTATTACATTTTGTTTTTTGTTTTGTTTTAGAATAAACATATGTTTTTTTTTATAAAAATATTTCTTATTCTTTTATAGAAGCTCTCAAAACATTAAACAGTTTTTATTTTTACGTTGGTGGAAATTTTTTTTTCAAAACAAAGAAAAAAAAAACAATAATAAACTAGGTTAAAAATAAATTTTTAAGTATTTAAAGGTGTTTTTTTTTATATAAATACTACCTAGATATGTTTAAAAGAAATACCTATAGTGTTATGATTATTATGTTATGTTTACATGTTTTATTTTTTAATCTAATATTTATTTATTTATTTGTAGTACCAGACAATAGTAAATATTGCCTTATAAAATGTAATAGTCCTATTTGGCACTTTGACTTCTTATTAAACTATTATAATATAGTACACCATATTTTTTTTATTAGATTTGAGCCGAACAGGGTTTGAACTCGAGACTTTCCGGATTGTAAAATCGCCACTTCAACCACTGAGCTATAGAATTTAAATTCTGTCTTTAAATCATTAATTTTTTCATTATATATTCGTATTTTAATTTAAATATTGTGCGTACTATTATTTATAATCTTTAAATTTGAACTTATAGAATGTCGATTATAGGTTAAAAGCATGACATAATGAGTTATATAATCACTTATGTTATGACATTTATTATTTGAATGAAATATTGAAATGTTATGTTAGATATAATATTTATCTATTAATTATGTTCTATATTAGATAAATATATTTGTTTTATTTATTAGTGTGTTTTTAAATACAAATTTTTATCTATTATTAGTAAAAATTAGTAATTTATAAAAGTACTGGCAGTCCTCACGACAAATGAATTTCCATAACCTGTTTTAAACCATCTTGGAATATCCACAGTGTAGAAATGAGCACTTGCTGCTCCTCTGGTGTTACGTTGGATTTGTTTAAGAGGAGGCGTAATTGACTTTAGTTCAATAGAGCAAGTGTCATTACCTACAAGATATCTATAAAACAGAGAAATCGTTCCAAAAGTACGTCGACTAACACGGCACCAAGTTATTTGCACGAAGGAGACAAAAAATTGTAAACAAAATAAATGAATGAATTTTAAAATCCTATGCAATAAAAATTGTTCAAAAGTTTTATATCCAATAATTTTACGCCATATAGATTAATTACAGTAATTTTAACGCATACTATACTATGGACTATGGTTTTAACCAATGAAAATTTTTTGGCAATAAATAATACTAATAAAAAATTTTATACCAATTAGTGTATTTAGAGTACAGTTTTTAGAGTCGAACTTCTTATGGTAATAGATATTATTTTGTTTGAGGTTACACAATTTATTTATTTTTTAATTTCAAATAGTTTATAAAGTACTCCAATTTGTAATTAAAATATTGTTTAAAGTATATTTAAGAGTTAAGTGTTTGCTCTATTGAATGATTACAAAATTGATAAAAGTGAGATTTTGAATTTTTATAATACATTGTACATACAAATAAAATTAATTTCAAAATTAAAAATTAATTCATAATAATTTCCAATACCTATACATATTTTTAATTAATTATTCAAATCTGTTAATGTAATGTGAAAATGTCGTTTGTTTTGAATAGACTAGACGTATCCACTGTCACGTAATCATTGTACAATCACATAAAAGACATGAAAGCTTATGAAGCTAAAAAATATGCATTCATACGTTGTTGCAATATTGTCAGTTGTCATTATTAAATTAAAATGTCAAGCATTAAAACTACATTTGATAATAGTAAAGAAAAAAAAAAAAAAAAAGCGGATTTTTAGATTTTAGACTACGGTAGTTAATCTTTTTTTCTGCCCCATTTCCTCCCACCAATACCAATACATCATCAATACATCTAAAACAACAATTAAAAAAGCCACGGCTCACCCTTTAAGAAAAGAAATAAAGTGATAATATTAACGCACACGTATAAAGTTGCAACATAATGTTTTTAAGTGACTACTGACAACATGGTGTTTTTAAGTTAAGAGCTTTTAAGCAGTGTAACAACATTGTTGTGGTAAAAACAACTGTTAACACCGTGTAATTTTTCATGTTTTCTTTCAATCATTTTTTGTTGTTTAAAAGTTGAACAACAAGTTGAACAACTTTTATTCGATAATAAAATCTCATAAATTTTATTAACAACCTTGTATGTATGCTTTTATATCTTTATACATTTTGAGACTACTTAATCGTTGATCGCTTCTTACATTCTGTTTCAGTTATTTATTTTTTCTTTGGAAAAAAACCGTTAATTTTTACAAAGTCAAGTAAAAATTAATATTCAAGTTCAACCCTGCATGTAAACTTTTACACTATACGAAAAATTAATATTTAAAATAAAAAATTAAAAAGATAAATGAAAAGTTCATTGCCTTTAATAAAAATTATTTCGTTATTATTTTGATAATCGAAAAATTTTTTTATTTTTGTTTATTTATAATTTTAAATTATTTAATTTTTTTTTTTTTAATTTTTTTTTTTTTAATTCAAAACTTAAAAGATTTCGTAAACACATTATAACATACATAATAATACATATATACATATGAATTTTGTATTAATAAAATTGTTTTGACAAAATTTTAACAGATCATTAAAAATTAAAAAGAAATTTTTTCAGGAAATATTTTGTGGTTATTTAATATTTATTTTACATAATAAATAATATTTAATAAAAATAAATAAATAAACAGTTTAAATTTTTTTTTATAAATTAATGTTAATTTTTAATATATGTATAAACAAATTTATTTATAGCTTTAAATTCAGATTTATTTTTTTTTTTTAACTTTCAAGTGTCAAAATTAAAAAAAATAAAAAATAGTGAAAAATAGAAGAAAAGAACATTTAATAATCCAATTTGTTTAAAAAAAATCTGATTTACATTATTAAAATTGTGGTAATTTTCTTTTTAAAATAATAAAAAGAAATACATAATATAAGAATATATAATGTACGAACACGTTTTGGATATTAAACATGGTAATTTACAGGTATTTATAGAATTTACTTATGTACTTGTATAGATAGTGTTTGTATAACCTATAATAATATTAAGTATTTTTTAAATTTATAAGACACCTTTGTTTATTCTTTGTTTAAGTACCAACGTATAGTTATTTTAAAGAATTAAAAATAAATGTTTTTTTAATTTCGATAGAAAAATCCAAAATTTTTATTTTAAACTTTAAATATGCATTTTATTTGTTACTAAAATTATATATAAAACAGTTCATTGTGGACATTGGATAACGTTTTTGTCAAATTGTTTTAGTTTTTGTCACAAAGTAACAATTTTTTAATAATAAATGGTGAATTTTGATTATAATAAGATTAATACTATACAGTATTAGTATATAACCTGTGCCCAATTTCATTAAAAATTGACAGTCCGACTTTTGCAGAAGAAAAGTTGAAAAACTTAAAGTTTAGTTAAAGTTCAGAGTCTGACAATTGTGAAATTGTATCAAACTGACGCCTATCAATATTTATGAAATGGGCCCCAGATATAACTTTATTAATTTGAAATTTTAATATTGTATGTTGATAAAGAATACAGCAAAATTTTCGTAAATGCAGGTGTTTCAATTTCAACATACACAGGTGTATCATTTCATATACATAAAAAAAGGGTCCCCATGCTTTGAAGCCTATTAAAAATTAAGAAACAATAAAGACTTTCATGCGGAAAGGCCCGTGTTCGAATTCTAGTGAAAGTGAAAAAACTTTTCTGGTTTTCGACTGGACTCAGCTACCATTCGTCATTGGGTTAAAATTAATGCCACAATTAATAATTATATATCTTTAATAAAAAATACATTAATATAACAATATAAACAAATAATTTAATTAAATAATATAACTCGCAGATATAGAATACCATATAGCCCAAATACAAAAAATATTACGAGTACAATATAAACAAAAAATAGAATTGTAAATATTGAAAATCTAAGACATTTCTACATTTTATAAGTATTAGTACTATCTCATGTTTAAATTATATGTGGAATTCAATAAAACCAACTCTAATAACACGAACATAATATGTACCTATGGTATAGACAGGCTTATTAGCCCAACAGTTGAACAGTTAGCACTTAAAAAAAAAAAAAATATATATATTAGGCAATAATAACAATAACTTATATATAACTTTAAAAATAATATAACTATTTAAAAGCTTATTTAATAATCTTCTAGAAGTACTTAGATTATATTAGAAATTACAGTTATTAGCGACATCTGTTAGCAAAACCTTTGAGGGCAATTTTTTTAAGAAATGAGAGATCAAAGTTTATATAATATCTTCTACAGGTTTTAAAATATAGCAATAGATATTAATTTTAATTGAATAATAAAATATCAAATAAAATAATATACAGGTGTTAATACTTTGTTAATTGATTTACTTATCCATTTTTGAATTATTATAATATTACAAGATTACTAATTGATAAGAATGGCGCGTGCATTTTGTTCAAATTTTGTAGTCTTTTTAATTTAATATCTTTCTATTTCTTTCTTAAAGATTAATTTCTTTGTTCTATTTCTTTTTATATAAACAATGTACAATTTTTTAATTAATTTGAATGTAATTTTAGTAATATGATATTCTTTTGTTTTCATATCAGCATTAAATAAAATGCTTGCTCTAAATATCAGTTACTAAACATAAAAATAAAGATTAAAATTAAAGTTATTATGACGTATACGTATACGTTATGATATATTCAATAAGATAATTATCTTTTTTTTTAAGCTTTTAGTAAGGTTAAGCATTTTTTTTATATATATATAATTAATTATATTATACATATTAACACTTAATTGTTAGTTTTTTTTTTTTTTTTTATAATTAATTTTTTAACTAATTATATTGACTAATTTTTAGTATTTAATTAACATAACCCATTAATTTGTTTTAATAAGTTTATATGAAATTTATATTTTGACAAAATTCAGTTTTCAAATCTTTCGAATTTAAAAAAAACAATCAACATTATGACTTATCAATATTCTCAGTAGTCTGTTTTGTAATCTCTTTCGTATGAAAATCCCCTATTATTTGAAAATAAGAAATTCCCTGTAGGAAGATTTTGAAAAAAGGGAATTTTATAAAAGGGGATTTTCTTAAGATAGCAATTTAAGGGTTTTATATAAACGTATATAGTTAACTCCAATCTTTGAGCGAATTATATGTTAAGTGAAGTTCAATAATCAAGCTTTGATTATTAAAGAAATTTTAGATTAGAATTATAGCCTATCCACAATGAACGCTCTCGCTTAGCTCTCTACGCGTAGCTATTTGTCAAACTATGTTCAATGTATTGAATTATAATTACTATAAATTGAAATAAAAATTAAAAGTGTCTACAATAATCGCAGCCTTGACGCAGCCATTAAAAAAGTTTTTAACTTTTAACTTTTTCACTTTATCTTAGTATTCAAATGTCAAATAATTGAACGGTATAGTGTCAAAATAAAAAAATATATTGTCAGAATTATTAATGAAATTATTAATTTTTTTTCTATCTAGGGTTAAAAAATTTAAAAAGAAACTTGAATATTTTTTAATTCATGAAATTTGTAAACAGAACAATTTCAAAAAACGTTGTCATGTACATTTCAATGTGGAAACTCCATTGTTGACTACGTAATGAGAGCGAAACGAGAACGTAATTGTAGATTAGAATTAAAATTTTAAAAAATGAGAAAAAGATTTTACAAAGAAATAAAGACAGCAAATTATTAAAATCAATTAACTACTTAATTTTTGAATTTATTACTTAATTAAAATTTTTAATTAGTCCATTTCAAAAAAGGAATAAGTTTACTGAAAAAGTTTATATCTTAATTTTCATTTAAGATTAATAAATTTTTAACTATATAATTAGGTTCGTGTTTTTTAAATTATTTTTTTTTCTATTTATTTGTGGTAACGCAAAATTAAATATTCGTGATCATAACAAAGTTTAATATAAATATAATTTACGTTATTAACAATTTATAAAGATAATCTGGTGACCGCAACGTGTAATTAATCAAAATACACATGCATTAATTTAATCGTGTTTTGTATAATATTTCATTATAAGATGTGGTACAAAATACAGATATGTTTACTTAAATAATTCATGAATAAATTACAATATTTTAACTAAATTTGAGGCAGTAGCTACAATTCATTCGGGGGGAACCGCAATATGCGGTTGGGAAAAGTAAAGAGAGGGGCAAAGAGTAGCTCGAAGATAAAGTTCTATTGTTAAATAAAACTCAATTTAAGTAAACTTCTTATATTATTGTAGTGCTTAAATTTTTGCTTGTACTTAAATCTTAAAGACTTGAAATTTCTGTAAATTAACTTAATCGAATAATAGAAATTCTGATCTAATTATATACTTTTAAAAAAATAGTTAAAACAGAGGATTGAATACAACTGTATAATATAAGATTAATTACTTGTGATATAAATATCTGATTTGAACAGTGGTTGCAACAAAACTCAATTCCAGTACTCTGTTTCCCACTAAAAAACGAGGGTAACCCATTTATCTATGTAATTTGTTTAACTAATATAAACATAATTGCATGATGGTACTAAAGGATATATCCCAAATAAAAACCCCATTTAATTTTAAAATAATTTTAAAATTGTTTAATAATCATTCCCAAAATGTCAATTTCCTTTTAATCATTATTTTAAGTGTTTCTTAAACGTTTTAGATTATTATTTAGTTAAATTTATTAATTGTTTTGTTATATTTTAATTGTTTTCTTGCCTTATTAATAGGATTCACAACAAATTTTAAACAAGGCAGTATGTAAAACTAAGGGCTTTTAAAAATACAGATTTTCCAAGGGATTTTCTTAGATAAATTTTCTTAGTTATAGCTTTAATTCTTTTATAAAAAAAATGCTCAAAAATATTACGAGACATTATCTACAAATTAAAAGAAAGCTTGTTTTTGAAGATGCAGCAAATTCAAAATAAAAATAAAGGTTTCGTTCAAACGATTTTTGAGATTCACGAACGATGTTAAATTACTCTCAATAGACGGACGTATTGAACGTATTAAAATTGGGCATTTTTGGAGTCAAATTAACATGAACAATTTTTAAAATAAAACGTTTTTTAAAGGTCTTCTTTTATGTTCAAAAGTTTTAATAATTTTATTAATATTATACTATTTAAGAGATTCCTATTTATTTGGTATATATATGCATAATATCATAAAATTAATTAAAATTCATATGTAAATTTTTTTTGGCACATGTTAATTACAAAATTATGGTGAATCTGTGTAGGTACCAGAACACTTTTATCAAAAATAAAAAAAAGTTATAGATACTTGTTATCTATTATTAGGAATTATTATTATGTTGCTCTTTTAACAAAATTTAAATATGTTACAAAAAAAATTATAAGAGTCTTTACAAATAATTTAATTATAATATATGTTTTTAAGGCACTTTTTTTTTAAATTTCTACTTTTACCAAATTACCATAATCAATATAGATACAGGGTGCAACATTAAAAATATCGGTGTAATAAGACTAAAAAATATTGAGGTGGAAAATCAAAAAGTTATATATGATACCAGAAGAAGTTTATCACTAGTAATTGAAGACTCGACTAGGTGAAGGTGTTATGATACAAAATCATAGTTTTGAGTATATTTAGCTAAAAGTTTTTTTTTCTGTTTAACATTCTTAACCCTCTACAATGTCAAAACAGTAGTGGAAGATCTTACAATAAGATCTTACAATTTTATTAATTTAAGACTGCTTAAGTATCTATCAATGTAATAGCTAGGAATAATTGGGATTATGTATACCAAATACATAAATTAAATAAAGTTCTGTGGCTAGATAGCATATAAGTTTATAGAAAATGAGAAAGAGTGTAGTAGAGTAGATTGTGTAAACTCTGGGATAGCCGTATGACCCTATTACTGCTGCGTGTCTGAAATTTTGCCAAAATTAGTCTAGTTTTATGGCCAAAGTTTTTGCAAAATTGGGTTGGTCTACTGCAGTGGGCTCGAGTAGCTGCTATACAACTTCTTATTTTATACGAGCATTACTCTACACTTAATAAAGCTGTTTGTTTGAAATTTTGCCAAAAGTAATTAACCAGATGATATAATGTTTATATTGCGGTCATACGGATATCCCAGAGTTGACACAGTCTACTCTACTACACTATTCTTCGTTTTGATAGACAATGGTTTTATCAGCTAAAGCATGCTGTATATGAAAACTTCAAGCCTGCAAAGCAAGTTTTTTGTTATTAAAATTCACAAAAACTATTAAGCCGTACTACATACACTGCCATCTCACCAATGGTAAAGGCGCCGATTTTCATGTGCAAAATCTTGGGTTCAAACCCCGGTCAGACTTAATTTTTTCTAATAAAATGTCGTAGAATTGTATGATTATATCGTAAAAGTTAATATCTTAATATAAGAGAAGATTTAATATAAAATAACTCTTGTGTAGGATAATAAATGGCGCAAAAAAATTAACATTTAACCGAGTGTCAATGGCTTAGTCCAAATAGACTTCGTGATGGAAAGGTAATAAAAAAAAATAAAAACATACATTACTACATTATGATGAATACTGAGGTCTTTTTCATTAACACTTTACAAAATGTATTAACATATATAATAAATTTGTAATTTAATGTTCAATTGACAGATAATGGATTCCTACTAGATTTGAAATAAAGATTTTTGAAAGAATATAATATTTTGTCGCATGAGATTTTGGTGTAAAAAATTATGTACTAAAACCCAGTAATGGGTTCTGAAATGGATGTTTCGATTATATATAATATGTACCTCATAACAAGTAAAAGTATGCAAATAAGATTATTTCTGATTATAATTGTTCATTCTTTAAAGTTATAACTCCCTAACGGACTGTTGACCCAAAGTAATAAACTCATATAAAATGAATTATAGCTTCCTAAAGTAATTTTACCCCTTGGAGCTATGACCATTTCCCCGATAAATCAATTCTATACAGTTTTATTTTACTTCATATTTTACACAACAATTAAGTTTAAAATAAAAATATATTTTAAAAATTTTTTTAATTCTTGATATTTAAAAAAATTATGTAATTAAAAATATTGTGTTTTTTTTTCTAATTATTGTGAGAATAACATTATCAATATCATAATAATATATGGATAATCTTCTACTACTACATATATCCAAAGTATAAAGGTATAATATAAAAATTTTGCATACTTAACAACATACTTAACGGAAAAACTTGAATTTTCAAAAGCAAAAACAATATTAAAAATTATTTTAGTCCTTGAAATTGGAAAACCCACCCTATGTCCTCATGTCATTGATAGTTTACCAGCATTTTATATTTAATTTGAACTTCGATTAAAAATGTTGTGTTGATTTTTTGTAGAAAACAAACAAATTCAAAAGGAAATATTTTAAGAATGAGAATTTTTTGTTTTGTTTTTTTAATATTTATTTTTGATCCTGATTTTATTGTCGGATTTAGTTTTTATGTATAAACTTATTGATTATACCTGAGGACAAATAAAATATTATGTTATTGATATCATATGTATAAATATCATATATACATATGATATCATATCATAAATATCATATATACATATGTATAAATATAAATGTTTACATACCTAAATATATGGGTTCTTATTGTTATAATCGTATGACTGTAGGTCAAAAGGGTATATTAAAATTGCCATTACGTTTTTGACGCTGAGAAGAAGAGGGGAGAGAGGATTATAGACTTAAAGATATGCATCGGGTTAGGATCGAAAAGTAAATCGATATAGCTATGTGCGTCCGTCCGTTCTTAACTCAAAAAGTAAATGTGCTACGATTCTGAAATTTTTACAAATTCGCAGCTCCATGGTTTCGAGTAGCTGCCATACAACTCCTTCTTTTGCATGAGCGTTACTCTGTACCTATTACAGCTGGGTGTCTGAAATTTTACCAAAAGTAGTTTAATTTTATGGCCAAAGTTTCCGCAAAAGTTGGTTGGTCTACTTAAGTGGGTTCCAGTAGTTGCCATAAAACTTCTTTATTTACATGAGCATTACTAGTCAATAGTACTTAACTTAAATGGCCAGCATCTGAATAAAATATAGTCGGTGTAATGGAAGTGGTTTGAAGAGCTACCTTTCAACATATATTTTCTTTTGTACATAACTGAAAGTCTAATAAGTTGCGTATTTCAAATTTTGCCAAAAGTAATTAAACGGATTATATAATGTCTATATTACGATAATAAGAAGGGTATCCCTCAGTTGACATAGTCTACTTTATTACACTCTTCCTCGTTTTGTTTTTTGTTTTTGTAGTTTAACTGTTTAAAAAAACTAGAAAAAGAAAAGAAGAATAACAGTGAAGTAACACATAAATAATCGGAAATGTGTGGGGCGGGAAAAAACAATAATCAAGGACAACTTTTCTACTTTTGTTTTTTTTTAAAATAACATTTGAAATAATATGACGTGCATTTACAAAGAAAGGTAGTCATAAATCAGTTTGTTTTTTTTTTCTACGTAAACAAAACTTATATATATATATATATATGTGTAATTATATAAATGATGTTTTGAATGATTATTCGTTTTTAGTAAAAGTACGAGCTCAAAATTTAATAAAAAGATTTATTCCTGTTATGATTTAATTATTTTCTTTTATTTATTAATATTTTAAAATATGAATTTTAAAAGAATTTATTTGTTTTATTGCAGTAAACAACTTAAAGTTGCAATATTTTGTTGTTTATTGTAATTGTATTTTATAAATACATAGGAACTTAATTTTAAAATTAGTATAGAACCTAAATTGAAAAAGTAATTTTGCGATTAATTTAAAAAAAAAACGCTTTAATTTGTATTCTTTGTTATTTGAATTTTAATTTAAAACAATCTCCTAAAACCGAAATTCAGGGGTGCAAAATTTAAAAATAGTTGCAAAATTTCGATAGGTGAAAAGAAAAATACATAATCCAAAAGAACTTTTTTTAATATTTGATTCTATACTTTTTTAGATGAATTCAGAGGCTCTCAAACTTTATACTACTGCCACACTTTCAAAAATATAATTTTTTTGTTTTGCGTCCTTCATATTTTCTCTTAAATTAGTATTCCAAAAAAAATTTGCTCTATATCAGTGGTACTCTCAGTTTTTATTTTTTTGAATCATTAGCGAGGTTACGAACGAACGAAAAACTTGATAAATTTTACTAGAAATTTATTATCTTTTCTAATTAAATTCTACTAAAATTAACTGGGGTTTCATGTTTAAATTTGTTTCATGATACTTCTATTAATTTTCATCATTTATAGTTGTCCATCGAAACTTATGATCTTGTGCATCAACAAATGGATCCTGTATCTAACGCACACTTCATATAATTAAAACTCATGTATTAAAATTTAAAAATGATATTTAAATTATTTTGTTGTCTTCAAAAATAATCTTCATTAAATAAAATTTTAAATAATATTTAAATTAAAGCACTTTTTATAAATAAATTAATTTATGAGTTGTTTTTTTTTCTTAGTATTTTTCTAGATTAAATTTATTTTGTCACGTATGGCAGGAACAGTGCTTCTAAATAACTTTGGTGATATTATTTCGCCAGTAAAATTTATAAAATCAAATCGTTATTACGATCTTAATTTTGAGGTAATTATATTAAAAAAAAAATTCAAATTATTTTCAAATTAATATATATAAACCTATGCATTTTAAAATAATTTTTATATTTAAATTTTTTTATTTACAGTTATTAATGACAGCCGAATTTGTTAATAAACTAAGGCGTCAATTTAGTCGCGATCTTTCGGAATGGATAACAATAGATCCAATAATAAATATAAATCGTTTGAAAACACAATTAAATGTAATGACAAAATTGCATTTAATAATTTTCAACAACAAACGACAAATGTATCTTCAATTTCAACAAATCCCACAGCAACACTCACAACAACAGCAACATCAACCACAGGAACAGTTTCAAATAGTAATGATGATGATGATGATAAGTTTATTACATCAACAAATGAAACAAATGAAGAATATAATAGCAATATAAATAAATATAGGTTAAAATTAAATAATTCAACAGAAATCGATGAAACAAATCGATTAATTAATACACCATCATCATTATTGGCAGTTAAAACGGATTCAAAATCGAAAAATTTGAATACCGTTAATAATTTAATATTAAATGATGATAATGATTATAAAGAACGAAGCGATGATATACGAATTGGTGTAAATGGTGATATAAATACACCATTATTAAATCATACAATAATAAAAAATGATGATAACATTATTAATGATGAAAATGTTGATGAATCATCAAAACTGTTATTACAATCGAATCACAATAGTAAATCTATTGAATTATTAAAAGGACAATACAATGATTATATTAATCAAACATTTATGGATCTTAGTAGAAGACCAAGTGTTCAAGAACAAAATTATAGTAATGATGACGATAACAACAAAAATAATACAATAATAAATATAGAAAATGTTTCATCATTTAATATACCTCAACAACAACAAGAAAATCAATTGGATAAAAATTACGATAAAACTAAAGGTATAATTAAATCAAATACAAATAATCCTTTAAAAAGTATCGTAAAACTACCCTCGAATTATTCTTTTGTTGATGATAATTTAAGTGATAACCAATTACAAAAGGAAAAATTCCAAGAACAAAATTCAACAACAGTAACAGCAGCAATAATAGAACAAAATCAAAATCGTTTTAATCTTCAATATCCGGATATAATGAGTACAAATAATCGATATACGACGAAAAGTAATCATCAATTATCTGAATCAAATATCGAAAAATCATCACTTGCAACAAATAATACAATACATACACCAGACAGGCCTGTTTTACATGTTCAATTTGTTGGAGATCAATTTTCAACAACATTAAGTTGCAATTGTATTTGTAATTGTGAAAATAACACAAATTATAATCAACGTTTTAATAATTGCAAAAATTTTAATAATAGTTGTAATAGTTGTATTATTAATAATAATAGCGATAACAATACTAATAGTAATAATCATCACCATGATAATTGTTCAATAAATTCATCTGGTGAAACATCATCATCAACATCATCATCTTCTACGTCTTCATCAACATCGTCGTCATCATCAGAAGAAGATGATAGTTTAGAGCAATATATTCAACCCAGAGCACCAGATGGTGGATGGGGTTGGGTTGTTGTATTTGCATCATTTATGGTTAATTTAATTGCTGACGGTATAACATTTAGTTTTGGTGTTATATATGTAGAATTTTTAAATTATTTTGGTGAGAGTAAAGGTAAAACTGCTTGGATTGGAAGTTTATTTATGGCAATACCATTATTATCAGGACCAATAGCATCCTTTTTAACAGATCGTTATGGTTGTAGAGCATGTACAATTGCTGGTTCAATATTATCATGTTTTGGTTTTCTAATATCAGCTTTAAGTAATTCAATGGAACTTTTATTTTTAACATTCGGTATTATAGCTGGATTTGGTTTAAGTTTATGCTATGTATCAGCTGTAGTTATTGTTGCATACTATTTTGAGAAAAAACGTTCATTTGCTACTGGTTTATCTGTTTGTGGAAGTGGTATTGGTACATTTATTTTTGCTCCACTTATACAAGTTTTAATTGATGAATATGGATGGCGTGGTACAACATTAATATTAGCTGGTTGTTTTCTAAATATGACTGTATGTGGATTACTAATGAGAGATTTAGAATGGACGAAACATAAAGCAAAATTGAAAGCAAAAGCTCGTAAAACAAAATCAAAGAAAAAAGTTCGAGTATCAGCTGAATCATTTTCATTTAGTAATAGTACAAATACTGGAGGAACATCTAGTTTAAATCAACAACATTTACATCCGAATTATGGTTGTGCTTGTACTTGTGGTAATGCTGGACCAAATACTTGTAGTAATGGTAACGGTGGGCAAGGTACAGGGAATTGCGGTCATGAAAATATTAATTTTAATGAAACCTGTGATAACCCTAGATTATTCAGTTCATTAGTTTCACTTCCAACATTTATTCATAATGGAGAAAAAGTAATTAAATTTCTTTATTTATTTTAAAATTTTTTATTTATTTAACACAATTATTTCATTATTAACATAGGTACCTCCAGAAGTTTTAGAACTTCTTAGTTCACATAAAAATGTTCATCAAATATTACAAAAATATCCAAATTTAAATCAATCACGAAGTTTTAGTGAACCTTATGCAGATAATAAAATTGTTTTGAAAAATCATAAAGATTTACAAGAAGGATTTGATGAGATAAATGATCATAATGAAAACAACAGCTTAGAAACAAATGATCCAAATAAAGATTCTACCAACTGTAATTCAAATCATAATGTAAGAATTATTATTATGTTAATCTCTTATTAATTTATAAGCATGTGCATTAAAAATTGCATAAATTTAGGCTACAATATTTTGAACAAAAAAAAAAATTTATTTGTAAGTTTCTCTATTAAATAACATTTAACTTTTTTTTTAATTTTAGCATCAACATAATCATGAACATCATCATCATCACCATCATCATCATAATCATAATCATAATCACAATCAACCACCTTCAGCATCATATTTAAAAGATTTACGTTTACATCGACACTCACTTACGTATCGTGGTGCAATGTTAAATATTAATCGTTATCGTTTACGGGCTTCATCATGTCCAGATATTTATCGTAATTCAATGACAACAATCGCTGAAGAAAAAAATCAATGGTATCAAGGAATTGAAGAATTTAAAAGTTTATTACTAGATATACTAGATTTTTCATATTTCGCCGACGTAAAATTTTTATTTTTTGCAATGTCAAATTTCTTGTTATATACATGGTATGATGTACCATATGTTTATATTGCTGATAATGCCATCGAAATTGGTATACCTGAAAAAGATGCCTCAATGTTAATATCGTTAATCGGTATAGTGAATATGTTTGGTGAGGTATGTTAGATTGATTTTTTAAGCGAAAAATGGAAAAAAATTAAAATACATTTCTTTTTTCAAAATAGATTTTTTTGGGTTGGATTGGTGATTTGAAATCAATCAATGCTAGTGTTGTTTATGCAGTTTGTATGGGACTATGTGGGGCTGTTACAGCTTTAGTACCACTTTTAACCACTTATACAGTAAGAATAAATTAATATAAAAATAAAGAGAAAAACTTACGTAATAATTTTGTTTTTAGTGGCTGTGTACTATTTCCGGAGCATTTGGATTATTCATTGCTGCAAATTATGCTTTAACCAGTATTATATTAGTAGAAATAATTACAATTGATAAATTTACTAGTGCGTATGGTTTATTATTATTAGTGCAAGGAGTTGCAAATTTAGTTGGTCCACCTTTAGCAGGTAAATTTATTACAGCAAATAAAATAAAAACTATATTATGTTCAGTTGTATTAAATGCATAAATTTAACTTTTTTAATATAACATTTAAGGTTGGTTTTGTGATGTAACTGGAAGTTATGATTTGTCATTTTATGTTGCTGGATTTTTTATTGTTCTTTCTGGAGCAGTTTTATTAATTGTACCTGGTGTTGGAAGGTATCGTAAATATCGTAATGTAAAACGGCAACTATTGACAAATAGTGATTCACCAAAATGTCCGAAAGATGAGTGTAGTGTAAGTATTTGATTTAAGCATTCAAAAAAAATATTATATTATTTTTACTATAAATTACATAACAAAATTTTTTTTTTCAATTAGAACTCTAAAGCAAAATGTAATGGAACGAAAATTGTGGGTAATTGTTTTGAGAAAAAAATCACTGGTCTAAATCCAACAGAAAAACACGACAACGTATAAGTTTTATTAAAAATTCAAAATAATAATAATATAAGAGTAAATTTTATTTTGTTCAATAGAAAATATTCTTAATATCAAAATATGAGAACTTTTTAAGGATCACTCTTAAAAATCTTTACACAATAACTCTCAAATCTTTGCAAAATAAAAAAGAAAATATAAGAAATTATTAATCATAGACTTTATATAATATATTAAAAAAATTACATTTAAACGTATTTATATAGATTTTTTGCTATAAAATAAATAAGTAAATTTATAATTTACTACGGAGCATTAAAAAAAAAGTGATATTAAATATATGTATATTGTTTTAAATTTGTAAATATTTAATATAAGAAAATATTTAAGCATATATTATATGTATAAAATAATTTCAATAATAATATTTCACATTAAAACAGATTTAATATTTAAATTCTAGTAAAAACTAATACAATCGTTACATAAATAATTTACAAATAAAATTACAAACCTCTTGAATATTAAAAAAATTAAATATACAAGACGGTATTATACGCAATAACATTATTAAATCTATTGGATCGATATTTTAATATTTAAAATTGTTAAAAATTATAAAATTTCTTTTTCTCAAATTTTATGTAAAAAATAATTAAATCTACTTTCCTTTTAAAAGAAAAAAAATTTAATAACATTTCATTTCTTAAATTCCCAAGAATTTTTCTTATATTTCTATAATTTTTAAATAATTTTCAATTTTCTTAGATTATTTAAATTGAAATCTAATTTCCGATTCTAGCTATTTTGGATTCTTATATCAATCAAGTTAAAATATAGTATAATAAATCAAGTATAGTAAACAAAATATCGATCTTTTGTAAAAAATATTTAAAATAAAGCAGAAAATTAATTAAACAATATTTTGGTCTTAAGAATTTTAAGAACTGTTAAACTACAATAAAAATATTGATACTAATGAAAACAAGTTTATAATATTAATTTAACTTACATTTAATGAAAACACCATATTATTATGTACTTTATAACTAAAAAAAATTAATGAAATTTTTTGTGAATACACAAGTAACTTCACTTATTAAATTCAAAGAATTTATTGAAATATATATAAAATTATTAACAATAAAATTGAACAAAAAAAAAATTCTAGAAAAAAAAGTATTTTTGTATAATTATGAAAATATTTTAGTTTTTTAAGTAAAATAAGAAATTTACTTGTAGTTAGTAATGAACCCGAGAAAAAAATTCAAATTTATGAATTAAAAAAGAACTCAAATATATTAAGCTCAAAGTAATAATTGTTTTGTTTTTATATTTTCTGTGTGCAAGAAAAAAAAAATATTTTTTTTAGGTGACAACACCTAATAAATACAATTGATAAATTTAAAATAAAAATGAATAAACTAAAATGGGTGGGGCAGCAAATATTGAGATTAACAACGTTTAAAGGAGTAAATTCATCCATATTCTCTTATAGTGTTTAATGAGAAGATGACCCTTCTAACCTTTCTTTACTATATTGAAAACTTTATTACACCTTAACAAACGTAAACAAATATTATGATAAAATTATTTAAAAATATAAGTTTTTATTTAAAATATCTAAAATTTACTAACCAAATTTAAGAAATATTTCTTTAAATTTATCTTGTACTTCAGGCTGTTAAAAATACAAGAAGAGTTACAATAAATTTTAAATAAAAGTATTTTTAATATACTTTCTTTTTATAGTGCATTCATATATTTTTAGTTTTTCTTAATAAGAGAGGTTCAGAAGTGTTGCTTATCGTGCAAGAATTATGAGAATTTCTATGGGGAAAGTTTTAAAGAATAAAAAATTGTCACTTAAATAGTCTTTTTCGTAAGATCCAACTAATCCGACTAAGAGAATGTGGGTGTATATTGATTAAATGAAATTCATAGATTTTGTAAAATTAAATACATATTCTAATTTTAATTTACTTTTGAAATATATTAGTAAAAAAAATTTTGGAATTAATATTTTGCAAAAAATAACTTTTTGAGTAAGACTAAATATAGCAGTTTATATATTATAGTAAAAATATTTAAAATATTAGTTATAAAAATATAAGATTAAAATAAAAATTAAAATTAACCCAAAATATGACTGAAAATTAATTAATGTTAATTGTAATATAACTTATAGGATATTAATTAAAATCTATTGAAAAATTTTATGATGATCTTTTGTAATATTTCTTTCATTTTTAAAAAGTTCTACAATCTGCAGTCTCTTTTTTCCATGATATATTTCAATTTTATTTACTTATTTTTTATGAATTAATATTAAATTCACACCAACCAACTAGCCAAATTTAATAAACACCAAAAAAAAAAAATTAAAATTTAATTGATTACTACAAAAAAAAATTAAAATAATTTTTAATGTCAAAAGATAAACACTTTTCGTAATTAAGAATAACAAATAAATTCTAATCTAACTGTAATTTGAATCACTTTGAAGTCTTCGCAAAACACTTAAAAATTACTTAATTTCTAACTATCTTGAAATTCAGAAATATATGGACAATATACTTTATTTTGAAACGGTCACCAAAAGAGGAATTGTTATAAAAGATGGGCTCACTTAAATAAGTAATTTATACAACGTTTTAATTTATAAATTTTAAGAGTATAAAGAATAAAAATATTTTTAAAATTAATTTTATTCTAAAATATTAAAATATTACTATATTTTGTAATTCTAAATATTTTGTGTATATACATTTTTATTGAACTAAAACTCGTATTTCTTTTATGTTAAATTAAAATTTTTAGGGGTTGTGATAAAACTCTAAATATAATAAATAATAATAGGTAAAATCATTTCAATATCCAATTTTCTTAGAAATTTATATATTTATAAATTTTATAATGTTTTAACTAAAATTAATTTAAAATAAAACTTATACTTTAATGTTTTAACTTTATTTATTTTTATGTATTAATAATTTGCAGGAATATGAATATAAATAAATAATTTGTTTAATTTCATAAATAATAAAATTAGTTTTAAAAGATAAATATAGCATTTAACTAGACCAGGAAAAATTAAAGTTTTTAAAATGTATTTTTTTTGTTTAAAAATTAAAACAATAATGAAGTTTTAATTTTTAAATATAAATTTCAAGTAAATTAATAAAACTGAAATAATTTGAACCTAATTGGTGCCTTAAGATTGTAGTTTTTCAAAATAATGAGAATAGAATTTCAAAAAACAAGTTCTTTTCTTTTTGGTAACAGGGTTCAAAATTATGACTGTCACTTTAAAAACTCAAGTAAAGGCTAATGAAAAAAAAACTTCAATACTAAAAAATTTGCTTTTATTTTTTATTTATTGATATATACATTTATTTAGAATTTATTTTAATTTGCTTTTTACAGACTTTTATAGTTCAAAACAGATATTACCATGGTCCATGGGTTAAAAATGTTAGATTATTTTTGCAAAATCTCTAAAACTTGTATTATTACAATACAAAGAAAAGCTAGTTTTTGAAATCATATACATATAGTAGTGTCCAACAAAAAAAAAAAAAAAAAAGAGTTTCCTCATAGCTAAATCGGCGAAAACTTAAAATAAAGTCATTAGCTTAGAATGTGTTCCAAAGTAACATTTAAATATTAGGATTCTTGTAGAATTTATTTTTGTGGTTAGGCTAAAATTTAAAACACAGATAATAGTATTTTTAATAATATTAAAATTATACACAGGGCTTTTTTTCAATAATAAAATAAATACAATACTATGTATTCTGTTATCATACTCTACAAATAATATTTTAAAATTTAAAATAGCAATAAATATATAAAGAATAAAACTACCAAATTAAATGGTAAAATAAAATCAAATTCGTTTTACATGAATAAAATTTAAAAATTTCTCGGGTTCTTAATAATATTTTTTAATAATAAGTATAAAAATTTATTAAGAAATTACAAAAGTATTTTGACGCTTTCCGTCTGAAATATTTGCAATAAATAAAAAATTGTTTATCTTGTATAAAAATATATTTATATATATTATATAAGTAAGTATATAATTAATATTAAATTAAATTATTACATAATATAAAAATTGACTTTTAATAAAATATAATCGTAATTGTGAATAAAATTAAAAAATAAAATTGAATCAATCGGCTTAACGAAATTTAAACTATTACCTGATATTATTTAATAAGTATTTTTTTAATTTTTGTTGCCCTCCTAGTAACAGATTTTTTAATTCGATTTAGTAACGGTAATTTTGTTTTATTAATGATTTTCATTAAGCAATTTTCATATTCTAAATCTATCTATCAAATTTCTCAATTTCTAATTTTTAATTTTTCTTTTAATTTAATCGGGATTTTTATTATTAAATTTTATTATTAATTATTATTAATAATTAAATTTTAGTTTAAACAAAAGGTTCTATCTACAAATCTTTTACTGCAATAAAGTTATGATTTAAGTCTTGTTTTCGTTTTATATCACACACATGTACATATTATGTGTTATCTTTTTAAATTTTACTTTATTTTAAATTTTATTTTAAAGTTTTTCAACAATTTCTAAATTTTTAGAAATTTGATTTTACGAACTAATCATATAAGTTACATATTTTATCAAATAAATTATCATTTTCCAAAGTAATTAATAAGTAATTTAAAATTAATTTAACTAATTGAAGTTTTTATAAAAACTGCAAAACACTTACTTATACTTCAGCAATTAAGCCAACATCAAACATTTAAAATATTTACATTTTGCAAATTCGAACGCTAGATCGTCGATAACTGTGATAAATGTAGCTCACAAAAATTTTAACACAATAATAAACAGAAACGGCAACTCTTGTTTTGTAGAATTCAATTGTTTAACCGTGCGTAGGACATTTGTTCTTATTTTTAAATTAATACGTTATAAAAGACTAAAAACTGAGTTCCCACAGTGTGTACTCAGGATTTAGAAAAAAATTAATTTAAATCACTTGAATCTTGATATTTCAAACAGATGGAGACGCTTTGAGAATTTTTAACACGCGGAAAGTAAAAACTACATTACTTGTAGTTTAAATTTAAAAAAAAACTTGGAAGATTCTTGGATACAATTGTGAAGTATTGCAATTTTTTAAAGTTGAGAGCATTTTTGAAGAACCAAATTTATGAATAAAAACTGAATTTTTTTCCAATTAACTTTTATTTCAACATTTTATGTAGACTATAGGTCGTAATAAGTGGAATATCAATTTTTAAGTAAACCCAAACCCTAATAATGATTATGACAGAAGAAAATTAAGTTGTATAAAACTTTTTTATACTTAGTTGTATAATACAGGAATTTAAATTATTTTAATATTTTTTTAATTAAATTTTAATTTAAAAATATAAATATAAATACTAAATAAATATATAAATTAATATATATCTATAAATAGTAAGTTAATTTAGAATATGAAACAAAACAGAGTTGTAATTTTTAAGAATTTATTAACGAATGTAAAAGAAAAATTAAATAATTTATTAATTCAAATTAAAAATAAAAAACAAAAATACTTTTTAGAAAAGACATTAATTTAAAATAATTTGTAGAATATTATAATTAAATTTAAAAAAAAAAATAAAATGAAAAATAAATTATGTAATACATAAGCAAATTTTTCTCGTAGAAAAAAATTTCCGTTCTTGAAATATTTTTGAATATTTAAAAAACAAAAAAAAAAAAAACAATTTAAAAAACTGCTTTCTTTTTTTTATTACATATATTTCATCCAATTACAATTTAATTAAAAAATATTACCATATATTACTTAAAAAATTTAAATAACAATCATTTAATTAATATAAATTTTCTTTGATTGATAATTCAACATAAAAAAATGCAAAACATTTTGTTAAAATTAAAACAAAATATACATTATATACTTATAAATTCTATAATATAAAAAACAATACATACATATTACATACTATATTATTATAATATACAAACATATATATTTACAATCTTACAAAAAAATTATTTGAAGTGCCAATAATTAAAATAATATAATAAAAATAAAAAGTTGTACGAAAAATTGATTTTAATAATCGTTTTATTTAAATATTTATAAAATTTTCCATCTCTTTCCTTTCTTACCCATTCCTCTTCCTTTTTCGTTGGTTATAAAAACATCACATTTACCAAAGTTAATATTACTTGAATAAACTCTATAAAACTCTCCATAAAGTTCTACACTTACAAACTAGAAAATTTCAGTTCCGAACTAAAAAATTCAAATAATTTGTATTAATGGTACTTAGTAGTAACTATAAATTGCCATTAAGTTAATTGTATGTGATTTATTTGTAATATTTAATGAAATTATACTGTTTCTCTAATTACAAAAATTTTTTGATAGAGTGTACTTAATTGAAGTGTGAATAAATAATCCAACTCCTCCACCTCGCCTATTAGTACGGCATGAAAATATTTTATTGTAATGATTTAAATTTACATAATCAATGTTTTCGTCTGCAATCCAAGTTTCAGTGAAAACTAAGCATGTATAGTGAATTCTAAATTATCTAAAACGAGGAAGAGTGTAGTAGAGTAAACTGTGTCAACTCTGGGATACCCGTATGACCATAACATATACATTATATCATCCGGTTAATTACTTTTAGCAAAATTTCAGACACCCAGCTTCATTAGGTGTAGTGTAATGCTCATATAAAAGAAGGAGTTGTATGGCAGCTACTCGAACCCTTTTCCGTAGACCAACCAAATTTTGCAGTAACTTTGGCTATTGCACTAAACAATTTTTGGCAAAATTTCAGACACCCAGCTTCATTAGGTGGAGCGTAATGCTCATATAAAATAAGAAGTTGTATGGCAGCTACTCGAACCTACTCCACTAGCCCAACCAAATTTTGCAGAAACTTTGGCCATAAAACTAAACTACTTTTGGCAAAATTTCAGACACGCACCTGTAATAGGTACAGAGGAATGCTCATATAAAAAAAGAAGTTGTATGGCAGCTACCCGAACCCATGGATCAAAATTGCTGAATTTAAATAGCGATGACGGCTATTGCAAAAAAAACGAATTTGCGAAAATTTCAAGATCCTAGCTCCTTTAGTTTTTGAGTTATCTTGCGGACGAACGGACAGACGGACAGACGGGCGGACATACATAGCTAAATCGATTTTTTTTTCGATTCTGATCCGATCCATACACTTGAGTCTATATCTACCCCCCATCCTTTTCTGCGTCACAAACGTAATGGCAAATTTATTATACCCTTTGACTATATAGTCATACGGGTATAATGAGTGCTATCTCATCTATTTTATATTTTAAACTACGAATGTTCATATAAAGTATTTTTAAATTATTATGTTTTGATATACGAATACTTTGAAATGTTTGTATATATTATTTACATGGGAGCATATTACATGGCAAAGTTAATAAATTTACCTCCAGATCTTTCTCAGATAATACTCTAATAATTTTAGAGTTATCTTTTTCCCTAATAAAAACTTTACCCATTTTCACCCATGCAAATTTAATAATTTTTTGTCTCTTTAGGTCACGGGCCTTTTTATATAAAAGACTAAAGTACGAAGAAAGTTTTTCGTTAATAAATATTATTGTAGGTTTTCTGTTGGTTGATTCTGGAAATATATTCTTGTATTCTATTTTTTTGTTCTATTTTGCTTTCAGATTATTATCTTTTATTTCAAGATTATTAAATTTAACTATCACTTTATTTGTCTCACCTGAATTCTTCGATACAGCTTTTGCAATACGTACATTTTTTAAGTTAACAGTTTCAATTTCCACTCCAATTTCATTTAAGACCTTAGTAACAGCAGTAGTTTTATCCTCTTCATTTATATTATTTATGTTCGTAATTTCAATATATTTGTTGTATTTTTGTTGTTTCATAATTTCAATTTGTATACGATTTTGAATTATATTCTCACTTAGTATTGTATTCTCGTTTTTTTTTATGTTGTGATTTCGTTATTAAGGTGAATATTATTCTCGATTGTTGATTCCAAAACTTCCTTAAATCGTTTGATATTGTCTTGAAGTTTATTTAAGGTTATGTCAGTATTAGATTGCTAGGTTAGGATTTCGTCTAATTTCTATGCAATATTTATTTCAGAAGGAAAATTTTAAGCTTCTGTATTGTTATTCGGTTTAATAGAAGTTGCTTTGTTGAAGATTAAAGAATTATAAGCACCAGTTGATTTCCTTTTGTTGCGCTTTTCTTTATATGCAATGCAAAACCAGAGTTTATATTGATTTTGATGATGTTCCAAGTATCATTCCAGAGCATGACATATGGAACCATTTTTTACATTCCCCATCGCATTGAATTGGTTTATCATTTTAAAATTAATATTTTTATTGCACTGATAAAAATTATGTTATTATGATATTATCTAACCGGGGTTTGCATCCGAGATCTTCCACATTAAAGCGACGTATTAAATACTACGACACTGGTCAGGCAAATAACCTAATTAACTTCAGGAACTTAATTATTTAGTAAACAAATAACATCAAAAATTCAAAAAGTCTTTGTAATTCAAAAACATGAAATCATTCAAGAAATTAGGGACTTCATAAGCAGAGATGAAAATAGAAATGTATAAAATCGAGCATATATCGAGAAAACGCACATAAGATTAAAAAAATATTTTAAAATAAATACAAGAAAAAGAACAATTCGGTTTAAGACCGAACTCGCCGAAAATCGAATTGAAGCTCCTCAGTTCATTGCTCTAAGGCCGCTGTAAGACTTCAATGTTTTATGTATCACAAAAACTTTTGCAATACATAATTTAAGTTTTGCAAAAGTTTGTATTATGTTTGAGTGGTTAGACAGAAAAATATGAAAACTTAAAAAGTTGATGCAGCTGTCAAATTTTATATAGATCCGTTCATAAAATAAATTATAAAAAGTTGAAGCGTTTAAAAATTAAATTAAAATAATAAAATAGTTTATAAAATTGTAAGTAGGCTATTTGAACTAAAGTAGTAATACAATTTGGCGGTTAAAAATTTGTCATTTGTAAGGACAATAGATTGTTGAACTTCTATTTTAAAAGTTTATTATTAAATATAAATCAAATATAATATTAGATTGGATTAAATATAAATTGGAATAATAAAGCATTATTAAATTTAAGGATAAGTATAAATTAATATAATGAATAGAAAAAATAAAAATGTTCGTCTTGGTTTAGCTAGCGCCCTACTTTGCCTCATAAAAGAGGAAATGGACGAACCAGAACAAACACAAGTAATTTTTTGATCTTGAATAATTTTTTTAATATAACTTTTATTTAAGTAAAATTTTAATCTTTTAAATATAAATAATTTATTAATTTAACTTATATGTATGTAATTTTTTAATCCTGAATCATTTTTTTAGTATAACTTATATGTATGTAATTTTTTGATCTTTAAATAAATAATTTATTAATTTAACTTATATGTAATGTTTTGATTTATATAATCATTTTCTATTATTGATTAAGATAATCAAATATATAGAGTCAGCATATCATTAATTGTATTAACAAATTTGGTTAATATATTAAAATATTGAATGCGCCAAAAGAAAAAAAAACATAAACGTCAGATCAAAATACAAACTATTCCCAACCCAATTTAATTTAAAGAAATTGGGAAATTTGAGATTTGACAGTAAAATGTTTTGAGATTTTGACAGTAACATGTTTGAGATGACAGAACCGAACTTAAAAAATTGAAGACCTTTCAATTTTTTAAGTTTTGGAAATTTCGTTCGACTCTAACCTATTACATGATTTAAGTTTTGCAAAGGGTATGAAACATTGAAGAAACATGTACCAAACATTGAAGTCTAACCGCTAAGTAACATGTTTGAGATGACAGAACCGAACTTAAAAAATTGAAGACCTTTCAATTTTTTAAGTTTTGGAAATTTCGTTCGACTCTAACCTATTACATGATTTAAGTTTTGCAAAGGGTATGAAACATTGACGAAACATGTACCAAACATTGAAGTCTAACCGCTAAGTAAGGATCATTTTATAAAAACAAAAAAAAAAAAACAAAAAATTTTAAATTTTAAAAAAATTTTTAATTCAAAATTTTTAACAACCCAATAATTTAATATCTGATTATTTATTTACGATACCTTCCCGTTAAATCCTTTTCTGTCATAGTTGGCGCTTTTGGTTTTTGTTCTGGAGCAATTGCATTACCCAAAACTGATAAATTTTTATTACCCTTAGCAGGGCTATGATTAGATGAATGTTTTGGATTTAAAATACTTGATAAATTTAAATGATATGCTGAACTAAGATTATCGTTTCCATTGCCTCCAGCATCAATTCCAGTTTTAAATTTCTATTTAGAATGACAAAATAAATTGGTTTTCATCATAGACGTTTATTTCAAAATCAAAATGTATACTTACAAGAGCACTGCATATATCTTTAGATGATCCTTCTAAAAATGGTAAAAATAAAGCAAATATATTCAGAATTGGTTTAAAACTTTTTTAACTAATGTTTCTTATGTCACAATACCTGGTAGCATTCTTTCATGAATTGTTTCTAATGAACATGAAGAAACATCATCTGTTTCATTATCATTATTATTTAATCCTTTAACAGATTCTGTATTTGGATTGGAAAAACACAACTCCATTTTTAAGTCAGTTCCTTTCTCTAATGTTGGTCCCTTTACAGTTACGGTGAAAACTGAAATTTTCATTATTTAATAATCTTATAATTTGAGGTGTACGGTTATAGCTCCATTAGGAGTTCGACTAGTGGTATTAGGAGAAAGGGATTCCTCCAACAACATTTTTAAATAATGTAGCTTAGACCTTCGATTCTCGAGATATCACCCTTAAAAACTACTTAATATAGGCAATACAGAAGCCTGCATTGTGTACTAAGTATATACAAACCTGAATTATTGTTTTTATTATCTTCAGATGTTGTAGCTGTTAATTTAACAGGTTCCATTTTTATATCCGGCTTCTTTTTATTATCCAAAATACCTTTCCAATTAATGCAAGGCATTGTTGTGTGAGAACGTGCTGATTTCCAAATTGAAGATGTTAATGAAGAACAACTTGATGTTATGAATCGTTCCAAGGGTTGATCACTTGTTTTACATATATTTGTGGTACTCCCTGGCATAAATCCACAATATTTTTCTGGTATCGGCGGACATTCATTTGAAAAAAATTTTGGAAAACGATTACTACCACTAGTACAATCACAGTTAGTTTTTCCCCTACTGCATGCATTTTCGGTTTTTTGAGATGACAGTGGTAATGGTAAACATGCTTTATTTTTGCAACCATCAAACTCATTATTTAAACGACCAAAGTCTTTTTTTAGCATTGTATTGTGTTGGTTGCAATTAGCATTAAAGCATGTACCAACACCTGCAGCGCTACTATTTAAAGTTTCTGGAGTTCGATACATGGGGGTGAACGGCTGACTACATACAGAACAGACTGATGGTGTGGGAGAATATAAAAGTCTATCTGAAAATGTTGTACTGGTATAGCATGAACATAAACGACATTTTTCACATATTGTTGTAGTAGACATTATTGATTCGGTGGGACATTTTGATAACGGTGTACATTTTTCTTTTAGTTTATGATCCGTATTTTGAGGAATAGGCAATTTAAGTGTTTCACAAGGTTTGTTTTCGTGGCAAGTTGTAAGTTTATTCTCTGTCTGGCATATGGGAAGTGAATGCTTTGGTGGTGCATAAAAATCAGCTGAAGGTATACGCCAAGCATTTATTTTATCATCGTCCATAAAACTGCAACCCGGTCGATTCGATAAATTTTTACAAAAAATTCCAGGTTCAATAGGCTGATTACATTCAACTGGTTTAACATTTATAATTTCATGATGATGATGATGTTGTTTTCGATGGCTCTGTAGTCTTTTTTCATATTTTGCGAGGCTTTTAAGCTTTTTTGATCTGTGGTGTAGTAAACTTGAAGCATGACTTGATTTTGAACTGGTTTTTAAAGGATAGTATTTATTTTTAGAAGAAGATTTTCTTCTTGGTGTCGATCCATGTTGTGCTGTCATTGTGCTTGGGATACTTATAGTGTAAGCATCATTTGTTGATGAAACTCCATCATGACCATTCGTTGATTTCGTACTATTATCAAAAGTCTGCGGACCTGTAAAAGTAATGATACATTAATGTTTTAAATAATAATAGCATTCTCCTAATATGCATTAGGTTTCCATAAAGATAGGGTACTCCCGAACAATTATATAACAATATTTTTATATATACATATATATTAAGAAACTTGTACATAAAGCAATTACCTCCACTTTCATTGAACTTTTTACACTTCGAAGATTTACACTTATCAGAATCTATTGGGTTTTCTTCTTCTTTTCTTAATTCATTATTTGTAATAGGAAAATGTGGTAGTTTATTTGGTGTTCTCATATCAAAATTTTCACATTTATTATGAAGTGCATCATGAAACAAATATTCTCGATAGAATCGATCCTCTTTTCCGGAGTTAGTGATTGATTTAATATTTTTATATTGATTGCACTGGGCACTCATTATTGGTGGAGGTTTAAATATATTAGAAGAGCAACATTTTAAATTCATACCATTACATGAATTCAAATTTGATGGGTGATTGAAGGGTGGTTGAATTGATCTACAACATTTTTTAATAGGAATTGGAATTTTAGATAATTTTGTATAAAAATCTCCTGGTGTTTTGGGTTCTCCGGGAAATGGAGATTGTAAACATTCAACAATTTCTAATATATCAATTTTCTTGTCACCGTCAAAATATTCGGTTTTTTGATAAAAGCGTTTTGGGCCCATATCATTATCAGGTGTTACTATATTGGATTGCGCCTCAAATATTGTAACTTTTTTTAATTTATCAGTTTGATTAATGGAATGACGAGAAGTAGTACTGGATGCGCTCACCCTTAAATAACGACTGTTAATTGCTGCTGAAGTTTGTTGATTTCCACATCGATTTTTACGTATTGATTGATGTTTAGTAACTGAAGACGGTTTTTGATAATTAGGATTACCTTTTGAATCAATAGTATATTGTTCTAATGAGTCCGTTATATTTTTATCATTAACTTTGGTTCGATTAAGTTTTTTCCTTTGAGGTAAGACAAGTTGTTTGTCAGGTTGTGTCGATGATGCAGACATTCCAATAGATTGTTGATTTGATTTAATTCTATGTTTACTTGACATTTCTTTAGATTGATGGGTTTTAATTGGTTGAATTTCAGCAACATTACTTGGGGGTTTTCTTTGAAAGTGATCACTTTTAGTACTTGGTTTTGATGTAGTTTTATTATTTATACTTTGTGAAGATTTTTTAGGTGGACTTTTGTCTAGATCTAAACTATCGATTGGACTTTCTTCAACACTTTTTGTGGGAAAACTTGGTGTATCAAAAGTATCTTGAAAACTAATAGATGAGATTTCAGATATATTTTGACTACGAGAACCATTATTGACTTCTGGTTTACTATTATTCGTTGAAGTGAAAGGTGAATTTTTTTTTTCAGTAAACGATTTATCTTTATTTTCACATTGTGACGAAAAGTTATGATCTTTATTTAAAGGTGGTAATTTTTCAAATGTATCCGATAAACATAAATCGGGAAGTTGTAAGGTTTGTTTAAATACCTGTTCAGATTGATCAATACTTGAACTTTTTTTAACAATTTCGTTAATTTTCTCTGGGGATACATACACAGTTGATACCTCTATTTTTGGAGTTTGTAAAGGTGTTCCAGGTTTAATAATTCTTTGGTCATTTGATTCAGATAAAACTTTTCTTAATGTATTGGCAATATGCTCTTCTTCGTTTAGGTTTTTTATCAAAAGTTCAGAAATAAAAATATCAGAATCTACAGAGCTTTCTGTTTTAAATTTCTTAGTTGAAATTATTTTATCTTTTGTTTTGGAAACAAGAGTTTTTGTGCTAGCAACATCTTTTATTGTTGATATTGGTTTGGTTTCTTGCAGAAGTAAATCAGTTTCTGTAGATGGCTGTTTTATTAAATTAGTTTTGATTGTTTCATTTTCTAATAGTTTAGAATCATGTGAAGTTTCTTCATTTGGTTTTGATAACTGGTTACAAAAATCAGGCATAGTTTCAGGTTTTTTTACAAGTGTTGCATGTACATCACGCCTATTACTAACTAAATCTAAATAAGTAGGTCCAGTATCAGAAATTTCATATTTTGGTTGTTGAGTAAAATTAGTCGGTTTTAATGAATCAATTTCTTTAGATTTTAGTGATGATTTACTATTTTCATTAATTGTAACAGGATTTGTTTGTGAAGATTTTTCTTCTGTTTTAATAAAATTGGTTTCATTTGATTGCTTCGATTGTTGAAATTTATTTGTTTTATATTTTGATCTTAATTGTTCTGCTAATCTTAATATTGAATCAAGCTCTTGAATAACTCCGTATCTTATAAAATACATAAAAAAGAAGCCAAACTCTTTATAACTTTAACAAATATTAAAAAAAACAACTTACTTTCTAATTTCGATTTCAGGCAGTGAATATCTTCTTATGAGATTTGATCGTGTAATTGGGGTTATATTATTTTGGGAACGCGCTCCACAGTTAACTAATCCATTACGTTTGTGTGGTATATTTTGACAACAAAATTTTCGGCATTTACTATAGCCAATATAATGTATAATTTTTTTAACGCTCTTTTATTTTTGAACTTAAAATAAAACTTACTTTTCACGAGAATTTTTACCTGGAGGAACTGGAGTTTTCCAAACATTTCTTAATGTTTCAAAAATATATTTTAACTCTGGAACTGTACGTTCATCTGAAATTGTTATAAAATAAAAAAAGCCTTCTAATTAAGATACAACTCTAGTTTACCGTAACAATTAAAGAGAGACGGATGTGGTTGTTTTCTAGATGGTGGTGGTAAATTAGGCTCCAAATGTTCTTGTGACAAAATATGCCTTTGTAAATAACTCTTTGAATTATTTTTGTGTGAATCTGCTGTACAATGATGTAATTGTTGTTGTTGTTCTTGATGGGGGTGGTGGTGATAATTAAATTGAGATTCATTTGGAATAGGTGATGGATAAAATGTTGTTTTGATATCGTATTGTTCTCTTGGTCTATAATAAGTGTCAATATTAGGATGACATTTCGGTAGATCATCCATTAGATTACAATGAAAATTAATTGTAGATCGTTGACGGGCTAATGGCAGTCGCGGTGGTAGATTTCTTGGAAAGTCCATAATTTCAAAACTACTTTCGTAAAATTCACTTGGAGTAGTTGGTGTTAAAGCTGATGCACCAAATGGATGACTTATGTAAACGAATTGAAATGGATCTGGGGTCTTTAAGTTGAAAATTTTTTTAAGTATAATAGAACTAACTACATTAAGGATAAAATCTTTTAATAAATAATTAAGAATATAAACGAAATTTAATTGAATAAAAACGTAAATTATTTTAAGTGAATTAGATAACAATTTCATTTGTGTATATCGCCATATTGCATGATTTACATTATGATGGATATAAATCTTAAAAAAACACTACTGCACATTTGATATAGTGATATGTACATATACTTACTTTTAAATTTGGATCATATATACCACTAATAGTACTTCCAGGAGAAAATTGCGAATCATCCATAATTATGTATGTTTTCAAAAAAAAAGCAGCCTGTCTTATTTTAAAAGTAACGGACAGGCTAATAAATTCACAATTAATAATAAACTCATCTTTAATTAAATACTTTTAATAATTTTTTATTAAATTAATACAAAAAACTTGAAACAATTTTTACGCTATATCAAATCGTTTTAACAGGATAAACAACAAGGTACCTACAGGAATTTTTTATGTCCATTCATTGTATGTTGCTAAGGAAAAAAAATAATATCGATATATTTAAATTCCTGAAAAGTTTATTATCATAAGTGTACAGGAATTTTTTCATTTATTTCCTTTTCCTTTATGTATTTGTTCATTTCCTTTCTAAAAACATCAGCATATAATAATATGGGTCAAAGTAATATTAAAAGTTGGTGGTTTTGGTAATATCCAAATTCGATCAAACATACACAGAATGTTTTCCTTATGTATTATTTTTGTTTTTATTATGATAAAAAATGTTGGTAAAGGTTGGGTTAATGTATATAGAAAGCAAATTGTTCTGTGTGTTAATTCATAGATGTGGAAAAAATTATTGAAATTTCAATAACTTAAATTATTAAAGAATATTAACTACGATCAAAATTATTCTCAAATACAAATTTTGTTTATAAATTAATTACTTGTAATTAATAAATAAAAGAATAATATTGTATTAATGTTTAATAAAGTATCTGGAAATATATTTTATATTACCTTAAATAATTTACAAATTAAACTGTAAAGCTTGGTCACACTTGATCTATTATGAAACAGCTGATAAAATTAAAATCTTTTGAAGTTAAAATGAAGGATTGATAAAATTTTGAACCAATTTAATATTTTTAAAAAAAATATAAAACTACTATTTATTTTAAGTTAACAAACATAATAAATTTCTTCATTATTTTGTTTGGCAAACAATTTTTATAAATTTTATTAAAGAAAGTGTGTGTATAAGATTTATTCTATCCTATCATAAAACTTAATAATTAAATGAATTACTATTTATTTAAATATTTATCCAAATTTATTTGAAATTTAGTTTTTCCTTTTTTTTTGTTTTTTTTTCTTTTTTTTTTAAATAGTTAAGTTTCAAATGTCTAAGATAATTTTTATAAAAATCTTAGATTTTTATTCTATATTATTTTTTTTTCGTAATATTGTTTTTTTAATTTTTTTTTTTACTATAACATTTATTTTTAATTTATGTAAATTTTATTTTAAAATAAAATTGTTTTAAATGTTATTTATATAATAAAATAAAAAAGAGAAAATATTAAATTCAATGCAATATATTATGTTAAAGATAATAGAACAAAAAAAAAAATTATTTTTTTTCTTTTAAATTTTTTCAATATTTTTTTTTAAACAAAACCAAAATTTTTGGATTTTATCGCAAGTAATAATTTATGTCTAAGAACTGCTTTACTTGAATAGAGAGGAATATATAATCGAGATATACATGTATTTGCTGTTGGTAAATGGTCATCAGCTGGTCTTATTGTTACTGATGGCATTGGTTGAAAACCTTCTTCTGATGCTGGTAATGCTGGCGATCCAGTCCAGAAATACACCTTAAAATATGAAAAAAATAATAAAAGATTAATATTAATTTAATTAATGAATTTGATTGATCATACCAAATCTTGACGTTCTAAATTATTCATTTTTTCTACAATACTCCAAAGCCATCTTTTAAATTTAATTATTTTATCAGATTCTTCACTTGATTCATCATTGAATGTTGTATAGGAAATTAGTGTTGCTACATTAATATCACCGACTCCGTTTAATAATAAACGTAAATCTTCAGCTGTTAATGATTCTAAAGCTCCGTTTGGCAATACATCAAAAACTCCATCACGCAGTGCCTATAAATTAAATGAAAAACCAATTTAATATAAAACAAATTAGACTAATTTAATAAATGCTTGCCTCTAAAGCCTTTTCTTGACTTTTAACCATTCTATATTCAGCATATTTACGAACATAATCATATATATTATGTTCATTAACTTGTATATCTCGACCGCCTGGAATTAATTCAATACTGTCACCACCTTCTTCTTTACACAAATCGATCCTAAAAGATATTTAAAAAAAAATAGATATAGTAAGAAAAAAAAAATTTCATTCTTAAAACATGTTTGATGTTAATACTTACACAAAGAAAATTTCTAATTTTGATATCATTTCTGAGCCTTCTTCAGTTTGTGAATCTAAAACTAATTGTCTTAACGATTCATAAACAGATGGATCAAAAAATGCTAAATCATGAAATCTTATTTGTCTTCCTAAAATAAATTTCAGTACATGACGTTGTAAAAACAACGGTAGTAATTCATTTTGTAATAAACAAAGTCCAATTAATCTGGAAAAAAAAAAAATTTAAACAAATTATATTTATTTGATTTGAAAACATTATAATTTTTTTTTACCTTCCAATATTTCTAAAAGCATTTATTCTTTCAAAAGATGAATTTCCTTGTCTAGGACTATAAAAACCCCGTTTACCGGGTGAATAAAATAATGGAGCATTATCTTCTAGTTGACATGTTTCTAAAACTACAACAGGATTCATTTTCTTTGAAGATGAACTACCACTAGTCGTATTATTTCCTGTAATAATAGATTATTAAACCGTATAATATTGTAAAAAGTAACATTCTACATACCTATTTCCGGTTTCTGTTTATATACTATAATTTCTAATGCTTCATTCACTTTTTGCCGTAACGTATCTTCTGCTGCAAGTATTATCAATAATTGTGCTGGAGGTAACTCTAAGAGCATTCCAGTTATTTTGGAGGCATGGGTTGAACTAATTGCATGGACCTGTAAATAAAACAAGACAATATTAAGGAATTAATTTTTTTTTGTTGATGAATGTAGGGCATACTTTTGGATATAGTCGTTCTCCTAATTGTTGTAAATGAATTGATAAATGATCGTTCATACTTGGATTAACAGGAGCCCCATCTTTAAAACAAAAAAAAAATATATTAACTTCATATGATTAAAAAAACATTTATTTTTTTTTACCATGCCCATGAGTTATTGGTATATATGGCCTTGCTTCATAATTTAAAGTTTTCCGATCACGATTTGTTCTCCACAAAATTTTATTATTACTACTGGCACGTCTTGACGATGAAGAAGATGGAGCTGTTTCTCTACTACTTGAGCTACGATTTCTAAGCATATTCGTAAATGAACCACTATATTTACTAGAACCAACCTGAGCGGATTCTAAATTTGGTAGTTTTTCATTTGCTAAAAGTGCTTCGGCAATTGATGTATAAAAACTTCTAACTACACCTGAACCTTCACCAGGCTCATCTTTAAATGTTACTTTAACACGATTGAATGTTAAAGGTGGATGTCCACGACGGTTTTGGTTACCAAATTGTGTATTTAATTCTTTAAATGTTTGTGTAATTAAACTAGCACGATTTCTTTCAATTTTTAATAATGTTAGATCACGTTGTTGGCTGTTCCTTAATTTTTCCATATATCTTCTAAATCGAGTTTCTTTAACAGGGAAGCCGCGTAACTCTGAAACAATTGATCCTGGCTCTAAACCAACATCTTCCATAAATACTCTACCAAACAAATCTAACGATAATTTCCATCGTCCAAGCAGTAAATTCCATGTTGGCGGATTAGCTATCATATTTGGTCTAAACATATTGCCGCGAACTGGTAATACTAACATTGGTATTGTAGATGGTGTTGTTTCTACAGTAACATGCGCTGATATTTCTTGAGTATCCATAATTTCAGTATGCTGAATAGCATCCATTGAACTAGATGAAGACTGGAATTTACAATTTTTAAAATTAAATTTTTTCTTTTAATGTTTTATATATTTAAAATTTCATGAAATTGTATGCTCCGTATCTGTGCTTAAATAAAAGCTGGAATTATTAAGCTCATCAGAAAGCAAATGTCAATTTGTATAGGGATTGAAAGTGAGAATTGAAGAAAAACCTTGTTCAACAGTACTGTATCATCAAGCCCAGTTAAAGTTTTAAATAAACTGTCAAGAGAATATAATTTTCTAGTTACTCAATTCAAATTATTCTTACCGAGGGTCCGGCTCTAACAATAACACTTTTTGACGGTGAATTCTTTTTTGGAGTTCCCATATTAGCCTCTAAAGTCGAATTTGTACCTGTATCGGAATTTGGCTGTTGTCCATCCGCTTGTTGTTGAGTTTTATTTTCAGTAATTGCTATGAACGAAGATGGTAAAAGAGTTATTGGAATATCAGGTTTAACTAGCTCAGACAACGAACTTTTATTATTTTTTGCCAAAATAGCAGCAGTAACTGATTCAATAGCGGCAACTACTTTTCTTGGAGTCACAATTATTTGGGGACGAACTGCATTCATTTCGTAATCAGTAGCATCATATGATGTCGATTGACCTGAGGACTGATTTCCACTTGCTTGTGGTTCATTGGATGGAGGAGGCGGTGGTTGTCTCTCGTCATCACTGTCATCATCATCCTCATCATCATAATCCATATCCATTTGAAAATGTCTTTTAGAATGATCATTACTAGATTTGAATATTTTTGCAGGAGAAACTGACAAATCTTGTGGACCTATAAAGAAATAAATGTCGTAAATTGATTTTCATGTACAAAACTATTTGGATCTTACTGTCATTTTTCGATTTTGATTCATCTTCATGTTGATCGTAGTAATTTTTCTTTTTTAATTGAACATATAAATTACCATAATTTTCATTCGATTTATATGTTGAACTACTTTCGCTTGAAGAACCTTCATTACGTAGGTTATTTTGCGAAGATGAAGATTCACCAGCAACACTTGATTGTTGATGAATAATCGCAGAATGTTGTTCTATTGAACTCATATTATTTGCCGAAGTTGAAGTTCCAGCTTGAGAAATAATGTTACCCTGATTTTGACTTAAGATCGATGACGTGGAAACTGTTGTTGGTATATATTGAGATCTTGAGGATTCATTTGTTAGTTGTTCAAATGAAGGTGATAAACCTAATCTTGTTGGTGGTATTTCTAGCGATGAGTTAATACCAGCAATATCACCAGAAACATCTGTTGTTATTGGCAAGGATAAATTAGAAAACAATTCTTCACGTTTAACACCAGGTTGCAATAAGTGTGGTTTGTCTGCTAAAGGTAAAGCAATTTGCAACGGAGTGTTAAACGGGTCAGGAGCTGGACAACCCAAACATAATGTAGATTCTGATCTCTGGAAGAAACTATGACGTCTACCCAGAGATGACATATTTCCCGTCGCAGATAGCAAATCATCTTCAGTCGGATCATTATCTCCCATAACAACTCCTAATTCATCTTCGGTATCTTCATTTTCATTTTCATCTTGATCATTCCAGTTCCCAACATCTATTTTTTCATTTTCACTGGAGTTTATTCCACCTCGCATATAAAAAACAATGCCGTCAAGGACGTAGGCAATATGTCTTAAAGCTGTAACATCTAAAACAGGTAATGAATCTCTATGTTCAGATGTGTGAGCTCTCATCAACGATAAACAATATGTGAAGAATTCTCGTCTTGAAGCTTGAGTATAAGTTGAAGCTGCAAAACATATTATTTAATTGTTTGTAAAATAATAAATAGAAAATTTAAATACCTTCTCTATCATAGTTTCGTTGATTATCTGAATTGGAGAATCCAACAATTCTAGTATTTGATGTAGAAGCATTTTGCGTTGCTTCACCACCTTGACTTCTATTTCTTGGTTGTGTTGTTCCTAGCAAATTGATTCCATGTGAAGATGTACTACTATTACCACTTTGTGCTGTAGTGTTAAGCGGATGTAATGGATGTGATGGATCTGTAGAATTTGTTAGTGATGCTCCAAATTTCAATTGAGCTTCGGTTGCATCCATTACTCTTAACATCCAATCCCACGTTGGTTTTAATCGTGTTTCTAAATATTTTTGAAGCTCAACAGCTTCTTCGTATGTAACTTTAAGTTGAAAATGTGATGACTGAGCTAACATTTCGGATAAACTTGTCATTAACTCTGATATCTGACGAACAACTATTCCGAATGCTCTAGCTAAACTGCTTGCTGTCGTTGCCATTGTATGCGGTTCTTGTGAAGCTGCTGTAACAGCTGAGCTTGAAACAGCTGATCTTCTTAAAGCCATTGGATCAATAAAGACTAAACTAGAACCTGTTGGTAAACGAACAGACGAACGACTTGATTCGCGATTACGTATAGCCCATTGCATAGATTGAGGCGCTGAATTATTTCTTGAATTTCCGTTACCGTTTCGCCTTTCTAATTGATCATCATTTAGAACAAAACCTTCTTCAGAATGTTCATCTGTTTCACCATCGTCAGATGCTTCGTCATCAGGTGGCGAAGAATCACCAGATTCGTCTTCAAATAAGAGTAATGATTGTAAACCTAAATATTGTAGAAATTTAATTCTTTGAATTTAAACCAAAAAGTAAGTTTGAAAATACAAAATTTTAGGAATGATATGAAGGATGTAAATTTTTTAAACTAATAGTATGATAGAGGAGGAAAATTATAACTGAGGTACATAAAAATTTTCACCTGTATCAGAACCAGCTGTAGCACCTGTTTGAACACTTCTTTGAGCATCTTGAGTACTTTGATTATCATCTGAATCAGATTCTGTTTCAGCTTCTTGAAAATTAAATTCATTATCACTTTCACCCTCTGGTTGCACATCTTCATTTCTTAATGCATCGGCAGCTTCTTCCTCAATTGGACGATTTCCTGAACGACTATTATCTAGGACATCATCTTGTTCAGAAATATCTCCATCACCTTGACCTAAAGCTAAAATTATATATTTGCTCTTTTACAGTGAAAATATAAAAAAAAATTTAACTTTACCATCAGTTTCATTATTATCATCCATTTGTAATAAACGATAGTTTGATATGCTTCCTGGTTCCTCGGTAGATGATGTTACTGGTTGATCAGCATTTCTGAATACAGGCGGTGCTAAAGGTTCAACACTAAATAGGTCATCAGAATTCTAATAAATAAAAACGATTAAATTTTGTTTTAATTTTAGTTTAAAAGGTTTTATGTACCCTTACATCATTTGTGCTAGGTGAAATAGCAAAAGGTGCTGTTGGTCTTACAACTCCAAGTCTGACTGGTGCAATTAGAGCGTCGGCTGTTTCACATAATTCTTCGATAGCAATTTTATGTAATATATGAAATACTTTTTGGCAACTTTGAATATGTCTACTCTGTGAGGAACTGAAAAAAATAATATACTTAAAAGTTTACCGAAATATTTTATTTTGTTAATAAAAATTACCTCCTTTGTTTCTCTGGATTTGGAACTTTTTCTAAACTAAAGATGACAAAAACGCGTGCAACTGAGCGAACAAATCTTCTCGCCACTTTTTGAGCTTCTTCAATTCGCCCAGGTATTGAATAATTTTGTAACTCCCTTACTAAAGTTGTTAATAATATTTCTAAATGATCTACGTTACATTTAACAAATAAACTGTGCGTAAATTTATCAAGTAATGTTGTACCGCATTGTGATTTTAAATACAAATTATGGGATTCATAATCTTCTACATTTTGTGAATTATAAGACATATGAGATTCATCCTCAGCACCAGTCATTATCATGGCTTTTACAGCTGGCCAATAACCCAAAAGACGTTCTAATGCTTTTCTCGCAAAACGTGGGGGTTCTAAATCATGTTCTGGCATATCTTGATCTACTTCAAGGGAAGGAGTTTTTCTTGTATTACTCGAATTATTTCGAATTCTAGATGTGGCACGGTATTGTCTTTGTTCAATCATTTGTCTTCCAACAGTTTGTATCAAAAACAATAAAATTGATTCACCTCTGGAATTGAATTTTGTTACTAAATCTGTATCTGTAGTTAATTTACACAACAAATTGAAACGTTTTGTCTGATTTCCAGCAATTAACGCTTTACATTTACACTTTTCCCAACAGTCGCAATAAGCAGTTGGTGATGTTTTCTTTAATTTGCAGTCGTGACCTTTATGGCAAACTTTTGCACATTCTGTACAACAGCAGAGTGATCCAGTTAAACCACAAGTTTTGCATTCAAAAATGTTTTGATTAATATGATCGGCTCCAGTCCATGTAAACGAGCATGTATCGTTACAACAAATAATATGTAAAGGTGATTGATCTGGTAATGATCCCGGTGGAAATATCATAGAATCTCTAATTGTGGAATCCCCATTTGCTAAATTTAAAATTGTATTTAATAATATTTTTCCAGCTTCATATGCTCTGCATGAAACCGATAACATAAATGGCGTTTGTCCTTGAGCATCCTTCGCACTTAGTAATTGAATTAAATAAGGTTTAAGTGCTGAATTACTACATATTTGTTGTAAAATATAACAAGCATTTTCCCGACGCTGTATAGGATCAGAAACGTATGTTGTTGAAACATATGATTTGCTTGATTGGGTATTCGAGCCTTAAATAATAACAAAAAAAAAAATATAAATACGAATTTTCGAAACAATTTATTAATAATTTACCTAAACTATCTTCATCACCAGAAGTTGGATCATATTCTGGGGGCCAATATGACAATGGAACAAATGTGTTTTCACCATCATTTGAAGCCGAACTTGCTGCTAAATTATTACTTGGATTTCCACTAGGTTCTATATGAGAAACTCGGCTCATAATATCACGTAGACACACTGGTCTTGTTTGTTCCCGACTATTGTTAGTAGCACCATTATCATTGCCTGAATTTCCTCCACTTGCGTTATTCGAAACAAATGGATTCATATTCATGCAATCTAAACTAGAATTTGAATTCCTCGAATTTCCCGATGTTGTAATTGTTGGTTTATCTTCGATATCTTTATTCGTAGTTGGAGAGCACATTGATACACAAGCATGAAATATATTACGATTACCATCACACCGTTCATTTATTACGGCTGGTAAAAATGATCGAAGTTCGTTTTCTAATTGAGTTAAAAATGTTGTGGCCCCCTTTGAGTCACATCGTAATATACGGGGCATTAAATGTTGAGGTTCTGTCAAAAATGCTATTAACGAAACTTGAGTTTTTAAATTCATACCAATTGATGGAACAGATAAGGATGCCATTGCTACAGAACGAATTGGGGGTAAATCTAACCATTGAGGATCTTTAATTGCTTCGACGCAATCTTTGGATAATGGATATAATGTACTATTTCCATCGCGTAATAATACAACACTATTTTCACTACAATCACTACATGACGATAAAACAACATTATTAATTGAATGCCCTATAAATGTATTGTAATCTGTTGGAAATACACTATCTTGTTCTTGTCTACCATTATTTAAATTGTATAGACAATAATGTAACTTAGAACCAATTTTCATAATAGCATGCACACCTTTTGAGTCAACCGACAGAGTTAATAAATGGCTTTGAGCATTTTCATTACCACTGCCATTAACGAAAAGTATTCTGCGTGGAGATTTTTGAAAACAATCGGGACTTCGTGATGTTGTACCCGATTTAATTACTTGAATGTCATCACGACGTAATAATCGACACTCTTGCCAATCATCTTCTTTATTTTCAGTTTGATTAACTGCAGCATTTGGAAAACGCACAGCTACAAAATCGCCATCAACTTTTAAAACTCTCCCAATTGGACCGCTGCGATCTTCAACAAAAACAACGTCCTTTAAGACCCAAGATTCTTCATCTTTTTTAGATTCTACTTCTTCTTTTGGAGTCATTCTTTTAGCTCTTTTATGAGATGTTACACTTCCTGTATCACTACAAGTGCTTGATGCTGGTGATGGTGGTGGAGGCATATCAATGCGATCGGCATTTTCTTTATTATTAGTTGTATTTCCTGGTGGTTTGGTTGTTGAAGAAGATTGTGAAGAGCTACTTTTTATTGAAGAAGTGTCTTTATCATTACTTAGTATACTTATGGTATTAACAGATTTGTCTTTTTCAGTATTTGTTACGTTAATTAATTTAAAACGACAGACATCTGACAAGTCCCATGCAGCGTTCAAAAGTTGTCCTACTTTTGGTATACCATTTGAAATTGTAAATCCAATTGATCCCATTTGATACATTGGACACTTTTTCATAATTACTTGAGATCCTACAATTATTTCTGGATTCTGGGATGATGGTCTTACTGGTTTTCTTGTTTTTGCTTTATATTTTTCCCATAGACGCTTTCGTTGACCAAACGGAAGTACACCCCACCAAAAGAGCGAATTGGATTCTGTCCGAGCTACGGTGTATAATGGGCAAGTATAAAGGGATTGAATATTTTCTTGAGAAAATTCTGGAAAACTGATAGCTGTGTGTTCAAGTTTTGTACCAGCATAACCTAATTGCTCATCCATCCAAGTTGCCACTCGATTATTATCAGTAGAAACAGAACATCGTATCGTGGATGCAGAAATATTTATTACTTTTTCATATAAATTCAATTGTGAAGTTTTTGGATGATAAATTCCTGGTGTCTAGAAAATTTCAAATTTATAAAATGATATAATTATAAAATGCTATAAACTTACTTCGCTTTTATACGGGTCATAATCAGTCCAACGCCATTGATGCAATTCACCTTTAGCAGAAACTCCAATAAATTCTGAATATAAAGCTGCAATTTGATTAAATCTAATCGGTACACCTTCTTTTTCGGGCCATGGTTCAAGTTCATCAGATATCCAAATTGGCGGTCCTGCATTTGCATCTTTCTTTTTCACATCTGAAATTTTAATATATTTAAATAATTACCCGTATGATTACAAAATTATAAATTACCTGATTCTTTTTCCCAACCTGATTCGTTTTGTGCAAACCAACGTCTTGGACCATAATACTGCCTATCTCTCCAACGACTAAAGGCATCACGATCACTTGGTGGTTGAACTGAAGAACCTGAACCAGATGAAACTCCGCTACTTGAACTAGTAGAAGAACCTGTCGATCGCATTGTCCCAGTAGCTCCACCATTTCCATCAGTTGTTGTAGTGCCAGTTCCAGCGCCAGTAGCACTGGCTGAATTTGGTTGATTACGTTCACTGCGTATACGGCTAAATAACAAGCTTTTTTGAGGAAATTGAAATAATTTTTTCTAGTTAGATTACTAATAAATTAATTTATTATTGTATATTCGTTCGAAGTTTTGTAAGAGTTGGTTTCTAGTACAGGAAATGAATTGCTAATAATTGCAATAAAAAATTATATTTAAAACCAATCCAAATACATAAAAAATGTATAATAAAATTTGAATGAAAATATTAAAGAGATTAAATTTAGAATATAATTATTAGATATTTCAATTAATATCATTAAAGAAATAATATAAAAATTTTGATTAAAAAACGTTGCATTTTTTTTTATCACAATATTGAAATTTTCAATGCATACATTTTTGAAATTGATGTTAATAAATTAACTTATTTTTAGTATTTCTTACAAAACATATTTACGTATTTAAGTAAATCTATAATAAAATAGCTGATGCCGAGCTTTCAATTATAATTTTCCTATCATCCAAATACAAAAATTTACTTACTTTCTAATACTTGAATAATTAGTAAACATTTCTTCTGAAAAGAGACCATCAGCTGGATCAATTATAACACTACTATTATCAGCATGAAATCCATTATCTAACAAAGAAATAAGATCTTCTGGAACATAATGATCACCACCTTCTTCAGTGTCTTCACCTTCTTCGTCATCGCGCGATAACAAATTATTAACAGCTAAATTCACATCTAAATTTGTCCTCTAAAAATTTAAATATTGTGGTTCAATTTTAAAAATTCAAAAGTTTAAATAGATATGAAACTATGTTAATAAATTTCCACTTATTATTCTAGTTGTGTATAAAATTATTTTTTACCTGTAATTCTCTCATTATTAAATTTCTGCTTTTACCCTGCAAAACAACTTGAGCTTGATTGATTAACTCATCTGGAACAAATGGGGCTGGAACTGTAACTAACGATCTACCTGATGAGCTACCACCGATAATAACACCTGTGCTTCGGGATCCAGAATTTTGATTACTACTACCACTTCTAATAGCAGTACGCATTACTCGAGTTCTTGACCTAGCTAATTGTCGAGATGATGTTCCTGGAGAATTTTTTGAGTTTCCAGATGACAATGAAGCATTATTTCCACTATACAAAATAAAATTAAAATAAATAAAAATACATTTCTTCCATTATTTACAATATCCTACCTTTTACTTGCATCATTTTTACTCAAATCTAAACGTTCTGATATAATTGAAAAAGCAACCCTAAATGCTCTACCATCTTCTAATAATAATCCTAAATGTGTTGGACCAATAACAACTTGTTTAACAGGAACTCTTAATGACTGTATTGCTTGTAAAGCTGGTGAACCAAATTTATTTAGTTTGTCCGAAATTTCACGAAATCTGAAATAAAAACGTGTATGAATATTTTTTTTCAAATAATAATTTATATAAATATACAAACATTACTATTTTGTCATTTTTTTTAAAATTTTAAACAAAGACATAATTTGGAATATGCTCTTTTGAATATTTATATACCTAACATTCTTTTTAAGATGGCAGTTCCAGCCATGTTGAAACTTACATAAAAATTCATCACTAGTAGAGAAAGAAAAAAAAAACGAAAAGAAAAAACACCTGACCCGAAGTAACAATTTCATTTTTTTACAATATTAATTTAAATTTAACATTTTTCTTTAAAACATCAAGAATTTATTTATTATCACAAAATAAACTAATAAAATTAAGAATGATGAGTCAGATTTTTTTGAAAAATATTAGGTAAAATATTAAGAAAACGTGGAACCATGGCTGCCATTATGGCTGAATTTTTTACTTCACGAAAAAAAGGAATCGCCATTAAATCAAATTAGCAAAATTGATTTTTTAACAAATTTTATATTTTCATTTTGGGTAATAATTTTAATAAGGTAAAAATATTTATACTTACTTATCATTTAATTGTTCTTCAGTTCCTGGAACAGGATAAACTACAAATTGCAACGAAGACATATTTTTTTCTGGGATTTGATAGATTTTTTCATTTGCAAATTTCCTTTATATGGTTATTTTAAATTTTTAAAATTTCAAGTTTTTATGATTATTTTTTTATTTTTTCGTCATTTATTATATATTTAAAAACTAGATTTCCGATTCTTATATTTATTTAACTTATTTTTCCACAAATTCAACTGAAAAAACGCTTCTCGAAAATCTTTTTCTCAAAACTGAAAATTTTTATACATTTTCTCAAGTTCTGGAAAATATATAATAGTATTGTCTCTTTTTAATTTGAAACAGCTGTGTGCTATCAAAAATAAAATTTTCGAAATTGATTTCGAATTATGACATTTTTATAGACGCATGTTATAGCAGATGTTTAAAAGCGTCAAAATGATTGACTTTTATAAATCTTTTTTAATTAAAATATTTTAAATTGTTTAAAGGAAAAATATAAAATTTTTTATAATAAAAATATTCAGATTAATTAAAACTTAAAAAAGTTTATGAATACAAATTTGAGAAAATTAATATCAAATATTAATTTATGACAGTTTCTAAACAATAATATATACGTCAAGTTTGACGCCTTCGTTAATTGAAGTCTACATTAGTACATTAGTATGGTATAGATTATTTTTCGAAATCAACTTTAAATATTAAATTTTCTAATTATATGCATTATTATTTGCGTATTTTTAAATACTTTGGATTTTAATATTTTCCAGGGAAAAATAAAAAATTATTTCATTTTAAGTATTTTTTAGGATGATAAGTGTAAAAGGGAGAAACATAAATATTTTACAAAGCTCTACTTTTAAAATATACCAATTTTAAATTGTTGGGTTAATATTTTTTAATTTAACATTTTAATTTTAACAGCATTCGAATCTGATGCAAAAAATTGTAATAACTAGTTTTAAAGGATTTTGTGACTTGTTAATTATTTGTATTATGTTATTTCTTATGTTTCTGCAATAAATTGAGTATTCGCTAATCTTGCCTTTACCTTGCGAGTATTAGTATATGTACTAAGTACATTCTTAAGAATTTATTAAAAATATACAAAATTCCTATGCTCAATTAATATAATAATTATCTTTAATGCTCGAGAATTAAGAATTATCAAAGACTAAACATATGTCTAAAATAAACTAACCTACTAATATGAAGTTTTATATTTTATGGAATTAAGAAAAGAAATTTCAATTTTATAGTGAACTAATTTTAAATTAATTAACTTAGTCATGATTGAAGTAATTTTCTTTTAGTAAATACGGAAATATCAAATAATTTAACACTACCAGAAATAAGCATTTAAAATTTTTATGTACGTCGAACCTCGAAGTCGATTGTCGAAGTCATTACTTCGGACTTCCTGTAATTAAATGTAAGACTTCGGACTTCCTGAAATATATGTATATTAGAATTTTAGATATATTATGTAAATCGTTATATCGTGTATACCAATACCATATCATAAATTTAAATTATTATTTAAAAGATTCGTTAAGTTTTATCAAGCCCTGCAGAATTCAACTATTGATCAGCGCTGTCGCAGTAGTTAAATAATCAGTGCCAGTATTTTTCAAGTAAGGTGCCTTTGGGTGCCTCAGGGAAATAATAGACATTGAAATAGAATTTGTTTGTTGGAAAGAATGGGCAATATTTTAAAGAAATAAAACATTTAATATAAAAACAAAATTTTTTACATTTATTCATTTTAACAAAACCATACGAACTTAATAAAAAATAAAAGTCAATTCATTTTCAACAGAATAATCTAATAAACAAAAACAAAATTTTTAAAACATAAATAAAATTAAATTAAATTAATATTATATAAAAAACTAATAAATATTAAATAAAAAACTAATAAATAACTTCAAAAATTGCGTTTAAATATTAAAAAAAGTGAAGAAAAAGGAAGGGATAGAAATAGTTTTTATTTTTAAATAACTTTGAATGCTTTTTAAAAACTAATGGGCTAATTTATAATTTTTAATTAAATTTTTCAGCGGATCCCATTCGCATAAACTTAGGTCTTCGGTAATATTTTTTGCTATCATTAAAGCGTTTATAGTAGCAGTTTTCAAGCAGTTACGATTTTTAGTTTTAATATTATTGAGTTCCGAGAAACATCGCTCTGCCGCGGCACTACTATGCGGTAAACTTAATAAACCGGTAATAAATAATTTCAAATTTGGAAACATAATCTCGTTCATTCCATTTTTAAGATTAAATATTTTAGCCCAAAAATCTAAATTTGAAGATGACGGTACAAATCTTTGAAAAATCACATTTCTATACTCTTCTTCTATTTCTTCTATTTTATTTTCACAAAGTTGGGGAAATAAATTTATTAATGGTATTAAACTATCACCTAGATTTTCAGGATCAATTATTTGAATATTAATTAGTGTTTCATCTTTAAAATTAAACCTCTTAATAATTTGTTCACAAAGTTTGATATAATAATTTTTACATTTTTCTTTAATAGTTAGAATATTACTTAATGCTAGATCACTATTTATTATTTGTAGTTCTGCTTTTGGTCCTATATAAACCTTATTTAAATCAATAAATTTGATGACGTTAGATTTTAAATCCAAATTATTTAAATTACTTTCGTCAATCTAACCTTTTTTAATAAAATTATTTAAAACAACTAAAAGAAAGCTTTTTATAGAAGGAAGCAATCTGAATATTTTCGGCTTTTCACTTTGGAATTCCTTTTTTAACTTGTTTGTTAAATTAAGTATATATGATAAACCGTAAGCAAAGTGCCTTAGAGTGCCTCTGAGTTATTCAGTGCCCGACTTTTCTTCAAAGTGCCTGTTTTGACAGCGCTGCTATTGATCAGGCTCAGGCAAGCTCGACAGCATATGTACGGCGTTTGTTCTGTAAATTGTCGAAAACAACTTAAAAGGCATGAAAATAATATAAGTAGAGGCAAACCCAACGAAAAAAAATGAATTTAAGACTTAAGAAAAGTAGTAAGCGTAAAATTATTTTCTTATTATTTAGAAAAATAATATTGATATAATTTTTTTGATTCTATTTTTTTTTTAGAAAATATTATTTTAAGAAAACAAATCTTCAAATTGACAACAAAAAATATGATTTTGACATTTACAAATGTCATTTTATGGCGTCTAGTTTAGTTATTCATATTAAATTTCGACGTTCCAACTCCGTACAATTTTTAACGGCGTCGAGCTTGGATCAATCAGTTATCAGATCTAATCAGAACAAAAAAACTTATTTGACGCTTTGATTTAAACTGTTATTTAAAAAAAAAATAAGTATAAAACTATAATCATACATAGAGTAAGGATAATAGGAAGAGGGACAAATTTTACAAAAAATTTTGTTTGCTTAATAAATAAAAGTATAAATTAACTCTTTTTGTAATAATACTATATACACAATCGCTTTCATATATATTTCCTGAAAAATAAAATTTAAAAATATTTATACAATTCATACAAACACGTACGCGGCAGTTAATATATATACACAATACATAGCCATTGCCCTTTACATATTTTCTTAAAAATAAAATTTAACAGATACGCAATACTTGACATATAAGATGATAAGGCGATCTCAAATTAAAATAAAGGGCAAGCGAAAGGGTTCAAATCTATTCATATGATATGATAATATGCATTATGTGAAGAGGTAAATAATTCATAATCAAAGAATATCTATTAAATTCTATTAATACAAATATTATTATTATTAGTAATCATAATCAATAATCATAAATCAAGAATCATTTATCAACAAGATTTTCTAAAATATTTTAAAAAATTATTAAATATATTGAATATTGTTACGATTTTAGTGTAAAGTAGAAATTTTGCAGTTAAAAGAAGAATATAGGAAGAATAAAAGATGAATAATCAAGGAACAAACCTAGTTATTATAATGTATGTATTTATTATTATTATATAAATAAATCCTCTATCACATACAATTATTGATTGACTCAGTCTTTCTTTTTCTGATGGCGGATTAGTATGTATAATTATTTTATATTAAATAAATATAAATTATAGTTATAACCCGTGAGATCAAATGACTATACCTCAAATATAGTTTATGTGGCCATCTTTTCAAAAATAGATGTCCTTACTAGCGCATACAATCCTTTAAGGACAAAAAGGACATTTAAAGGTTTCATTTGTTGTTTTAGTTTTCTTGTATATAAATTGTTACATCTGGAGATATATATATATATATATATATATATATATATATATATATATATGTATATGTATATATCAATACTTATATACATATAATTCTGCTATTAATTAAGATAAGTGTTGCCGTTTTGATGATATTGAAAAGATCAAAGTTAAAAATTTTTGGAAAAAGGAAAATGTGTATTATATATTTCTCTAAAAGTTTAAAATCTCAAAAATTTTTGCCAAAAAACCCTCTGAATATTTTTCACATCGTTGGAAAGCTCTTTGTTTTATTTCTAGAATTTGCGTATATTAGCGAAATAGTGAAACGTTCATTCAAAATAGATGGAAAGGTTAGTATAAATGTATTTAGTACAAGTAAAGTTTGATTAAAAAAATAGAAAAATAAAATTTTTTTTTATCAATTAATTTATTTACCATTAAATCTGATCAAATTGTTATTAATGGAATATAACATAAATTATGCAATAATTAATTAATTAATTTTCAAAATGGCATATTTTTTTTTATTTATAATTATTTCATTAAAATTTTTTTATACAATATTTATGAATTTATATTTTTTTTTCCATTATTTGTTTAATTAAAAATATGTTACGTCTACATTATAATTATTATAAAAATATTATTACAATTTTTTTGATTGTTTAATTAAATTTTATTGCACTTAATTATTGCACTTTAAACAGCTTTTATTTAAAAAATAGTTTTACATAATATTACGGCATCATTTTGTCGAAATTTTAAATAGTATGTACAAGTACATTTTATAATAGTCAAAAAAATAGACCGGCTTACATAAAAATCAGCAGTTTTAAATTAATATTTTAGTATCTATACAAAAAAAAATAAAAAAATTTAAAATTGAAAATTTTGCTTATAACAGAATAAATACAAAAAGTATATTAAATTTAAGAAAAAAAGAGTTGCCCCCCAAAAATTGTTAAAATAAATTTAAGATATTTTATAAAATTTAAGATTTAACTGTTGATAAAAAATGTATAAGTAAAAAAATGACTGCTGATATTTGAATTTTTAGAGTTTCTTCATTATATTTAAAAACTGATAAATAGTACTAAAAGCTAAATTATTGCACCCTATCACCAATTAAAATCCCAAGTATTTGAAATTTACATATAAAAAAATTAAAATAAAAAATTATTATATGAAATATGAATTTTATTAATATTTACTATAAAATAAGCTATATATATTTTTTTTTAAATGTATATTATTATTTAATAATCATTCAGGCATTCAAATATTAAAAAATTTAAATTATTTTTAATTTTATAAAAATTGTGTACATAATTAAAACTTCCAATTTACATTTCTCCAAAATTTCTTTTAACATCTATTGCCAAATATTATAAGTGTAAATTGGAGAGGCCTGGCCTGGCCAAGTATAAGAATGCATGAATAAAAATTTAAAATGGTAAATGATTCTACATTTCTTTTAATTTTATAACAATTTTTTCCCATATAAAATTTAAATTTAAATTTTCAAATTCTAATAATGAAGATTTTATTGTATTAAATTAAAATTATTAAATTTTTTTATTATTAAATAAAGAAATTATCTTAAATATTCGTAATTATCCTTAAAAAATTCTATTTCAAAATTACAATGTAATTGTTTAATATAATATTTATTTAAAAAATTGCACTTGACATCAATATATTGTGATGTTCAGTCTGTTTTTTTTTTTTATTAAATTTAATTTATATTCTAGAATATTAAGATTTTTATTACAATCTTAGTATAAAAATATTTTAAAATTAAATTATATAATTTTGTATATAATTTATAGACAATAAAATTAATTAGAAAAAAATAAAATATAATTTATTTATTATATTATATATGTATATACTATATAGATGATTTATGGCAAATAACCAAGTGAATCTTCTAAAGATGCACTAACAATTCTCATAGATTGATAATAACTTTCATTAATTGTTCGACTTTTAATTGAACTTTTTGAACCACTACGATGGTTATATTTTTCAATTGCATTTAATTTTGATAAAAAATTATCAGTTGATGATGATCGTTGATGATATTGATTTCTATGACTTCCAGATGACAATGATAATTTATGACTACTAATACTACTATTAGTAGTACTGGGTTTATAACTGTGATGATTAATACTTTTATTATAATGTTCTAAATTTTTTGAATTTTGTTGATTAACTTTTGATATTGATGATGAATTCTTTTTATTATTACGATTTACTTGCTGACTTATTGATGTTGTTTTTATTCCATCATTTAAAATTGCTTTTTGTTGTTGTTGAATTTTTTTATTATTTCCTTGTCCTCTAGATCTTGTGATATTTTTTAAATCTGTTGATTGACTAAGTTTAACATCACCAAATATTGCAGCAGCTTCAACACTTTTTTTCATACTTAATGTTTCATGTTGTTTTATTTTTTGTTTACGTATTTCAACTTCACAACAACTATCTTGACAACTACTACTTTGATTAATACTACCAGTACTAAGACTACGATTTCTTCTTCCTTCTTGTTGTTTTTGTTGTTGTTGTTTAACATTAGTACAATCATCATCCACTTGAAATAATTCATAATCAAGACCAAATTTTTCTGGCGGTTTACGTCTTGAATTTTTTTGATGAACATTTTTTGTTTGATCACTCAGATCAGTGTTGATGCAACAACCAAAACGACGTTGTTGTTTTAATTCATTATGGGGACAATAACATTTGCTAGCACTATTACAACTATCTGTATCACAATAAGTTGTATCTGATGTATAACCGGGTGTATCTAACATTGAACAATAGCATTTTTCTTCAGTTCTACATGATAGTAATGAATCTCTTGGTCCTGGTGTACGTGATCTACGTTTCAATTTGTCATTGAATTGATTTGAACGATTTGAAGAATTGCTTATTCCACCATGATGTTGATGATTATGTGTTTCAGATGATGGTATATTATCTGCACCTAAACTACAGTAGCAACGATCAGCTGATTCACATGTACATGCTTCCGAATCATAACTGCATTCAGAACATGAAACATAACTGAAATTAGTGTTTCAAAAGAAACAGGCAAAAGAAGAACAAAAAAAAAACACAACACAATAATATAAGCATGAAAGTAGAAAAAATAATTTTGATAAAGAATGATGGAGGGGGGAGGTTGGTTAGTAATATCGAAAAATAAATAAATAATGTTAAAATAAAAAATTATTTTATTGAAAATTTTGTTAATTTGAAAAATAAAGCATTGAATGGAAATTTTTAAAGAGTGATATTTTAAATGGATTTACATCTTTGAATATAGAATACAATTTAAATTTCCATTTGAGCAATGTGATTCATAAATTCATATTGGAAATACTCTAAAACTTACATCGCCCAGAGGTCGAAAAAAACGTCTTTTTGAAGTTATAAATTAGGTCTAGCATAAAGCGACAGAATAATTCAAGAAAGGAAGCTAAATTAGACGAAAAAAATCTTATAGAAATAGAGTACCAGCAATGTTTGAAGACATTTTATTTAAAGAAAATGCGAAGAAAGCAATATTGTAAAAGAGTCTTAAATGTGCTGACAAATCTTTAATATAATCTTGAAATATAATCTTTGAAAGTTTTTGAAACTTTGATTTGTATATCACCAATTCAATTTTTTTGTAAAAAGAAATTGAACGTATTAAAGAAGTAATCAAAACTTCCCCTCACATGTGGCTTGATATGCATTAATAAAATTTGACTATTTTCGAAACACATCGCTTTCAATTTAAATTTCTTTCAGAAATAAATTTTTTAACCATAATTAACTCTGTTCAAAGAGAGAAAGGTATTCAATTTAAATTTATTTCATTATTATATATTCAAAGATGTAAAGAATACATTTTTATTGCCTTAAAATATTTGAAGCAATAATAATAATACCTACCCACTGGAACTATTTCTATGAAATGCATTTAAATTATTATCATGACGCGCCACTGAAACATCAGAAGAACTTGTAGCACCTATTTTACAACATGGATTATCTTTTATTCTAGATGAATCTTTTGAAATAGTTTTATCTGATGTTGATTTTGATGAACAATCAGTGCTCTTAAGTGATTTATTAGTTGTACGAAATTTTCCAAAACGAAAAACATTTCTAATTCCACTTCCAATACTAAAATTTTTTTTCTACAAAGAATTAAAATATTAGAAATAAATTAAAATTTAATTTGTTATTTTATGTATTTCAATCAATGTATATTGTACCTGACTATTCTTTCTTTTTAATTTCCTTTTACGTTGCCTTCTCATTATATTTTTAGAACGTTGATAAAGCTCGTCTTTTGTTAATGTTACAGCTAATTTTAATAAAAATTCTTTATAAATCGGTTTCAAATCATTAAATGACATCCCATCAGCATCAATGATTGCATTTAATATGTCATCCAACGAATGGAGATTCTCTTGTAATCTAAATTCATTGAAAAGTTCATTGAAACCAAGTGGTGATCTGTAATTGTGTATAACAAATCAAATATATTCGGAATATTTTTTTTTGACCAATTAAACTGAAGTTTCAGTTTTATGGACAAAATGTTAATCAAATTAAAATATTAAAGTTATATATAAGGATGTATAATATTTAACTATATTATAGAAAGTTGGATAAGGGACGTGAAATTTTTTTTAGGAAGTTCAAGATAGTTTCCAAAACTTATATTTTTTTCTATAACGAATATTCTACGAATTGTAGGAAATTTTGTAAATATGGATCAATAGTGATACATATACAATCATTTTTATAAATAATGAACCTTTGCCACTGACCATTGGGTCAGGCTGTCGTTTTCAGGCGTGGCAAGTATATTATTTTATATTATAATATAAATTATTATATCATTTATAAATTATATTTGGTTTTTAGTAGATATTCGATTGAAAATCCGACGAAAGGTTCTACGTCATGGGTCAAAGCAGTAAGGTGATAGTTTTAAAAACTTTAGAGTTCCGTATATATAACTCACATAATAATTTGAGTGATAAATTAATTATAAGTATCGCAATAAAAATTCTTAAAAACTTACCCTCCACCACCACCCCAAATATCATTTTTTCCAGAATTTCTTCTTGTGGCACGTGATTTATAGCGAGTTAGACCGCCTGTATTTAAAAAACTTCCTGATCTTGGTATTGCAACTCTAGTTAAAATATCTCCACCTTCATTATTCCGATGATAATGTTGATCACCATTCGAATTTTTATTACCTTTCCCAGAATTCTTTGAATCTAATTTTTTACCACCATTTGAATTTGTTGTTTGTGAATGTAAATCTACAATATTATCAATACCATCGGTATATACTGAAGAATTTTGTGCAGTAGAAAGATCATGATTATCTTTATTATTGGAATTGGTAATTTGTTTATTACGGGCTGGTGTTGGAATTGGTGGAGCTCTTTTTGTTTTATGTGATTTTTTTTTACGTTCTTCAGTTGTTGTTTCAATAATATCTTGAAAATTATCACTCTCTCCGCTCAATGAACTTGATGCGGCACGTTTTTTTCGTTGTTGGGCATGTGATTGTCTTGTTGAACCGGTTAAAGAATTAATCGATTCAATTCTATTTATTTGATTTGAACGGGTATTATTGGATCTGCGGAGGGAACTTTTACGACCAATATTCGCTAAACTGACATTACTATTGCGTGATAAATAATTAGAACCTGTTACAGCTGAACTACTTGCAATACTAATACAACTGACACCGTTCTGGTTGCGTGGTGTACGTTTTTTTGAGCTACGATGTGAATTCGTATTAACATGTGACATTAAACTTTGATATAAAGTTGCTGCAATAACAATTGCATCTTCTGGTGTTAAACAGACGAAAGCATGACATTCGAGTAGTTTTGGGGTACCAGATGATCGCATAACAACAGCAAAAATTGGTGCATGCAGACCAGATGAAAGACGACGTTGATCAGCAGCACTGATGGATTCCATAAAAAACAAAAAAAAAAAATTAAAAATTAAAAATTTTCTTTTGATGATAAAATACGTTTACCTAAGTGGTTGAAATAGTGATGATTTATCTATATTTTCTGGATCTGTTATTAATGGTAAAAATGCAGCTCCACCTTCTTCCTGTGAAACAATAAATTTCACTGCTGACCATACAGCAATATTATGAAATGGTGTGAATTTTGTTTCTTTTTCTTCATCTTGACGAAACCTCAAGCCTGTCGCACAAATATCTAATTGTCCATTCGGTTGATTCTAAATAATAAGGGTTATAGGATTTTATAAATTTTTTAAAAATATTTATTATTTAAATAAAAAAAAAATTCAATTGAAAGTGAATTAAAATAAAATAGAAAAATACAAAAAGAAATCTAAAAAAAAAAATGCAGCTGTAAAGTTTTGTATTAGAATTCTACTTAGTCACGAAACCATGAAAATAAAATTATATTATTTTATGCGATTATTACTGTATAAGTTTATTTTCCAGGTAAATGGCACATTTAACAATTTAATTAGGAGCAGAACAATTGAAAAGTGTGATAAACTTTAATGGATATGTGATTAGAAACAATGAGATTTTTATTATTATTTTAAAGTTTTTACATCAGAGTTAATATGATTTTGTTGAGTAAATATATATATGTAATTGTAATGAAATTTAATTTTTAATTTATTGAAAAGATTGGATTTTTTAAAAATTTTGTTGATATTTTATTAAATGTGGTGCAATGTTTTAATTTAATTATTAGAGCAAAGTCAACACGTCAACACTTTCTTGGGTGAACATTTTTTAAAATCTTTAAGGAATTTTTGACTTAAGATCTGGTTTCTTTGGCAATATTACTTTTGGAACAAATATACTCAGAATCACTTTATCCCATCAATTCACAAATTACTCTGAATTACTCAAGAATTATACTTTGACTACATACATTAATGTAAGTATGTAGTATGTTTAATATTAAAAATAAATTTTGTTATTTGGAAATTCTCTAATGTTTTGCACAAAAAACGTTTATAACAAGGTTGACTTTGAAGAAAATCTCAAGAGAAGACGAAAACTTGACCATATCAATAATATTTGGTATTAAACCAACCTAGCTGCAGAATTAACTTAAAACCAATTAACTTCTGAAAAATATTAGGATCTTTGAACGTAATTGTAATCAATGGAAGGGTAATACCATATATGCTCCGAAGAGAACTAAATAAAAAATAACACTTCATTATTAGCACCTGAAGTCGATCCATAATGCCTTAAGTAGCCGAGAAATAAAAAAACTTTGAACGACAAATAAGTTCATTGCACAAAACCGAGAAATATGCATTAAGCAAGTGAGGATTAAAAATCAAGAAACCCTAAAAATAACATTTTGTATTTTAAAAATATAAAAATATCCTGTGTCCACAGATACTGTTATACCAAATTTACTGTTGAACCAAATACTGTTACAGAAAAATCATAATATGAAACATTTTTCAAGGAAATATATGATTTACGAAATATTCGATAAAAACCTTAAAATTTGCTTAGAGAAGTGCCTGCGGTTATATGATTTTCTCCAAAAGTTCATCAATTCAAGATGTTAATATCAAAACCTTATATGTGAAATTTGAAAGTATTCCGTAAATGTGTTTTTTTTCCAAAAAAATTTGTTAAAATTTCAACATTTTTAAATGTAGAAGCTAGTTGTTTTGAAATTGTAAATGATCGAAAATTGAGAAGATGATTGTTTAAAAGAGGATTTAAGTGTTCGATTACATTTTACAGAATTTTCATAAGTAGTCTAGAAACAGAGTTAGGAGTAACATTATGAAAACTATAAATAAATATTGAAATTTCATTTAAGCCTCCATATCCTAATAGAGGAAACTATTAAAGACCTAGCTTAGCCCCCATACAAAAAATGTGCCTATTCAAAAGCCCCCATAGCAGTGTCAAATAACAGTGCACTTAATTAGGAACCACCCTGTTTAAATGGTTGATAAAAAAAATATTAATAAATAAAAAAATATGAATTTTTTGTAAATTTACCCCTTGAATTGCATCACTTAAATATAATTGTCTTAATGGTATTTGTAATCCTTGTAAACTAGTTACTTTATCCTTTAATGGTAATGAACCTAAACAACGTACATCAAAACTACATGTTGCATCTTTTGCAACATCTGTAAACATACGTTCAATTTGTGCTTGTACACTATTACTAATACGTTGTACATCCTGTTTAACTCTTTCACCATTTATTGTTATAACATCACTGGCTGTACTATTATTTTTGACAAGATTTGTTTTACGTCTTAATGAACGATTACTTCTAACACTTTTATTATCATCATTAGCATCATCAATATCATCATGATTATCAATTGTATTAATATCATTTTGTTTTTTATTACGATTATTTTTACCATTACTACCATGATGTCGATCACTATTACTGGTCATTAATGATGTACTACTTAATTCACTTTTACCATACATTATTATTGATCTAGTTCGATGTGAACCACGACGATCATCAAAACGATTATGATGATGACTGCTACTTTTTATTGACCTGAAAAATAAAATTTTGAAAAAAAAAATTTTAAAAGAAAATTAGTTATAATTTAACAAAAAAACAAAAAAAATTAAATTAATATAAATAAAAAAAAAAGTCACAAAAAGAATTGTTAAAAAAATTATAAATTTAAGATCATGAATCATTTGATTATTTAGTTTCAATAAAATAAGTAAAAGTTAAATTAAAAAATTCTTAAGATATATTTTGAATTCAGTAGACATATTTTTTTTTTTGAAAAAAATTAGTACTCGTAAGTAACACAGTTATTTGTTTGAAAGCATTACTTATTAGTGTTTATTGTTTATTATGTATTTGATATAAATAAAATATTTATAAGTGTGAGTATAAGAGGTGAATTTCCTCACGCAAAATACAAATATGGATATTTTCACAAATATTTCTTACACGCGAATTAGTTTAAAAAAAAAGAAACAGTTATGCTTTCGATTATTACACTTTCTTGAGATTTTAAATGAATTTTTTGGAAACTTTCTATTTTTTCTTTTTTTGTTAAGATTTGGTTCTGATATAAAATTTAATAGTACTTCTTTCAAATAAAATTATTAAAAATTTGTGCTATACTGTATATTTTGAGTTGAATATATAGTTTTATGTGGAATAGGTTGAATTTCTACCTATTCGTTGAAAATTTAGATAATAATTTTAAGTTAAATGATGCAAGCCCACAAAGTTTTTAGATAGAGGGCCATAAGTCTGTCCGTACGTCAGGTCGAATAGAGCCATTTAGAGAAATTGAAATTATTGAAGTCGAATAAAGCTCCAGATTTTAATCTTATTAATTTAGAATAAATATTGAATGTTTGTATAAAACTGGAATATGTACCTAACGCTTGAAATGTAGCAGAAGTTATAAGGTTTCTAAAGCGAGGCAAGATAACAATTTGAATTAAGTCGTACAAACCGATATCCTTGCTATTGATAATTTCATAATTGTTGGAAAAAGGCCTCTTATTGAAGAAAACAGTCTAATTCCAAATCACAAATTAAGAACAAATATACAGAATTACAAATATTGTAGGAAAAGCAAAGCGTTAGAGCAAAAATATAAATGTTAGTCAAATCCTATAGCTCAGGCATTTGATAAAGTTTGGCACAAAGGTCTAATGATTAAGTTTTTCTTTTTTTTCTTTATTTCAAAATCTTAATAATAAATTTTATAATAGATTTACAATATATATATAAATCATTTGTTTGCATACGACCCTGGCTTTCGCTGTGGGTCTAATACAATTATAAATAGTTTTTTTGGTCGTTATAGTTATATGATTTGTTACAAAACTTAAAGTTATTTCAATTCTTAATTAAAAATTCAATAAAAGCTGAGAGAACTACTACCACCACCAACACCATATTTTACAATAATGTATAATCACACACTTTCGGATAATTTTTTTCGAGTAAAATAAGAAGATTATTATTCATCCTTAAAAAAAAAAGCAGACGTGCCTCGAGGCAGCAGTATTACACTAGTACTATATTACATATTAGTTATCTACCAGTTGTAAAAAACTGTGGCTTAAAGAAAAATATTCTCAGGGATATGCCAAATAAAGGTATATAAAAAAAATCAAGAATTTCAAAATATTTAATACAATGAAATTTGAAATTTTGCCAAAAATAGTTTAGTTTTATGGTCAAAGTTTGTACAAAATTTAGTTAGGGTAGTGCTGTTGGTTCGAGTAGCTGTCATACAACTTATTCTTTTATTAGAGCATTACTCTATACCTAAAAAGGTGAATGTCTAAAATCTCGTCAATAGTAGTTAACTATAAGTAGTTAACTTTAACTACCAAACTCTTCCTCGTTTTTAAATAGTATTTCAAATATTGAAAATATTATAAATCATATTAATAGCATCAATTAATTAATTTTTTATTTTGAAAATTAGTGCTAGAATTAAATGGATGTCTTTTGGTCTATTAATATCTAATTTTTAAAATATGTATCTTTAATGCACATTTTTCTTTTTAAAAATAAAAGTAATTAAAGGCGGTTAATTTTAATTACTAAATCATTATCAATGAAAATCATTTAATATTTTTTGTGATTTTAGAGCATTGTATATTTATGTGTATATTTATTATTTTATTAAATTTGGGTTAATGCAATTTTCTTTTTAAAATTATTGCAACATTCTAACAACAGGTTCAAATGTAATTAATGTCATATTTTTTTATAAATTGAAGATAAAATTAAATGATTAAACTAGAGATTTGGGTGGATTTGAAAAATTATTAATTAAAGATTAAAAATGCATACATTTGATTTATATATTTTTTTTCGAAATTAATGGAGTTCAAATTAAAAATAATAATTAGCAATTATTGAATTTCTATTAAGACATAAGATCTAATCTTTTAAAAAAAAAAATGGAAATTGGATTACAAATTCAAGTGAAAAATTCAGGAAATTATATAGACTGTGTTAGATTATGATAATTAATGTTTACTTTAATTAAGAAAACCTTCCATTAAATAAACATTCTTTAACTTAAGAAGAAGGATTTTCAATTGAAGTGCAAGGATTTTCTATTAAAGTGTAAGTATTTACTTTTAAAAGTAGTTCTCGCTTTTAGTTGCAAGTGTTTTAACATTTCAGCAATTTTTCTTTATTTAGTTAATTAAACTTTAAAAACCTTGATACAGTTGTATGTAGTTTGAAATAGTTGCAAAAATTCCTTACTGGAAACAAATATTTTTTAATGTAATAAAGTATTGAAATTCTAATTGGAAATAAAACAATAAAAGATCTGATTTAAAAATCTAATCCCAATGCAAACGGTTCAACTTTAAAGCTGGCTTAAAAGCCTATCTACACAATAGGTACTCCACCTATCTATGCAATAGGTACATACAATAGATAAAAGCCACAATAGGTACATGCTGGAACTTATATAGAACTTGAACAATAGGTACATGTTGACACTGGAGAGAATGTACTGAATATATTATATTCTCATCAATAGTATTGGTCTTAATGAATTCTATTTACAATTAATACATAAGATGATACAAGACCTAATTCTATGGCACTATTCTATTTGTTATATATTGCGATATTTTTTATATTTGATGTTGTAAAATTGTAAATATTTGTATATCTGTAAGATCTATTATTAAATCAAATTATTTTTTTTATATTTTGTAAATATTTATAATATAATAAACATAATGTATTTTTTATTAAAGATATATAATTATTAATTATTGATTATGCCATTAATTTGAACTCAATGGCGAATGGTAGCTGAGTCGACCCGAAAACCAGAAAAGTTTTTTCACTTTCACTAGAATTCGAACCCGGGCCTTTTCGCATAAAACGTCTGCATTCAACCACTGTGCCACCCATCCTATACCTATGGTATTAACAGGCTTATTAGCCTAACAGCTAAACCGTTAGCGCTTAAAAAATAAAAACATACATTGTGATAAGTGAATGATTCAGTCTTTCTTTTAAAGGTAAGGGCAGGTTTTTAATTTATATTTTGGTATAAATTATTATTGATATAAATTATAAATTACATTTTTTATTAGATATAATCCGATCAGGGTTTGAATACAGGACCTTTCGATTGAAAGGCCCACGACCTTACCACTAAGCCATCAATCGGATTTTACAATTTTAAAAATTCTTAATAAATTTCCTTATATTATTTGGAAATTGTTTTTATATTTATTTGATTAAATTTTTTACCCAAAATTAGTTTATGGGTCATTTAATCAATAATTTTAAAATAAAAATTTCCGTGTTATTAAATTTAATAATTTTTAGCAAAATTTTTTATTAAAAAATTAATTAGAAAAATAATATATGTATATATATAGATAGTATATATGTACATAAAAAATAAAATATATTAAATTAAAAATATAATTATATTTCATAAAAATAAAAAATAAAGTAAATTATAAATTAAATAAATATGAATATTTTTAGATAATAATCAAAAAATATTAATACCATGTAATAAATTAATTTAATTTCAATATTATCGTGATTTTTTTATATAAATTCTAAATAAATGTTTAATTTACATGAAATTTATATTACAATTTTGGTTTTTAATTAATTTTTGTTACATTGTATCATAATTTTAATTTAGTTCAAAATAATTTTAATAGGTGGTTGCATATTTGAATAAATTTTTTTAATCGGAACTTGTTTAGTTATTAAAAAAAATTAATAAAATGTGATAACATTTTAATTAAACTTTAATTAAAAGATAATATTATGTAAACAATTAATTTATCTGATCGATTTAAAACAAAAAATAAAAAAAAATTAGTATAAAATAAATTTTAAAGAGAGAAAAATATAATGGTTTTTTGAAAATATATAAATTAATGAATTAAATTTGTATTTAACTTATATAATTAATTCGACATGTTGAATGCGATATTTGAAAGTATTGATAATCAACAAAATTATATTTAATTTGAATAATTAAAAGAAAAACAAACATATTAATAATTAGGTTTAAATTAATAATAAAACAATACTTCTAAATTAGTGATTATTAAATATGAATTTATAAATACATTTATATATTTTTTTTTTTATTTGTATTTCAATAGGGCCTTTCTTGAAACGACGCCACGGTTGGCTATTTGATTTTCTGTTGGCCAGAATATTGTAGATTTTTTTTTCTTTACTCCTCTTGGGAGCATAGATCTTCCGCTTGACACCTCAATTTCACGCGATTCCGCGCTGATATTTTAATTTCATCCCAGGAGATGTTACATTTACCCATTTCTTGATAAATTGTTCTGCGCCAAGTAATGTTAGGACGGCCGCGTCTTCTAGTCCCTTGAGGGTTCTACTCTAATGCCATACGTGTTATGCTTTCACTAGGCTTTCTAAGCGTGCAGCCTATCCACCTCCATTTCTTACGCCTGATTTGTTTGGCTATGGGTTCTTCGCCTGTTAGTATCCTTTGGATATTGTGCTCGGCCAGAATATGCAGCATATTATCCTAAAACATTTATTTACAAAAACCAGCAGCTTGTGGGTTAGGCTGCTGGTTACAATCCAGGCTGTCATATGTCAGGACTATTGCACACATGCCCGGAATATTCTTAATTTCGTTGAATGTCTGCGAGTTCCTCCATAATGGTTGTAGACGACTAAATGCTGCTCTTGCAGATTATTCTGAGCAATTTATATTTACAAAGGTCTGTATGGTTCTTTGTATAAGTAGAACTGATTTGATACAAACATTCTCATCCTTATGTTTCTTGCTATCTGGGATGAGATCCAGATAATTCTCAGTTTATCGAATAGTATGTATGCCTCACTTAATCTGCTGTCTAGTTTGCAGTTCCCTCATCATTACCTATATAATGCTGTCAAGGTATTCGAAATTTTCTATTCTATTTATATTGACTCTCGATTGGTGAAACCTAAAACCATTGGTATTATCTATTATCATTGGATTCTCTGATTTCTTATATTGCATTTCATTATTTTTTTTTTGTTAATATTTATTTGCAGACCCGCTGTAATTGTATATTTCTTTGGTATATTTTTTAATTTGTATACTCAAAATTTTTGAATAAGAACATCCCAGGTGTAAAAAGACTTATTTTTTACGTTCATCTGATGTATAAATTGAGAGTGAATTAACTTCGACTATTTGTAATAAAAAGAATAATACAGGTATTTCCAATATATTTTCCACTTCCATATAAAAACAATTATTTTACATATAAGAATTATTGTACTTTTATTAGTTTTAGAGTTTTTAATTTAGTAATTAAAATATCTGCAAATTTTAAAGACTCCATAGGAATGCAGACTATTTTAAGTATATTTCCGTAAAAAAACTGTTTACAATATTTTAGCAAAAAATATAAGACTTTTATGGGAAACATTAATTTGTAATAACACATTTTTTTTTAAAAAGATTAAATTAATAAATTTCACATAATAAAGAATTCATTAAATTTCTATAAACTTGACCTATATATATATAAAAATGTGTGGTATACTGGTCATAAATCTATTTTTTAATTTAAAATTTATGTGAGTTTATAATTTTTACTAATTTACTTTTATACAATTTTGAACATCATTACTTTCAAAATTTATGACTTTACTTCAAATCTTTAGGTAGTTTAAAACATAGACTTTCGCTAGTAGTTCGTTAGTTTTTTTTTTTTTTTGATGAATCATTGCAAGACAATTAATATACAATTAAAATTTTAAGCTTTCTTAATCATTAACTTACTTAAGTTAAATAAGAGCTCCCTGTTCAATAAACGCGCGTTTAATCTAATTGAAAAATAAAAGATAAAACTAAAACTGAAGGAAACCGTAACTAAAATTTAACATTTTTAACTAATCATGTTTATTTTTAGAATATAAAGATAATTAAAAAAAAATGAAAAGTATATCAATAAATTTTTAATATATACAAACTTTCTTTTACAAAATAAATTTTTTTAAATCCAGAACTTATATTAAATTTCTATAAGAGGTTTAAATTTTTTTAATATGCAAATATCAAGTTCAAGCATAGTTATGATTTATTTAATGTGCAAAAAAGGGTTTCAAAATGCATGCATTAGAGATATTTTCTATATGGGATGGATCTAATGAAAACAATGTTGTACTTACAGCAATAAATTGGTTAATAATTAAAACATTTAAAAGAATTTAAAATAATTGGATGAAAATAATCAATATTAATTAACCTATTGTAGGACTTTAATAAACTTAAATAATATAACTCAATCTAATCGCTTATTTCGATCTGACCAATGGCGTAATGTTAAAGACGCCGCTTTTTATGTGGAAAGTCACGGGTTCATACCCCGGTGAGATCATATTTAATAATAAAAATATCATAAAATTGTATAATTATATCGTAATAGTTAATTTCGTAATATAAGATAAAATTTAGTATAAATATGTAAATAACTCTTGTATAGGATAACAGATGGCGCAAAAAATTAACATTTGTGTATTCAAAATCTTATACAATAGCTACAGTCAGGTAATCAACGGCTTAAAGAATATAACGATTAAAAAAATTTAAGCCTAGGCTAAATAAACTTGGTGAATACCCTATACTCTTTAGTTTAAAGGATTGAAAAGAAAGAAAAAAAAACGCTTAATTCAAATTTCCGGTTCAGTCATGACATAAACGATTTAAATGCTATATCTTATAATTTGATTTGCGAATTCCATTTGATTTTTGAAAGAATGCCCTGTATTTTGGCAATACCAAAATGAAATTGAGTGATCAATTGAGTGTATCAAAATCTCTCTTATGGCTGGATGGCACAGTGGTTAAGTTCCGACTTTTTATGTAAAAGGCGCAGATTCGAATCCCAGTGAAAGTGAAAAAACTTTTATGGTTTTCGACTTGATTCAGCCACCATACGGGTTCATACCCCGGGGGTTGGGTTCAAATTAATGGCTTAATCAATAATTAATAATTATATATCTTTAATAAAAAATTTATTAATATAACAATATAAACAAATAATTTATTTGAATAATATAATTCACAGATATAGAATACCATATAACTTTAATACAAAATATTACATTATAAAAAAACCGGCCACAAGTTCTCTCCTTCACAATCCTGAAGTCTATTAATTTATAATTCATGACTGATGTTCTTGCAAAATGACAGGAGATGATTTTTAATTTTACAATTAAAGATGTCATCATTTTAATTTAAAAGTTTTCTATTAAAGCCTTGACTAGGTAATAGTATAATATTTCAAAAAGTGTTAGGATGGCACATGCTGCATCCTCAATATCAAAACAACAATAATAGTTTCTGCCAATATCAGTACTTAATATCGTAAAATTCGTATGTCATAATAAATGATTCATGAAGTTAACACTTAATCAAATTAGACCTTTTGTAGATGACTATGAACTATTATTCCTCAGAGGAGTGAAACAAGGACAGAAACACATAAAAAAAAAGTAAGTAAAAAATATATATATATATATATATTTACCTTGTATCATCAAACATAGCATCAATTTTTATTTTATATATTGAATTACGACTAACACTTGATGCATTATCCAATTGATCACCATCTAATAAACGAAAACCAGATGATGTACTTGATGTTTTACGATTACGTCCCATTTTTGGTACAACAGATGTATCAACTTTACACGTAACCATTTTTCTTATGAATTGTGTAATAAATTTAATTTATTTTTTGTTTTTTTTTTTTATTAATTTGTTTTACTCTCAATATTAATTAATTATGATTTTATTGTTTTACTTTTTGTTTTTTTTTTAATTTCCCTTTAATTACTTTTACTTTTCAAAAATTTTTTTAATATTTATTAATTGCAAGTAAAAATTGTTTTCCATCCATTTTGCTTAAAGGGAATTATTTTGTGTGTATGTGTATGCCTGTATTAAATGGAAATATACCGGTTGATTTTACAATTGAATTGAAATTAGTTGCAAACGTCAATTGGAGCATTTCTTATTATTTTTTAAAATTAAAAATTTTATTTTCATATTTTTCTTTTAATTTTTTATACAAAATTCTATATTAAAAAAAAAATTGGCTCTTAAAAATATAAGCAAAAAAAAATCATAACAAACAATATGACTAAAATGATTATGAAAATTTTTTAGGTTGTATTATTTTTATTTAAGTATTATTTTTTCTTATTATTTTATTTTTTTTTTATTATTATTATTGTTTTAATTTTTTAATTTATTTATTTTTAATTTTCACTTCTTTCTTGATCACATTTTGTTCATTTATTAATTGTGTTAATTTCAGCGTTGTGTGCATTATTATTTTATTCGTTATGCGCATTTACTTATACATACACGCGCCACCTGTCAATAATTTTTTTACCGTTAGCTTAAAAAAAGAAAAACTTTCACTCTAGAAAATTACAAAATGCCTTTTGATTTTGTATATTTTTTGCAAATATTAATGCAATTTTTCTTAGAAATTTAAAAATGTATATGTGTTTATTTACGATATTATTATAATTTAATGTTCTAAAAAAATACGATATTATGTTTTTTTATTTATTTCATATTTTAAATTAAATTATACCTATATTTTTATTTCGAATTTTTAATTATTTATACTTTCATTAATAATTATTAAAATTCGAATATTATCACTTTTATTGTATATATTTATTTATATAATTGCATTTCAGTTATATGGTTCCAGTGCCGTCGGTGAATTGGATTAGAACATTGATGATGATATTGTTTTTCCTGTAAAATTAAAAAAACAAAAATGAATATTATTAATTATGATAAATAAAATATTATAGATATAAAATAAAAAATTATAATTCTTAGATTAATATAACAAATAAAATGCAAATATGACAGTCAGTATAGGGTTGGCCATCTTGGACTAACACTGATTTGATATGCTTATTAATTTTTTTTATTTTATTTTTTTGAAAATAATAAAGAATTTATAAAACTTTATTATGTATCATACGCAGTCTAACAACGTGTAAAAGTTGAAGAAAAAAAAAACGGGTAATTTCCTTTTAATTTCACAAAAATTATTTATTTTTACAAATACCAGAATTTCGTCTACGACATGCAGACTTTTTTAGTGCTAGTACCCAAATCAATTCAAACGCTCAATAATATATTAAATATTTGTGTAAAAATCATTGAATTTTTCACGTGACAGAAAATGCCAACTTTTTGAAAAATCTAATTATGAGCGATGAAGAATATTTTCATTTAAGCAGATATGTTAATAAGCAGAACTGCCTAGTTTGGAGTGCGGAGAATCTGAGAGCAGCGGATCACCAATAAAAAAACTTTGTTATATGCATTGCGAAACTGAGTATTTAGAAATTGTCTCTCGGGCAGTACACCGAATCAAGTTGGAAAATGCTTAACGTCCAGTAGTTCTCAATCGTTACATATGGTCTCAACAAGACATTATTATTATGTAAGATATTATGTAAGATCGGGTCAACGTCAACAAACTATAAAACATTTAGGAACTAAAGCAGAATATTTGCACAAAAATTGCAATATTGGTGTAAAAAACCATCCATTAACAAATAACAAACAAATGGAAGGTTAGCTAAGAAAAAGTTTAATATCTTGTACTTTCAATAAAAAAAAAAAAATAAAAAATTTTAAAAATTAAAAAATTATAATCATCTCAAATCTAAGTTGGATACCCATGTATTTATATTAAAAAATAAACATGATTGTATTGGAAAACATTCTTATACCATATATAAGTTAATGGACTTATTGAATTATCATTTGCATTTGTTAGTAGGATTGTAAATGCTAATAAATGTTACCATGCTTTTAACTTATAATGTGAGTTTTAGCTCAGATATCAGCTAGAAGTTATTTTTATTAAAGCTCGATCTACTGTTTAATTTGGTTTACCTTAGCTAATGGAAAAAAAATGAACATAGAGAGGAAATCTTTGTATAACATTAATATAATATTCAAGTTCATGAGCTGAACAATTCTATGATCGGCGTAAAGTTCTGATTGGTGTTCTGAATCAAAAAGTTTCAAAAATTATAAAAATGCCAGTTTAATTATGAGTATTTGTAGTAATTTTTTTGTATTGAAATTTTTTTTTAAAGAAGGCGGAAATTATTATAAAAATTCGTTTAATTTATCATCAATAATGGTTTTTCTAAATAATTTTAACTATTTTCTTGGGTTGATTATATAGATTTTATTGAAAATAAAAAAAGAAAACCGGCCAAATTAACAAAAATGAATATTCTTTTTAATAATTTTAATATTTTCAAATAATAGTTGGTATTCTTTAAATTTAAATGTTATAAATATGAATTCAATAAAAGAACATAAATTATTTTTATTCAGAAATCAAACTAAATATTGATTTATAAAAAGTTTTCTAAAGATGAATTTATTGATGAATTTCATATCAATATCTCTTCAAAATGAACTAAAAATATCTATAGTCTTTACAATTTAAAATTGAAACGTAAAATCTTTTAAATTGTAATCAAAAATACAATACAAAACTGCTTTTGAAAAAAATTCTAAAGACTACAATTTAATTCCCAAATCAATGGAAAAAAAATATTAAAAGAAAATATTTTAAAACAATTTTAAAATCACAGAAAGAGAAGTTGTGACGGGTTACTGTAGGATTCATTTATAATTTGTACTATTATTGTTTTAGATAATAAGATATCTCTAAGATATATTTTAGAGTATCAAGTAAATTTTAATGGGATTTAATTTACTTCGACTCCAGAAACTTTATGAGATTAGGATTACTTCTACTTTACGGGAACAGGTAAATCTGAACTAAGTTACATAAGGTGGAATAATATGTACGCATATGTCAATAATTAGTCAATAATTGGCAACCCTTCATTACTAATCAAATAATCACTAATAATCGGTAAGTGAGTGTCTTCATAAATTAAACTTCATTGGGTTGTAATCAAATAAAGTTTTGGAACTACAAAAATTTATCGAATAATTAATATTTGATTAGTGATAGATAAGTTGTTGCTGCAATAGACCCTGATCAAACTTTTCTAATCACTTTTGATATATATGTTAATAAAGACATATAAATATCATAATACTCTACCTACAGAATAATTTTCAATCAAAATTATATTTCAAATATATTAAAAGAATATTAACAGTTTGTCCTAAATATTTAAAATGATTTCCGCGCTGTACTTTAATTAAATCAATTCATTAGTTAAGTTTTTTTTTAACTATTTTTTCTAAATATATTAATTGTAAAAGATATTTATTGAATTTATGAGTTTAACAGTTAATTTGTAGCGCGTTTAAAGTTTAAAGAATGTAATAAAGGAAAAAAATCGTGAAACAGCAAAACTTTAAACTATATAATTATTTTAATTCTTCTTTCGTGTTGCTACTTTTCAAAATATTATTGAAAAGAAATAAATATGTCCAATTTAGAGTTGAGAATTTAATATTATTTGTTTGGAAATAGAAATATACATGTCATAAATTTTCTATATATTGAGTGTGAGTTGTAAGTTTGGTTTTTGGTTTTTTTAGTATTTTGTTGGTATTTTGTCCTATAGTAATTGTTTTGTGACCTTAGACACAGACTTAGCTTTAATTTGATTTGAAAAATAGTTTAGTTTTCATCAAGAGTTCCTAAATTGAATAAAATTTTAATTCATGTTTTATACCTCACAGTTAAAAAGTATTTACAGTTATAAAGTACAGCACAAAGTATTCTAATAAAAAAAAATTTAATTGAGTTATTTATAAAATGTTGGAGAAAACAGATATAGAACTGGTTCTAAGCATAAACATCTGTAAGACAAAAATGTTTGTGATATTCAGATGTAACCAGAGAGAGAAGCAAAATATAATTTTTGGTGATGACAACGTGGAAGTAGTAAAAAGTTTTGTCTTTCTAGAGTCCGAAATAACAAGTGTAAACGATGAAACATCAGAGGAAACTCGAAGGACAGGCAAAGGAAACAATGCATACTACTCTGTGTATGCATTGATAATGAGATCTCGAGAAGTGAACAGAAAATATAAACTAGAGCTGTACAAAATCTCTTATCAGACCAGTGTCATGCTACGGCAGTGAAACGTTGACGATCACCCAAGCGGTTGCAAATCTATTTTCCTGTTTTGAGAGGAAAATACCTCGTAAAATTATCGTGCCAATTATCGATCAGGGTCAATTTAGAATGCGATGCAATGCAGAGCTATACAATGTAGCGATGTTGTAAAATTCATCAAGCTACGACGCCGTAGGTGTGCCGGTCACATACAACCTATGTCAGATTCCTACATTCCAAAGATTGATGCCGTCTACTTAGACGCTGTGTCAATGCTTCAAGCTCAACGTTGGATAACTGCTGCCCAAGATCGAGTGAAATGGAAGAAAATTATGAAGGAGGCTAAGGTTCGACAACGGACTGTAGCGCTATAGAAGAAGAATATTTATAAAATAGATATGATATCTGATTCTTAATATTCGAAAAAGGAATGTCAGATGAGTTGAAGGAAATGTTACAAAATAATCTCAGAAGACTCATTTTTAAGAATTGTAAATTGTGTTAAATGGATTATGTCTATTCTCTGACGATAGAATATTAGATGTAATTAAAGGATTATTATAAGCCTTTAAAGTTTTCTCTGCTATTGCGTTGGATTTGTTTGAAGAAAGGCATTATTCATTTAAATTCAGTAAAATAAGTATATTTGTCTACAATAAATATCTACAAGTGATGTAATAAAAGTAAACATTTGCTTGAATTGGAAAATCACCGATCAGGAAAGATTTTAAATTTTGCCAACCTAGTCTATTGAAGATTTGGATTTGCCACTCCAAATGTATAAAAATATATTGTATCCTATTCTAGGATGGATGAAAGTTCTATAAAATTGATATAATATTAAGAAATATATAAGCGAAATCTATAGTATAAAAAAATTTCCTAGTATTAAAATTTCCTATTTAAAAATGAGATTTTTTATAGTTTAAATGCTTGTTGGGGAAAAGTATAATTTTGTAATAAAAAATTCAAACTAATTTAAAAAAAAAACGCAATGAACTCAAAAATAATAACCTTCTAAATTTGAATTATAATAAAATAATAAAAGTGCCTTAAATCATATAACAGAACTTTATTTTACTTTTTTTAATATTTCCATTTTTTTTAACCTCATTTTTTTTTTCGATGTAAGCAGTTAATAATTTTTTTTAAAAAAATTTTTATTTAAAATTTCCCGATATTTAACTATCAATTTAATCTTATTTAACTTAAACTTAAAATTAAAAAGCAAAAATATAATAAAAAAAAAAAAAAACACACAAGATAAAAAGCAACTCCATTTTTCTTTAATTCCCCACTGACCCACTTTATTTCTAAATTGGCTATAAATGATTTAAAAAAAAAAAAAAAAAACAAATAAATTGCAACCTTTTCTAGTTTTTTTTTTTTTTTTCATTTCTAAAATGCTGCATGCATTTTATAACAACTGGATGCATTCTACGAACCGATAAATTATGTATGTATCAAAATAAAAACTTCCTTTAAACAATCATACAACAAGTAGTATGTATGGAATATACATACGTACGCATTTATTTATTTTTTAAATTCAACACCCAACTATAGTATATATGTATCTTTAAGATATAGATTTCTTTCTTAACTGCTTCTTTAATATTATTATTTCTTTTTAATATGTTGATTTCTAAATACCATGTTGTTTCTTAACAATATTCTACATAATTACCGACAAAAAAAAAACAACAACAAAAACCAAAAAAAAAAAAAATAAAAAAATAAAATCTTAAGATTCATTTAATATCCATTACTTCATTTTCATTCTATAGAAAATTTATTTGAACAGTTTTTAAAAAAAAAATTAACGAAACATTCCTTTTCTACCTTATAATATACATTGATGAAATAATTCAATAAGGCTATGCTGGTTATTGAGCTCAGAATAACTTTCAAACTTAATATTGAACAGATAAATATTAAAGAATATTATTATTATTATATTGTATCTACAAGATTAAAAAAAAAAAAAAAATAAAAAACAAGATACATGTACTCGTATATATATTTCACCCAATTAAATTGAATAGGCAATTTATAATTGATATTCAATAAATGTATATATATAATGTTGTTGTAATGAGATGAGCAACATGAATGCAACATCTATTTTAATTGTACAATGTACATTTATATATGCATATATATATATATTGATTTTTTAAGACCAGTTCTGAAAGTAAGTCAATATTTAATTTTCTTCTTGTTTATCTTTTTACGAGAAAATAAGAACGCAATTTTAATTTTTTTTTTTTTTAACAGTTATTTATCTGGTTGCATCCATATATGCAATAAACTTCTGCCTTCTTCTGATTGTGTCAGTAACAGGTTAAAGACTTTTTTTTTGTTACCTTTTTTTTATTATTAAATGCAACATTTTGTTTTGAATGGGTGATCTTGCAGTGGTGTTTATATGTTATGTGAAAATGTGTTATTTAATTATTCGACTTTTTATATTAAATTTATTTATATATGAATCTATAGAAATGTTTTATAAAAGGGGAGGGTAGGGTAGGAGAGATAATTTTAATATGTGACAAAGGTTCTATTTCTAAAAGAAGACTAGGGGAGTTAATTTCAATGTGTAACAAAGGATCTATTTCATCAAATTTACAATTCTACAATTTCAAAAAAAAAATTTCATAAATTTGAAAATTTACATGTGTTTTACAAGAACAAATTATAAGAGTTGTAGAATGGTAAATTTGGATGAAATAGACCTCAGATTAAAGTTTCTGGAAAATAATGACGAACTTTTATTTATTAATATGTAATTTCATTGGTACTAGATTCCAATTTTTTTTTAAATTATTTAAATAAAGATATATAGTTTTCTTAATTTTTGGAATTCGGAAGAAATAATTGAGATGACTCTAAATTTCGTGCACAGACTTTAACTCAGGCAATTGGACTTGAGAAGATTGTTTAAAGAATAGATAAATTCTTGGATCCAATTAAATAGATAATAAAGATGAGTAGTATTGAAAGTCAACTCAAAATTATAATTGTAATATAAAAAACGGAACATAATATTAGACAAAAGTGGAGTAAGAGTTTCAAAATAGAATAATATAACGATATTAGTAAAAAATTCTAGCATTCAAAGGTTCAACATTCATGCCCAGCTCAAATTTTCAATCCGCTTAAATGATAAATCGCTTCTACCTGTGAGCTGATGTTATTAGCTCAAATTATGAGCGGAAAGCGATGAATTGAGTTGAAGTTTGAGCTTTTTACAACCCAACAAATTAATTTAATTACTTCTCTAGGATTAAAATGTAATATTAAAAATATTCAATACTGCCATCAAAACTCTCAGTTTACTTTTGACATATCGTCGGATATTTAATTTTATAATATTTATTAATTTCGAATTTAAAAATATTTTTTAAAAATAAGTTATTAAATAAAATTCTAGATTGCCCTTAAATATGAAAAATACAGTTTTTTTTTTTTTAATTTAAGATTACCTATGTAGAGATGCAGACATTAACTGCACTTATTTTTTTTAATATATGCTTTCCTAATTATAAATCCAAAGATTTAATATTGACTTTAATAATAATTACATCAATAATATAAAATATAAAAAATAAAAAATCGAATAAAAAGCTAATGACAATAGATAGCAATCAATAATAATTTGATAACATTGTAACAATATCAATGAACTTGAATTATGCATCAACCATGTTTATAGTATAGAGTATTGACATAAAGCATAAATATAAAAATGTGTCATTATTGATTATTACATGTATTGAAGATCAGTGAACACATGGAAGCTTTGTGACTTATAAAACGAAGATTTTACACGTATTAAATTAAGATATGATACAATGTATTAACAAAGATGCATTTTTTTAAAATTTAAAATAATTCCAATTTTTTATTGAGTTTTATTGATTATAAAAAACTGGAATTGTTGATAAAGGCAAATGACAAGACAATGTTTAGGTAAATTCTCTATAAGGAAATTAATGAATTCAATTCAAATTTTAAACATAATAATATAAAATTATTTTTAAATGATTTTAAAATCAAAATATCAGAATATTTCTCTCTATTGTGGCAATAAGTAGTGTGTAGATAGATAGAGGTTTGTTATTTAGCAAACTGTTGGAGTATACTTAATATCTAAAAATAACCATTCAGTAAGAATTTGTGAAACCCATGGTTTACTAAAAATATTTTTTAGGCTGAAAACTAGTCTTAAAGTCTCTTCTTTATAGACTTTTCGTAGAGAATTTCAGTTCTTTGTGATTTTTTTACTTTTCAATAGTTTGTTTGAAGGGAATACCTGGTAGGCTACCATGTATTGCTACTTACGCTAAACGTAAATAGCAGGAGAAAAAATGACACCATGTAGAGCGCATATGGGAAATTTGCGCATTCGTAAGTAGCAACTTTGATACCATGGTGTGCTACTTGCGAACATTTTTGACGTTTATTTTACTTTTTTCATTCGCTTGATAATTTGTTTGCGAAGGAGGTGTAATTTTTTAGTTTTTAACAATTAGTTAGTAGTTTTTAATAAACATGTAAGTATATACATACAATATATGTCATTTATAGATTTTATGATAATTAAAGTTCTATGTTTAAGCACAAATTACTTTAACAATACTTTGTTTCAAACTAACAAAAATATTTTAAGGTAAAAAATTTTTTGTTCATTGTGATATAAACAACAATCTTTAATTTTTTTTGTGCATTAACATATTACATAATATGTATTTACATTTATTTTGTAGATCTAAGCAAACAACCAAGCCATCGCAATTTCAAATTATGGTGGAGTTTATGGTACAACATAAGGAATTAGCTCAAGGCTATTCACGAACAGTGGATGGCCGGGTTAAATCCAATAAATTGTGGCAAATATACATATAAAAATGCTTCCTTTGATAGCCGGAAATTTTTGATAAAACTAAATTGTAAAAAAAAATAATCAATTATTAAAAATGATACCTCTTGGTAGGCATTTGCATTATGTTAGATTTTTCCCTAAGAATTTTTCTTTGAATTGGCACATTATTTTCTTCATCTTTGTCACTTAAAAACAATGCTATGGAATCCATTTTTTTTTATTTAACTTTATTTTTTATTTAAAATTATGTTTTATTTTATTTTTAAAAAAATTTTATTTGAATTGTTTACAAATTTACGATTTTACAAACAAAAACAAATGTCTAAATGTCAATTTTAAAAATTTTAGAAGGAAAAACAAATGTCAAAGTGTCAATTTTAAATATTTTCAATGGCAGCACTATTTTTCGATGCGTTTTTGTTACATGGTACCAATTAATTTACGCATCGCAAATTAAATGCGCACATTTTTGCGATGCGCATTTTTTACATGGTAGGGGCCCTGATTAACTTCGACAGATTTTTTTTACATTATCCTTTCTTGGAGTTGGCTTTTTAGACTTCCAACAGTTCTGATTGAGAATGATTTGAGGATGTTTCATAACATTTTCAATTCTTTAAAAATAAACATATAATATAAACGACCGGGTGGAACAGTGATTGAGTGCAAACATTTTATTCGAAATGCCCTGATCTACTCAGCCACCATACACCATTGGGTTGAATTAATGGCATAATCATAAAAATTAATAATTATATATCAATTCTAATAATAATAATATAATATGTCTCTCTCCGTTCCAGTATATGGTATAAACAGGCTTATTAGACTAACAGCTGAACACTTGTATAACAGCACTAAGCTTGTATAACAATTTCTTTTTTGTCCAGTTCGCTCCACGAAAGAGTGTAGAGCTCAAATTTGACGTCTCCACCTCACATGGTTTGCTTCTGCTGTTTCCGCATTATCCCATGTGAGGTTGGATTGGCTGAGCTCGTTTATTATATATAGTGCACCTCCAAGCGTTACTTGGTCACTCGCGTCTTCGTTTCTTTGGAGTTTTCACTCCAAGGCTATACAACTTATGTTGTTCTGGTGTTTTCTTAGCGAATGGTGTATCCACCTTGATTTTTTCTTTCTTAGTTGGCTCAGAATAGGTTCTTCTACTGTAAGTTAGGTCTATAGGTCTACGTTGTTTAATAAGGAAGGCCAGAATATTCTGCAGATAATGCGCAGACAGCGGGTAGTGAAGACCAGTAGCTTCTGAACTGGTTGACGTATTCAACTGGTTTCCGTTTTCAGCATAATTAGTTGGTTGTTGGTGCTGTTGATTTTCATCACCTTAGTTTTGCTGATGTTAATTTCAAGGCCTACGTGAAGTGGCAGTCTTTCTAATTGTTCTAATTTGGACTGCATATCGCTAACCTTATGTGCTAGAAGTACTATATATTCTGCATATTCTAGGTATTCTAAGCTTGTAAAATAATAACACTTTATTTTTAATTTATTTACTGTCATTTTTATCAGCCCAATTAACTTATTCGAAATATTTTGAAAACATTAAGTATAGGAATTTTATTTTTTATAATTCTCTTGTATTCATAAAAACTGTCTGGATCTAAATTTAAAATTTTTATAATTTAAATTTCCGTGGGAATTAAGGAATTTATTACTTTTTGATTTTTACATTAAAGAAATTTTTTATAAAAATGTTTCTACGCATCTTTTAATTCTCCTAATTTTATTCAATAAATATTTATTTTCGCGATTTTAAGTTGAAATAGTTTTTAACATTATGCTAATTTAAATGTTGTTATTTTCTTTTAAACTTTCCAATAATCAATATTGTAAATTTTATTGAATCTGCAGATTGAATGTTTTTTAGTTTTCGTGCGAAAACATAAGAAAAATAAAAATAGTTTAATATGATGAGAACTGGAAGGCAATAATTGAGTTATTGATATTTGATGGTAATTTATGATCGTATAATAAGATCATTAAAAAAAAAAACGCTATAAAAAAGAATTATGAGTTTAAAACACCCATACGAGTTTATAGGTGATATAAATCAAATGATGTGAAAGATATCAAACGGAAATATTTATTTTTTTTCTGATAAGTGGTGCCGGAAGGTATAGCTGTGTCTATTTGAAAAATTATTATAGTTAGATAAGTTAGAAATACAGATTTTTATTTATAATTAAATCAATAAAGTAAATAGAATTTTAAATTAGAACGTTATTTTCTCTACATTAAACATAGTTAGATATAAGTGTTAAGATATTTGTAAACTTTGAGGTTAATGACTAATTAAAACGTAACATATATTAAAAATATTGCTTTAATTGAAATACTAATTGAATAATATTAATATGCAATTAATTTAAACTCAAAGGCGAATGGTCACTCAACTAATTCAAAAGCAATATGGTTTTTAATTTTACTACATTAATGGAATTCGACTCCAAGCCTCTCGAATAAAATCGGCACTTTAACCAGTTTGACATTTAGGTTATTAATTTCTGTAATGTTCAAATTTACTATAAAAATTTATTATAAAATTTTGCAAAATTATATTAAAACTCTTATGGTGATGGCGGATGCTTTCTTTGCTTCCATTATTTATTTCCTTCGAAAACTTTGAGTGCTAAAATTATGACAATTGACACTTGGTTTGGTTACCGAAAGTAATCAAATAAAACAAAGTAACGAATAGACGAATTATTATTTAATTTATTTATTTGTAGTACCAGAAAATAGTAAATATTGACTGATAATATTAATCTTTTGCTATTTGACATTTAGACTTCTTATTAAATTATTTTAATATACACTATATTTTTTTATTAGATATGATCCGACCAGGATTTGAACCAGAGACTTTTCGATGAAAAAGCCGCAACTTTACCACTGAGCTATCGGCCAGATTTATTATTTCAATACTTTGTTTTATCTGTATACAGTTAATTTTATTCAAAAGGAATTTTTAATTTTTAATTAACATTTATAAATGCTTTATATATAATGATTATAAATTATAAAATATCTAAAATTTATTTTAATTCCTCTATCTTGGAATTAAAACCACTTTTGTTTACAAAATTTTAAAAATCGATTAAATATACTTTGACAAATGTCAAAGTAACTTCACAAAGTGTCATTAAGTATAAAATTTCTAACAAACTTCCGAAGTTTCAAATTGATCTAAGAATAATTAAGTTCAGCTTCAAAGCTGTTTAAATTAGAATATTTAAATAAATTTAATACCTGACTTATCTGACATTTTATTCAAAAAAGAAATAAAATTTTTAATGTCCTAAACTAAGTGTGAAGCATTTCCGATAAATTAATTTCCATTTTAAATATACGGAAACAAAATACAAACCACGTACAGTACAATATCAAAATTAATTCAAAATATTATATAATTTCTCATAATTTAAATTTCTAAATTAAAATAATACTTTGATGATTTTTTAATGACAATATTTTAATTTTCTATAACATTGAAAAGTAATTTTCTCTAAGTATTTTTTTTTATATTCACATTAGAGAATCATCAATATGTCTTTTTCTCTTAATAAAAATTAATAGATTTTGAATATTTCATAGTTGAATATAATGCATAATATAATGTACTTTCATTTAAAGGGTCTAAATCATTTTTAAAATAAAGATCACGGTCTAAGATTTTGCAATTCAATTACACGAACGGAAATAGATGAATCTCCCATATTTAAAATGCTTTCTTAAGAAAACTACTTAAAATATATTATTCACTTGGAAGGACTCATTAAAAATAAATTATTTTTTTATGTTAATGACACTGGGCATATTAATTTTCTAATTTTTCTTCATGAAATTCTCCATCAGATGCATTTTCTTTAATTTGAAGTTTAAAAATACATAAAAGATTTAAATTATTCGAAAATAAATCTTTTTAATGTTTAAAAAAAAAATGTTACACGTTCGTTTTTTTGAAAATTAAATTTGTTTTATGGCTCTATGAACGCATAAAAATAAAAAATGAAAATTCCAAATACACATGGACCGGCACTAATATAATAATTGATGCGTTCAGTTTATTTTTTTTTTTTAAATCTCGTCAACCTGACAATAGGCAAATGCACTTCAAATTACACTTATTGAATTTAATTGTTACATGGAAGTGTAAGTTAAAAAAAAATATAATATTTGTAATTTTACTAGGTGCTTTCGGTTTGAATTTTTTTTAATTAATTGAATTCAAAAACAGACGTCACATAATATGCGGAGTCACATATATGCGGATATCACTTGGTTATGTGGTATGGCATGGATGCTTGGATATTGTTGTTGTTTTCATATGGGAGAGATCATGCCATAGCATATCCTCCATAGCCATTCTAAGACGTAGGCTTTGCGGCCCGTTGAGCACCCACTTTCAATACTTTCTATCAATTTATAAGTAATATTATATATTTATTTTATTTATAATATGTATTTGTATATTTTAAATTATATTTGGTCACCATGGGGATTTGTAAATAAAAATTATTTTTTCAATTAAAAAAAATTCATAACCCGTAAGGGAAACGAATCCCAACCTCCTTGGTTAGTAAGCCAAATGCTTAACCACTAACGCACCGAGGCCCCGAACGTCCTATTAGTAGTAATTACATAATCAATTAAAAGCCAGATAGAACTTTCAAAGTATAATGTAATATCACATGTCTTTATATAATATTTACAATATTAGTAACACCTAGTGAGCGTTGCTGCTCCTCTCATTTAATTTTTATTAAAGTTGATGTTATTGAAAAAAATTAACACAAAAATTGCATACGGTGTACCGTGTAAATGTTAATACATTAATGTATTAAAGTAATTTGTTTTTTAATATTCAATTTCATTGTCAAAGAGCTTTAAATATAAAATATTTTAAACCAATCGGTTAAACCGTATCTGACTTGAAAAAAATTTATTTAACCAAGCGTCGGGCCGATATTGGTTAATAAATTCCAGGTCGGCTTATATAGTTGATTTCATAACATAATATTTTAAGTTAATCGGTCAAACTGTTTGTATTTTAGAACTAAAAAGTCAAAATACTTGCACCTCAGCCCGAACTTGGTTTTTAACTTTGGATATTATGTTTTACTCAAATTACATTCATCGCATTTGATACTTTATCAAGGAACATTATAGAATACATAATTATAAAAAAATTAAAAAAAAATATAAACATTCTAAAACAACCTGTAAACTAATTATTGCAAACTGCAATTAATTTAATTTATTACAATTTTTAAAGTCTAAAACAAATTATTTTTTCATTATTTCTAAAAATTAAAAAAAAAAAAAAAAAATTGCAGACAATTGCGTTGGATGGTAATTTATATCTATTTTAATTTTTATATTTTTCGGTTTGTTTTTATTACTTGTAAATTAGCTTGGAATTGACGCTAATGTGGAGTAATTCGGCGAATGGAGAAAGTAAAATTTTAAAAAAGAAAAAACCAAAAGTAAATTATGTTGATGAATTAAAAATAGTTTTGTTTGTACTTTTCTTTTACCTCTCTACCATCTAATAATAATTTGCAGATTTGTTGAAGTTTATTAACGCAAATAAGTTAAAAATTAGTTTTTTTAAAATAATTAAATAAAAAGATAAAAAAGATTTTTATATGAAAATTTTAATTTGGAAAACTATTTAACAAGTCTAATTAAAAAACACTCATTTGGAATCCCTACTCAGTTTTTTTTATGTTGTATTTTTATGTAGATCCAATAAGAAACGGTTTTTGTTTTTAATACTGTTGGTCTGGCAAAATAAAGTTTCGCAATACAGTAATTTTTCACTTTTAGTTATTTTATTAGATTAATCTTAATATTATTTGGATGGAATTAATGGTTCTACGCAACATTTTCCTTGTATTTAAATATGCATGTGTTTACTTAAGAGCACCTGGAAAACTAAACCTCCTTTTAGTGGTTGACTTTTATTCCAAAAAACGCCTTAATCCTTATAGCTAGGGGAAAAATATAGGAACAATTTGCGCAGTAAAAGGCAAATATAAGGTCTAGTACTATCTCATGTTTAAATTCTAAGAGAATAGATTATGAAAAGATTTATGAATATATTATTTTGGCATTCAACTTTGGGGTTGTGCCAAACAAACGCATATTAAAAAAATACAAATCTTTCAGAATAAAGTCGTACGTAACATAGTAAGTGTTCCCTGGTATGTACGTAATAGTGACATTCATAGAGATTTACAAATTTCTAAAGTTATAGATGAAATAAGTAGATATGCCATAAGCCGTAAAGCTCGTCTAGAAAGCCATATAAATATTAAAGTTACTCAGTTAATAAATAATCAGATAATATTATAAAGTACAGATTTCCCACGGGAAAGTACACAAAACCTATACTCAAACTAAAGATAGCAAAAAATTAATGGTTAGTCAGTTCGACTAGTTTTAATAAGGGAAGGGTGTGGTTTAGTTGGTAAGAATCCAGCATACACTTCTGCTACGGGGCAGTTTGTATCTTTCGAAGATTCCCATCAATCCACGTAAAATAAAAAAATTAATAGATTATGCTCCCCCCGTTCCAAAATGTAGCTACGTTTTAGACAAGCTTATAAGCCTAACATTTGAGCAGCAAGCACACTTAAAAATACAAAAAAAAATAGGCAGAGAAAAGGATAGGAAGCAACAAATAATATTCCTTAAGGGTTTGGAGAAGGGAAGGAATTGGGGTAAACATGTGATGGTAACGGACTACCCAAAAACCTGAGGAAGCAATCAACAAACGACACAGATCAATCTCTGAAGAACCGATAAATCCTCTGAGAATCCTATAAATATCAGTTAGTTAGGTGAAGATGATGAGTAGGCTTCATATGCCCCCAAGATGCTCAAGATGAAAAAATTATATTAAAGATAAAACCTTATAATTAGATAATAGTAGTAAAGATTAAAATCCTCTCAAATTTTATTCAAATGGGTTTTTACACCCTTTGATTATTTCGTTATACTTGATCCTTCTACTATCAAATCTTTCTGATACTCTTGGTTCTTATATCTTCTCTTTTGCAACTGCTATTATGAATACTGTTAAAATATTATTCGAAATTTACAATTATTATATTTTGTGTAACATATTCAAGCAATTCTCTTGTTTAGGCAATTTATTTTTAATTATATATAATCAAATTTTAGTACAAACATATGTATATCGAATAAAGAAAATGGGGAATATAGAAAATATATGAAAATAAATTTTAAATTAATAATCTTAAGATTTGTTGTTTGGATAAATCGTATCCATACTTTTTAATGGGATTTTTCGGTTTTGTCAATTTGATTTTTGCGTCCAATGTTAAAATTTTTTTACTCTTATTTGCTGTGGGAAATTTAAGTCCAATTTTTTTTAAACTAAATTGCAATAAAATTTTTATTAGAGTTCCCTATATTTTGTACAAAAAAAAACCTCAATTTAAATAACTTTATTTGTATTTGATGGCATTCTTTGCTTATTTAAAGAAAAATAACATAATGAAAAATACTTTCACTATTTAAAAAATATATTTATTAATATTATATCAGAGAGAAAATTTATAAATAAAATCGAAAATTAAATTTTTCGGATATTTATCTTCTTCGGATTTCATTGCTCTTTGTTTCTTAAATATGCGTATAAGTAATCAATGGATA